>CM052721.1:9235941-9258028 GCA_028551405.1 Uromys caudimaculatus
CTCCCGTATGTTCTCCTGTACCCATCTCTCATCTCCTTACAGAGCACTACAATTACAAATGAATCACTTCTACATCTGACTTTTACACGGGATCTGGGGAATTGAACTTGGGTCCTTGGACTCACACAGCAGGTGCTTTATGCATCTTCCTTGTCCAGGACAGGGGTATTAAATGCATCAGGGTCTTGGTGTCAAGGCAACCAGTGAACGGAGCCTGGATATGTTCCAAGCCCCTGTCCTGCTTCCTGCCCTCTTCCGCACCTTGCTCCATCTGTCCAAATAAATATTTGCATTGAGATGTGATGTGCAGGTATGCGGTGGGCAGGGAGCCAAGGGAAAGCCAGTCACATCTTGATGTGTCAGCCTTGTCTGTTCTTTATCATTCCTTTATGAGACAAGAGTTCACTATGTAGCCCTGGCTGTCCTGGAACGCACTCTGTAGACCAGACTGGCCTCGAACTCAGAAATCCGCCTGCCTCTGCCTCCCGAGTGCTGGGATTAAAGGCGTGCGATACCACGGCCCGGCCTCTTTTAACCTTTATTATATTTATTTGGTTGGTTTGTGTGTGCACACATGTGTGCATGAGCAAATGCACGAGGCATGTGTGTCGGTCAGAGGACAACTTCAGAGAGTCAATTCAGTCCTGCAAATGGTTCCCAAGGAGTGGACTTAGGTTGGCCAACTTGGTGGCAAGTGCCGTTAACCCCTGAACCACCTTAACAGCCCTGTTCGTTTGTTTAATTCATTGGCATTTCCTAACTGCAGGGACACATCATTTAAAACCATCACTGCCACCGCCCTGTGGGCTGAGGATGCTGCAGGTGTCTGAGAAGATGGAGCTCTCACTGTGATCTCTGCTGCCTGGTAAGTATGATCTCCACTGAATCGTAGGTGAGCCCCAGTGTCTCATCAGACCCCTCAGGTGAGGAGCCTGGCACCTAGGGAGAAACGTGACTTGGGTAACATGACACATCACATCAGAGGGCTGAGGACTGGGCTCAGTTGGCAGAACACTTGCCTTGTGTGCACAGGAGCTAGGCAGGGCAGCACTCAAAGAGGAAGAAGTACAAGGAGTTCAGGGTCATTCTCAGCTATGTGGTGAGTTCTAGGCCAGCCTGGGCTACATGAGACCCTGTCTCAACAACAACAACAATAACAACAACAACAACAACAATAAAAACATACCACATCAAAGACCAAAGCTCTGACTCTAGTTCCAGAGATCAGTTACCTGAGGCTACCCCAGAGCAGAATGAAGTACGCACAAATACACATGTACAGACAGCTACACACACCGGGACCACTACGAAGAGACTTGGTTTGCTCTTTACATTTATCTATTCATGTGTTCACACGCATACATATTCGTGTTCACGTGCATGTCCTAGCACACATGTGGGGGTCAGAGAATAACTAGCAAGGACTCAGTTCTCTTCCTTCCACCATGTGGGTCCTAGGGACTGAACCTGGGTCATCAGGGCTTGGCTCACAAGTGCCTTTACCTGCTGAGCCATCTCCCTGGCTCAAAAAGAGCCTTTGGGTTAGTTACCTTGGTCAAAAAGTCTTCTAAGACCTGTCTAAACTGCCACCATGTTATGCCTAGGTTAACACTTCCATCCACCCCGCTAACTGACTTTGCTTTTGTTTTTCTAAATTCAATGTCTTCCCTCTTTTTTTTTTTTTCTTTTCTTTTCTGCGGTGCTAACAATTGACTCAAGGCTTCACATGGTAGGCCGGTGTTCTACCACTAAGCAACAATCCAAGCTGATGTGATTATTGTTTGTTGAAACATAGAGCTACTCTGTAGCCCTGGCTGACCTAGAACTGGCTCTGTAGACCAGGCTGGCCTCAAACTCACAGAGATCCACTTGCTTCTGCCTCCTGAGTGCTGGGATTAGTCTGTGCCACCATACTCGGCTTTATTTTTGTTTTCCAAGATGATGGTGATGGTAATGATGATGTTAGTTAGTTAGTTAGTTAGTTAGTTAGTTAGTTAGTTAGTTAGTTAGTAAAACTGAGATAGGGCCTCATTATGGAGTCCAAGCAAACCTGTCAAACTCAAGATCTCCTGGCTCAGATTCCCAAGTGCTAGAATCATAGACATGTGCCACCCCACTTAGCCTTGTTCAAGGGCTCTTGAAAAAAAAAATCAAAATGTCTTTTAAACTTTATTTTTAACTGGTAAATAAACAAACACAAAATCAGAGCAATGGCTCAGAAGGTTAAGAGCTCTGATTGCCCTTCTGGAGGACCTGGCTCACATGGTGGCTAACAACTGTCTCTAACTCCAGTGTTAGAGGAGCCTACGCCCCCTTCTGGCTTCCTCAGGCACTACATGTGTATAGTGCATACACACCGCGTAGGCAGAACACTCAAACAGGTAAAACAAAATCTTTATTAAAACATAAGAAGGAGGCCGAGCAGTGGTGGCGCACACCTTTAATCCCAGCACTTGGGAGGCAGAGGCAGGCGGATCTTTGAGTGTGAGGCCAGTCTGGTCTACAGAGTGAGTTCCAGGACAGTCAGGGCTACACAGAGAGAATCCTGTCTCGAAAAAAAACAAAACACACACACACACACACACATACACATACACACACGCATATATACACATACACACACACATGTTTCAATATGTCTAGATATTGTGTAGTACTTAGATCAAGTTAACATGTCTTCTGCTTATATAATTATTTCTTTAAAATATTTTACTTTTTCTTTTTTAGATAGAATCTCATTTATGTAGCCCTAGTTGACCAGGAATTTGCTTTGTAGACCAAACAGGTCTGGTCTGGAAGTCACAGAGATCTGCTTGCCCTGGCCTAATGAGTGTTTGGATTAAAAGAATATCCTAAGCTGAGCAGTGGTGGCACACGCCTTTAATCCCAGCACTTGGGAGGCAGAGGCAGGTGGATTTCTGAGTTCGAGGCCAGCCTGGTCTACAGAGTGAGTTCCAGGACAGCTAGGGCTACACAGAGAAACCCTGTCTCGAAAAACCAAAAAAAAAAAAAAAAAAAAAAAGTCAGGGGTGGCAATGGGTGTCTGCAGCCCCAGCACTAGAGAGGTAGAGACGGGTTTGCTGGCCGACCAGTCCAGCCAAATCAGTGAGCTCTGGATTCAGGGAGAGACCCTGTCTCAGAAAAGAAGGTGGAGGGACTGGAAAGATGGCCAGGTAGCTAAGGGCACTGGCTGTTTCCAGAGGCCCCAAGTTTCTGTTGCCAGCACATGCATTTGGTGACGCACAATTGCCTGTAACTCCAGCCGCAGGGAATCCAACACCCTCTTTTGGCTTGCTTGGGCTCTCACAGATAGGTGCACAGATCCACACAGAGATAAATGCACATAAGCGAGATAAATCCTTTTACACAAAGAGAATTGAGGAAGAGCCCTAGGGTGATCTCTAGCCAGGGTGGTACGCGCCGCACACAGGCAAGTGCATGCAAACACGTGGTGGTGCACACACACACACACACACACACACACACACACACATATTTAAGACTGTTAATAGCTGGGCTGTGATGGCACATGCCTTTGATCCCAGCACTCAGGGAAGCAAAAGCAGGTGAATCTCTGAATTTGAGCCAGCCTGATCTACAGAGCAAGTTCCAGGATAGCCAGGGCTACACAGAGAAACCCTGTCTCAAAAACACCAAAAAAAAAAAAAATTTTTTTTTAATAATTTAAAAAGGTTTATTTTGAAAACAAAAACATTCCCACAACTCAGCTTCTTATAGTGCCACAAAATAGCGACGTATGAGAGACGTAAAGGCCTGACTCTCGTTTTGCAGTGGGCTCTGACTTGTATCCAGCACAGCCGCTTGTAGTGAGCGTCGGAGGACTGACCTCATGGTGCCCTGTGGCTGAGCTCTACTACATGATCTTAGTCCACCACGAGCCTCCTGTGAGGAGAGGGACCAGTGGCTAAGGACAGGGAACAGCTGCAGTGATGGTAGGGCTTCACCTCAGCCTGCTCTCCCGGTCTCATGGCGGAGAAGAAGGTAGGTGGGGAAGCAGGGACTGGACCCAGCCAGTTGAGCTTCTTGGGAGAGCTGAGCTTGAGCTAGCTGTGTGTGTGTGTGTGTGTGTGTGTGTGTGTGTTTGTGCGCGCGTGCGCACACGCACTCTGTGTGTACATGTATGCATGCTTGAATGTATGGAGATACGTGTGTGTGTGTGTGTGCACGTGAACACCAGAGATCACCTCAGCTGAGGTTCCTCAGGTACCATTCATCTTGGGTTTTGTTTAGTCTTGTGTGTGTGTGTGTGTGTGTGTGTGTGTGTGTGTGTGTGTGTATGTGTATGTGTGTGTGTATGTGTTTGAGACGGGCTTTTGCTTACCTCCAGGGGGTACAGTGCTCTCTTCAACCCCCGAAGGTCATACAAACACATAGATAGACATAATAAAAATTAGTAATAAACCGAACCATTATAGCATGGGCTATAGAGACCTGACACAGCATTTTTGGGTCCAGGAGAAGGAAGATGGGGCACCTGGGTCTTCAGAGGAATGTGTCCGCCAAGATGCTTCTTTCTGGCTTTGCCCCCCCCACCCCCAGGCCCCACCTTGAGTCACTGGTCTGAGCCCAACTGGACGGTGCCACAGGAGTTTGTTATCCTAGGCTTCTCAGGGTGGCCCCAGGGCCTCCGAGTGCTGCTGTTCTCTCTCCTCTTGCCACTCTACTTGGCCACTCTGGCTGGGAACCTGCTCATTCTGGGCCTGGCTCTGGCAGAACCCACCCTGCACACTCCTATGTACTTCTTCCTGGGCTCTCTGTCTGCCGTAGAGGTGGCCTACACACTGGTACTCACCCCACGGATGCTGGCTGGCTTCCTCCTGCCTCCTGGTGGCCAGGCGGTGGCACCCTCCACCTGTGCTGCCCAGATGGGTCTATTCGTGGCTCTGGGTGGCTCTGAGTGCCTGCTGCTGGCCGCCATGGCCTTGGACCGTTACCTGGCTATCTGCCGGCCCCTCTACTACCCTCAGCTCATGACTTCGGGGCTCTGCTGGGCCCTTCTAGCTTGCTGCTGTTTGGGTGGCTCAGTCCTAGCCTTGGGCCTCACCACTGCTATATTCCAGCTGCCCTTCTGCCACGGTGGCCTCGTCAACCACGTCTTCTGTGATCTCCCGGCTGTGCTGGTGCTCGCCTGTGGGAACCGGGAGCTTCAGGAACACGTGTTACTGGCGGCCTGCATGCTTCTGCTGGTGCTGCCTCTAATTCTTATCTTACTGTCTTACACCAAGGTTCTGGTGGTCATCCTGGGGGTGGGGGATAGCACTGGCCGCCGCAAGGCCTTCAACACAGTGGCATCCCATCTCACGGTGGCTGTGCTCCACTATGGCTGTGCCACAGCCATGTACGCCAGACCCCTGAGCAGCCGCTCCCTGGAGGAAGATAAGCTGGTGTCGCTCATCTACATAAACCTTACACCGCTACTGTACCCAGCCATCTACACGCTGCGCAACCGGGACATGCAGGGCGCCCTCCAACGTGTGGTCAGCCAAAGAACGATGGGGGTGGTCCAGCAAGCTGATCTTGTCTAGCAATGGATGCCAGGCGGTATTGGAGCCACTGATGGAAATCACACCACTCCAGAGCTATCATCCACCGCTGTCCCATCACTTGCCTGATGTCAGCTTGCTGGTAGCATCCAAAGACCTCTAAACTGAACTAGCAGATTAGCAGTGTTCCCGCTCCCACTTAGAACGACATAGCTCTTGATTGTGTGGAGACGTCCTGTAAACTGTGATTCAACAACACCTCAGGTCTACATTCACTGGATGCTAGTGGCATCTGCTGTCCAAGATGTGACAACCAAAAAATGGTAGCGGGAACCAGGTGTGGAGGCTCACACCTGTAACTATAGCCCTCAGCAGGCAGAGGCAGGAGGACTGAAAATCCAGGGCCAGGCTGAGCTTGCACAGGGAGACAGCATCTTAAAAACAAAGCAAAAGAAACTCCGAATGGTTGGAGGGGATGAGGAGTGGCTTATACCTGCAATCATAGATCGTGGGAGGTGGAGGCAAAGGTTCAAGGTTCTCCTCCCAGTTACCTGGTGTGTTGGAGGCCAGCGTGGAGTACATGAATCCCCATCTTAAAAATACAGAAAGGACCAGGCTGTGGTGGCGCACACCATTAGTCCCAGCACTGGAGGGGTAGAGGTAGGTGGATCTCTGTGAATTCGAAGCCAGTCTGATCTACAGAGCAAATTCCAGGATAGTCAAGGCCACACTGAGAAGACTTGTCTTGAAGAAAATAAAACAAAATAAAAATAGAAAGGGCCAGGTGTGGAGGGCCATACCTTCAATCCCAGTGCTGGGGATACAGAAACAGGTAGATCCTGAGTTCGAGGCCAGCCTGGTCTACATAGTAAGTTCCAGCCAGGCATATATAGTAAAACCCTGTCTGAAAAAAAAATTGTTTAAAAAAAATAGAGAAGTCAAGGATTGTGATGCATGCCTTTAACCCAGGACTTGGAGGCAGAGGCAGGTGGATCTCTGTAAGTTCAAGGCCAGCCTGGTCTACAAAGAGAGTTCCAGGACAGCCAGGGCTACACAGAGAAACCCTATCTTGAAAAAAAAAAAAAATAGAGAAAGAAAAAAAAAGAGGAAGGAAAGAAATTAGTAAAATTAAATCTTAAAAAATGTCATTAGAGCCTACCAAAGGCCACGCAGGGGAAAACCCAACTTCTGCTTTGATTCTCTAAGTCCTAGCCAAATAGTAGCTCTTAAATACATCCATACAAAGCTCATAGAAGCATCCTTTGCACTATGAAAAGTAGAAATAACTGTCCATAAACATGGGCCAGTGAGAGGGCTCAGTGGGTAAAGTGGCTTGCTGAGCAAGTCTCACAAATTGAGTTCGATCCCCTGGACCCATGAAAAGATAGAGATAACTCATCCCACAATGTTATCTGACTTCTACAAACCCACCAGAGCATGCATGCAACACCCCACCCCACACCATGTACATATATGCACAATGATGATAAATCACTTTTAACTATAGGCAAATGTAAACTAACTATAATAACCTATAGCATATTTATGGAATATTCAGGTTTTGTATTAGTGACCTACTACACAGCCATGGAAAGAATTAACTACTATTGTCAGAAACAAAAATGTCAACACAAACATAGCACCAAGTCTGAAAAGCAAGACACAGAGTATTCACCAAAGAATCCCATGAAGGTGAGGGACAGGGACAATCCACTGAAAATGACTGGTGTCCAGAGACTGGCAGAACACCTGGGCTGGCCAGGGATGTATCAGAAATGTTGCCTGGGTGCCGGGGCTGCTATTTTTCTTGGTTTGGGTCAGCAAGCTAGCTCAGCAGGTGAAAGTGCCTGCTGTCAAGTCTGAAGACCCGAGTTCAAGGCCCGGGTAGCACATGGTAGAAGGAGAGAACCATTTTCTAAGACTTGTTGTCTGATCTCTATACATTCACCCCTCAATAACTGAATAAATACAATTTTTAAAACTTTATCCAGGGAGGCAGAGGCAGGTGGATTTCTGAGTTCGAGGCCAGCCTGCTCTACAGAGTGAGTTCCAGGACAGCCAGGGCTACACAGAGAAACCCTGTCTCAAAAAACCAAAAAAAAAAAAAAAAAAAAGACAACTTTATCCAGATGCGCACTGAAGGTGTATGCATCACACAGTATGCAAACAAGCTAAGCTGATCCTATTTGAGCAGACCATCCACTGCTCAAACTGTCGTGTGCCCCTAGTATCCTCTTGGCTCTGTCCTGTGCAGACCCTTGTATCGTTGGAGATCAGCCCAATCATGGCCATGTCCGTGATGCCCTGTTTCCCTTCTGTTACATCAACCATCATCTTAAACCAGGTCCAGTCAGTACAATGCCTGCTGTGTGATCATGAGGACCTGAAGAAATGAATCACGAGTAGTCAGCTCCACGCTCAGTGAGAGAGCCTATAGCACACACTAACATGGAGAGGCTAGTTGATGGCTCAGTTTGATTGCGACACACACACACACACACACACACACACACACACACACACTGATAGTAATTACATTTAAAGTATTTATCCAACTGTGTGTGTGTGCTTGTACATGCAAGTACCCACAGGAGCCAGACGAGAGCGCTGTGTTGGAGCCCCTGGAGCTGGAGTTAGAAGCCATTGGGAGCCATCTGATTTGAGTGCTGGCAACTGAATTCTCTGCAAGAGCAGTGTGCTCTCTTTTTCTTAATATTCATGTGTTTGCGTGTTTATATTTTTTGTTTATGGGTGTTTTGCCTGCATATATGGCTGTGTGCCACACACATACAGTGCCTGAAGAGTCCAGAAGAGGACATCAGATCTCCAGGAACTGGAGTTAATTACAGACAGTTGTGAGCTGCCATTTGGGTACTAGGAACCAAGCCTGGTCCTCCAGGAGCAGCCAGTGCTTGTAAGTACTGAGCCATCTCTTTAGCCTTTAAAGTTTTTTTAAAGATGGCAGCTATTGTGGAAGATATCCTATATCAACGTCTTGACTCCACGTATGCATGCATGGGCAAGCATGTCTACACATGTACACAAATAAAATAAAAAGCCAGGCAGTGGTGGTGCATGCCTTTTATCCCAGCACTTGGGAGGCAGAGGCAGGTGAATTTCTGAGTTCAAGGCCAGCCTGGTCTACAGAGTGAGTTCCAGGGCAGCCAGGGCTACACAGAGAAACCCTGTCTTAAAAAAAAAATAAAATAAAATCAAAATAATAGTAAAGCATAAACTGGATTTGACAGTTGATTGTGGGATTTTTGTTGTATGGCTCATTTTTGACACAGGACCTTGGTTTGGAGCCCAGGGTGGTCTTGGACTTACAGTCTTCCTCCTCAGCCTTCTGTGGGTTCAACGTCCACAGTTAACAAGATAACCTTTATAACTAAGGATAGCCCCTATAAATATGGAGGAGCAAGTGGCTCAGCATGTACTAAACAGCTCTTGCCTTCTGAGCTGACCATGAGTTCAGTTCCTCAGAGCCATGGTAGAAGGAAAGGACTGAAGCCACAAATTGCCCTCTGATCTATATTCACAGGTCACGGTGCACGTGCACCTGCATGCTTGCGCGAACGCACCCACATAAATAAATGATAATTAAACTTTGAAAATATGCCACTCAGGGCTGAAGAGGTAGCACAGAGGTTAAGACTGCTGACTGCTCTTTCTGAGAAACCCAGTTAGGTTGCCCACACCCACGGGGCAGCTGACAACTACCTGTAACTCCAGCTCCAGGGAATCTGATGACATCTTCTGGCTGCCAAGAGTACACATGCAAATAAATTATATATATATATATGTATGTGTATATATATACACATATATGTATATATATACATATATATACATATATAATATATTACATATTATCTATTTCAAATATATATTACATATTGTAGTAAAAATTATTTTTAAAAATTCCTGGTGCAGGGTTTCTATCTGCCTTACACCGTTTCTGTTCTGGGATGAAAGACACACACAGCCTTTGTATTTTAATAGGCCTTTGGCAGCACAATAGCTGGACAGCTGCCTACACCCCATGCTGTTAGAATCCACCTCCTACCCATAATCTAAGTTATTACTTACTATCTTTCATCTGGGCTGCTCTAAGCTCCAACCAAGCAGCCCTCTGGGCCCCGTTCTCTGGGCCCCTAGCCCATGGTGGCTCCTCTTTCTCCTCTCCTACACATCTTCTCTGTCCTATGGTGGCTTCTCTCTCCTCTCTTTCCTCTCCCTCATGGTCCCAAGCCCAGGAAAACCTAAACCCTGCCTGTGTTTCTTCTCCCCAGCTATTGGCTGGTGACATCTTTATTTACAAATCAGAATTAACTGGGGGCAGGGTCTCTCTGTGTCTTATGTGCAGACTCTCTTGTCTTTGGGGCAAACAGTTTTGGGGGACCCAAATTAGCATTAGAATACAAGCAGCATTAGACCAACCCAGTACTGTGTGTGTGTTTATATGCATATATATGTGTGTGTGTGTGTGTGTGTATGTGTGTGTGTGTGTGTGTGTTTGTATGTGTATATATAGTCACATATCACATTATTAGTCTTCGTTGTACTGCCTAGGATGTGTTCTGCCTAACTCTCCAGAATGACAGGATGCTGAGAGATGCTGGCCTCAGTGTTGTTGTTGAGGGTATACAGTCTGCATCCCTAGCTGGGCTGTACTCACTGAAGCTAGCCTCCTGTACTGTTTACCTGTCTTTGGGTCCCCGTTACGCATTCAAGCGTGTGTCCTGGCTTAAAGTCTATACTGGGGACATTCCCACTGTGTCACCCAAGAACAGAGTCTCAAACATGAAAGAGAGAAACAACTTCCTGTGAGCAGAGCGCTCCTACTTCCTCCGTAGGCACTGCGCATAAAGCCCACTCTGCTGCAGACCTCCCCATCTGGGCCCCATGAGTAGGACTGTTGTCTGGTGGAAAGGAGGTGTCTAGTCGCAGAGACCCTTTTAAAAAATTTAAACATAGGCTGGGCAGTGGTGGCACACGCCTTTAATCCCAGCACTTGGGAGGCAGAGGCAGGTGGATTTCTGAGTTCGAGGCCAGCCTGGTCTACAGAGAGAGTTCCAGGACAGCCAGGGCTACACAGAGAGACCCTGTCTGGAAAAACCAAAAAAAAAAAGAAAGAAAGAAAAGAAAAAGGAAAAAAAAAAAAAGGAGAAAACACAGACCATGTTGAACTGATGAATGTGGCTCAGTGGTAGAGCCCCTGCCTAGAATCCCCCAGGGAGGGGCTGGGGGCTTGGCTCAGTGGTAGAGCCCCTGCCTAGAATCCCCCAGGGAGGGGCTGGGGTGTGGCTCAGTGGTAGAGCCCCTGCCTAGAATCCCCCAGGGAGGGGCTGGGGGTGTGGCTCAGTGGTAGAGCCCCTGCCTAGAATCCCCCAGTGAGGGGCTGGGGTATAAAGCATTTGTCTAGCATATACCAGGCCCTGGGTTTAATACTTAGTGCTGCCAAAAATAAAACCCAACAAATTTAAGTAGTTTATTTGTAGCAGAATGCAATGAATTCATGTGTTGGTTAATGCAAAGTCAAAAATGAATGTGACCCACACATAAAAAAGCAGAGACAGTTTTATTATTAGGGCCATAGAGATGGCACAGATGATTAAAAAAAAAAAAAGCTCTGACTAGCCATATAAGCCTGGTAACACAAGTTTCATCTCTGGAACCCACATAGAAAGCAGATTTCGGTGGGAGATATCTGTAATGACAGCACTCCAACATTGTGACAAGAGGCAGAGACAGGAGAATCTATCCAGGGAGTTCACAGACCAGCTGGCCAGAAGTGCTCACTACAGCAGCAGATCCAGGGGAGGCCTGCTTGTACGAGGTAGAAGGTGAGAACTGACTCTCTCAAATGATTTTTTTTTTTTGTCCCCATCAACCTCCAGACAAGGTCTCTCTGTCCTGGAACTCACTCTATAGACCAAGCTGGCCTCAAACTCACAGAGATCCACCTGCCTCTACCTCCCGAGTGGTGGGATTAAAGGCGTGCACAACAACTGCCCGGCTGTAAAATGATTTTCTTAAAACTAAGCCCAGCATCTTAGGGTTAGGCAAGGATTTAGGGAACCCAGATAAGGAAGATTATTCCAGGTGCTGACCAATCCACAAGCAACCGGAGGTGGCCTCGGCCACTGGTCCATGAACACAGCCAATGATAAACCAGGATTGGCTTTTCATTAAGGAATGGGAAATCCCCCCAGCAGCACCTCACAGACCACAGAGATAAGATAAACCTCTGGCAGGAAAACGGAGGTTAGAGGTTTTCTTCAAGGGCTCCCAGAAGCAGAGAAAACAAACCAGATCCGGTGGTGAGCTGTTTGCCCATATCAAAAACACACAATCTAGGTATGGTTTGGCTTGTGGCAGAACTGCGGATTGACCCTCTGGCCTTGCCGAAACTACAGCAAACCCCCTCCCCCCAGCTCTTCGTAAATATTTTAACTAGGCTTGATAGGCTGTCAGCATCCACCTGTCTCTGTCACCAGTGGCGGAAGCATAGACGTGCAGCCACACGTGACTTTGGGGTATGTGCTAAGGATTCAAGTTCAGGTCCTCATGTGTGCAAAGCATATGTTTTAATCTACTGAGCCACCACCTCCACAGCCCATTAGCCTGCCCTTTTAAACCAGAAATGACAGATGTACCTCACCAGGGCATTGGTGACCTCCGTAGCTCTTGGGCTAAACCCGTCTTGATCTGCCACTCTCTTCAGAGCTCCACTGACTAATTTACTTTCAGTTCTTTTTCTATGTGTAGATGTGGAGGGAGGGTCCATGTTCACGTGTGCACATGTCTGACAGGGATGTGTTTGTGTGTGTGTGATCAAAGGTAGGCACCAGGCTTCTTCCTCAATCACCAGTTTTTGAGACAGGGTTCGCGGAGGCTGGAGCTCCTCGATTTGCCTAGGCTGGCTGGCCAGCGAGCATCAGAATCACACACACACACACACACACACACACACACACACACACACCCGTGCGTCCCTGGCACTAGGATAACAGGTGCACACTGCACCCTGCTGATAATATTAGCTTATGTCATAAACTTAAAGCCCTGGGTTGGGTTGTCTAGCAGCACAAGAAAGAAAGAAGAGAAAGGAGGAAGAGACAGAAGAAGGGAGAGAAATAAGAGACCGAGAGAACAAGACATGGAGGTAAAGAAGAGGCAGCATGGTGCCGTTCTACCCCCATCCTGGGTCGTATCTGTTCACACCAAACAAACAGCCGAATCTCCCTCCACCCTCCATCACACTCCACCTTGACTGTGTGCATCTGCCTTTGCCAAGTGCCTTAAATGAACAGCACACAGGGGGCTGGAGGGGTGACTCAGTGGTTAAGAGCACTGGCTGCTCTTCCAGAGGACGTGATGGCTTGCGTTCCTCTGGTAACTCCTGTCCCAGGGGATCCCACATCATCTTCTGGCCTCTGAGGGCACTGCACGTGCTACACAGACATATGTGCAGGCAGAACACCCAGACACATAAAATTTAAAAGGAAAAAAAAAAGAATACCGTACAGTATAGGAGACTGAGGAACTTCGCTGACCCCATTTTGCCCTTGGGAGGCATTTTAACACTTGAGCTAGGTTAGGTTTCTATTTAATGGGAAGTTACGTTTCTGTTTTGATGAATTGGGCTGTGCCCCATCCCTGTCCACACAGACAGCCTGGAACAAATGTTTTAGGAGGATTTCTTTAGCTGCCTTGCTCTTGGTTCTGTAATCATGCTTGCCTGTAAAATCCCCCACCTTGCAGTTCTGCCCTATAAAAGAGGCTTGAGAAATTGTTCTCCTGAGCCCCGCCTCAGAGGGAGACAGCAGCAGATTTGGCTCTCGGGTGTACACACTAAAGCTTCCTTTGATCTGGCTGTGATTTGAGGTTGGTGGTCTTCCTCCTCAAGTCTGTGTCATTAAAAGGACCATCTCGCCCAGCAGTGGTGGCACACGCCTTTAATCCCAGCACTTGGGAGGCAGAGGCAGGTGGATTTCTGAGTTCGAAGCCAGCCTGGTCTACAGAGTGAGTTCCGGGACAGCCAGGGCTACACAGAGAAACCCTGTCTTGAAAAACAAACAAACAAAAAGCAAACAAACAAAAAAAAAAGATTTATTTAAAAAAAAAAAAAAAAAAAAAGACCATCTCCCACCTGCTGTCCGCCCCAGTCTATTCGCCTGGGCCATCACACTGCTCCACTGCCACTGCCTTTACAGTTCTCAGATCCATCTTCCTATTCTGGTTTTTTTTTTTTCAAGACAGGGTTTCTCTGTATAGCCCTGGCTGTCCCAGAACTCACTCTGTAGACCAGGCTGGCCTTGAACTCAGAAATCCACCTGCCTCTGCCTCCCAAGTGCTGGGATTAAAGGCATGCGCCACCACTGCCCGACCCTGTTCCGATATTATGCTCTCAGGATAACTTCAGCAGGTCTACTCTGATCTAAACCCAAATGTACAGACGTCACTCTCCCGAAGAGCGGGGCTGCAGGCTGGAGCATAGAGAGCCACGCCCTTCTCCTAGCCAGCCAGCATCCACCATTCCCATAACCATGTTTATCACACAATTCCAATAGGCTTCTGACCTTTTACCTTTTCATATACTCTCTCCTCTCCCCCCCCCCCCTTCACCTCCAAGGATCCTGTTTTGACGTCTGACCTGCAATTTTCCCTTTCCAAGTGAGGTGTCCATTCATCCAGTATGCAGAATGATTAGGGGTGCCTATGCACTGTGGCGTACCTTTATTTATGTCTAATTCAGCAAGACTCCAGCTAAGAATGGGAACTGAGTCTTTTGTTTCCCCTCTTATCTGACCTTCACATTCAACAAATGTTTCGTGCCCGGCAGTGGTGGCGCACACCTTTAATCCCAGCACTTGGGAGGCAGAGGCAGGTGGATTTCTGAGTTTGAGGCCAGCCTGGTCTACAGAGTGAGTTCCAAGACAGCCAGGGCTACACAGAGAAACCCTGTCTCGAAAAACCAAAAAATAAAAAATAAAAAGTTTCTTTTCTTTATGTTATTTTGAGAGAGAGAGAGAGAGAGAGAGAGAGAGAGAGAGAGAGAGAGAGAGAGAATCCATGGAGGCTAGAAGAAGACACAGATTCCTTGGAACTGGAGTTACAGAGAGTTGTTAAACACTCAAATGTTGGTGATGGGAAACGAACTTGAGCCCTCTGCAAGAATCCCACAGAATCGATCTTAGCAGCCCTTCCTCCCCCTGCAAGTGAAGGCATAGAGGGTAACTCATCCTTGGGAAAGAGGGGGAGATATCTGGGCAGTTTTCCGGGGTTCGTACGGTCATGAAACCTGTGAGCCTCCGGTGGACCAAGGGCTCTGAGGAGATAGAGCTGAAGGAGAACGGTCAATGAGAAGATAGGCTGGGAGCAGATCTAAGACCCATGTGACGTGTAGAATCCCTATACCAGCTGTACCACTCAACCCGGACTGTGCCCAACACGGTCCAGCAATCAGCAACCGTACTCTGCACAGCCAGCAGAGAGCAAAACTGTGCTTCTGGGAGCAGATGGGATAGCAGTTGCCACGGTACTGCCTGGAGTCTGGAAGTGTGCAATTCTGAGTCCGACTCCTGAAAACAAGCCTAAGAGGACCCTCACAGTGGGTGAAGAGAATACAATTCCCAAAGGTCACCGCGGCACACTGCGGCAACGCACTTCCGGTCATCAATGACACATTTTCACTTACAGCCTCAAGGGTCCCTGTTATAAGACCTAGTCCCCCATTCCGGTTAGTTGTGTGATCTGATCAGAAGACTCTTTCATGGCATTCCTGGTCCCGGAAGTTGCAATGCTCCCCAAGGATACCATGCAGACTGGCCCCGGAGCCATCTTGTAGAATTAGCTGTCAAAAAGATCTGAACGCTTGGGGGCAGTAGAGCCAACTCAAAGGTCTAATGCAAAGCTGCGGTTTTTAGCCTGCCTAATGCTGCAACCCTTTAATACAGTTCCTCGTGCTGTGATCTCCAACCTAAAATTATTTCATTGCTACTTCATAACTGTAATTTTGCTGATGTTATAAATCATAATGTAAATATCTGTTTTCCAATGATCTTAGGCAACCCCTGTGAAACGACGACCTCTTGAGGGGAACCCTGTGAACCACAGGTTGAGATCCTCTGGTCTAGAGCTTAATGGTTTACAGAGAGAGGACCTGGGTTCAATTGCCATTCAAAACTTCAGTTCCAGAGGATCCTATGACCTCTGGGAGCACTGGGTAACGGTAACACGTGGTGTATGTACATACATACATTATATACATTTATACACAATAAAAAAAATATTTTTTGCCGGGCAGTGGTGGCGCACGCCTTTAATCCCAGCACTCGGGAGGCAGAGGCAGGTGGATTTCTGAGTTCGAGGCCAGCCTGGTCTACAGAGTGAGTTCCAGGACAGCCAGGGCTACACAGAGAAACCCTGTCTCGAAAAAACCAAAAAAAAAAAAAATTTCCAGGACATCCAAGACCACAAAGGATGACCATGAAGAGGGAGGTGGAGAGGAAGGAAGTACAGAGGGAGGAAGATGGACAGGTGAATGGATGCAGACTGTGCGCAGGAGTGTGGGTAATCCCAGCCCTCAGGAAGCTGAAGCAGTTACATCTGGGGTTCCCGGTCAACTCTGTAAAAAATTAGTTAACCGAGAAAACTGAAGACCCTATTTCAAATAAATACAAAAGAATAAACTATCAAATGAAAAGGTTAAATGAATTAAAAAAGAAACTGAGTCATGGGCTTTAGAAGAAGTATTCAGAGCTCATAGGAAAAAGAAAACAGAATACGCTTGAATGACGAAAGACAGTGTGAACAAGCGTAAAGACTGCACGATCTTGGATAGATTTAATTTCCTGCATCCATCTTCTCTGGGTGCATCAATAAACCAGTCACGAGCTCAGTAAAAACACTATTCATTTCCCCCATCTTCAAGTTCGAGACAAGCTGAGTATCATTTGAGAAAATATTAGGGAACGCCAGGCAAGCCTTGAAAGGCAGCGGGTTGCCATAGATTGAGACGTATTTTAAGCTTTTGTCATTAAATCGAGACGCTGTCATTTGCAGACGCCACAGGGAAGCAGGGGGGGAAAAATCAAATCTAGAAATAGAACCAGCCACAGATGCAAAGCCAGCATGCAGTACAGATAGCATCTCCAGCCAGGAAGCCGGATGAAGGACTCCAGTGTGTGATGGGATAGCCAGATAGCTGGTGGAAACAAAATGACAGCCAGTCTTCATCCCATCCGCCGGATACATTTGAAATGAACCAAGGATTGAAATGGGAAAAGAAAGGAAAAGAAAAGAAACCAGAGGCTGGAGAAATGGGTCAGCGTTTAAGAGAGCTTGCTGCTGTCACAGAGGACCCAAGTTATGTTCTGTATCTACAATCAAGTGGCTCACAATGCCTGTAACTGCAGCCTGAAGGGATCTTACCCCCTCGTCTTCTGGCCTCAGGGACTTGTGCTCACATGCATATACCCATACATACACTTAATTAAAAGTTAAAAAATAAAACCATACAACGAGAAAAGCAGCCAGGCAGTGGTAGCACACGCCTTTAATCCTAGCACTCAGGAGCTAGAGGCAGATGGATCTCTGTGATTGAGGTCAGCCTGGACTACAGAGAGAATTCCAGGGTGGCCAGGAATGCATGGAAAAATTCTGTCTCAAAAAAACAAAAAACAAACAAACAAAAAAAAACACTGAAGCAAACTGAAAAACAACACAAAACAAAACACAAAGAGAAAAACAAATATGTAGAAATTCTCCCACAACGTGTAACAGAGAAAGGTTTTGTTTGTTTTAATGTATTTAAATACAACTGTCTTCAAACACTCCAGAAGAGGGCTTCAGATCCCATTACAAAAGGTTGTGAGTTACCATGTGATTGCTGGAAATTGAACTCAGGACCTCTGGGAGGGCAGTCTACTGCTTTTAACCACTAACCCAAATCTCCAGCACCAGAGAAAAAGTTTTCTTTATTTTTGTTGGTTTTTTTTGTTGTTGTTGTTGTTGTTTTGTTTGAGACATATCCGGGGCTGACCTTGAGCACTTCTATCTAGTTAAGGATGACTTTGATAACCTGATCCTCCTGCCTCAGGGCTGGTATTACAGGTATGTATTACCATACTTGGTCTGTGTGGTGTTGAGGATAGAACACAGGGCTTCGTAGATGCTAGGGAAGCACCCTACTGTCTGAGCCTCATCTTCAGCCCAGGAATCTTTTTTTTTTTTTTTTTTTTCGAGATGGGGTTTCTCTGTGTAGCCCTGGCTGTCCTGGAACTTACTCTGTAGACCAGGCTGGCCTCGAACTCAGAAATCCGCCTGTCTCTGCCTCCCAAGTGCTGGGATTAAAGGTGTGCGCCACGACTGCCTGACCCAGGAAACTTTTCTAACAATAACATTCAGCTATGTAAAAGTAGAAAAGAGAGTATTTAGCCAGGCAGTGGTGGCGGCGTCTTTAATTCCAGCACTCAGGAAGCAGAGGCAGGTGGATTTCTGAGTCCGAGGCCAGCCTGGTCTACAGAGTGAGTTCCAGGACAGCCAGGGCTACACAGAGAAATCCTATCTGGAAAAAAACCAAAAAGAAAGAAAGAAAGAAGGAAAGAAAGAAAGAAAGAAAGAAAGAAAGAAAGAAAGAAAGAAAGAAAGAAAGAAAGAAAAGAAAGAAAAGAGAGTATTTACATAGTATAAAATGACATGAGCACAGTTAAAAGACAAATGACTTACGGAGAAGGTGTGTGTGTTGTATCCTGTATCATAGACAAAGAGTAATTATGGATACCATTTAGTTCTTAGAGTGAGAGAAGATGGCCAAAAGTTTGTCATAGAAATGGGCACTTCAGGGGCTGGAGAGATGGCTCAGTGGTTAAGAGCACTAACTGCTCTTCTGAAGGTCATGAGTTCAAATCCCAGCAACCACATGATGGCTCACAACCATCCATGAGATCTGATGCCCTCTTCTGGTGTGTCTGAAGACAGCTACAGTGTACTCACATACATAAAATAAATAAATAATTCTTAAAAAACAAAAAACAAAAAAACAGAAATGGGCACTTCAGGGAGCTGGCTGGAGACATGGATCAGTGGTTAAGAGCACTGTCTGCTCTTCCAGAGGTCCTGAGTTCAATTCCCAGCAACCACACAGTGGCTCACAACCATCTGTAATGGGATCTGATGGCCTCTACTATACTTTGTACAAGCACAGCATTCATATAAATAAATCTTTTTTTTTTTTTTAAAGTGGGTACTTGGGTCAGGGAGACAGCTCATTCAGTAAAATGCTTGATGTATAAACACACAGACCTGAGTCCAACCATCAGATCTATCTAAATAAAATACTGGGCATGATAGCCAGACTGTGTACATCTCAGTTTGGGGACAGTCCATGCCAGGCAGTCTACGTCTAGTCTAGTTAGAGAGTTCCAAGCCATTGAGAGGTCCTATCTCAAAACAGACACAAAAACAAACTAACTAACCAAAAAACAAGTTGGGCAGCCCTGAGGAAAACTTCCAATGTTTACCTATGGTGAGCGCACACACACCAGTACTCAGGAGCCAGAAGCAGGAGATTGTGAGATCTGGGCTATCATGGGCTACCAAATGGAAAGTCAGCCTAAATAAATAAATGCCAAAGACAAAAATAAGGAAAAGAGGGAAGAGGAAAACATGAATTAGCTGAGGGCCAGCAAGATGGCTCAGTGGGTAAAGGTGCTTGCTGCCAAGTCTAAGGAGCTGAGGTCTATCCCTGGAAACTTACATGGTAGCAGGAGAAAACCCTCTTCCCCAGGGTGTCTTCTGACCGTCACAAGCTCACACAGACATGTACATGCACACCACATACGTACCCTCAAAACAAATAATAACGAGAAATCTGTGGCAAAGCCACTCCTGACAGAAAAGGTGAGGATGTCAGTGATCGCCTTAGCAACAGAATTTGCTGTGCATTTGAATCATCTCATCCCCATAGCAACGCAGAATCATAGTCTTTTGGAGCCGGGTAGCAACAGCGCCTGTTTAGGCCGACCTCTTAGATGAAAACAAGAACAGAAACAAACCAAGACAGATCTGCCTACCCTCCCCCCATGGCTTTCAACGCCTGTTATTCCTTGGGAATACAATGGAATGTTGATACAAAAGACATGAACACGGGAGTAAACACTTTGCTGAATCTCTCTGCTCTTGCCTGACCAGTACTGGGGATACAGGCTCACAGACCACTAGG
The DNA here is from genome assembly GCA_028551405.1 of Uromys caudimaculatus. Lineage (NCBI taxonomy): Eukaryota > Metazoa > Chordata > Mammalia > Rodentia > Muridae > Uromys > Uromys caudimaculatus. The sequence goes on from CM052721.1 coordinate 9,255,676, forward strand.
CCTGGCTTTTACGTGGGTGGGAACTGAACACAGGCTGCAGTAAATGCTCTATCCACTGAATCACTTTCCCAGCCCCCACTTTGCTGATTCTTCAGCTAGTTGGAATCTGTGGCTGGGTTTTTAGGAACAAAGAAGTTTTGTTTGTTTGTGGTTTTTGACTGAGGGAAAAGCAAGCTTGCCAGGGATGAATGGGGAAATGTTACTCTTGGAGACTACAGAGCAAGGACCCCTCATTCATTTCTCCCCGAACACGAATGAGGTCACACCTTCTCTGGATGGAAGATGGCAAACAAGGCAAACTTCTCTTCCTCCTTATGAGATCTAATTAAGTTTTGTAATAGGAAAATATTTTCTCTGCAGTCAAGACACTAACTTGTGGCCTGGAAGCAGGTCAGATGTTTGTTTGGCTATTTATTTATTTATTTACTTAATTACTAAATATTTTGAGACAGGAAGACTCCCTTATGTAGCCCCAGCTAGCCCGAAACTTGCTATGTAGACCAGGCTGGTTTGGAGTCACCAGCAGGACTTGCCATTTGTGGGCTGGTGTGGTAACATTCTTGGAAATCACCACCTTATCCTAATAAGCAAGATGGTGAACACGTTGGAAGCTTAGTGCCTCAGCCAAGATTCGGCAGAGGCCTGGGGCAGGCAAGGAAAGACACCCGGGAAGTTGACAATCACACTCACCTGAGCAGAAACCTCCCTGGCAACTGGCCACAGGCAGGAAAACCTAGTGAGTTTTAACATAAGAGTTGCTGGAATAGCCGGGCAGTGGTGGCGCACGCCTTTAATCCCAGCACCCGGGAGGCAGAGGCAGGCAGATTTCTGAGTTCATAGGCCAGCCTGGTCTACAGAGTGAGTTCCAGGACAGCCAGGGCTACACAGAGAAACCCTGTCTTGAAAAACCAAAAAAAACCCAAACAAACAAAAAGAGTTGCTGGAGTGAGCACTACCCCAAGAGGTCCTGTGGAGCAGAGTCCCACAGTGAGATGCATCATGGAGGGCCCTGGGGTGGGGGAAGCCCTCCCTGAGTCTACAGGCGGGAAGAAAATTAAGCCAGAGCACCTGCTCACAGAACTGGCTGACCTCGCCTAACCTGCAAGGCTTTAATCAGAACCTGTATTTGTTGCCTGATGCTTGGGCCTTGGTCTTTCATCTGAGTTCTAACCAAGCCTAACTCTACTTATCTTCCCAGATTGGGCACAATCAGTGTAATATGGCTGTAGACTGGAGTGTACTGGTTTGAAATAGAATGAATGCCTTGCCGGGCAGTGGTGGCCCACTCCTTTAATCCCGGCACTCGGGAGGCAGAGACAGGCAGATTTCTGAGTTCGAGGCCAGCCTGGTCTACAGAGTGAGTTCCAGGACAGCCAGGGCTACACAGAGAAACCCTGTCTCGAAACCACCCCCCCCCAAAAAAAAAAAGAATGAATGCCTCACATTTTGAATACTTGGCCCCCAGTTGGTAGAACTGTTTGGGAAGGAGTAGGAGGCGTGGCCTTGTTGGATGAGGTATGTTATGCAGGCAGGCTTTGAGATTTCAAAGACTTACCACACTCAGTGTGTTCTCGGCCTCTAACTTGGAAATTAAGATGTGAGCTCTCAGTTGCTATTCCAGTCACCTGTTGTCAAGGCTTTGCTCCACTATTGTAAGCTCAGACCTGACAGAAGCATAAGCCAAATTAAACTATCTATTTTATGAATTTGACTGGTGATGGTGCCTGCCTTTAATCCCAGCACTTGGAGCCCAGCCTTGGAAGTAGCATGGTATTCCTCCCACTGCCTTCTGCCGGACCATGCTAGCCACAAGGCAGGCCCAGGTTCAAGTGGAGGAAATTAACACTGTCACTTAGTGGAAGTGTAGCAAAAGTCACTTTGTTAACTGCTGAGTCACGGGAGAGGAGTGGCCCCCCCACAGGGGAAGGGAGTTCTCCTAAGAATCTGGTGACATCATTTGTCCCTCTTTGAACAGCTGACGCCACTCTGAGACGGCAGCCCACAGAACTTCTGCTCTGGTGCAGTGCAGACATGTGTAGCTTAGACCCAGAGCAAATGAGACCCTTTATTCCCAGTTAACTGAAGCATGAAATAAATTGAGATGAATTGTTGTAAGATTAGATTTGGTTTATTTTTTATTTTTTTGGTTTTGGTTTTTTTTGATTTTTCGAGACAGGGTTTCTCTGTGTAGCCCTGGCTGTCCTGGAACTCACTCTGTAAACCAGGCTGGCCTCGAACTCAGAAATCCACCTGCCTCTACCTCCTGAGTGCTAGGATTAAAGGCGTGCGCCACCACTGCCCTGCAGATTTGTTTTTTTCTTTCATGAAATGGGATATTAAAGAACGGGGGGGG
>CM052721.1:9258128-9280994 GCA_028551405.1 Uromys caudimaculatus
TGTTCCATTCCCAGCACCCATACGATGGCTCATGGCTGTGTGTAACTCCACCTCCAGGGGATCCAATGCCTTTTTCTGGCCTCCAAGAGCACTAGGCAGACACTGTGTGTGTGTACACAGGCAAAATAATCATACATCACAAAATGAGAGAAAGAAAATTAAAATGTAGTTAAAAGTAGCCGTTTGGAAACTGGTACAGTGGCCTCTCTATGTTCTTAGTTTTTAAAGTTTTATTTGACGTGAGTGAGCATTGTGCCTGCATGTAAGGCACATATGTGTACCTGATGTCCACAGAAGCCCGGGAAAGGATGTCAGGTCTCCTGGAACTGGAGTTACAGAAGATTGTGAGCCACTGGATGGGTGCGGGGAAAACCCAGCTCCTCTGAAAGAGCAGGAAGTGTCCTTGACTGCTGAGCCCTCTCTCCAGTCCCACTCTTGATTTTTTAAAAACTCAGAAGTTGCCGAGCAGTGGTGGCGCACGCTTTTAATCCCAGCACTTGGGAGGCAGAGGCAGGTGGATTTCTGAGTTTGAGGCCAGCCTGGTCTACAGAGTGAGTTCTAGGACAGCCAGGGCTATACAGAGAAACCAGGTTACAGGCCAACAGAGCAGGGAAGTCATGGTGATAGAAACTTTAAGAAGAAACCAGTCCTGGGCGGGAGATAGGGGCTCAGCAGTTAGGAGCACTTACGGCTCTTGCAGACTACCAGAGCTCAGCTCCCAGCATCCATGTTAAGTGGCCCATAACTGCCTGTGACTCTGCTCCAGGAGAGCCAATGCTCTCCTGCATTCCTCAAGTACCAGTCCTCATGGATAGTCACACATATGCACATAATTTTTTTCTTTTCTTTTTCTTTTTTTTTTTTTTCAAGACGGGGTTTCTCTGTGTAGCCCTGGCTAGCCTGGAACTCACTCTGTAGACCAGGCTGGCCTCAAACTCAGAAATCCGCCTTCCTCTGCCTCCCGAGTGCTGGGATTAAAGGTGTGCACCACCACTGCCCAGCCTTGAATTTATTTTTTAATGTGTATGCATGTGTGTCTTTGTATGTATAATGTATGACACAGGTGTGGGGATGTCTTTAGAAGCTAGAAGAAGTCTTCAAATCCCTGGGTGCTGGAAATGGAACTTGGGTCCTCTATGAGAGGACCGAGCACTATTATCCAATGAGTCATCTGTCCCTGCCCTTCTTTTCTATACAGTCCAGGACCTAAGCTTAGGTAATGGTGCTGCCCACAGTGGGCTAGGTCTTTCCACATCAATTCTGCAATCAAGACATGACTCCAGGCCAACCTGATCTAGACAATTTCTCATTGAGATTCATACATGTATATGACGACTCTCATTTCTTCCTTTCTTCGTTACTCCCTATTTCTCCCTTAAAATCCTTTTCTTAAGTCAGGCAGTGGTGGTGCACGCCTTTAATCCCAGCACTCGGGAGGCAGAGGCAGGCGGATTTCTGAGTTTGAGGCCAGCCTGGTCTACAGAGTGAGTTCCAGGACAGCCAGGGCTACACAGAGAAACCCTGTCTCGAAAACAAAAAACAAAAAAACAAAACAAAACCTTTTCTTCTCCATGAATCTCCCTTTTACCTCCACGTATATTTTTAAAAAAACGTGTGACTGACTGAGTTTAACTAGGATTGCTGCATGACTTTAGGTAGGAAGTTATTACAGGAGTGTGGTTGACTTAGCAATGGCTATACCACAGAAGACAATTATAACCTTTCCCTCGGCCACCATTAACCGAGACATGGTCTCTTGGTGAAGCTGAGAGCTTCCAGAGCTCATCCATTCAGCTAGGCTGACTGGCCAGTATGTTTCAGAGACCTGCTTGTCTGTACCTAGCTGGGGTTACAGATGCCCTTGATCAGCCTTTGCCGGGTGCTGGGGAACTAGTAGCCACATTAAGGGCCAAGCCAAGCCAACTCCCCAGCCCCATTACAGTCCTGATTGTGTGTGGTAGTTTTGTAGGTTTATAAATTTGTTAAAACTGATAGAAAGTACATTTAATCAGGATGCTGTATTCTGTATATAAATTATACCTTAATAACATCAATTTTCTTTCTTTTGGGGATAATGGGCCAGAATGGCAGAAAATTGCTGCTTCTGAAAGCAGATCCAGTTTGGGTCTATTTTCCTCTGTGACAAGACCCAAAGAGCCTCCATCTGCATTAAGCTGATAACAATGGCCATAGCTCTTAGGAGCAGGATAAGACACACACTGGATGAATGGCAGCCCTGTACTACTGAGACTAGGTTTTTTTGTTTGTTTGGGTTTTTTTTTTTTTTTTGGTTTTTTTGTTTGTTTGTTTGTTTTTGTTTTTGTTTTTCGAGACAGGGTTTCTCTGTGTAGCCCTGGCTGTCCTGGAACTCACTCTGTAGACCAGGCTGGCCTCAAACTCAGAAATCCACCTGCCTCTGCCACCCAAGTGCTGGGATTAAAGGCGTGTGCCACCACCGCCCGGCCTTGAGACTAGTTTTACAGGCTGAATGAACATTGATGTGAAAGGGAAGAGAGGTAACATTGGGGAGCCCTGAGGAGCTGGGGAGATGGCTCAATCAGTGGAAATGTAATCAAGGCTCCCCTTAATAACTGCCTGTATTAGCATTACAGTGTCGCAAGGAGAACAGCCCCAGAGGTGTCAACACCTAAAAGCACTATTTCCCTCCCATAAGAGCATGGGTCAGGAGGGTGAGCCCAGCAGGCCCCATGTCCTTTGCTATGGTTTGGACTACTAATGCCCTCTAAAGGTCTGTGCGTTAAAGATTTGGTTCCCAGGGTGGTGCTACTGGGATGTGGTATTAATTATTAATATTTTATACTCTGGTAACAAGATAACTTAAGAGAGGAAGGATTTTTAAAAAGATTTTAATTTTCTTTTATTTGCATATATGTGTGTGTATGTCCACGTTCATGCAGGTGCCCACCAAGGCCACGAGTGGATGTCAGAGCCCCCAGAACAGGATTACGGGTAGGTTGAGCTATCTGACGTGGGTGCTGGGAACCAAACTCGGGTTCTTTGCCAGAGGAGTACACATTCTTAATGGCTGAGCCATCTCTCCAGCCCCAGGAAGAGTTTCATTTACAGTTTGAGGGTACAGTCCGTGGCGGAGGCCTGCTAGCAGGAGCAGGAGGTTCCTTTGTGTCCATAGTCAGTGAGCAAAGAGATAAGCGCAGGCTCTCCACTGGCTTTCTGCTCTTTGCGAAGTCTGCAAGGGGCTTCCCACTTCACTTAACCTAGCCTAGACAGATATTCCTCACAGATATTAACAGATGCTATCTAATCTAGATGATACCTTATAGGCAAGCCAAGAGACTTGTCTCCTAGGTGATTCTAGATCTTGTCAGGTTGGAAATCAGCCATAAACATCACAGAGGTGGTGGAGCCTAGTTAAAGCTTTTGTCGGTCATTGAGGGCATGCCCCTGGGGGAGAGTGTTAGTGTTTCGAACAAGCAAAAGAAACTTATTTCTATTTTATTTTTTATGGGTTTTTTTTTTTTTTTTTTTTTGGTTTTTTCGAGACAGGGTTTCTCTGTGTAGCCCTGGCTGTCCTGGAACTCACTCTGTAGACCAGGCTGGCCTCGAACTCAAAAATCCGCCTGCCTCTGCCTCCCAAGCGCTGGGATTAAAGGCGTGTGCCACCACTGCCCGGCACAAAATCTGAATAACATACCTTTTGGGTGTTTGTTTCTTTGCTTTGTGCCTTTTGTTGGATTGGTTGGTTGACTTTTTTCAGACAGTCTCACTGTGTAGCCCTGACTGGCCTAGAACTTCCTGTGCAGACCAGGCTGGTCTTTTAACCTGTGGTGATCCTCTTACCTCTGCTCCTGAACCTGGGTTCACAGGTATTGTTGCTGTGTTCATTCCTTCCGTCTAAACAGTCTATCCTGCAGGGAGGCTCCTTAAACAGAAAGCTAAACAACTCAAAAGAAACTGACCAGATTCATTAGGCCCTTCCCTGCCAGAGTATGCAATAAAAGCTGAGTGTCCCTCTCAGAAAAGCAGAGACCAACTGCAAAGAAGATTCTCAGATGAGTAAAGCCTACAATAAAGACTCTTTTTTTTTTTTTTTTTTTCCGAGACAGGGTTTACAATAAAGATTCTTAAGACCAGACCAGCTTCCTAGAAGAAGCAGAAACCAGCCAAGCTGCCTGGAAGAGGTTTAGACCAACTGAAGCACCTGGAAAGGTCACCCTCCAACCTGGTGAGCTGTCGCCCATGCTGGGGTGATGCAGCTGCCTTTGAGTCATTTCTGCTCTTGTAAGTAACCCCTCACCCACATCCCAGCAGGTAACCTCAGTAAAGCTCACTGGTTCCCCAACTTGGACTTTGGTGGTGTCTGTACTTCAGTCTGTTGTAGGGTCCTCATTTGGGGGGGGAGTAGACGTGTGGTGTTGTGTCTTTCCAGGAAAAGTTCTGTCACATAACATTTGTGCCACCACCCTTGTTTTCCCAGAATCTCTCTCCCAGTTATGGTGGTATATACCTACAACCTAGAAATCCCAGGACTTGGGAGAAAGTTGGAGGCCAGCCTGAGCTACATAGCTAGACACTGTCAAAACAATAGCAATAAAAAAGTCACACCTGGATCCTAGAAGCATGACCATAGGCCGTTACCTTCCCCTTTATACCATGTCGGCAAGCCTTCTCTTCTGGTATGGGCTGACTGTGCGCTCTAAAAGTTCACGTATTGAAACCTACTCCTCAGTTCTGTATGTCATTGGTATTTGGAAATGGAGCTTATGCCAGGCAGTGGTGGCGCACACCTTTAATCCCAGCACTCGGGAGGCAGAGGCAGGCAGATTTCTGAGTTCGAGGCCAGCCTGGTCTACAGAGTGAGTTCCAGGACAGCCAGGGCTACACAGAGAAACCCTGTCTCAAAAAAAACCAAAAACAAAAACAACAACAAAAAAAAAAAAAACAAAAAACCAAGGAAATGGAGCTTAGCGGTCCATTTTGAGGTCACAATGACATTAGTGGCTTTATAAACAGGAAGAGACACCTAGGCTAGTACACATACTCTCTTGGATAATGCAATGCCTTCTGTTATTTTATGATAGAGTAAGGAGTTTCTCTCCTGATCTATACTACATGCTAGCCTTTGGATTTCCCAGCAAGATCGCAAGTTCAAGGCCAGTCTAAATAACCTAGTGAGATCTTGTCTCAAAATTTAAATAAAGGTGAAAAAGAGAGCTGAAAATGTAACTCAGTGATTGACAGCTTGTCTAGCATGTGTGAGGCCCTGGGTTCAATCTCAGAAACACACACATACACACAAGCATCTACAACATATATACGCACACACACTCATACATACACACAAGCGCAGACCCACAGAGCACACACACACTATATACACACACAAGCACATACACTCAAACATACAAGCACACATGATATACACACACACAAGCACATCACACATTCGTATACAACATACACACACAAGTATAGACACATAGAACACACACACACACCATATACACATGCACACATAAGCACATATATTCACACATATACAACATACAGAAGCCCAGACAGAGCACACAGATACACCACAGACACACATACACACACACACACAAGCACATACACACAGAGAGCCTTAGGGTTTTTTTTTTTTTTTTTATTTAAAAAAAACATTTTTTTGAGACAGGATATACTGTCTATGTAGCCCTGGCTATACTTAAACTCACAAGTGCCTCTGCCTCCCAAATGCTGGGGTTAAAGGTGTGGGCTACCACTGCCTGGCTGAATAAAAAATTAATTTCTATTTTTTATTTTGATTTTATGTGTATGGGTGTTTTGGCGTGTATGTGTATAGCAGTGCACAACTTGCATGCTCGGTACCCACAGAGGCCAGAAGAGATTGTCGGGGATCTTCTAGAACTGAAATCACAGACCATTGTGCGCTGCAATGGGGGTTTTATGAATTAAATCTGGGTCAGTGCTCTTAACCGCGCGAGCCACCTCTCCAGCCTTGATTTAACAGAACTTGAATTAAATTTAAGAATACTTTATTCTTCACCAAATACCCTTGGAGGAGAGTTGGGTCATTTTACTTGTCTCACCCGGTACACAACGCCACCTCAAGAGGGGACAGATAAGTGGTTAATCAGTTGCTTTCGAGGCTAGCTAGCCTACAGTCTGGTCAGAGGATACCGTGACCCTGGGGTTTAGCTGTTCTTTTGTCTTCCCACAGCAAGGAGGAGTCAAGGTTCTGCAGTTGTGGAGCCTAGATGGAGGCTGGCTAGGCACCCATCTCTATGGTCTCGCTCTCCAGGTCCCTCCTCCCCGGCCGTCCGCGTCCCTCTATGGTTCTTCCTGTCATTAGTCGGGAGGGGGCGCTGTGCGCAGGCGCGAGGTGGACGCCGTGGCGAGGCCGGAAGGAACGCAGTAGCGGCCTCGGCGGTGGCAGTAGGAGCAGCGGCAGTAGCGGCGGGGAAGCTTTTCCAGCGGCTGCTTCTGGTGACTTGAGATTGAACTCCCGGGCGACGAGCCGCGCTCGCGGAGCCGGGCTAGCTGCGTGGCGAGTACGTGATGGGCGCGCGCGCGTGGTCTCCCCGGGCTGAGGGTCGAGCGAGGAGAGTGGCCTCCCGCCGGGGCGCCACTGGGGTGGGGGCGGGGGCTGAGGGGGACGCGTTCGCGAGCCTCGGGGGTCCGGGGGATCGCGCAGGGGGTGTCGGGAGGGGAGCGACGCCGACGACCGCTGGCCTGCCGGCTCCGCTCCCGCCACTTAAGGAAGTTTCTCGGGCCGGCCTGCTGCACGGGGGGCGTCGAGCCGCTGAGAGACGGTTCGCTGGCGGCTCGCTCTGGGGGCCGCGCTCCCCACCGCGGCCTGGAGAAGCGGAAGAGGCGGCCGACTGGTGACTTTGAACTCCAGCCCGGGCCAGTTGGAGCCCCTTGGAGTCCGAGTTGACGGCTGTCATCCCAGTCCGAGCTCCGGAGCAAAGGGGACTGGAAACTCCTGCAGACGGGAGTCCTGGTGCGCGTCCTAGTGCGCGGCGGGAGAGAGCGCTCCGGTGGCGCGTGGCACTCTGGGTGAGCGGCAAGACCCACGCTCGAGTGGACGAGGCGGCCCCTTGTGGGGCTCATGGGTGATCCCAAACTCCCTGCCTCTCTAAAGGGTGCACTGACCCGGGACCCTCTCCATTGTGTTAAGTGTCTTGGAAGCCATCTCTGCTGGGGTTTGTTTTGGTTTCATTTCTTTTCTTCTTCTCTTTTTTTTTTTTAAAGGTATTTTACTGAAGAGTCGAGGCTAGCCTGAAACCTGAAAAGTAGACGAGGCTGGCCCAAGGGACTCAGGAACTTGCATGTCTCTGCCCTGGTGTAGGCCACCTCGCCATTATGTTGTTACTGTTATTTTAAGATAGAGTCTAACTGTAACCCTTGCTGGCTTGGAACTCAGATGTCTGCTTGCCTCTGCTTCCTGATTGTAGGGATTAAAGGCTTGCATCGCCTTGTTCGACATTTTTCTCCTACTCAACACACCTGAGCTCCACACATACCCATCGCTGAATTTTTGTTGGTTTGGTTTGGTTTGGTTGTTTGGGTGAGACTATTGGATTTTCTTAGGGAGCAAGGGTGAAAGATTATGTATTGGAGCCTGTGTGCATCTGGGTCAGGTTTCACCCTACCGGGGATGGTGACCTTCTGAAAGCTCCACCTGCTTGTTATTTTAGCATATACAGAGAAGGGGCTTGTCCCTGCCCTTACTTGGAGGAAAGGGCAGGGCGGGACAGTATTTTTGTGGCCTTAGTTTAGTTATCTTATCTGAATTAGGAAATAGCCAAGCTTTGCATTTTCTTTGTATCCAAATAAACTGTGTAGGGGTAGAGAAGAGTGGTGAACTTCAGGAAATGGCTGAGGCTCTTGAACCTGGGTTTTGGACGCCTGTGAGCCTGTTGCATTAGTGACTTTAGACTTTTATCTAAAAAGGACAAAGAGCAGCTAGTAAAAAGCTCTTGAGGAGAAATCTAATAAAAGTTGTGGCTCAGGGAGATTGAAAGTTTATGAAATCTGCGGAGTGTTTACTAACTACAGTGTGAGGTAATGCTTTCCATGTTTACTGTACTCTAGACTTTACCATATTCTAGATCCTTCCAGACATAGGAATTTTCATTTTGTCATCACTTTATCTGTACAAAACTATCTCATCTATCTTATCTTATCTTATCTATCTATCTATCTATCTATCTATCTATCTATCTATCTATCTATCTATCTGAGACTGGGTTGCTCTGTGTAACCGAGCCTTGGCTGTCCTGGACTCCCTTTGTAGACCAGGCTGGCCTTGACCTCATAGAGATACTCCTGCCTCTGCCTCCTGAGCAGGGTTTATTCTTCCAGGGGACTTAGGTTCAATTCCCAACACTCACATGACAGCTCACAACTGTCTGTGTAACTCCAGTTCCAGGGGATCCCATAACCTTACACAGACACAGGCAAAACCCCAATACATATAAGTAAAAATAAATCATTAAAGAAACATTTAGTGTGTACATGGACACTTAAGTGCACTTAGTGGTCAGAGGACAACTTTTGAAAGTCAGTTTTCTTCTACCATATGGGTTCCAGACATGCACCTCAGGCTGTCGGGTGGATTTGGCAGCAAGTGCCCTTAACTTACTGAGCTAATTCACCGGCTTTAGCTGCACAAAACTTGGTGCTAAGTGCTAGATATAACTCTTAGTCCTGTCAATAATGTAGGTTCTCTAATAGCTTTTGTTGTGGGGGAGGGGAAGGGAGGTGTTGAAAAATAACTTGATACAAAGGTTCAGAGCTGGTTCTAGTTACACAATTTTTAAAAAATTTTTAAATTATATTTATTCTTTGACAATTTCATGTATTATGTATTAATGACTCTTACCCCATTAACTTACACCTCTCCCACACACACAATCCCCATTCCCACAGTCAGAAGATTTTTTGTTTGTTTTCTTTTGTAATCCACTGAGTTTAACCGAGGCCATTCACGTAAGCATGGGTGGGGGCTATCCAATGACTAGATTTTTCCCATTAATTTATTCCTTTTACATCCCAATCTCAGTCCTCCTCTCACAGCTCAACCCCCCCACCCCATATAGCCCCTCGCCTCATTCTCCTCTCCCCTTCATCCCTGAGAAGTGGGAGGTTCCTCCCAAGGAACCAACCCATACTCTGGCACCTCAAGTCACTGCAGGACTAGATACATCCTCTCTCACTGAGACCAGACAGGACAGCCCAGTTAGGGGAGCAGTAGCCACATAGAGGCCACAGAGTCAGGGTAAGACCCCACTCCAGTTGTCCAGAGACCTCCCTGAAGACCAAGCTCCACACCTGCTACATAGATGGTGGGGGTTGGGTCCAGCCCTTGTATGCTCTTTGGTTGATGGTTCAGTCTCTGGAGTCCCCAAGGATCCTGGTTAGTTGACTCTGTGTTGGTCTTCTTGTGGTATTGTGGTATCCCCTCCAGGTTCCTCAGTCCTTCCTCCAACTCTCTCACCAGACTCCCTGAACTCTAATGTTTGGCAGTAGGACTGCATCTGTTTCAGTCAGCTGCTGGATGGAGCCTCTTAGAGGACAGTTACGGTTACACAATTCTTGCCTCTAATTATCCTGCTGTGCCTTCTCAGTGTCTTTTAGATCAGCCTCTGGGTGCCCTGTCTCCAGGTTCTGGAAGCTTTGAGTAAGGCACGGACTGTGCATTTGGAACAAGTTCCAGTGGAAGGTGTTAATGTTAAGTACAGTTTCCTAGAGAGCTGTCATGTGGTATTTGAGGGATGGTTTTGATTGGTTGGTTGGTTGGTTGGTTGGTTGGTTGTGTTTTTTTGTTTGTTTTGTTTTGGTTTGGTTTTTCGAGACAGGGTTTCTCTGTGTAGCCCTGGCTGTCCTGGAACTCACTCTGTAGACCAGGCTGGCCTTGAACTCAGAAATCCGCCTGCCTCTGCCTCCCAAGTGCTGGGATTAAAGGCGTGCGCCACCACTGCCCGGCTCTGAGGGACGTTTTGTGAATGAACATGGAGCAGGACATGTCAGGAAAGGTTTTTCTCTGAGGAAATGGAAGATTGAGTGATGAACAGAGGTAACTTGGTGAAGGAGAGACAGTCTCACTAAGAGAATCAGCCTGAGATGGTCTCATCAAGAACCAAGCTCATTTTGCTAGAGAGTAGGGAAAGAACTATCAGGTGACACTCCTTGGGTCAGCAAAGGCCTGATGAACGGTGGTTTTTGTACTATAAGGACTTGACTGTCATGATGACATGTGTAATTTAAAAAACAGCCAGACATGATGGTACATGCCTTTAATCTCAGCAGAGCCCATTGTGGTCTACAGTGAGTTCTAGGTCAGCCAGGGCTACTTAGTGAGACCTTGTGTGGAAAACAAAACAAAAACAACCCTCAGGGCTGTATGAAGAGGTCAAATATGGATCCTACAAGGCAGAAGAACTTGAGCTAAAAGTAAGAAACAAAGTGTGATAAGTTCCTAGACAATTGATTTGTAAGGTCTTTGAGGATTAGGGCTGTAGCTCAGGAGTATGACACAGCACCTGCCAGGGCCTGGGTTCAATTCCAGCACTGTGCCCCACCATCAAAACAAATCAAAGGTGTGAGTGATGGTGTGTTTACTTACCTGCTCCCATTTCAGAATCTATTTTCTAACCGCTAAGAAAAATCATAGCATTTTATGTTAATTTTTTCTAAAACAGTTTGTTGTACTGTAGGCTGGCCTCAAACTCACAGTGTAACTCAGGATGCCTCTTCTGAGTGCTGGAGTCACAGATCTGCACCACCAACCAGGTTTATGTGGTACTTATAATTGAACTCAGGGCTTCCTGGATGTCAGGCAGCATTCTGTGAGCCACAGCACCCCAGCCTTTATGTTAAAATCTGAAAGGCTAACTTTGGGGCTGGGAAGAATGGCTCAGCTATTAAAGAGCAGCCGCAGCTCTTCAGCAGCTGATCTGGATTTGGGTTCTCAGCACCCATGTGGGGCCCATAAACATCTAACCCCCGTTCCAGGGTTTTCAGTGCCTCCTTTGGGCGTCTGTAGGCACTAGGCACACATAATGCACATACATATATGCAGACAAACATTTGTATGCATAAATTAAAAATAAATAAAACTTTACAGAGTATTTAGCTAACTAACCTGAATTTGGTGTGAATCCTCGTATAGAAGAACATTGATAGTGGGAGTTCGAGATTTTGTTTAAACTGCTTAAACTCGTCATTATCTACATTAATATTTGTAAATATGGATCTGATTGTACCTTAATTATTTCATTTTGTCTACATTAAAATTAATATGCTTTCTTTTTTTAATTCTGAACTCATCTTGTTTATTCTTAAGGGCTTCACCTTTCTGCTGCAGCTTTCGGGTCAACTTAGATTCCTTTCTTTCTCTTGCCCTGACAGCCTATTCAAAATCCCACTAATGCTGTACTCAATACCTTGTGCCCCCACCCCAACCCCTTACATACCATTATCTCTATCTAATTCAGGCTTGACTGGCGCTTGTTTGCTGGATTTCCTGGCACAGAATGTCCCTACTTTCCCCATTGCAGCAAAGCTGATTTTCCTAATGTATAGCTGTCATTGTTCTGTTTCCCTTTGGCTGGAAAATATAACTTGAACTCCAGTTCAGCTTCCTATCAACAGGACAGACTACCCCCAAAAAGGCTTACTACCACAGTTTAGTCTGTTGACAGGAGTGGACGTTTGTTTTGAGTGTGGGTCTTGACAGGGATAAGTTGCTGTGGTCCTCCTGCTCCTGCATTCAGAATAGTAGAATTATAGGGAAGCACCACCACATCTAGCTCTTCACAGTCATCTGGAGGCTGAAAAGGCCTCCCTTGGCACACATTGTCAGCCAAGATGGCCACCGTGGCATGATCAGCAACTCCTAAGATGGTTTCTTCACTCCCATGCCTTGTCAGAGGTTGAAGACTGCTGGAACATTTGAGTTTTACTGTCTGTGTGGTGCAGAGGGTTTCCATGTGACTCCAACTGACCATACAGTCTTCTTAGAAGATTTTGGCTTCCAGATCTGTAGATAAAAGCTCCTATACTCTTAAAGCTAAGCTAGACTCTGGCACAGGACTCAAAAGTGGTTGACCTCCCTAAACTGCACCCGCCTGCCTGCCTGCCTGCCTGCCTGCGTATGTGTGCACATGTGGGTTGTGTATATGTAGAGACCAAAAATCAACTTCTTCCTCAGGAGCTGTCCAACTTGTTCTCTCACTGCCAGGAACTTGTTAGATAGGCTACCCTGTCAGGTTAGTGAGCCCCACAGATCTACCTCTCCAGCACTGGAACTGCAAGTGTGGGCCACCATACTTGGCTTTTTGTGTCGACATGGGACCACTGGGATCTTCTTTTTTTTTTTTTTTTTAACAAACATGGGTGTTTTGTATCATGTATTTCTATACATTGTGTGGGTGCAGTGCCCACAGAAGCCAGAAGAGGGCATTGGGTCGCATGGAACTAGAGTTTTAGGTGGCTCTTAGCCATCCTTTTAAGTACTGGGAATTGAACCTTACTGCCCTTAAAGCATTGAGCCATCCCGCCAGCTCATGCTGTTCCAAGTCGTTTGCTTGTTTGTTGGTTTGTATGTGTTTTGTTTTGTTTTTGGTTTGGTTTTGTTTGAAACAGGGTTTCTCTGTGTAGCCTTGGCTGTCCTGGAACTTACTCTGTAGACCAGGCTGGCCTCAAACTCAGAGATATCTGCCTGTCTCTGCCTCCCAAGTGATGGGATTAAAGGTGTGCACCACTACTGCCCACTAACTCAGGTTCTTTAAAACAATGTCTATGTTGGATTTTCTTTGTATAGATTCCTCATGCATTATAACGTAATGTAGCAAACCCACACTAAATATTTGCTGAGTTCTTTAATGTTTTTAAAACTAATATCATGGTCAGAAGGCTCCATGAGTAAAGGTGTGCGCCGCCAAGACTCGTGACCTGAGTTAGTCCCTGGGACTGAAGGAAGGAGGACTGACTCCTGCAAGTTATCTTCTGACTTTCATACATGTGTGAATAAGCGTGGTAATTTTTTAAATCTTTAAATTTTTAAATCTAGTAAAAATAACCAGTTTAGCATAATAAATCAAAACGTGTGGACATAAAAACAATGTCATAAACCTTTAATGTCTGGATTTAACATCAGGATACAAAAACTCACCAAGTATGGGTATGCAATGAGTAATTAATCTGAGCAATTAGTGCTAGAGTGAAAAGCTGTAATCTTTGCATTAAGAAACAAGAAAGAGGCCTGGCAGTTCCTCCCTGCTTTTGCCCACTTCTCACTGGAAAATAAAAGAGATTAAATCATTAAATCTGAAAGTCTTTGCTGGGAGAGAGATTGCACTGATGTAATCCCACCCGGCCTTAGGGTGGGATGGGACTGAGATGAAGGGTAGCAGGATCAAGGTCAGCCTGGACTCTTACTGAGACCTGTGCTAATTAATCCGGAAGCCTATTCATTCCAGAATCGCCAGAGCCGCAACATGACAGGCATATTTATGGACAATATTCTGAAACACAGAACATTCCATTTAGTGGTCTGGAACCTGGCAGTTTGACTTTAGGAGTATGTGAAGAGAAAACTGGGAGAGTACATGAGAACATGAATGAGCAAAGGAGTGAGAAGAGTGCCTGGCTAGAGAGCCCCGAGCACAAGTACTCTGGTGTTGAGATGAAACTGCAGTTTTCGAAATCAGAAATTGTTTTTTTGAAATATCTCTATAGAAAACACACAAAAGCAAATGTGTAGCTTAATTACAATAGTGAACTTAAAGCCACCATCTGGGTTGGAAATAGACGCTCCCCAGGAACTATTCATCCTGCCTGCCTAGTATTCTCCCCAGATTATAACTGGTGCCCTCCTTCTAAAACCTTTAGTCTCTCTTAACCACTTTCAAGAGTATACAGATTTGTCACTCAAAACAGTATCCTTAGTGATTGTTTAATCTTAGCCATTTAAAAATGTGCATCTTAAACACTTCTTGGTTTCCCCTCCCATATTCTTTTCCTTAGAATTTATCCATTGTTGAACTTGAACCTCCAGACCTAAAATTCCCAGTCTTCATAAATATTTGTTAGCCTTAAAATATCATTTCCTCATATGAGCCTTTTTAGACTTTATTTCTCTACAAGTCTTGCTCTTGGCAAATACTGTGTAATGAAAAGTTCCTCCCGCTTCTATTTTAAAATGTGGCTTGACCAGACTTGGGTTCTGTCGGCTAGGTGAGGTAACATTTCTTTCCTTAGATGGGACTGAATCTTGTCCCTATGGTGGTTTCTCTAGTAGCCAGTGCTATTGTCTAGAGTTGCAGTTCATTGAAGGCTGAAAAATGATGATCTCTTTATTGAGATTTTCTCCCAGTGGCATAATTTATGTAGAAAGGTAAGAAATTATCAAATTATTACCCCTATTTACCAATCTATTGATTTATTTTTCCATGTTTGTTTCTTTATGGGTTTGTTTGTTTTCTGAGACAGTGTCTTACTATGTAGCTCTGGCTGTCCTGGAACTCACAGAGATCGACCTGGATCTGTCCTCCAAGTGCTGGGATTAAAGGTGTGTGCTGCCACCACCAATATCACCCAGCTAGTTGTTAGTTTCTCTCTCTCTCTCTCTCTCTCTCTCTCTCTCTCTCTCTCTCTCTCTCTCTCTCTCTCAAGACAGAGTCTAATGAGCCCTGGCTGGCCTCATACTTACTCTGTAGTTGAGGATAACCTTGAATCTCCTGCCTTGGCCTCCCAAATGCTGGGATCACCATACTCAGCTTTCATTTGCTAGATAATATATCTGTTGCTTTTCATCATCTGAACATGACCTTTAAAAAGTTACAGGAGCTAGTGGGACAGTTCAGTTGGTAGTGCTGGCTGAGAAAGCATGAGGACTTAACTTTGATCCCCAGCACTCCTGTAAAAGACTGCAGCAGCAACCAGTGTAATCCTGGTGGTGGGGAATTGGAGTCAGGTGGCTCCCTGTGGTTTGCTGGCTAACCAGCTTAGCCTTATTGGTGAGTCCCAGTTTTCAGTGAGAACCTGTCACAAAACCCAATGATGGACAGACAGTACCTGAGGAATGATACCCAAGGTTCGCCTCTGGCACACACCACACCCAAAATTATGAACTCTAATTTACACTGAAGAATTCCATGCCAAATCAGCACTTAACTCTTATTGAAGGTAAAGATCTATTTTAGGTCAATGGGAACTTCTCCAGCCTTGTTTGCTAGTTCTCATGGGACCCAGTCTTGACAAATAGTCTGTGATAGCTGCTTTAATGTCTGAGTGACAAGATGCTCCAGGCTCATTCTGTGTCTACAACCTGGAGTTGGTAATTGTCCAAAATTACTTTAGGTGAGAAAATTTCAAAGATTGGAGAAAACCCTGTTTTGTGGTTTTTCTTCATTACCCTCATTTTTTTTTTTTTTTTAATGTAAGAAGGTTTAAAAGTTGGTCTATACGTGCTGAGTTGGAGTGAGAAATTTGTAATGTTAGTAATAAAGCCAGTCTCAGGGTTTATTGTGAACGTTGTCGGCTGTTACCGCATGGAAGGCAGTTAGAAGTGCCTGGCACAGCGCCCTCACTTCAGTTTGCCATTGTTACCTTCTCGCACAATCCATAATCATAATAATCCAGCTATCTGAGCACCACTCCCCAGGACACCACCCTTATACTGCATAAGATTTTAACTTCAGTTGTAGAAAAGGGGTTTAAGTTGGAGTGATCATTGGCTACCCAAAATTTAGACTTGTTTTATTCATTTACTGTTTTGGAGTCTAGAAGTCTCAAAATAGGCTTGCCAGTCTGGTTAGCTCTCATGAGGTCTTTCCTCTGGGATCACACTGCCCTTTTCCCAGTTCGTGGTGGAGGGAAACTTAAGCTGTCTGGTTCCTTTGCTTCTGAGGGTGCGAAACCATAACTGAGCTTCACCCCATAGCCTTCTATCTTATTACCTCCCAAAGGCCCAGCCTACAGCTCCTATCACAGTGAAAGACTAGAGCAGGCACAGGAAATGGGAGCAGGGAAACAGTCTAGATTCCACTGCCCAGCAGTTTCTATGGCTTTAATCTGTGTCATTATGATACATTTAAGTTCTCTTTTATTTTTACTCATGCTAAATAATTGTATTTTCAGTCAAGAAATAAATAATAAAATAATCCTACCCAGGTATGGTTAAGTATGACTTTAGTCCCAATACTTGGGAGGCAGAAGCAGGCAAATTTCTGTCAGTTTGAGGCTAGCCTAGTCTACATAGTGAAATCTAAGCTATTATCCAGGGCTACACCCTGTCTCAAAATAACAAACCAGAGTCTGGGTTTGGGACTGGAAATTGCATATGGCCCTGCTGCCAGAGGTAGAACTGGTCCAGAGGCCTACATCTCTACGGCTTGCTATTTGTTGCATTATTGCTAGCAGCTCCCAACTAAGGGCATCTGGGACGCTATGAGTACCTGTCAGTTTCCAGGTTCACTCTGCTGAAGAAAAGCCTGAGAGAATTCAGCAGATTATTAAAAGAGCCATTGATAAAGATGTCTAATGAATCATGAACAAATATTAAAAAATAAATAAAAAATCAAAACCCTGCGAATTCAGAGCCCACAGCCAGGCAGGTGGTCCTATAGACATTTAAAGTTCAGAAGACTGTCTTCTGGAGCTAAGAAGCAGCAGCAACAGCAGTTTTAAAAAGTCCTTTGGCTACAAGCAAGATACCATAGAGAAGCTGATGTTAGTTAGCTCAGATGACTCTTTGTGATACAGCCATGTTGTCAGCATCTTTTGTATTAGTTCTTCCATCCAGGAATGGTGGGACATTTGAGAATATGGTATTTTGTCTATTTGTCTCTTCTTCCTTCTCTCCTAACCACACTCTCTGTTATTTTACTTTACTGTGCAGGCAGTTTACTTACTCTGAACATTGTTATACCATTCTCTGAGTCACAGAGCAGATGTCACCGCCGCAGGTGGCTTCTCTAAGGTACAAGCTGCCTGTGACTATTGCCTCTTGGGTGAGGACCGAGTGAAGCTGAAGTGCTAACACAGGCATTGTACACAGGAACCTTGAAAAGAAGCCATTGTGCTGTCCCCTCTCCTAGCTCTAGCTTTGCTTTTCCACACTCTGCGTCCTCTCGTAGTAACTCATCTGTGAGCTTGTCCTGTCCCAGCTCAGTGCTCCACCAGTCTTAATCTGTGCCATGGCATGCCATGCAGCCTGCCAAATTGCTGCTCTTCCTGACTATCTCACTCCATGCCCAGAGACTGAAGTCCTGACCCTTGAGGTTATAAAATGTATACTATGCCTGACAGAATATTCCCTGGGTATATTCAGCCAGAGGAAGAGCTGCCTATTTGTGTCCTTGCAATTATGTTAAAGTGACATCTGTCTCTGCAAAACTGATCAACAAATAATGAAGTAAACGTATCAATTTGTGACAACTCAGGGAAAAAAAAAATCCTGCCATTATCTTTTAAAATATCCCTTTACATCAGTGGTTCTCGGTCTTCCTAATGCAGCAACCCTTTAATAGTTTCTCATGTTGTTGTGACCCCAAGCATAGAATTGTTTCTGTTGCTGCTTCATAACTGTCATTTTGCTACTGTTGTGAACTATAGTGCAAATACCTGTTTTCCCGTAGTCTCAGGGGCCCTGTAAAGGGACTGTTTGTCCCTCTGAACTCCCAAAGGCATTGGAACCCACAGGTTGAGAGCCACACTGCTTTACATCATTGTTTCTGTTTCTTGGATTCTCCGGCATGTCTGCGGTAGAACGTTTTGTCTTTTATGACTAACCTCTCCTTAACATTTTTTTCAAGTATAATCTATGTACAGTGACATGAGCAAGTAATTGAAAGTACAGTTGGACCCATTGCCAACTCAATCCATCTCTACCGATCATGTAATTGACTCATGCAATAGACTGCCTCTTCAAGCTCTGGAACCCTTCTGTTGCCCCTGAAAAGTTGCTTCATGTCCTTTGTGGTCACCTTTCCTTCCACAAAGCAGCTTTTGATTTTCTGTCATTATAAATTAGTCTCTCTAGCTAGTCAGACCTGTAATCTCAGTGTTTAGAAATGAGGTTGAAGGATTGCTGAGTTCAAGGTCTACATAGGTACCGAGTGAGACTCTGTCTCAAAAACAAAAAACAAGCAAAAAATTTACTTAGTGGTGCACACTTTTAATCCCAGCACTTAGGAGGCAGAGATAGGAGGATCTCTTGAGTTGAAGGCCAACCAGGGCTACACAGCGAAACTCTGCCTCAAAAAACAATTATTTTAAGCCAAAAAAGAGGTGTATATTTCTGTATGTAATGGGGTATAGTTCAGTGGTAGAGAGATTGCTTGTCTGGCATGTGCAAGGCCTTGAATCCCCTAACACTTGAGTTTGTCAGCCAATAATTTTAAAATTCAAAGTTTGTAAGCCAGGTAGTGATGGCACATGCCTTTAATCCCAGCACTTGGGAGGCAGAGGCAGGTGGATTTCTGAGTTCGAGGCCAGCCTGGTCTACAGAGTGAGTTCCAGGACAGCCAGGGCTACACAGAGAAACCCTGTCTTGAAAAACCAAAAAAAAAAAAAAAAAATTCAAAGTTTGTTATGACACCATTAGATTGTATTAAAACACTTTAGTAGTAAATTTAAATCTCATTGTAAAACTACTGTAACATGCTCGATGTGGTGGTGCATGCCATTAATCCCAGACTGGTCAAGAAAGAAAGTTCCAGGATAGCCTAGACTGTCTCAAACCACCACCACCACCAAAAAAAAAAAAAAAAAAAAAAGAAAGAAAGGAGTGTAATGTAAAAGTTATTTTCATTATTATTTTTTGGTACTGAAGAGTGAATCTAGACTTTTTTTTTTTTTTTTTGAGACAGGGTTTCTCTGTGTAGCTCTGGCTGGCTGTCCTGGAACTCACTCTGTAGACCAGGCTGGCCTCGAACTCAGAAATCCACCTGCCTCTGCCTCCCGAGTGCTGGGATTAAAGGCGTGCACCACCACTGCCTGGTCAAATCTAGACTCTTATCCCTACTAAGCATGAGCTCTACTACTGAGCTCTATCCCAAACTTGATGGTCATCTTGCTTCAACCACCTAATTTGAAGGATATTAGGTCTGTATGTCCTTTGTATGTTTTTGTCTGTTTGTTTGTTTGGCTGGTTTTTGGTGCTTGAAGACAGAGTTTTTCTGTGTGGCCCTGGCCATCCTGGAACTTGCTATGTATGCCAGGCTGGCCTTAAGAGATCTGCCTGTCTCTGTCTTCCAAGTGCTAGGACTAAAGGTGTGTACACCACTGGCTGGCTTGTGCTGCTGTTGTTAATGCTGTCTTCTCTTCCTTTTCAGACCCTGCAGAAGAGATGATCACCATGTTTGGGTACTAGCAGTCACATAGGTTTATATCTGAATTTGAAAATGGCAGAGGGAAACAACAAAGAGGAGGTCATTCACTTGAATAACTTCCACTGCCACCGGGGAAAGGGTAAGTTGCTGTCCTTTCTCGGTTTACCCAGTGCTTTTTCTTTAGTGTGGAGGCAGTATCTTCTTTGAAATGAACCTGTTTTGTACCATTTATTAGCCAGAGCGATTCCACTGTTAGACCTAAGACTGTTAGGCATAAAATGTCAAACTAGAATTATGTCAAATAATGATACATGCAGCATAAATGAAATGTAATGCCTCCGCATCATAAGTAGATTCATACTGTAGGGTTTGCTTCTGCAAGGTTCTGAGGGGATGGCGATCACACGGGAGCACCTGGGCTGGGTCACACTGAAAACACCATCGGCAGTGCTAGGCATTCTTGCTCTTACGGTACTTCATTTCTTTTCTTTTTTGCTATAAGATTCTGGCTTGCCTTATTGAGGATGTGAGGACATAGTTTCATGGTCCTTAACATTTTGACAAGTTCATTCATTTGTAAAGAGCAGGAGAGAGCCTGCATTTCCATAACATTCCCTAAATGTGTGTGAGATTTCTGTCAAATCTGAATGTGCATTTGTATATCCTTGGTCTGAAAGAAAAATAATCACATTCGTTAATAAAGAGAATCCTTAATATAGCCCCTTCCTGTGAGTACACATTCCATGAAGAGGCTAAGCTAGCTTTGTGTTTTCTCTTGATATTTTGAGTTGTGACGATGATTTTTTCCTAGTATGAAATAAGTCGTATAATTGCCGTCAGCAGGTTTGAAGTTTAAGAAACTTTATTAAGTGAGAAAATTTAGGGAAACAGAACCATGCAAACTGTACAAGTTGCAGGTATAAAAGCAATGCTGAGTTTACTGTTTTGTTAATTCTGTATTACAACTTGGTAGTGGTCGCAGTCATAGCTTGTTGTGATTCAGGAAGTTAGAAGTCTTAGCTGTAATTTGTACATACATATGCTCATTTCTGACTTTTGTATATGCATATTGCATAAATGTTAGAATTTTTAAATTGGGCCTTAAATATAATTGAACAGAATTTCCTTCCAAAATGACTAGGCCAGATGTGGTGGCACATGATTTAATCCCAGCACTCAGGAGGCAGAGACAGTTAAATAAATCTCTGTCAGTTTAAGGCCAGCCTTGTCTACATAGAGAGTTCCAGAACAGCCAGAGCTACATAGTGAGACCCTGTCTCAAAAAAACTAGATAAGATAGATTGATAGAGAGAGAGAGCTATGTCCTTTTGGAAAATTATTCACTTTGGAAATTTGTTCAACAAATATAAACACATTATACTCATCGTGAGGGTGTTTGTCAGGTATGTAGAGTTAGTTGGCTTATGTCAGCTACATTAGCAATATTTATTGTGCCAATCTCTTTACTTTTTTTTTAAGAGTTCTGAAAACATGAACATGCAACTTTAGAATTGTGACCAGACCATTTCTGCCACCCTATGAAGATTCTTCTTTGTCGTGCCTAACTCCATTTAGCCCTCAGGAGGTCACTAATCTACTTGCATTGCTACTCAGTTTCCTATAAATATAGAACCATAGGACACTTTTTTTGGTAGAATTCTTTTGTCCAGCATATTGGAATTAAGACATAGATCAGTTACACAGTTGTTTTTAAGATGTATTTATTTCTGTGTTTGAATGTTTTGTCTGCATGTATGACTGCACAGCCAAAGAGAACGTTAACCCCATTATAGACAGTGTGAGCTTGTGAGTGCTGGGGGTTGAACTCAGGACCACTGGAAGAGTTGCCAGTGATCTAATCACTGTCTCCAGTCCAAGTTCTTATTAAAAAATCCTTGTATATGTGAAAGATAAGAATAGACTTCAGGCTGGGCAGTGGTGGTACACATATTTAATTCTAGAGGCAGGCAGATCTCTGAGTTCAAGATGAGTGTGGTCTACAGAGTAAGTTCTAGCACAGTCAAGGATATACAAAGGAACCATGTTTCACAAAATATAACAAAAGACTTCAGACTAACCCAAAGGAAATCCATGTTTTAGAGAAAACCTAAGGAGTAAAAATGTGTGTGTATTGTATATCAAAGCTGGGAAATTAGGAGTACAAGTCAGGATCAACAAAAGTTAAGGTCCAAATAGCAGGCCATGTGTCTCTGTTGCATCAATTTAGCAATACAATGTTTCCTAAGATTGAACATATGGTTACCCTGTGACTCAGCATTTCCATTCCTAGAATGTTCCCAACTGAAATGAGCACCTCAAAGCATGTACATAACAGCAGTATCCAAAATAGCCCATATTAGCACCAACTCAGATGTCCATCAAAGGAAGAATGAATTATTTGTTATATTCACAGAGCAGATTTCACATGCAGCAAAGAGAACTGTCATCACAGCAGTATGGATGTGCCCCAATCATGTGATTTACAAGAAAGTGAGGAGTCCCAACCAACTGAAACTAATCTGTAGAGTTAGAATGTCCTCCCTTTGAGGAAGAGAGAGGGCAGTGATGGCAAGAGGCCCAAGAAGGCTGCTAATGGTCTAGAAATATTTCCTGATGTTGCCAAAGTTACATGGTCATTTTGTGACTATTCATGGAACTAACCCCCGATTTGTAGTGTTTGTTTGCTTAGGCTACACAGTGAGCTCCATACTAGTGCTAACTACGGTGTAAGACCCTGTCTAAAAGGAAAAACAAACATAAAAACAAAATTAGGGCTAGGGATATATCTCAGTGATAGTACTCTTGCCTGGCACGGAAAGCTCTACAACCCTGGAAGGTGGCTCAGTGAGTAAAATTGTCTGCTGAGCAGGACCTGAGCTTGGTTTCTCCTGTCAGCCCCCCAGAATCCACATAAAGCCAAAAATGATAGTGCATCAAGATGGTAGATGGAGGCAGGAGAATGTCTGGGGCTTGCTGGCCACCTAATCTGGTATACACAGTGATGAACAAGAGACCTCAGACAGGTCGGAAAGCAGGGACTAATAACATCTGATGTTGTCCTATGTCATAATACATGTGTCCTGGTGTCACTCACACGAACTCCTGTGCTAACATATACCACAAAGATTTATTTATTTATTTATTTTAAAGGCCAGGCATGGCAGTGTGTATCTATATTCCTAGCACCGGGGATTTGGAGACAGTGCGGGATCCCAAGATCTCACTGGGTTGTCAGTGTGGCTGAATCAGAGAGAGCTCCAGGTTTAATGAGCGACTGTCTTCAGAAATTAATGTGGAGAGTAATTGAGGATGATACCTGATATTCCACCTCTGGCCTTCACACACTGTACTGGCTGGTTTTGTGTGTCAACTTGACACAAGCTGGAGTTGTCAAAGAGAAAGGAGTTTCAGTTGAGAAAATGCCTCCATGAGATCCAGAGATAAGGCATTTTCTCAATTAGTGATCAAGGGGGGAGGGCCCCTTGTGGGTGGTGCCATCCCTGGGCTGGTAGTCTTGGGCTCTATAAGAAAGCAGGCTGAG
>CM052721.1:9281494-9383873 GCA_028551405.1 Uromys caudimaculatus
TTTTGTGTCAACTTGACACAAGCTGGAGTTATCACAGAGAAAGGAGTTTCAGGTGAGGAAATGCCTCCATGAGATCCAGCGGTAAGGCATTTTCTCAATTAGTGATCAAGGGCGGAGGGCCCCTTGTGGGTGGTGCCATCCCTGGGCTGGTAGTCTTGGGTTCTATAAGAAAGCAGGCTGAGCAAGCCAGGAGAAGCAAACCAGTAAGAAACATCCCTCCATGGCCTCTGCATCAGCTCCTGCTTCCTGCCCTGCTTGAGTTCTAGTCCTGACTTCCTTGGGTGATGAACAGCAGTGTGGAAGTGTAAGCTGAATAAACCCTTTCCTCCCCAACTTGCTTCTTGGTCATGGTGTTTGTGCAGGAATAGAAACCCTGACTAAGACACACACAGTGCTTGTAGGAGTCCACAGCCAAATTTAAAAAACAAAAACCCACCTTTTCTTTTAAGAAAAAAGATGACAGATAAGACCCACACACCGTGGGAGAGATGAACGCACACACGCCCACAGAGTGGCAGGATAAGGGCTATTGTCAGTCCTCCTCACCTTCAGGACTGGGTCTGTAGGGTTAATTAGCTGTACTTACATGTAACTTTAATTTTTCAAACCTTATTTTTAATGATGGTTCTTAAATGCTTTAACCTCCCTTGTAGCCCACCACCCACCAGAGGTATTGGGAAAGAAAGAATACAGGGGTGAGTGGGGGAGTGGACCTGTTTAAAAAGGTTCTTTGGAGCAACTCCCATCTGTGTTGTCTGGAAATCTGCAGTTCAGTCCACAGGTCAGCAGGCAGGGGCAGCTTGATCCACTAACAAACACCTCGCAGATACGGTGACACGACCCAGCAGAGACGGCCAGACCTCAGCCTCAGCTTGAGTCAGTAGGAGGGACCAACAAGTATACTAGGAGAAGCTCTCCACTGTACCTCTCCCAGGGAAGCGAGGTGTGAGACCCGCAAGTGTTGCATAGCTAGGTGCACCAGCAAGCCAAGCTGTCTTCCTCACTCCGTGGGGTCCAGTTTATACCCTC
This sequence comes from Uromys caudimaculatus, assembly GCA_028551405.1. Classification (NCBI taxonomy): domain Eukaryota; kingdom Metazoa; phylum Chordata; class Mammalia; order Rodentia; family Muridae; genus Uromys; species Uromys caudimaculatus. The sequence goes on from CM052721.1 coordinate 9,282,524, forward strand.
CAGACATCACGTGTTCTTCACATGCCTTGCCTCAGCATGCATGACTCTTGCATGTGCATCCACGGAGTCCGCAGAAGCAGCAAGAAGCTGCAGCACATCCCCAGAAGTTTTTTGGTGCGTTTCTCTATGGAGTCCTGACAAATGCAGCTCAACTATGCAACGTAAGGCGGACCAATACATGTGCATCAAAAGCAAAGAACCCTTCATCGCATGTCCTTTCACGTGCTTGCTTTAGCAGAACATCCTCTCTCCTGTGTCTGCTTCAGCTAAACGTTCCTTCACGAGTCTGCCTTAGCCCTTCACACCTGTGAAGGAAACGTTCCTTCGCGTGTTTGCCCCCACAAAACACCGTCCAACCGACTTTCCAAAGAATTCATAAGTTTCCACTTCAGTTACATTTAAAAGGAGAGCAGGTGGACTGGAGAAATGGCTCAGTGGTTAAGAGCACTGACTGCTCTTCCAGAGGTCCTGAGTTCAATTCCCAGCAACTCTATGGTGTCTCACAACCATCTGTAATGGGATCTGATGCCTTGTTCTAGCCTGTAAGCATATGTGCAATCAAAATGCTGTATACATAATAAATAAGTCTAAAAAAAAAATACTGCATGGCTTCTTTAAAAAAATGAGAGCAGGCAAGTTAAATTGCCCAGTGTCACAGATGCCAGATGATTGCTCGGTAGATGCTAAGTAAGTGTTTGATTCAAATGGAAATGTTTGCTTAAATAGTTTCTGTGAAAAGTAAGCTGATTTTTAAATCTTAAGTGGATATATTACTATTTTTGAGTGATGATTCTTTCAGATGTAGTTGTTTAAATTAACAAACCAGTCTCATTTCTTTCTACAAGGAGCAAACATGGAGAGTCTCTAAAGAAGCTGGCAGTTCTATGACACTGTCATAATAAAATAATTTCATAGAGGAAAGCAACTTGCAGTTGGCCTGAAAACAGCTCATTCAGGAGACTTGGTTTTGTGTTTGTTTTTTGAGGCAAAGTTTCACTCCCTCAGGTTGGCTTCTATATCTTTCTATGCCTAGAGGATGGCCTTGAACTCCTTATCTTCCTAGTGCTAGAATCTCAGGCATGCACCTATGCACCCAACTAAAAAGATTTTTTTTTTAATTTATTTATTTATTTATTATATGTAAGTACACTATAGCTGTCTTCAGACACCCCAGAAGAGGGCATCAGATCTCATTACAGATGGTTGTGAGCCATCATGTGGTTGCTGGGATTTGAACTCATGACCTTCGGAAGAGCAGTCGGTGCTCTTAACCACTGAGCCATCTCTCCAGCCCCTAAAAAGATTCTTATGAACAGATTAAATGCCTGTATTTCTAGTACTCGAAAGGCTGAGTTGGAGGGTTGCCAGATTTGAGTCTAGCCTGGTCTTCATAGTACCAAGCCAGCCAGCCAGCCAGCCATGGGTATAGCATAAGACCCTATCATAAAAGAAAAACAAAAACAAACAAAACAAACTTCAGATTTCTCCCAACTAACATAAGAAAAAGTTGATACATCTTGAGCATTTTGCCTGGTACCTCTCAATGTTATTGGCAAAAATCAACATGGAAACAGTTCTTACTGCTTGAGTCTGTGTGTACTTAAGGTGGTACTTTAGCTGTTGAGGCTTGGCCAACTGAAGAAGCTCCTGCTGACCGACCCCACAGTGATTGTGTTTCCTACCTCCCTGTAGAATGGATGGCTGTCAGAGAGGGGCCCATCACCATATCTGACTCCTCTGATGAGGAAGGGATTCCAATGCTGGTTACCCCGGCTACCGAGCAACAGGAAGACGACCTGGATGATGATGTCATCCTGACAGAAGTGAGTGTTTTCAAACTATTCATAATGAAAACAGCCTGTTCCCATCTGCCTCTCGTGTCTTAGCTTTAACGCTCTATGTGGTCTGTGCCCTTTCTCTGTTAACACATTATTAATCTCACTTTGCAATTAAACTGCGTTATGTATAATGTGCCTTACTATAACAAAGAACTTCATTCCTTCATAGTTCTTGATAGCATTTTCATGAACTTGATGCTGACCTTTTAAAAATAGTTTGAGTTTTATTTCTTTATGGTTTTGAATATATAAATAGAAAAAAATTAAAACCTACTCCTTTTACTTCTGTAGATTTTCCAGTCACTTTTTCTATTTTGATTATTTTAGTCCCCCCTTTTCTTTTTCTTTTTCTTTTTTTCTTTCCTCTTTTTTTTTTTTTTTTTTTATTTTATTTATTTTTTTTAGACAGGGTCTCATTATATAGTTCAGTTGACCTGGAACTTGTTACATAGAGTAGGCTGACTCATCGGCCTCTGTGTTCTGAGTGGAGTGCTGCAGTTAGGATGTGCACTGCCACATCGGGCATTTCTCTTGTGTTGATTTGTTTTCCCTTCCTTTCTAGTTTTTTTTTTTTTTTTTTTTTTTTTTCTAATCAGCAGACAGCTCTGTCCCTACGCTTACGTTTATTAAAAACTGACAAACAAAACCTGTACAAAAAATATCCCCAAATTCCTTATCAATTTGAAACAGTAATCTTGAGAGACATTATGGCCTAGGACCCCCTCTTCCTCTGCTGCGACCACGTCCTCTTCCTGCAATGGCTTCTCTTTTCTTAGATTTCACCTTAGGCTTGACATCCACAAGCAGTGTATCTAGAGGTAGGCTGTCTGGCAAGATGAAATACCAAATGTTACTGCCCCGAATGCTCAACGTTTCCAACTGTACAGGCTCTGTGTTCTTCAGGGTCATTTTCACAGCTTTAAGGTGCATATTCATGCTGACATCTACACCTGTGATTGTTCCGGACTTGTTCCATTCTTCAATTCAGTGGTTGCAGTTTCATGACTCAATTTCATCAAAAATCTCACGAGCTTCATTCTAGTGGCACAGTCTCCCTTCTGGTCCGACTGTTCACAAAATTCAGACTTCAAAGACCCACAGACTAGGGTATGAATGGCCGGAAGAGCACGCGGAGGCCTGCGGACGCGCAGAAGCCACCTTCTTTCTTCTTTTTAATAATTTTTTCTTAAGATTTATTTTTATTTTTATGTGTTTGTCTGTGAGGATGAATGCCACATGTGTGCATGTGCCCTTGGCCAAAAGAGGCATTTGTGAGCTGCCTGGTGTGGGTGCTGAGATCCAGACTGGTCTTCTGGAAGAGCAGCAAGTGCTGTTTAACAGCGGAGCCATCTCTCCAGTTCATTCTCTTGGTTTTACTCTCTCACTTCACCCAAGAAACAACTCTGAAATTTCCCTAGTGGCACTTGCGTTTGTTTCCTGCTTTGGTTTTCTGTAGCTCTTCTGCTTTACCGTGTTGGACATACTTCGTTTCTTATGTGGTTCCTTCACTACTTTAGCTTTTCTTTTTTTGGTTTTTCGAGACAGGGTTTCTCTGTATAGCCCTGGCTGTCCTGGAACTCACTCTGTAGACCAGGCTGGCCTCGAACTCAGAAATCCGCTTGTCTCTGCCTCCCAAGTGCTGGGATTAAAGGCATGTGCCACCACTGCCTGGCTACTTTAGCTTTTCATTGCGTGTTTAGCCTCTTTTTTTCTTTTTCAAGACAGGGTTTCTCACTAGATCAAGCTAACCTCTAATTCACAGAGATCTGCCTGCCTCTGCCTCCTGCATGCTAGGATTACAGGTGTGCACACCCAGCTGCATGTTTTTATTACACCTCATTTTAACTGAATGACTTCAAGCATATTGTTTATGCTTCTGGATCATATAAATGGTTTCAGTGTAAATTGAGAATTTTGCAGATATATTGTTTATGTACACAACCAATAATGGTCTTTTGAATTGTACACTTTGACTTTCATGCAGAAGTTGTGCTGTAAACATTCATCTAAAGCTTTGTGGCTGTTTCATTTCTATTTGTATATGCCAGGAAGTGGAGTTGCTGCATCCCTTAGAAACTGTTATATCCTGCCAGCAGCTATACTGGGGGGTGGGGGGGAAGACAAGTATGTGGACCAATGTGAGGGTCCATTCACTTATATACACATGTGGAAATCTTAGGGGGGTGCTCTCTTTTTCTGTTGTTCTTCGCCTACTTTTTTGAAGGAGCGTCTGTCAGTGAATCCAGAACTCATCATTTTGGCTAGACTGGCCATCACAATCTGCATGTCTCTGCCTCCTTGACATTGGAATCACACATGCACTTTCCCACCCATCTGTGTGCTGGGCATTAAACTCAAGTCCTTGTGCTTATGTATCAAACACTTTAACTGGTGAGCTGTCTTTCTAGCCTCTACTTTGGATATAATCAATTTTCAATACTAAAGTTAACGTGAATGGTATTTATGATGCTGCACGCCTTAATCCCAGCACCTAGAAGCAGGCATAGATACAGGAAGGACATTAAATTTTTATTATCAAAATTTCATTTTTTTCTTAGACACATAAACCTCAGACATCCCGGCCCAATCTCATCAAACCAGCTGCCCAGTGGCAAGATCTGAACAGATTGGGAGAAGAAAGGCCTAGACAATCTAGAGCAGACTTTGAAGCAGATATCCACAGCTATTTCTCCATTTGTAACAACTCATTGTTTGGTTCTGGGGCGCAGGGTGATTCTGAGGATGAGTGTGGTGGATTTCTGGATCTTGAGAGTGGCAAAAAAGAAGGAGAAGCCAAACCTGGACCAAGCAATAAGCAGACAGCAGACAATATTATCAACCCAAGATTGGAGCAGAAAGTCATTATTTTGGGAGAAAATGGTCTTCTTTTCCCAGAAAGTGAGCCTTTGGAAGTGCAGAACCAGTCATCTGAAGACTCAGAGACAGATCTCTTATCAAATCCTGGAGAGCCAGCTGCCTCAGTAGATGACCAGCTAATCGAAGAAGAGTACTGGCTTGACCACCCATACTATCAGGCTCTGAATCCACAGCCTCAGGAGAGAACAAACCAGGTTGTGCCCCAAGAGCGACATTCTGAATCAGAAATGGGCCCAGTCTTTTTCCGCCACGATTTCCCAGAGCCAGCTTTTCCAAGGCCAGAACCCCAGCAGGAGGGGATTCCAGGCCCTGCTTCTCCCCAACCAGCCCATCCTCTAGGAGAGCTTGAAGACCAGCAGTTAGCAATTGATGAAGACCCTGGGCCAGCCTTCCCCCTGCCAGGACCTCAGGAGGCCAATTTGGCAAACATGTGGGAACCAGAAGCTGCTGAAGTAGATCAAGAACTCATTCCACTATTAGTGAAAGAAACAGTAAGTTTATTTCTTTTTATTAAATAATGCTATACTACCAATGATGATACTATACCTTTGTTTTCTGTCATTGCAGTAAACAGATGCTTTGTGTAAACTTTATTTTCCTAAGAAGTACATGTCTAGGGTGAAAGACAGGAATCCAGATAGCTCTACAACCTGCAACCCAGCCTGTGCACTCTACCTCCAGGAAGTGCTCTTGGTGCTTGTTGTACCTAATGGTGCCTGATGCTGCCATTCTTGTAAACTCCTGTTTGTCAAAGGCCTTATGTTCCTGTTTATTGGATTTCCTAGCTCTGGGCCATCTAATACAGCAGCCAGTAGCTCCTGTGGGTATTATAAATCTGTTGACAACTGAATGAAGTAACATTCTGTTTCCAGTGCTTCAGTCGTCTTAATAGCTATGATTCTGTAGGATACTTGCAGTAGAGAGCAAAGCAGGCCTTTGTTTTCTGAGGTTAGCTGTTGCTTGCTTTCCCTGAGTCTCTTCATCTTAATTTGCCAGGTCTTTTTATTTGACCCTGTGGGGTGTGAGCTTGAAGACAGGCATGGGGATTGTGCCTTTCTCATCTCTGGCCTGTATACTCGGTATTTGTTGGAAGGATGGAGAGTGGAGCTATTAAATGAGACAGGATAGATGACCTCTAAAGGCCTTTGTAGGCCTCAGCCGTGCCCTCTGGTCTGGGAACTAGGAGCTGATAGATAGTTTATTTTTATGTTGTGTACATTGGTGTTTTCCCTGCATGTATGTCTGTGTGAAGGTGTTATAGTTGTAAGCTGCCATGTGGGTGCTGAGAATTGAACCTGGGTCCTCTAGAAGAGCAGCCAGTGCTGCTCTTAACCTGAACCTCCTCTCCAGCCAGCCCCTAGATATTTTTTAATGGTTGTTGCTGCTGTTTGTTTAAGACAATGTTTTCTCTATGTAGCCCTGGCTGTCCTAGAACTCACTCTGTAGACCAGGCTGGCCTTGGATTCAGAGAGCCACTTGCCTTTGCCTCTCAGGTGCTGGGATGAAAGCAGCTAGCGCTATAAACTTAAGCCAGGCCCAGGGCTGCTTCACAGCCATTCTCAGATCTTCAGGCATTTTGTATACTTTCTGCCATTTGATTTTTATTGCCTTCTAAAACCATTCTAAGGAACAAAATATAAATAATATTAACTCCTTTCTAGGAAGCAAGATTTCCAGATGTAGCAAATGGATATGTTGAAGAGATAATTCATTTGAAGAATTACTATGATTTGAATGTGTAAGTATTCTACCATGCCTGCTTGCTCGCTCGCCCTCTCTCGCACTCTCGCTCTCTCTTTCTTTTTCTTTTTCTTTTTCTTTATTAGGGTTTCATTGCCATAAAGAGACACCATGACTCTTATAAAGGAAAACATTTAATTGGGGCTGGCTTACAGTTTCAGAAGTATAGTCCATTATCATCATGGCAGGAGGTAGTCATGGTACTGGAGGAGCTGAGAATTCTACATCTTGATCCTTAGTCAGGAAGGAGAGACTATTCTCAGGCATAGTTTAAGCATAGGAGACCTCAAAGCCCACCCACACAAGTGACTTCCTCCAACAAGGCCACACCTCCTAACAGTGTCACTCCCTATGGGCCAAGCATTCAAACTCGTGACTATAGGGACCATCCCTATTCAAACCACCACACTCCCTTTTTCTCTTTTTGGTGGTAAAACATAGGTAACATTCTGGCCAGTTTTGAGCTTACAGTGGAATGGTATTAAGCACATTTCTCATTGTATAGCTCTCTTAACTGTTGATCTCCAGAAATCATATCATCTTCTCAAACTGAGACTCAGACCTGAGACATTGAACATTTAACTTCCTCGTCCCCTCTCCCAGCCCCAAAGCTCACTGTTCTTCTAGTCTCAGGGAATTTGATTAAGTATGAAGTCATACAGCATTTGTTCTTTCATGACAGAACAGACTGGGAAAAGAAAGGCCCTGAAGTAGACTTTGAAGAGATATGTGCAGCTAGTTTCCATGCCTCTTTAATGATCTTGTTTTTTGATTTGTTTTGGGGGCAAGTTCTTACTGTGTAGCCCTGGCTGGCTTGGAATTTAGCTGCCTCTGCCTCCTGAATACTGGGATGCCACTATATCCAGCTTCTCATTGTCCCCAACATAAGATCCCCCTTGTAGGTACTCTTACTGGCACTTTGGTGAGATCCTAGAAAGGGACTCCTTTTCTCTGTTCTTTTCTGGCCACATCTGTCATATTGTTAGAGGACACGCTACTGACATTGGACAAGAAAGGAAAAGGGTGAGAGGGTTTTTTTTTTTGTTGTTTTGTTTTGTTTTGTTGGTTTTTCGAGACAGGGTTTCTCTGTGTAGCCCTGGCTGTCCTAGAACTCACTCTGTAGACCAGGCTGGCCTCGAACTCAGAAATCCGCCTGCCTCTTCCTCCCAAGTGCTGGGATTAAAGGCGTGCACCACCACTGCCCGGCTTGGGTGAGAGTTTTAAGGGAAGGGATTCTACATATCCGCCATAGCAAGGAAAGGAGAAAAACACAGAGGAAATCTTAATTCCCTATGAGCTGACACTTTCTGCTACCAAGCCCCACCCAGGCCAGCCTCACCACTGACTGCTGTGCCATCTTCTGTCCAGCCTTCTGGTTTGGCTTGGTTACTGGGTGAAGAGTCTGGACAGTTGACTTTGCTTGAGTCTTGATACTGATATATCGTCATGGGTTAGCTTGTGCTATCTCATCTTAGCTTTGAAGTATTAACAGTATTAACAGTGATATAGAGAAATATATTCACCAGTGAATAGAAAAAGCCTCGTGCTCATAGTTTTCTTGAGGAATGGCTACTTTCCTTCTATACTCTGTTGTTCCATGCAATTTAAATGGTACCCCTTTCAGTGTCAGTGTGCTCAGTGTTTTTGTTTTGTTTGAGCTAGAGTCTTACTGTGCAGCCTCAGCCCCTTTAGGACTTAAGCCTCTTGAGTGCTGGGGTTGCGTTTGTGCCACCACATCTAGCAGGTGAGCTCAGAGGGCTAGTGTTGTATTTATTATTTGTTAGTTTTTCATGAATACTACATCTTAACTCTTTTTTTTTTCCCCGTAAGTTGAAACAGTGTCAAGTTTGAGAAACTCCTGCTTCAACCCCTTGAATGTAGGGATTACAGGAATGTACCACCACTGGTACATCTTAATTCCTTGATAATTTAGTTGTCCTGTGTCTCTAGAGACATTTTTTTCCCCCAAGTATTTTATGATTCAGTGGGCAAGTACGGGATTTGGAAAGTGCTATGTAATATTATGTGGTTTTTTTTTTTTCAGACTTTGTAATTTTCTTCTGGAAAACCCAGATTATCCAAAGAGAGAAGACCGAATTCTTATCCACCCCAGCAGCAGCCTGCTTGCCAGCCAGGATGATGTGAAGGCAAGTATTCCTTCCGGCTTTGCCGCTTGGACCTGATCTGCTCTGTTGCTGCCTTCCTTGTCATCCTGACAGTGACAAGTGCTGTTAGCACAGGGCTTTAAAGGCAAGCAGGGAAAACACGTTCTCGGACTCCCTGAAGGCTCCTTCTCTTCATCTTCCCAGTCCCATGAAGAATTAAGCAAAGCCTCGTGCCTTTATACTTACACAGCAAGTTGAGGGAAAAGAATTAGCCAAGATTATTTGGTGTTCTAGTAGTTTCTTTTTCTTAATATTCTGTAATTGTGAATTTATATAAAAATTGAATACTTCACATGAATTGTTGGTATACCTACTACTAGTACTATTGAAGTTTTCTTGTAGCTACTCTATTGTACTTCTGTCTCTTATTGCCATTTATTAGAATACTTTCATTCTAAGTTGCAAAAGCATTACTGCACTTCCCTGCAAATACTTCAGCATGCAAATAGCCATTTTTTTAAAGATTTATTTATTATGTACACAGTGTTTTGCCTGCATATATGCCTACATGCCAGAAGAGGGCGCCAGATCTCATTATAGATGAATGTGAAGCCACCATGTGGTTGCTGGGAACTGCTCTCAACCTCTGGGCCATCTCTCTAGCCCACAAATAGCATTCTTAAAAGATTTATGTGCAGCCCATTTAGCCATATCCCATATCAAGATGTCAAAAGTTTCAAAACTTTAATATTCAGTCAATAATTGTGATCTGCACTAATGTTGAGGGTGTTGTGTGGTAAATCCCCCACCCCAGATGATTTCTATTTTTTTCCTCTTCTTTTTTTTTTTTTCTTTTTCTTTTTTTCTTTTTTCTTTCTTTCTTTCTTTTTTTCTTTTTCTCTTTTTTTTTTTTTTTTTTTTTGATTTTTCTAGACAAGGTTTCTCTGTGTAGCCCTGGCTGTCCTGGAACTCACTCTGTAGACCAGGCTGGCCTCGAACTCAGAAATCCGCCTGCCTCTGCCTCCCAAGTGCTGGGATAAAAGGCGTGCGCCACCACTGCCCGGCTCCAGATGATTTCTTAATGTGTAATCCCTGCTGGCTTTGCGCTCACCAAGACCATACCAACCTCACTTTCTAGTCTAGTGCCAGAATTAACAGATATGTACTGCTTCTTCATTTTTGTTTCAGTCTGGTTACACTACAGAGTAATTATGAGCCCAAACAAGATTCTTTCTTGTAATATATACTTTTTTAAAGATTTGGTTGGTTGATTGGTTGCTTTGCTTTGCTTTGCTTTTTTGAGACAGGGTTTCTCTGTGTAGCCCTGGCTGTCTTAGAACTAGATCTGGAGACCAGGCTGGCCTCAACCTCACAGAGACTTACTTGCCTCTGTCTCCTGAGTGCTGGGATTAAAGATGTGCACCATCACTCCCCGTCTTATTTGTTATTTTTTGTGGGGTGGGGACTGTGTGTGTGCATGCGTGCGTGCGTGTGTGCATACCATGGTGTGCATGCAGGTCCATGGGGACTAGAAGATAGCCTTGGATTCCCTGAAACTGGGGTTACAGGTAGCTTTGAGTTGCCTGAACTGTGTCGTAGGAATCAAACCCAGCCTCTCTGGAAGAACAGCAAATGTTCCTAACTGTTGAGGCCTTCTAGCCAACCTCCGTCATGTCATCTTCCTCGTGGATGAGTGTGCTATCTCACCTCTAACTTAATGCTTTTTGTCTCATTTCAGTTGCCTAAAGTAGACTTTTTTGACTATTCCAAATTGACTCCACTTGACCAGCGCTGCTTCATCCAAGCTGCTGACCTCTTGATGGCTGATTTCAAGATGCTTAGCAGCCAGGACATCAAGTGGGCCCTACATGAACTCAAAGGACACTATGCAATCACCCGAAAGGTGCACCCTTGGGCTTCCTTTTGGGGTCATTCTTTGAATCTCCTGAAGAGACAGGAGAGGTATAGATTACAGAGATTGGGGTGGCTTGTGATAGCAAATAGCTTCAGAGTTTGTCAGGGGAAGTAGCTGCTGATTAGGACTCATTGTGTGAGAAGAAGTGCTGCTTAGAGGCAGGAAACCTCAAGTCTCCATAAGGCCCTGGTACTTGTTCTGTGAGAAGCAGCGTGCCAAGAGTGCGACTTGTGTCTACCTCTTTCATAGTTTGTTCCATTATACCAAGCTCCAAGTTAAGAGTCTTTTATCTGTGTTCTCAGTGTCTTCTTTCTGCTTTATTTTTTCTTGAAGTTTGTTGAAGAAAAAGAGTTCTTTATCCTATAGGTTTCATGAGTCTGGATTTTTGTCATCTGTACCTCTAGGTGTTATTAGCTAGTCCCTGTGTCGCCTGCATTTTCTCTAAAGTTATAGATCTTGTAGCTGATAAAACTTAGGGGTGATTACCCCCCCCCGTTTTGTTTTGGGTTTTTGGGGTTTTTTTTTTTTTTCCTCGAGACATGGTTTCTCTGTGTAGCCCTGGCTGTCCTGGAACTCACTCTGTAGATCAGGCTGGCCTCGAACTCAGAAATCCACCTGCCTCTGCCTCCCGAGTGCTGGGAATAAAGGTGTGCGCCACCACCGCCCAGCCCTTTTTCCCCCCCTGAATTTAAATACACCGTCTGAGACTTGAGCAAATGTCTGGTATATACAGAGCTTCAGTTTCTTGCAGTATGGAAAGGATCTCTTGTACATCCATTAGAAAGACTAGGTAATAGTGTGAAGCTGCGATCTGGTACCTGACCCATGGAATTTCACAGTAAGTTAGTTCTTGCCCTGACATACTTTATGCCTGTAATTCCATTTCCAGGGGATCTGCCACCCTCTTCTGGACTCTGAGGGCACTGCAGGTACATGGTGCACAGACATGCATGTAGGCAGAGCCCCCATACACATACCATAAAAACAAGCCTTCTAAAAAACCAACTATCGCTTAAATGCCTGCATGCAGTTTTAAAGTGGCAGGTTGGGGCTGCTTCTGCTCTCTTGAGGCAGGTCAATTCTTTGATCTGCTTTGTAGCATTTGCCCTCATGGTTTGAACACAGGCTTATGTTTAATCAGTCATTTTGAAACCTGTTTTCAGTTCTCTCATTGTGATAAGAGCGTCCACACATACACATCTCCTTTTTTGAGACAGTCTCACTATGTAGCCTGGAACTTGTATAGACTGACTGTCTTGACATTTCTTTGCTTCTACCTCCCAAATGCTGGGATTAAAGGAGTGTACCACCTCACCCTGCTTGCTTTTGGAGAGGGAGGTCTCATTGTGTAGCTCTGGCTTGCCTGAAATTTGCCTGTATCAGGCTGGCTTCAAACAGATTTTCCTGCCACGGCCTCTGAATTGCTGGGATTAAACCTGGCTCACACACCCTTTTTTTTTTTAAATTTATTTTATCTATATGAGTATATTTTCGCCGTCTTTAGACACACCAGAAGGAGGCATCAAATCCCATTACAGATGGTTGTGAGCCACCATGTGGTTGCTGGGAATTAAACTCAGGACCTCTAGAAGAGCAGTCAGTGCTCTTAACCGCTGAGCCATCTCTCCAGCCCTCACACACCCCTTTTTATACATGTACTTTTTGGAAAATCTCTTTTCAGGATTTGCTTTGGGAATATATTTGCTATTAAGACAGATAATGTACTCTTTACTATGTTTGCTTTCTTGAGTTTTCAGGGGATTTTGTAGTTTAAATTAAGGATGGCGGTGGCAGCAAACTAGCTGCATTCTTCAGCAAGTTCAGAGGCAAGAAGCAAAAAAACAGTAGCTTTTTCCTTGGGCCATTGCTAGAAGGTGCTACTTGCTCTGGGGAATCACAGTTCATTTTCTCCCGGAAATTTCTCCCAGGAAATACCCTTATATATCTGTCCAGAGGCTTGTCGTTGTCGTTGTCATTGTCCTTGTTGTTGTTCTACTGTAATGTGACTGTCTCGTTCAGTTTGTTCATTGCCTGCCCTAGCTCATGCACCAGGAATATCAAAGGAACATTTAAAGTTTCTAATGGAGCAGGCCATCATTAAGTCTGTTCTCTATTTTGGTCTCTCTCTGGGTGTCCATTCCCCAGGCTTCATAGATTTCTTCTGTCATACGGCTTTAATAGTCATCTTGGTTGCTGCAGGAGCGGCATGTCACCCACCTTTCCCTGCCCTCTCTGCAGGGCTCAAGGCTCTTCCTGTCCCTTGGACTTGAAGGCATCGTCTTGCCCATTGCACCGTTCCTCCTCCTCTCACTTTTGAGGCAGGGATCTGCTGTGTAGCCTCCTTTAGCTTGAAACATCCTCCTGTCTCAGCAGCCCTTGGCCCCAAGTGCAGGGAATACAAGTGTACACCACTAAACCTTCTTGGTATCTCTTTTTTTCTTCCTTTCATGTCCTTTTCCTTTTTCTTCCTTCCTTCCTTCCTTTCTCCCCCCCCCCCCCCTTTTTTTTTCTTTTAGCTCTTCTAGGTATCTCTTAAGGTAACTTTGGCCCTTGTTTTAGATGTCTTAAAAACCTTACCAGACTGACTGTATGTTTGACTTAGAACTATCACATGAGTGAATGCTTAATTTATAAATGTAAATAAATTCAGGAAAAAAATTAGACAGCTAAAAGAATATTTTTGAGCTCCTGTCATTCCTAGGCAGGTCTTTTTGACTCTTTACTTACCAGTGTGCACCAACGAGGCTGCTCCTGAAGATATGGGGATCAGTAGAACAGGAAGCTAGGGGCAAGAGTGGAGCTCGGGGACCTGTGGGCCTGCCTGGTACAAGGTCCTGTGTTCCATCCCCAGCACTATTGAAGAAAAAAGAAGGAAAGGAAGGAAGGAAGGACACAGAGTAGCTTCCTGCCAGAGAGCTTTTAGTCTGTTTGGGGGCACAGTGTGGTAAGTGCTCTAAAGGCAAATTAGAGAGCTGGGGAAGATGAAAGGTCCCTTAGAGCAGAGCCTTGATGGAAAGATACTTTGACCATCGCCTAAGAGGTGCCTTGGTGCTCAGTGGTCACAAGGCAGTCTGATTATATCTGGTCTATAAAACTAGGCATTTGGCTAGGTGTAATTAATACAAGTGCTTATTACTAATGTAACTGTTAAAGGGAGAACCTGGACACTCCTTTAACTAACTGTACCACATTTTAAAAGATAATGGTTTCCTGACAAGTACTGAATGTTCATTTTAAGTGGGACTTTCTCACTGCTATGTAAAACCAATATGTAACTGGAGTGACAATCCGCTTAGGACTCCAGGCTAGAGCTTCTTTCCTCTCTTCAACCCCAAGCCAGTGCACCACCATTCAGGAGCTCTGGGTTCACCTTCCAAATAGCACCTCTGCTTTAATGACTGAATCTTTAATAAAAAAAAAAAGAAAAAAGGTGTATGAATGTTTTAGCTGCATATGTGTCTGTGTACCACATGCTTGCCTGGTGCCTGGGGAGGCCAGAAGAAGGTATCAGATTCCCTACAGCCAGAGTTAGAGATAGTTGGGAGCCTCCATGTGGGTGCTGTCAATCAAATCCAGGTCCTCCAAGAGCAGCCACTGTCCTTAACTGCTAAGGCATCTTTCCTGCACCTGAGTATTAAGTTGTGACTTTAGTGCATTCGGGTTTGGAAATTCCAGAAAGAAGAAATGGGAAATCCCACACCCAGAGACGGAGAGCAGAAAGGTAACATGATGGATGTCACCCTTAGTGGGCTTTGGGTTCTCCAGATCTGTATGAGGTGGCATTGTCAGAGAAGACAGCATCAGTTCCTAGACCGTGCTGTTGGCAGATCTATCCTTTTTGAGGTTTGACTTTGGCTAGCCCTTCCTCTAGAAACCTATGCAACATTTCTTGTCCTCCAGAGGCTCACAGTCTGGTAGAAGAAATGACATGAAGCAGAGAAGCAAGCAAATAATTATGCTCTCATGACTGAGATGTACTCTGAAAGAAGAAAAATACGATATGTTTATAGAGGACTTAACAGTAGGCATCGAAGAAAGAATGTAACATTGCTAGAGGGAGGAAAACTGGAAACAAAACAGGCTTGCAAGGGAAGAATAAGATGCCACTCTAATGAGTAGCGTTTGTGAGACAGCCAAATACTGCACGTTTGAATGGACAGAAAAGGTTAGAGAAGTGACTGGAGATGGGATTTTGAGAATTACCAGTTTACAGAAGGCAAACCTGCATTGAGATACCTAGAGGGTATGTCAGGTAGAGTGGACTCACAGTGTGGGGGCAGGAGGGCCAGCAAAGGAACGGGGAAGAGTAGATGGAAGCTTTAGAGTGGGCGGGTTACCAGAGAGGCCAGGGAGTTGAGGACTTACGTGGAGGGGTGTGCTTGGCCCCTTGTTAGGATATGGGCTGAACAGAAGTTGGGCTGGAAGCCTGGCTTCTTAATTTTGTTCATGCCCCTGGAGGGTAGGAGGTGAACCAGCATCTGATGGTTCTTTGACCACAAAGAGGTAAAGAGGGGTGGGGCTAAGAGCTGAAAGAAGAATGCGGGTCTTTTTAAGTGCTATTAGGAAAGATCTAAGACATGACAAAGCTGGGCTTGGGAAGAAAAGAGACAGACACTGGTTTCAGGATTTCAGACTGCAGAGCCTTGGTGTATAAGGAAGGAAGCCTAGTGGGGGCTAGATAGGGACTGTTACTGAAAACACTGTAGGCTGCTCACAAGGATTCATATAACTTAGCTATAGTTATAAGTACGCATGAATAGCTTTCATTTCCTTGTGTCACCTTTTAATCGTGTTAGAAAGCATTTTGGTGGTGTCACACTGGGCAGAGCTGGCATTGTGAGGGAAGATGAGACCCAAAGATTGCCTCCTGTTTACTTGTTCTTTATGATGGTAACCTTTCCCTTCTCAATTTTAGGCCTTTTCCGATGCCATTAAAAAATGGCAGGAGCTGTCACCTGAAGCCAGTGGAAAACGTAAAAAGAGGAAAGAAATGAATCAGTATTCTTTCATAGATTTCAAATTTGAACAAGGTAACGGGAAGCTGAATGTTGGTGATAGCATGTAAAATTGTAATCTAGTACCTTCCTTTTTGAGGTCACTGAAGTGAGGCATAGTATACCCCAAGGTTTACAAAGGCCGGTCAGGCCTAAGAGTGACTAGGACAGCACATCACAGTGTATAGACAGCAGCTGCTGGTGGCTCCCCTTCCTTAGGTACCTTACAGCATGAAGTAGCATGTATGGACTAACACGAAATGCTGCGGATCATGGATAAACAACGCTCTTGAGATGTGAGAACTGGTTATATAGTTGCCTGGCAGAATGGCCAGTAAACAAACACAGGCCATTCTAGTTGTATCTGTAATCGTGCAGAACTGTGAGGCCATTCTCCTTATAAGGGTTATCAGGTGCATGCACAGTGCAGTGCTGTCAGAACAGGAGAGGCTTTGCAGTGGTGCTCACAAAGGAAAAATGAGGAAGGAAAAGGCCTTACCGTAGATTGACCATGATGCAGCATGCCGTCTCCATGGCAAGCTGAGCTGTGGGGACCCATAGGACCCTGCTGCAGGGCCAGTGGAGTGCCACGTTGTCGACAACAGGATGGTTGGCCTGGATTCCTAGTGAGTCGTTGTCCCTGTAATTTCACCTTGTGACATGTCTTCTAGGTAACATAAAAATAGAGAAGAGGATGTTCTTCCTGGAGAACAAGCGGCGGCACTGTCGGTCCTATGACCAGCAGGCCCTGCTTCCGGCTGTGCAGCAAGAGCAGGAATTCTACGAGCAGAAAATTAAAGAGATGGCAGAGGTAGGAAGCCGTGCTCTCATCTGGGAATATGGTTTTGGGGTTCTAGTTTGCTCCCTGTTGGAGAGTGGTACATGGCTGGTTTTACAAGTTCTGTTGGGTGCTAGGGGTGTAGCTGGGCTAGGGTTCCATCACTAGTACCACGGGCACTCCTGTTTTAAGAAAGGTATGTTTGTTCAAGCCCCTTAAGTTTAACCCTGAAAGCTAAAGCAGGAGACTCTTGAGTTGGAGGGTTTGGTTTTGTTCCCCGTGCTGGGGACTGAGCTCACAGTTGGACAGCAGTCTGCCACCGAGCTACAAAGTCCAAAAGTCTCCTTTTTTGAGTGATTAATAACACATTAAAGGGCTGGAGAGATGACTCAGCAGTTAAGAGCACTGACTGTTCTTCCAGAGGTCCTGAGTTCAATTCCCAGCAACCACATGGTGGCTCACAACCATCTGTAATGGGATCCGATGCCCTCTTCTGGTGTGTCTGAAGACAGTGACAGTGTACATATATGCGAAATAAATAAACAAACAAACAAACAGGAAAGCTTAGCTTGCATTTAGGGTTGTTTGGTTTGGTTTGGTTTGGGTTTTGTTGTTTGTTTAAGAGAAAGTCACACTGTGAACCAGTGTAGTCTGGTACTCAATATGGGGTCCATGCCTCATTACTCCAACTGCTTAGGTCAGAGGCATGAGCCGCACAACCAACTCACAGTAAAGGTTTTTGAGGTTTTGTGTGTTCTCTTTGATCAGTTATTAATTTTGTTTGCTTTTTTATGGAATGAAACAAACTTTAATACTTTATGAAGCAGGCTTCTTATCTGCTGGCTTCTTTTCATCATAACAGGTTTTAAGTAGAAACAGCTATTTTGTAATGACTAACCTCATGGTTTCTTCTTCTTTTTTATTTTTTTATTTTTTATTTTTTTGATATTTTTCGAGACAGTGTTTCTCTGTGTAGCCCTGGCTATCTTGGAACTCACTCTGTAGACCAGGCTGGCCTCGAACTCAGATCCGCCTGCCTCTGCCTCCCAAGTGCTGGGATTAAAGGCGTGCGCCACCACTGCCCGGCCAACCTCATGGTTTCATAAATCAGATTGACATTAGAGAATGTTGGGGTTTTTTTTCTTCCATTGATTTATTGCACATGTCTATGTTTGTGGGCACACATGTCCCATGACATGTCAGTTTTTTCCTTCTACCACTTGGGTCCCAGGGATTGCGTATGCTAGCCTTGCACTGAAGAGGCTTATATGAGAACTTAGTAAAATATTTCTCTCATTCCCTTCAAGTAAAGAAAAAACAAAGAAGAGTTTTATTTAGCTCTATATTTTCCCAAATATTTCTAAAGGTTAATTCAGCTGGAATGCACATATATTAATTATTTAAAAAAAAAAAAAAAAAGCCGCCTAGGCTCTGGTGGCCTCAGGTACTGAGTTCCCAGAGACCCAGGCTTGTGAGATCATACTTTTTTTGTTTGTTTGTTTTTTATTTTTTATTTTTTTATTTTTTTTTTTTTTTTTGGTTTTCAAGACAGGGTTTCTCTGTATAGCCTTGGCTGTCCTGGAGTTCACTCTGTAGACCAGGCTGACCTCGAACTCAGAAATCTGCCTGCCTCTGCCTCCCAGGTGCTGGGATTAAAGGTGTGCGCCACCACTGCCCGGCTTGTTTGTTTTTGAAGCAGGGTCTCTTTCTGTGTAGTCCTGGATGTCCTAGAACTCTCTGTGTAAACCAGGCTGACTTTAAACTCACCAAGGTCTACTCTCCTCTGCCTGGAATTAAAGGTGTATACAACCTTAGGTCATGTCTTTAGGTCTATCTTAAAATGATAGAATTTGCCTTTTGTTGTTCTTTGTTTTTGTTTTTATTTTTTAAGCTGTTAAATTTGTAGCAAGCAGTGGTGACTGGCTAGTCTCTCTGCACTCATATTTTTTAAGATGATAATTTTATCCATGTGTTGGAATGTGATCCCAGCTACCTTGGGAGCCAGGGCCAAACTAATAAAAGTTCAAGGCTAGCCTAGATGACTCAATAAGAGAAAGTCAAAGGTATGGCTGAGTGGGAGAGCATTTGACTTAGCATGAGTGAAGTCCTATATTCAATTCCCGGACCACCATGAAAATAATAGAATGTGCCAGCATTAGTCAGGCATGGTGGTGTACACACCTGTGCACTTGGGAGACGAAGGCAGGGGAATCACCAGTTCAAAGGCCAACTTGTGCTGTATACCAAGACCCTGTTCTAAAAAATCAAAAAGAAAAACTACTTTCACATGGAACTGTCTTTGAAAAAGCAGTCCAAGGTAGTGTTTGTTGGTATTTTCCAGCAAATTTTGAAGTAATTCTATGGAAATGTGAAGTACAGGAGTGCTCTTACAGCATCTAGACAAAAACTTATCCTGAGGAGAGGCACTTGTCAATTGAGTTGAGAATAGCTGAATCGGCACACCCCCCAGCCCCCAATTATCTCTCTACCACCACAGAACATAGAAGGAAGCAGCTGACAGAAAAATTACTGATATATCAAAATTGAGTATTTGGATAAACACTCTCTCAAAATGAAGTGGTGGTATATATGTGTGTGGGTAAAAATTATATATCTCAAGCAGGAACTGCTTGACAGGAACTGAAAACGGGAGAATCCTGGAGGCAGGAGCTAATGCGGAGGCCATAGAGGGCGCTGCTTACTGGCTTGCTTCTCATGGCTTACTCAGCTTGCTTTCTTGTAGAATCCAGGATCACCAGCCCAGGGATGGCACCACCCACAATGAGCTGGGTCCTTCCCAATCTACTCACTAAATAAGAAAATGCCCTCTAGGCACATGTTTTGGCTAGGCATTGTGGCTATGCCTTTAATCATTTGAGCAGGAAGGAGACATGCTTTTCTTTATGAGTTTGAGGCCAGCCTGGTCTACATAAGTTCTAGGACAGCCAGGCCAGGACTACATAGAGAAGTCTATCTGGTAAATACAATTTACTGTTGTTCATAGCATATGCCTCCTTTCCAGTCCTCCAGCAGTCACACATGCTGCTTGCTTCCGAACTTAACCTCAAATTGTGTTAGCAGACTTGGTTTTGGTCCAGTTAGCTTTCTGTTTGCTTACGCTGTTCTGTGCTATTCCAGAGTGTTTTGTGTTGTGTGTTCCTTTATTCACTCTGTAGATTTATGCTCTGGTAACTTTTTCATCTAAACAGTGTTAACTGGAGGGATACCTTTAATAATGTGCCTAAGATGAGATCCATGCTTAATGGCTTATATATAGTCTATTTTTATACTCGTATCTGAATGTGGGATTCTTTTGTTCTTCAGCATGAAGACTTTTTGCTTGCCCTGCAGATGAATGAAGAACAGTATCAAAAGGTATTTTGAAATCTCACCAAGTTAATTTCTTCTAGGTTTTCTCATTTGGGCTTTTTTGAAAGCAAACTTTTTTATAAATAAAATCTGTTGACGTGTCAGTTTGCAGTTCACTCAATCACAGTCATCACATCAGCTCGAGGAGGCTGTCTTTATTTACACAAGACCAAAGCAGAACTAAAAGGAGATAGATATGTTCTTAAAGATATCTTATGTGCCTGGCCCCTTTAGATGACCCTATGTTCTTCAGTGATAGTTGGCTCTTGGACTTCTGGGAACAGGAGAAGATATAAAATCGTGCAGAGGCTGAGGGAGGAGAGAAAAGGGATTTGGGAGAGAGTAGTATTAGGAGGAGGAAGTGCAGGAGACAGAAGGGTCGGTCAGAGAAGAAGAACAGAGGCTAAGTCGGGCTAGGAAAGAGCAGGGAGAAAATGAGAGACAGTTGGAAATGAGCTGGACTAGCAGACTGGGAAGACAGTTGGTGGCAAGTGAGCCAGGGGAAGCTGAGCCGAGCCGAGCCAGAGAAGATATGATTAGGAGACCCCACGAAGAGCCCACAAACAACATAGCTACAGAAACTTAGAACAAAAAATTACAAAGCAAAAAGTGGCATCATTTTAAAATTTTTACTTTTTTTTTTCCAAAAAGCTACAGAAATCCACTAGTCAGTTCTAGAAGGAAATGTAGAACTCAGATTCGCTTTATGCAGCCTTGGACCAGGAGTTTCTATGCTGTGTCTACCATCCTGCTTAGTGGCCTTTTTGAGCATACCCGAGAGTGAGCAGGCCGCTGACTGGCTCTGTCTCATCAGTGAACCCTGACATTATGTGTATTTAAGGATGTGACTTACTGCTTTCCTCAGTCTCTTAACCAAAAGCAAGGGCTGGCTTAAGATCTCTTCACAGTCCTGTCTTCTGCCAAGAGGAACAAAGTCCAGCTTTAGGACGCTGCTGGGATATGTGTCCTGCTGTTAACCCTTTTACAGTCACATCAGCATCTGTTGGAGTGGCTGCTCACTGTCTTTAGCTATGGTGTAGTGTTACACTGATATCCTGAATTAGGCTTATATTTTTTTTATTAGCCTACTTTTTGAGACAAGATCTTACTCCATAGCCCTGGTTGGCCTCACACTCTTTCTCAGTGTCCTTAGTACTGTCGTCACATGTACATTGCCATGGTACCCAGCTTCTGAGCTAGGTTTAGACAGCAAAAACATTTCTTGTTATTTGGTGTCTCGAAGGAGTTGGTGTTGACCTCATTGTGTGTCTGGGGCAAGGAAGTGTGTAGGGCTATTGATGAGACCTCAGTTCTTGGGAGTGGGTTATGGGGGCATTAACAATCCTTTTTTGGCTTACAGGATGGCCAGCTGATTGAATGCCGCTGCTGCTATGGGGAGTTTCCATTTGAGGAGCTGACACAATGCGCCGATGCTCACTTGTTCTGCAAAGAATGTCTCATCAGATATGCCCAAGAGGCAGTGTTTGGATCTGGAAAGGTAAGTAGATAGGAAAGGTGGCCGTGCTTATGAATAGGTACACTTGTGTGGGAGCACGGTTCTGCCAATAGGCTGATATACGCATGACCTGATTTGTGTCATGTTGGTTCTGAGTACAATAGGCTTCCTGACTCACTCATGCCCTGTGTCTAAGTCCACAGGGCTCTGTGTCAGCACTCACCTTGCTGGTCACAATTAGATAAAGGGTGAGCTCAGGATGAGTCTTCATTTTATTTGAGCATATGAAAGTGCTTTAGCATTTTTTCACATGTTTTTAAAATGGTTTTAATAATTGCTTTAAAAAGACACAGTAAAGCCGGGCAGTGGTGGCGCACGCCTTTAATCCCAGCACTTGGGAGGCAGAGACAGGTGGATTTCTGAGTTCGAGGCCAGCCTGGTCTACAGAATGAGTTCCAGGACAGCCAGGGCTACACAGAGAAACCCTGTCTCGAAAAAACCAAAAAAAAAAAAAGAGAGAGAGAGTAAATCTATGATATTTCTCCCTCCAAAGTCCATTTTACTCAAAACCAACAAATCAGTATTAAAAGGAACTGTGTATTTTATATCTCTTCTAGCAGCCATAGCAAAGTAAAAGTAAGCCACTGGCATTAGCCTATAATCCAGCTGTATAGAAGACCTAGGCAGGAGGATCACAAGTTCAAGGCCAACCTGAGCAATTTAGTGAAACACTGTCTCAAAGGAAAACTAAAAGTAGAAGGACTAGGGATGTAGCTTAGCAGTAGAATGTTGCCTACGTGTTTCAGGCCCTGGGTTCCCCAGCACTGACAGAAGGGGAAAGAAGAGCGGAGACAATGAAAAAAACTAACACAATGATTCAGAACATGACCATGGCCTTTTATTTTTTATAGGTTTTCACATATTTGCATCACACACACATTCCTCAAATTTTTGGCCTCTTATTCTTTAATTATTTATGTGTGTGTGTGTCTGTGCGCGCATACACACACACGTGCATACACATATAAATATAATCTGCTAAGTTAGTGCTATATGTGTGTGTTTAAGGGGTTATCCCTAGAGAAAACGGATTCAGCAGCCTCTTACCTGAACCTCTTCGTTTTGGGTAGGACCTTGTGAGATTTCTCCCATCTATGTTGGCAGGTTGAAATTTCTGAGAGTTTCCATGTCAGCTATAGAAGATGGTATCTTGCAGCTGACATCCTGGTACTCTTGACTCTTAGAATCTTTCCACCTCTTCTGTTATGTTCTTTTTGGCCTTAGATTAGGAGTTGTGTTACAGATGTATTATGTAGGGCTGGGTACCCCAGGGTCAGTTGTTCTCTGCATTTTGACCAGCTATGTCATGTCTGCTGCAAAAAGACGTTTTCTTGATGGAGGATTAGAGGATTAGAGTGTGGAGACATCACCATCCCAGCAAGGGAATGCAGTTTTGTTCCCTTTCCTGTAAGTCTCCGGTATTGAACACCCAAAAGTTCTCCAGATCCCGTCCTTTGAATTTTTAAGGAGTCTTTATTACATGTCTAAGACTGAAGTATCAACAGCTTATAAGAAATTGCATTAGACAAGAGCCTGACAGAGAAATCCACCAAGGCTATTCAGATCCTGCCTGGCCTCTCTGGGATGACCCCATTTGAAATGGAAGGTCTTAGCGTACAGTCACATAACAAGTTCAGAGAATTGCTTTATGGCCGGCTCCAATACAAAAAGACAGGAAAGAATTGTAATATATATAGTTTTTTTGGACTGGTTTTGAAGAGAAATTTTGTGACCTGCCTTGGGGAAGAAAAAGGAGCAGTTGAAAGAGGGGCATGAAAGGGTCGAAGGGACTGTTTTCTCAGGCTGACCATCCCCAGCATTATAGCAGATGATTGTCTCTCAGCTTTATCACTCAGAAGTTGTTTTGAAGCTGCTTCTGGAACCAAGGACAAAAGGTCAAATACTTTCACCTTATTGTTCTAGTCACTGAGAAAGTAATAGGGGCCATGGGAACCATGCTTGAAAAATCAAAATATATATACAGTTTGGAAGAGACCAAAGAGAGCTCACAGCTAGAAGCCATGTGGGATCCTAGACCAAAAAAGGCCTAAGCAGAAAATCTGGTGAAGTCTTCTGCCTCAGCTTCTTCCCCTGGAAAGGAAGGTGCTCAGGGGACTGTTGGGAGCATTAAGTAGTCATTTCCATGCGCTCACTTTGGGAGCTACCTTTTTCTTCTTAATGGTTCCTCAGATGTCTAGCACATCCCCCCCCCCCCTTTTCCATTCCTTTTGTTTTTTAAGAAACACGGGCTTTCTTTGTGTAACATTCTTAGTAATGATGTGTTTGAAAGCTTTTTGAACGGTGGGCATATAGGCCAAATGGTGACTTCTGGTGCCTGAATAGTTACGGTTTCATGCTGTGAGCCTCCAGTGACGTGCTCAGGCGTTTTCGCTGGATGTGGGTGTGAAATTGCCCTTAGCCCAGCATGCTAGAACTGAGTGGGAAGAGGAGATGGGGATATTGCTGTTCCATATGCAAAGTTTGCTTCAGGTCCTCACTCGTGGCCACACTTGAGCTCTGCTGTCCCAGAACTTTCTCCTTTCTATTGACTTTCATCCAGAAAAAGTCAGAGAACCACCCGTCCCCATTTCATACCTAGTTAGCACTTTCCCCACTCCTTCCCGAGGGTCTCCAGCTTTGTAGATGCTACAAGGGAAGCCAGCCTCTTCCGGCTCACTGAGCTGTGTGGCCACTGGTGTTTCTTCATAGATTATAGCTTGGGCTGCTTGAGGGCTTCTGATAGGATCAGAGAAGGCCTCTGTGCTCTTACTTCTCAGAGTGTACTTCTCAGAGAGTGACTTCGCAGAGAAGGACTTTGCTACCTCCATATTTGTGTTCCTGTCCCTTCCCTTGAAAGATGTGTTTGGCATCCTCTACTCTTTGTTGCTCTGAACCCCTAGCTAACTTTGCTCTTTGCCTGCTTGCTCTATTCCAGTCAGAACTGAGCTGCATGGAAGGCAGTTGCACATGTTCCTTCCCAGCCAGTGAACTGGAGAAGGTGCTCCCCCAAACCATTCTGTACAAATACTATGAACGGAAAGCTGAAGAAGAAGTCGCCGCAGCCTATGCTGATGAGCTTGTCCGGTGAGTTCTGAGAATCTACTCACTCCCCAAGGTAAAGCCTGCTTTTACCAGGCAAGAAGATTCTTTCTGGATTTTCTGGTACTTCTTGCTAAGAAATCACACAATCAATTACGCTTTATAGTGAAAACATCTATCTGTGGAATCTATCTACACGCCTTATTACCTAATATTCTAGCCTAATCACTGCGCCCTGGAAGGGAGGAAAAGTGATGGTTACAGGGAATCCTTGAAAGCGCGAGGTAGGTGGCTGACATAAATTTGGACTTTGGGTTGGTGTCTGTGTTTTTCCTTGTAAATGCAAGTATAAGAAGCAGCTCAGTCTAGGCCGTAGTGATAATTAAGGAATACAGAGTACTGTCTGCCTTGCTTAACTCTCCATCTTGGCAGCGCGATCCCGTGGGACCCACCTTAACCACCTTGAGTGATGCCACTTTCCTGTCCCCCCAGATGCCCCTCCTGCAGCTTCCCTGCTCTGCTGGACAGTGACGTGAAAAGGTTCAGCTGCCCCAACCCACGCTGCCGAAAGGTAAGGAAGGCAGTGGGTTTATTTGCTAGCACAGTGCTTGAGTTTTGGCTTGCACTATCCAGGTGGCCCGGGTAGGTTGTGTGCTATGATCTGCATGCTGCTGCACAAGAGTGGTTTGCCTCCTCTTTTCATGAAGCAAGTGAAGATTTGTGATGGTGGTTGGCATAGTTACAGAAAAGAAATTACTTGTGGAATTCCAGTTGCAAAGCTCAGGATTTCTCATGATGTCATTTTATAGACATATGCTGTGATACAAAATGTGTTTTCCTCTGCTGTGTCGTATATTTTGCTTGCTCGTTTCCCTGTCCTGTGCTTAAATACAGCACATACACACACATACACTTCCTGTAATTTTCAAAGTCCAAGCGACACTTCTTTGATTAAAGGCTAAGCATCGTGTTAGCATCTATGTCATATCTAGTAAGTAGGTTTTTCACTTGAGTTTTCTCTCATAAGAATCGGTGGTTTCAGCCTCAGTGCTGAAAGTGTGCCTCTTCCACTTTAATGAGGCTTCTACTTTGAATAAGGGTATCTTAAAATTTACCAGCTATTTATAAACCACTTAGGGGTTTCTAATGGACATTGCCTTCCCTGAAGAAGACAGATGTGGTTTAGGCCATTTTATAAAACTATATGATCAGAGTTAAGTATCGCCTTGTTTTAGAGACAGTTAAAAAAAACTCTGAAGTAAAGGTTAGAAAAGACACCAATCAACTAAAACTTTATACCATCATTTTATTTATTTATTTATTTATTTATTTATTTAATGTAAAAGTGCTCTATCTGCATGTATACCTGCATGCCAGAAGAGGGCAGCAGAACTCACTATAGATGATCATAAGCCACCATGTAGTTCCTGGGAACTGAACTCAGGACCTCTGGAAGAACAAGTGCTCTTAACCACTGAGCCATTTCTCCAGTATTATACCATCATTTTAATATTAATATTTCTCTGTGAAACCTGTATGCATTCTTAGAGTTGATGTAGCCATTTTGTAAGTTGTCCTCATTCAGGTTGTTGCTGTTTCAATTGTCGTAACAGTTCTGTCCTCTTGGAATAGGAAAGCATAGTAAGATGTCCCTGTGGGTGTCTGGGGTGTCAAGCACTGGAACACTTAAGCAGGTGACACCTGAGCTAAGACACAAAGAGAAAAATGTAACTAAATGGAGTTATGCATTGCATTCCGAGTGAGGGAGAGATAATGCCTGCTGAGAGATGCCTCAGCAGGTAAGAGCACCGGCTGTTCTTCCAGAGGGCCTGGGTTCAAGAGTGGGGGGGGGGGAGACCATGTGTGGTGGTTCATATCTTTGATCCCAGCACTCAGGAGGCAGATAACATCTCTGAGTTCAAGGCCAGACCATCTATATAGCAAGTTCTACTTCAGCCAGGGTTACACGGGACTACACTGTAAGACCCCATCTCTAGTCTTGGCTCCCCTTCCCTTTTCTTTCTTTCAGTGTGAAGCATCTATAAAAATCAATGGATTTTTCAGCAGAACTCTTGTAAACAAAGAAGTCTTGGTAGCTTAAAGTGTTGAAAAAAGTAATCCCTAGGCAAGCCAAGAAAATTGTATTTGATAAAACCATTCTTCAAATTAAGAAGGCCAGGCATGGTGGCACATGTCTTTAATTCCAGTATTTGGGAGGCAGAATTAGGAGGATAAATTTGAGTTCTCAGCCAGTCTGTTCTATATAGCAAGTTCCAGACTACCTAAGGCTACCTAGTGAGACAGTCTTTAAAAAAAAAATGGAGAAGGGGGAAGAGGGAGGAGGAGGAGGCAGGACTTGGGAAGATAACACGATCGATCGGTAACGTACTTCACAAATCTGAGGTCCTGCGCTCAGTTTCTGGTATGGCTGCACACACTCACCATAATCTCTGCACTTGAGGCAGAATTTGACTCAGTGTGCCCCAAGTCCCAGCCAGACGCCCTTTCTTAACAACCATGGTGAGTGGCTCCTGAGGAACAGCCAAGGCCTGACGCTAAGATGAATACATACACACATTCGTGACTATGCACACACACACTCAAAGAAGGAGTAGTAGGAGAAACCAGATTTGTTCCTGTAATCCCAGGATTTAGGAACAAAAACTAAACAGCAGCATGAATTCATGTAAAATGACAAAGTTCCTTAGCAACTAAATATACAAATAGTTCCCAATTTAAGGTTTTCAACTTTAAGAAACCATATTTTTTCTTTTAATTTTAAATTTTTGATTAATTAAAATTAATTTCATTTATTTGTGGGCACATTTGTCTGTGAGTGTGTTTGTGTAAGCACATGTTGAGGTGAGGGGGCAGGCAGCTTGTGGGAATATGTTCTCTCTATACCATGTAGAACCCAGAGATCAAACTCATATCGTTAGGCTTAGACGTAAGCACCTCACCCACAGAGCCATCTTGACAGCCGAAGAGACTGCTTTACATGTTGATTCTTTGTAAGGCTAGTAATACTTGATAATGATCCTTTTTTAGTATGATGGTTGACCAATAGCAGCAGGCTGCAGTTACCACTCGGTCACACGTCCACAAGTCAGGCCTAGGCATTCTACTCTGTGTTGTACTGTGTCTTGCTAAGCTTTGCTGTTCGATTGGTTAGGTGCACCAAATGCTTTTTCTGTTCACAGTGTGCTTATGGGTATGAAGATTCATTGTAAGTTAGGGAAAATCTGTATGGACATATAGGATTCTGTAGTAAGGTAAGTTATACATGAGACACTCAATATAGAGTTGGAAAGAAAAAACATAAAAACTCTTCAGAAGTACTAATGGATCCACAACAATAAAAGCACGTAATTTGTGATGTAAGTCATATTGAGGGTGGATGTAAGAAAGTAGAATGAATACAGTTATCAGATTAAAAGATTATTATAAATAAAATATATTTTCTGTACATTCTATGGTAACCTCAGAGAAGACTCCTATAGAGAATATGTAAAAGAAAAGAAAACGAAAAAGGAATATCAGTATTTTTTTAAAAAATCCAAGCATAAAAGAAAACAGGAAACGAGTGACCCCCCCAACATCAAAAAAAAAAAAAAGCTACACACAAAAGTAAGTTCCTCCTCCATTGCTCCATTGCTTTAATGAATATGGAATAAGCCCCTGAACAAAAGACATACACGCAGAGTGACTAGAAGGGCTTCAGACCGGGCTCTGGTGGTACTCCCCTCAACGGCCTGTGCTGGGTTTGTGAACGTACCGGCTAAAGGTGAAATGAAAGACGTGAAGTAGAAATGATAACCAAAAGAAAGCAGGGTAGCCACACCTCTACAAAATACACTTAAAGAAAAAACTGTCAATTGAAAAACAAGGGAACTATAACATAACAAAAAAGGGTCAGCATGCCAGGAAGACAAACCAGTTATAAATCACCATCAGCCTCACGTGTGCTATCTTGAGAAACAGCAAAGTTGGAGGTCTCACATTTTCCCATTTCAAAGCATGTTACAAAACTACAGGTATGCATGCAGATGAAACACTCACATATAAAATAAAAGTAAATCTTTTTTTTTTTTTTTTTTTTCCAAGACAGGGTTTCTCTGTGTAGCCCTGGCTGTCCTGGAACTCCCTCTGTAGACCAGGCTGGCCCTGAACTCAGAAATCCGCCTGCCTCTCCCTCCCAAGTGCTGGGATTAAAGGCGTCTGCCACCACTGCCCAGCAAAAGTAAATCTTTTTAAGAAAACAACCTCTCAGGCTGTCAGGCCTGTGCCTGAGTGTCTCTTCCCACTTAGCCATCTCACTTGTACTAGACCACAAATTTTTTTGTCTTTGTTTTTCAAAACAGGATTTTTTTTTTTTTTTTTTTTTTTTGTGACCCCAGCTGTTCTGGAACTCACAGAGATCAGCCTTCCTCTCCCTCCTGAGTGCTGGGATTAAAGGAGTGTGCAACCACCATCCAGCAAGCAGGACCTCAGGGCTGGTTTTTTTGATGTTGTTGTTGTTGGTTGGTTGGTTGCTGCCCTGGAACTCTGTAGACCATGCAGCCCTCTGGAGATCTACCTGCCTGTGCCCTCCAAGTGCTGGGACTAAAGGAGTGCGCCACCGCCACCGCCACTAGGCAGGACTAGAGATTTACGTCCTGGAACCATGAAACTTCCTAACATTGCTAATCTCTTGGTACTGATTTCCTATATATGACACCAGAAAAGCAAGGAGTAAAGGTAAAACTAGACAGATGGGTGATATCAAACTAGACTTCTGTACCTCCGGGAACAAAGCAGAACACATGGTAACTGCAGCATTATCCACCATTACTATGAAGCAGAAACCATTGAACGACCATTTACAGATGAGTGGCTAAAAACTGTGGTATATGTATCTAACAGGATATTCTTCACCTTGAGATAGAAATTCTGTTCTGTGAAACAACTAGGATGTGCTTTGAGGACACCATCCTAAGTGAACTTAGCAAGTCCCAGGAGGACAGATGCTGCATGACTCCTTCCACTCACGTGCAGCTTCTTTTTTTTTTTTTTTCCGAGACAGGGTTTCTCTGTGTAGCCCTGGCTGTCCTGGAACTCACTCTGTAGACCAGGCTGGCCTCGAACTCAGAAATCCACCTGCCTCTGCCTCCCAAGCGCTGGGATAAAAGGCGTGCGCCACCACTGCCCGGCCCACATGCAGTTTCTTAAAGTAACCAAATGTATGTAGCAGGAATCTGAACAGTAATTGCCAGGTCTATACATAGGGGAAATAGGAATTACTGTGCAGTGAGTGGTTTGAATCAGGCCGGATGAGAAGTTCTTTATCTGCTTATACAACATTTTGCTTATAGCTAGCAGTTCATGATGGACTTCACGTCATGCGTTCTCACAGTTTTTGCAAAGGACAGGGCATTTAGTTCACTTTGTATTCCCCTGCTAAGATGGACACACGCCATGATTGAGAAATGGCTCTGGTGCTACTAAGCTTCAGATTGTCTCAGCAACAGTTTCAGATCCCAAGGGGCAGAACTGGCTGGAAACAGGCTTGGCGTGATCCCAGGTTAGGGTTATATAGTTAGAGATGGAATGTGAGTAAGGCAGGGTGCAGGTGAGTCTTCCGCTTCAATCCACTGCATCAGTGATTTAATGAGAATCTCAGGATTTCAGCAGGAAAAAAAAAAGTTGATGTTGCTTTGAACATGTAGGGACTTCAAGATAGAAGTAAAGTATCTAGACTGTGTGTGTTTGCCTGGTGCCTACCAGTAGGGTTCTTAGTGCACTTTGTGAAGTGACTAGGTCACCCAGTCTGAAGAAAGAGACTGAGGTTGGAGGAGGAGTTTGATGCAGTTTTGAAAGGACAGAGGCCCAGTGGGGAGATGGTTACTGTGCAAATGTTAGGTGGTTCGCAGAGCTCCCTTCTGCTTATTCATCTTATTTACAGTACCCACAGTGAAGAGATGCAGCACGGGGTATTTTAGCTTCCAGGACCATCCACTTCAGAATTTAACCTTCACCTTTAGTAAATGCCCCTCATGCTCTAGATTCTTTTTCTGCTCTTGAAGGAAAAGGTCTGTGGGAGATAAAATAGAATGCAGAGAGGCATCCATGCGACTGTGAACTGTGGAACAAGCTGCCACTAGATGGCACTAGTATTCCACAAGAAAAGTGCCTTCTCCTTAGGTATTTCCAAAATAGATGTGTCAGCACAACTGTCTTGTAAGCAGAATTGACAAAATTCTTTCAGGTTAGTGCTAAAGCAAACTACTGCGTGCGTTCAGTTTCACGGCAGAGATAGCCGTGCTGTTAGGACATCTGCCTTTCCTTTGTACTTGCCCCAGCTTTATAGGTGACACCCTTTCTCTTCAACAAGATGGCTGAACTAGCCCGTAATCCTTGAGGATTTTGCATGTGTAAAAAGTGAGCCATGAGCTAATTTCGTCCTATCTGCTTTCTTACTGCAGTGTTTGCCAGTGAGCTACACTCCAATTGGAGTTTGGGGAACCTGCCACTCTGAGATAAGGCTTTGATAGTGACGTATTATCTAGAAGAGACTTGGTGCCCAGAATCCCTGGAGACTGAGACTTGAGACTGTCTTCTGTAAAATAGGCAGGCGCTCATGTAAGTGGTGGAATGTGTCTGGGCCCTCCTTTCCCCGGCATACTCTCACATAAAGCATTCATCAGCTTGATTCGGCGGCATGTTGCTTTCCGCAGTGGAGATGGGTGTGTTTGATAGGGAGTGGAAGGTAAATTTGGCAGTTCTGAGGTGGTTTCCAATATTCTATGGAATATTTTTTTCTTACAGACATTTCCCTGTTGAATCTCTTTCTACCCTCTTAGATCCACAAGTCTGTTTTGCATTCTACAGTACACATAGAGCTTTCTAGAACTTTGGCCAGAGTAATGAGGTATAGATCCCAGTCCACAGTAAGCAGGTACTAAGGCAGGAAAGACAGCCAGTGTAAAGAGTTGTATGAAGATAACCTGAATCACCCATCTCTGCCCAAGATCGCTTGAACTTGGCTTATTTGTCAATTTCCACCTACACATCCTTTTCCCTGCTTATCTTTTTGACAGTTGTCAGGCCCCATGCCATCCTCTGTAGCCTTCAATGCTCATAACGCTAATGTCTGTGAAATATTACCAAAATTTACATCTGCAGTAAGCCAGTTAACAACCCAGGAATCTGCAGCTGTCTGTTTTAGCTGAATGGCTGTGTGAAGAGAGTGGAAATTATCCAGCTGTCATTGCCAAGACAACTCCAGCTGTGGTACCAGGCACTCACTGACTACATACTAATGGGGGAACCTAGCTAATCTGCCGACTCCTGGACTAAGCCAAGCCTTCACATTATCCAGAGATGATGAAGCTTGGTTTTCACGTTCTTCTGTCAGGGAGGACCTTTAAATCAGGAAGTTACAGTTTCGAGAACCAAAAGTCTTGGTAACAAAAAGATTCTTAAGCCTATAGGTAAGGGCTCACTTATTGGAATAAAATCCAGACTACATTATCGGGGTCAGAAAGGGAGGAGTTAGAATAGGAAGTCCTTGTTAGGACTGTGGTCTGCTCTTCCTGCAGTTTCCAGAGTGGTCCTACTGAAGAGCATCAGGTCTCTGGTGCTGTGGTGTCACTGTGCTTTCTGTGTGTCCACTATGGATGGAACAGAGCCCTTGACTCACTGCTGGTCACTACAGAGAGACTGCTAAGTGAACACTGAAGCTTGACATCAGGTGATGTGCAGTGGTAGAGCTAGAAACCCGAAGGAAAGCCCCAGGGCGAATCCCAAGGCCATAACTGGCAGCCAGCACAGTAGCAAAGGATTTCAGAGTTGCACTGGCTTTGCTCAAATATTTTTGTCAAATTCCACTTTTAAATTAACTATAGCAGGCATTAGAAAAGTAGCTCAGTAGTTAACAGCACTTGCTGCTCTTGCAAGCAAGGTTCAGTTCCTAATGCACCTTTGAACTGTCCTTAATTCCAGTTCTAGTGATGCCTTCTTCTGGCCTCCATGGGTACCAAGCACACACACAGTGCACATGCCTATATTTCAGGCAAGATACTTGTATGCATAAAGTAAAAATTAATCTTAAAAAATTCTCTGTAAGAACAGCACCATACATCTGTTCTTCATGGGTTACTTGACAATTACACATAGGCATATCCGCTAACTGTACATGCCATCTTAGTCCCAGAAACAGGCAGAGACAGGTGTGTGTGTTTGCAAGAATGAAAAATGCACCAGGGAGTAACACTGCTTACCTCATGTGCTGTCTTCTCACTGTGAGTTAAATAAAGCCCACACTTGTTGTTATTCTCAGTGACTGCCTAAAAGGGAGAAAGACAACTATCCCATACAGGACTAGAAAATAGAAACTAAAACCTTTTGTTCCCCACTTAGCCCTAAAGAAAATTTTTGTTTTTATTTCACCAGCCTTTTCCTATCTAGAGCCATCTACACAAGCTCAGTAATCAGCAAGAAATCTGAGGGCCCTAGGGATCTAGCAGCAATCCTCCTGGGGTTTGAGTGTTTGCCCACTTGCCCAGGAACTGGCATCTCTCTGGTACTTAATTTTTCAAACCCATGAAGTAGCCTGTGATGATGGTTAAAGTGTTAGCACTTCCCAGGAGACAGATCACAGAACCCTCTGTTCCAGTCAGTCAACAAAGCATGTCTTTCTCCGCTGTCAGCACTGCACAGCACAAATCCTTTTGGTATGCTTTCTTGGAAAGCTATCTGTTTTGAGAGTTGTCTTGACTGTTGGTGATGCATAAGTTAGTATTGGTTGATGAAGTCCTGTGGGCTCAGGCCTGTATACTGGGTACTTGTGAGGGCATGGGAAGTCAAACTCATGGCCACCTGCAGAGAAGGGGCAGTGCATTGTTTACCATGAGGGGCTTAGATTCCAGTTCCTCCCTTTCCTAGAATTGTGATCTACACTAAATAGTCCCCTGACCACATTTCCACTGTCTATAAAATGAAAACTTGCACAGCACTAAGAAAAACAAATGGTATAATATAGACAACGCTAAGGTCCAGTGTCTGGCACTTTATGTCATTCAGTAGTGGCTGTGAGTTTAAGGGGCCTGTGAGCGACAATCCCAGTAATGAGAGGCCTTCTTCGTGGTTTTTTGTACAGGTTACTGCCATGAGATTATTGTGTGATCAGGCATAACATCCCATCAGGAAGCAAATGTCTCATCACTCACCTTGTTATTTTTAAATTGGGTTCAAAACACTTATTTCTAACCAGCTTTCAGTCTGCAGCAACATAAAAGGAATGGGTAGGTCTGGGTTTAGTTTTGAGACAGGGACTCTTTATATACCCCAAATGGCCTTGAACTCACCTCAGCTTTCTAATGCTAGATTACAGGCCTGTGTTACCAGAATTAATGAGGAAGACTTTACAACTCCCCGGACTAGGCATATTGTAGCTTAGTAGTAAAATGCTTCCCCAGTGCAGGTAAGCCTGCAAGTTCAATCTCCAACACCATAAAAATGAAAAGAAAGGAAGGGTAGATATGATTCCTACCCCCACCAACCCAAATTACCCCGGCTCCAAGAAGGTCCGTATGCCCAGGGACAGCTTTATGCTGAGGAAGGCTGCCTGTGGGCTGCTGTTGTCGCTGTGTGTAGGCCTTGTCCTGTCCACAGCTCTGCTTTGCCCTCTCTTGCATTTCTCATTGCTTTTCCACTGGTATCCAAAAGGATTGGAATTTCAGGGACTGATGTTCAGAGAGATATAGGAAAGACCTAAAAGAAAGGTTCACAGCACACTTTGCTGGAGAACTCAGAATTAGTTACCAAAAAAGATTAAACGTGTTTGTCTGTGTGACTTGTTGGTCACTTTTTTTTTTTTTAACTTAATGAAGTCCAGGCTACTTGTGCCCCACACAGAGCAGGAATCCCTCCAGTCAGGCTGCTGCTCTTTCCTTCCCTCCTCTGCTGTCCTTGGAGCAGCACGCACCTGCCACCTCTTGTTTTCACTATGCGCTGCTTACAGAAAAAGACTGGGTTTCTATCGGTCTTTGCTCTGTTAAAGTAGGAACTGCCCCTCTTGTAGTGGTTTTGTGGTCACTGATTTAGCTTTGCTTTTCAGACTCATTTGTCACATTTGCATATTCTATCAGGATCATAAACTTCCAAGGGGATCTTTCTAGAAACCACACACCAATTTGCTTAGCCACTTTTTATGTTTTGCTAAAGTTATTTAATGGAGTTTTTTCAGTGCTTATGGCTTCACTGAAAGAAAGATATGTTTTGATTGTCTTTTTTTTTAAAAATCCCTCAAAAATTGATACCAGCAAACTGTCTTTATAAATAATGGCTTAACCCATCTTATCTTCACACTAATTATGAATTACCAGGTATCAGCACTTTAATTGGTTTTAGTGATCTCATTGCGATGTCCTTGAGCAAGGGCTCTGTAAGAGAGAGCACGCATGTGCAGAGAGGGTGCCAAAGAGAACGTAAGCCATCAGGTCCCTCCTTTGCATTCTCACCACAGAGCACTGAAGGGCTTCCTGCTTTGCCAGGTAAAAGAGATATTGTTGCTATGGCAATACCAGAGGCAGGAAGCTCCCCAATCCTGGAGGGGCTGTGTATCAAGGCAGAGGACGTGGGAGGGAAGTGATAGCAAAAAGATAGGAGAGCATTTACTGAGCAAAATGGGAACAACTCAGAGCATAGGTGCTCTTCCTGGATTTTGCATTTACTCTGAATTCAGGGTTCTTTCCCATTTGCAGTGTGGCAGCCATGAAATGGAAATGGCCTCTGACCCCTTAATCCTCCCTGAATTAGAGACAGAAAACAGAGTAGGAACAATCCCACATGCCCTGTGACCTTTCCATAGGCCACAGTTAAAAAACAGTCTCTCTCTGGCCTGCTACCCCATTCTGAGCAGGGTCAGCTATCCTGGCCTGGAAAACCTCACTGCCCACAACAGGGGAAGATGCCGGTTTCTTTGAAACTGCATTGCACTGTGTACTCTATGTGCACTGCATAGTAATGAACCGTGTGGTGACTCAGTAACCTTGGTAACCGAGTAGTAGTGGAGAGAAACAGAATCTCATCTGCTGAGGCCAGGGCCCAGGGTACAGAAAGACAGACAGACAGACAGACAGACAGACACACACACACACACACACACACACACACACACACACACACAGTTAGTGGGCAGCACCTCTGTTAACTCTGTATATGTAGTCATGACTCCCTGGCTTGGGAGCTTGACTCCTCAGGCTAAAGTCCAGATACACATCTGACGGAGCTCTCCCCTAGTGGGTGTGAGCTTGCTTTCAAGCCACACAGCATTAAGTAATATCAATGGGAGCCAAACCTAGAGCTTCCAGTTGCTCTTTGTATATGCTTGGGAAGGCTTTATTGTGTTAGTTTTCAGAGTCTTTATCTTTTGGAGATAGTCACTGAAATGTTTATAAAAGAACCAAGTAGTCTGGAATTTGTTTCATGACTGAACAGGAGGGGGTGGAAGAAGATGAAGGGGCCAGATAAACTAGGATTGACCCTGAGTCGATCATTAGTGGCTGGGTGCATGGGATTCTTTATATTGTCTACTTTTGTGTTCTCCTTACCAGTCATCACTAAGTGTTGGAGGTGTAGCTCTGCGGTAGGTCGTTTACCTAGCCATGTCCAAGGCCTGGGATTAAGTTCTAGCACTACAAGAACTAAATAAATACAACACCAAGTAAACAATTCCATGTCTTCCATTTTGCTATGTCTGTGCTCTTGCACCCCTCACAGGGAATGGAACCACCTTACTAAACAGATGGTCCTAGGGTTCAAAGCAGTGCTGCTCTGAGATGAGATAGATAATTGGTAATAGGAGTGGCAGCAACTGTCTGTGCGAGGGCAAATGGCTCATCATCCTAGAAGAAGGAGGGCTCTGTGTCAAGACTCTGCATGAGAGTCTGTGGTCTTTGATGAGTACCTGAGAGGTGGAGCAGGTGGAACCTATCAGCTACACACATGGAATCCATGCTGGCCCAAAGAGCCTTAGTGTGGGCAGCAGAGAGGCTGCATGGAAAGACTGCGTCAGCTGTGGCCTCCTCCTCCCTCCTTTCTTAATCCTGCAGGCTCTGGTGTGTCTGCGCTGACTCACTGTTCCCTCTCCAGGGCGACCTGGATGCAGGCTTTCTACCTGAAGGCCAGAAGAGAGACCAGATAATTTTTGAGCATCCTTCCAGTCCAAAGTCAATGGTTCTTAGAAAGTTGAGATTGGCATTTGCTTTTCAAAAAGAAACAAACTAAGTCTGTCATTAAATCCCAGTAGCCCCATAAAAGTACACACCCCCAACACCCCCCCCCCCCCAGATTTATTTCAGTTTGGCTTCAAAAGCTCCCTGTGCCTGAGAAGCTGAACCAGATTCTAGCCCAAAACGAGTAAAATATTACAGTTTCTTTCTTTTCTTGACTTTGACTAAAGCTTGTCCTTTTGCCTTCCTCTCCTTTCCTGTAAAAACACCTCTGCTTTCCACTGTCTCAGAAACTTGGTTCTTTCTCCTCACCCTATGAAAGCCTCCCCTTTACCCTCAAGGCCAGGGATTGTGCTCTCCTCCACGGCTGCCTTGCTACTTCTTACCCAGACTGGCAGAGCTGCTCCCCTTGCCCCTTTCTTGCCTCTCTTCCGCACGGAGGCAGTGGGACACCACAGTTACAGGAACAGTTTAGTAATTCAACACCTGTGCTGGAAGGAATGCTCTAGGCCAACTCATAGATAGCAGTGGGAAATAGTGGGACTCCCAGAAAGAAAAAACCGCTAGGGTTTGTCACACCGAGAAAACCACTATGTGTGAGCTACGTCTTGGCCTGACTATGCTGCAGTAAGATCTGATGGGTGGCCAATAGACAAGTATGACCACAGGGAAAGGAACTACAATTAGGCAGAAAAATAGACTCCAGATCATGGACTATGACAGTGTAAGTCAGTTCTATATAGGTGCTGGGGAACATCTACAGGTTTCACAGTGGTTCGTGGTGCTTTAGAGGGAACCTCAAACTTGAGAGAAATAGCAGATAAGATCTTTAGGGAGTCTTGTCAGAGCCTGAGGACACATGGTCTTGTAGTCCTAGATAAATCTTCTTACCCTTTGTTAACAAGCCTCTTTAAAAAGCTCTGAATATTTGCATGGGTATTTCCCAGTTCCCAGAAGGCTGAGATGAGAGAAGCATCAATCTTTTGGATTTTGGTTAAACTGGAGGTGCCAAGGAGAGTGGCTTTGGGCCATACAGGCCAGTCCAGGCCGTGTGGGATACAGACTCCACATTGGTGCCCAGAAATATTGTTCCCCTTCCTGTGGTCGTCTCTGAAGCAGATTCCTTGGCAGTTGGTGTGTCCCTACTGTTTGACAGGCCAGCCCCCCCAACCCTCCAACGCCACATCCTTGGGAACTTTAAATGTGCAAGCAGTTGTGTGCTCCCTATCCCCATTTTAAAAGGCTTGTTTTCCAGCTGAAAGCATGTTGTATAAGCTTAATTTCTCTCACTCAGATAAGCTTAATTTCCCTAACTCTTGATGTGCCTACAGAGAATTGCCTAATTCTTCTTTTGCAATGTGTGTCTGCAGCTGGGAAGCCTGGTTTTTTTCTGCAGGCCTCTTGACAGAAATGCAAACAGTTTAAGGCCCTGTGTTGCAAACTACTGCTTTATCAGCAGAAGGGCCTGGGACATTACTGTGTTTTCATGGAGTGAACTTATCTGCAGTGGGTGGCTGCTTTATTGATCCTCTGTCATGTGAGGTTACCTCCCTGCCAGACCTCAGTCTTAGTAGCTTGTGCCCAAGGTATATGGATCCAGTGATTGGAGCTCAAACCTCTGGACATCTCTGTTTGACTTTTCACGTAAAGCAAGATGTTTTCGTGCCTTGTTTTATAAAAAGAACACTTCCACCAAACCATGGCTCACCACTCCTCATAAATGGCATGTCCATTCACAGGCAAAGTAAGGGAGGTGCCTCCAGCAGTCAACCAGGCCTGTTCTCTTCCTTAGCAGATGCCTGGTATGTACCATCTAGTCAAGGGCGACTGAAGGAAGAACACTATTCTGTGGCTGCCAAAACCACAACAAATGACAGCTTTCCCTTCTGTCATCTCTGGGCCCCAATGCTGGGCAAGTAATTCATTTTTCTACCATAAAAGGGCAATGAGATTTTTCTGTATCGACCGTGCCTGCTGTACCATGGGGAGAAAGCAGAGACAGGCAAGGGGTTCTGCTTTGGTTAGTCCTGGTCTGGCTTAGTTCAGGCTCCAGCATGACAGTAGAGGCAGTAGAAGGACTCATCTGCTTATTCTCTGCCTTCAATAAGACATGAACTCTGCACAAGTGTGCATTGTGGTCATTTGGTTCTCATGGCTTATAATTGTAGATACCCATTTGAAAAAGACCTGGGAGATCCTATACACCATACCCTCGGTGCTCTTAGCCAGTACAAATGAAGGTCTTAATTGGTGGGTTTCTGTTAATCACTTTAAGCCTTTGGAAAGTGCAAAATCTGTGTAAAGTATTATTCATTAAAACCCTAGGATCTTGTCAGTGATAATAAATAATTGTTAGACGCATTATACAAGTACTTGTTAAAAAGTAAACGCTCATGCCAGAGTTGTAGGGCACACTGCAGTCTTAGCACTTTAGCTCAAGGCAAAGACTATTACGGAGTTTTAGCAACCTTGGCTACATGAAACCCTGGCTCAAAAAGAAAAGAAAAATCAGAAGAAAAGAAAAATCAGACACTTAGCTGTTTTGACGCCATTCTAGTCGTCTGACTGGGGTGGGAAGCTGGCTTAGTGCTTGAGCGTGTGCCCCTCTTGCAGAGAACCGAAGTTCTGTTCCCAGCACCCAAGTCAGGCAGCTCACAAACACCTGCAACTGTAGCTCCACAGTCACCACACACAGAAACATTAAAGTTAATCAAATCAATATTTTTAATAGAGTACTTTTGAGATAGTTGTTGTGAAGTTTCTGCTCTATGCTCCCTGGCCAGAGGACTAGGGTAAGCCAAGCAAGTGTCAAAAAAAAAAAAAAAAGCTGTTTCAGCCAGCCCGGGGATTTCTTATAAAGAACTGGAGTTGGCTTTGCCTTTAAATCTCCATTCTGACTGGTTTCATATCGGAAGCTGCAACTGAGTGGAACGCATTCTTAAGTGAATAAAGGTCAGCCAAGAATCTTGCTGATCCAGAAATTTGGAAGGAAAGCCAGGCTCTCCAAAGTTGCACATTATTACCCAGATAGTGCTGGTTGGGTCTGTATTCAGCTGGCTCCCATTCAGAAATGAATCACAAGTCATTCCTGAAAGAGAGAGTCATTGAAGTGGCTGGAGCAAGTTTTCTGGGAGTAAAGTACCACATACCTAGACCCTGATTTCAAAGCTGGAGGACTAGCTTGAAGCCTCACTGTTCTGGCAAGTGGAGCAGATAGATAGGCAGCCTGGAAACACGGTTCACAGACCTTTGTTACGTGTCTTCTCTAAGACTTTTCTCAATTCCTTTTTCTCACCGGTGCAAACCTGAGGCTTTGCATAAGCCGACTCGTAACACTTTTGATCTATTAAATTGCTGATTAATGTGATAGCTCTGGCTTATCTGTGCTGCCCTGGGAATGCACAAGAAGGTGGGTGGTACATTTCATGGCCCACAGACAGGGTTTGCTTCTGGAAACTTTCGGAAGGAAGCACTGTTTTCTCTCTGTCTCGTCTCTACTCCCTCCCCTCTCACTGTGCACCCCAGGCTGGCAAGCTCATGTGCTCTGTGCCGCTCCTCCGCTTGAGTAATGAGGTCATGTATCTGCAACCACACCTAGCCTTTTGGAAGCTTTCCCCCCTTTTTTGGTCAGCCACAGCAAGAAAAAATTATTAATTCTGATTAAGTCTAATTTTTAAGCTTGATTTCTCAAGCAAGCAGCATTTCCTTCTGGTACTGACCCTCCCTCCCCATCCATCACTGTCTCTGCATGCCTGCACATCCTGACCGGTGGCGACCACTTACGAGATGTCAGCCAGCCTGCTTCCTAATTTGGTTACGGTATGCTCCAAGCAGTCTTGCCTAACCTTAGAAAAACACAAACACAAGGAATAGCTCCCACAGAGCAGAGGGGAATTTCCTCTTATCAAAACCCCACAGTTCCCTTCTTACTTCCTCTACAAAGGAGAAGTAACATTTTGAAGAGGTGGTTGCTCTCTCTAAAGTTCCCTCTTGAAGCTTGGCTTCTTCCTCATCCTTAATTCTTCCCAAGTTTAAGTTTAATGCTATTCTTAAGGACATCCATTTTCAAGACCAGAGTTAATGATACATGCCTGAAATCCCAGCACTGAGGAGTAGAGGCAGGAAGAATTTGGGGCCAGCCTGGCTACATAATAATAATAATAATTATAATAATAATAATAATAATAACAACCATAACCTCGTCAAGGAAAAGGGGGTGGAGGGAGGCGGGAACTCTGCATTCTCTGGATGGTTATGAACAGAGACCGTCCAGGTGTATTAATGCTATGGCACATGGTAGGTAGGAGGCGGCAAACTTCCTATGAGAAAGGAGCAAGAGAGTAAATATTTCAGGTTGTACAGACCATACAGTGTGTCAGACTGCTGCTCACGTCTGTGTTTATCGTAAAAGTAACTGTGGATTGCGGGTAAACAAGTAAATAGGTTGTGTCTAAAATTATTAGAATTATAATTACTAAGTAGGTGGTGGAAAGTCAGATGTGGCCAGCGTGTGGGCTGCCTTCAGTACACACTAAGAGAGAGAACAAGGAGTAGGTGGTGGGCTCAGCATGCTAGTGTCGGGTCATTTTGGGTTGCTTTGATACGAGGCTCAGACTCGGTGTCCTCCTCCCAAGGGCTGAGGTCACAGGCAGGCACCACTGTAGGCGAGCATGCTACATAGGAATCTTACATGGGATGAGAGAGATGTTTGCTGGCATGCATAAAACTGGTTTGGAAGGCTAGACAGACATTGGTTGCATGCATCCTTCCATAGGGAGGCCTCCTGGGGGTCAAGAGAAGAAACATATACATAGCCTTTGTTTTTAAGAAAAGGAAGACGTTTGTCACCAACTCATTCTGATCTTTTAATTTTTTTAAGAATTTATTTTATTTTTATGTATGTGAATATTTTGCCTGCATGAATGCCTGTGCACTGTGTATGTGCAGTGTCCATGGGAGCTTACAAGAGGCATTGGAGTTACAAATGGTTATAATAAGCTGCTGTCTGTACTGGAAATCAGGCCCCTGGGTCTTCTGCCAGAGCAGCCAGTGCTCTTTACTGCCAACTTTCTAGCCTTCAGTCAGTCTTTTAGAGCTAGAGGACATTTCCGTTTCAAGAGAACTCAAAAGACAGAAGATGCAGTTGTCAGAAAATGTTTGTGTACTTTTAGTTCTGTATCTGTGTGTCTCTGGTCCCGTGGTTCCCCACAGGGCCTGTTTTAGTACCTGAAGAGGACTGCTGTGCCTCAGAGCTTCCGTCCTGGGTGAAGTGCTAGGTTTGTGTGAACGTAGACTGCAC
The DNA here is from genome assembly GCA_028551405.1 of Uromys caudimaculatus. Lineage (NCBI taxonomy): Eukaryota > Metazoa > Chordata > Mammalia > Rodentia > Muridae > Uromys > Uromys caudimaculatus. The sequence goes on from CM052721.1 coordinate 9,324,206, forward strand.
CACCTTTCTTAAGGCTTTTCTGCCCCATTCACAGCAGCTGTTTTGGAGCTGCCACTGCTGCACTAGGTGCAAAATGTAATAGATACAGCCTTTATAATTGGGATTCAAGACTGCTTCTAGTGGCTTCCCTTTCCCACAGATACTGCTCCTGACAAGCAGGTCAGGATGAGTTCTGACTCAAGAAGCGTTGCCATGACAGGCTTTTAAAATACCTGGTTTGGGTTGTGAGAGCAGCTGACAGAGTTGCTGCTTTCCTGGTATGTGACACAGCTTGCTTTTTGGTATGTGCTGAAGGCTGAGTAGCAAATCCCTCTGCTGAGGGGGCAGGGTGGGGTATAAACAGCTAAAGAATTCGCATATGGCTGTGGCCTCCTCCCAAGCAGATGCTCTTCGGATAGCCAGACTAAGCCTTTCCCAGGCATAATTTACAGGCTGCTTTGCCATCATTCAGTTCCTCTACAAAGCTCTGGGGGAATGTCAAAAGTGGGAGCTTTTGAAATCCCTTCTTGAAGAGCCAGTAGCAACAGCGTGTACACACACACACACACACATACACACACACACACACACACACACACACACACACACACACACACACACACACACACCTGGGAGGCAGTAGCAACAGCATGAACACTATTCCAGCAGAGGAGGGAGCTGCCACCCACCCAAGCTGTTGTTCTTAGCTGTGGCTAAAAAAGTGGTCAGCAGGCAAGTTCTGCTGAACAAGCAGGCCTCACTCTTTATGAAAGGAGTTGTTTGAGACATTGGAAATAGGTTTGAAAGATGCCAACATAGTTTTCTCTGACCTAAATTTTATCCACTGGCAGCTCTGCAATGTCAGTGGAGACTCTGACAGGTGGCCAGGGATGTGGGCCTATCCCAGACAGAAAAAAGGCATGCCTTTGGTAGCTGTGCCACGTTGTGCTTAGCACTCCTAAGAGAGGACTCCGAAGAGTCCCTTTGAAACTGGCATTATCTTTTCCTACATATACACATGGGCACCTTTCCCTCCCCCACCCCCCAACTCATTTCTTTGCTGCTTTTATTTAACCTGAAGCGTTTCTTGCTTCTGCATTCATGGCGCTCCTGCTCTCCCATTATTAATGGGCCTACAGCAATTCAGCCAAAGCCCTGACACTACTAATCACTTCTTACTTAGAACCTAAAAGTGAGAAGAGAGTCTTGAGACACTCTTCCTAGCAGTACATTCCTACTCTCAAGCAATGGGGCACCTATCTGTTCAGGGTGTGGCTGGATTTATCTCCTGTCTCCCCCAGACAAGCAGACCCAGCTAGGTTGGAATTGAGATACTTTTCAATTGATAACTTTGGGCGTGGGCGGGTTAGAAAGGGATGTGCTGCTTCTGTCAGAACCTGCAGCATCCTCAGCAGGTCCCTGAGTGAGGACAGAATTCCTTGTGTATGAAGGAAGCAGAATGCAGAGAAGTGGTGAACACACCCTGGCTCACTGTGCTTGGATACGCCCATGCAGTCTCCCTGTGTCACAAACCATAGTGATTCCCTAGTGATTGTCCATGTTGTGCATGGTGCAAGTGTGTGACTAGAACCTGAAGTTGTTGGGACAGAGCTGTGCTAGCAGAATGTGCACATAGAGGAGAATCCAGAGTTAGGCCAACCTGGGATACACAGTGAGAGTCTGTCTCAAAAGGTGGGTCAGAGCCAGGCAGTGGTGGCGCACGCCTTTAATCCCAGCACTTGGGAGGCAGAGGCAGGCGGATCTCTGAGTTCGAGGCCAGCCTGGTCTACAGAGTGAGTTCCAGGACAGCCAGGGTTACACAGAGAAACCCTGTCTCAAAAAACCAAAAAAAAAAAAAGGGGGGGGGGGTCATTTAAAGACAAAGCAAAGAAGGACATGGGAGCAGAAGCTTGGATTTTTCTTGAAAAGAGAAGAGCTCCTTGAAAACAAGGAGTTATTGATTGTGGGGGCCACAGGAAGGTGTAGCTGCTGGGTGCTGCTCCCTGTCCTCCTCTTTTCCTCTCCCTTCCCCTCTGCTCAATTCCTGCTTTTTTTCTTCCTTTTTTTTAATCCTTCAAAATGTGTCTTTGTAATCAAGGATGACCTTGAACTTCTGATCTTAACTGCCTCTCAAGTGGTGGGATGATAGGCATGAACGGCTTTGTTCAGTTTATGCGGTACTGAGAACTCAGCACTCCACTACTGAGCTATATTCCTAACCCCCTTTCCTTTCTTTTTCTTTTCCTTTTTCTGTATGATACTCAAATATGACCACACTTGAGGGAAAGTCCTGGGGGTGAGTCACGGTTCCCAAAACTGAAAGTAAGTCTGTCACTTTCCCATGTCCCACATAGCAAGAAATGCAGTTGCTGCAGTTAAACAGGGTGACGCCAGCCTTACTGCAGCCACCATCCCTCCTCCAACCTGCACCAAAGAATCCCTTCCTCCCCCAGTAGTGTTCTTGGCCCTGCAGGTTGGCACACAGGCTCCTGAAGGCTTTCGTTCTGTTTCATGGTATTGAGCAGGAGCCACAGCAGCCTAGTCTCCCAGATCCACTGGAGACAGAGGGCAGCTCCTTTGTCTTTAGTCTTTTAATACTTGCTTCTCATCCTCCATTCAGTCAGCTTTGGCATTCAGGCTCCTGAGTTTACTGATTTGTTTTGTTGTTGGTTTTCCAACTGCCTGTGCTGGGCTTACAGGTAGGCACCACTATACCCAGCCCTAAGTCTTATCTTTAAGAGCAGTATTTTGTGTCTCGGTGTTAGTTCTCATCTAGGAGAGCATGTGTCATAGTTATCTAAAGCAACCCTTTCATTGATAAAGTGAAACACATAGAATTATTGTTAGTCATCAACACAAGTTTCATATCCCATTCCAAAAAACACAAGATGCATATAAGTGCTAGTAAGGAAGTCTCTATTAAAGGCTCCGAGCAAGACATGGGATGCACTATGTGAGCTTCCTGCTCACCCCCTCCCCCTTCCTAAATGTCCAGATCTATCTGCTAAATAGAGGCATAGCTTTTTTTTTTCCTGTAAGGAATTCAACAGCTAAAGGGTGTCTTGAGCAAGAATGTCCACCCTTTGTTAGGCCTTTATGTACGTCTTAGCATGTACGAGTGTTAGCCGAGATTTTTTTTTAAGTCAATTTGGCTGAACACCCCCTTGTTCTCCCTAGAATGAAACAAGCGATAGCCCCCCCCCCTTTTTTTTCCTTTTGGCTTGTAATTACTTGAGGATGTGATAGAATATGCAGTTCACTTCAGCTTCATTGACTGTTAAATTACACTTGTGTTATATATTTTTCTCTCAGCCAACTAATAATTAAAAGAAGAGAAACATTGCTGGAAGTACTTTCAACTTAACATAGTTCTGTGCTTTTAAAAACAAAAAGAAAGCCGGTTGTCCCCCCAGCCAGCTGTAGTGTCTGTGATGTCAGCAGAAATGTTCTGTGCTAAGCCAGTACCTCCCATCTTCAGGTTGGCCCCTTCCTTCTAGGAAACAGGAAGGTGTGTTGACTGTGACAGACAGGTGCTGTTTGTGGTGTTACAGAGTTCCAAGCCCACTCTTCAGAATCGGAGTAAATCCTTGATCCCTTAGCAAAATGGCTTCCAGTTGAGAAGCACCTCAGTACTTGGCCAGCATGGATGAAATCCTGGGTTTCTGATTTCCAGCATTTAATAAACTGGGTATTATGGCACGTGCTTATAATAAATCTTAGCGTACCCAGTGAGTTTCAGGACAGCCAGAGCTACACAGAGAAGCCCTGGCTGGGGAAGGGTTCCTAATTCTTTTAGTACCTTTCACTTTCACATCCTTGAAAATGCAAATAGATTCTTTCATCCCTTTTCTTGCCGAGCTACTTTGTGGGTGGGTGTGTTTGATTTCCCTGGTTCTGGAACCATTCACATTTGGGATCATTTTGTCTCTAATTTCTACTTCAGAATCTTGGAAAGAGCAGACAGGTCCAGTCCAGCTTATTCTAGAAAAGACTTCAGTGTCACTTAAGTCCGTGGTGCTAAAGAGAGGGTCCTTCAGGACTGTCTTTGCTTCAGAGATAGCTGCCTGTGGACTCTAATATCTAGAAATTTCACACATTCCTTAATTTTTAGCTTTTAATTTGGAACCTGGTATTCCAGACAGGCATAATCAATTGGCCATGAGAGTGAATCCCCTGGGCTGGTCAGGGCTTGTGCTTTCATCTTTAAGACCTTCTGTAGGTAGCTGTCTGTTGCCGCAAATAGCACTGCCTTCGATGGCTGCTTTGGCAAGTTTCCAAAACCTTTCTCTTGTATTCTAAAGAAGTGAGTGATTCTATCAGAACAGAGTAGTAGAGTTATCGCTGGAACACTCGGTAGGTAACTCTGCCTACCCGTGGCTCTGATAGTTCCCAGCAGCAACTCCTGATCACAGGAATGACATTCAAAAACTGTACTGTATAATCATCAACAGAGCGCTCACCCTGATTTCCTCACCAGAGAAACAGGAGCGCCAGTCTTGTTCTACCTCTCCCTCCCCAGGGCTCTTGGAAAGACACCAGAGAGCCCGTGGTAGTCCAAGTCTCCCTGGGAATTTTCAGGCACACACTTCCTGCAAGGGAAGGCTGGCCACCTTGACGGCTCTCCTCCAGGATGCATTGTTGGGGCAGCCACCTCTCATAGCTGGAGAAAGGAGGCCCCCGAGGGCTGAGAGGAACTCAACTGCAGAAACAAGACACTTCCAAGATGCTGGGGCCAACTCAGAGTCCAGATCAGATTGCAAGAAGAAAAGGGGGGTGTTATTATTTGCAGGTTCAAATATTTAAGTCCTTAAAAGTATATCTGTGGGGGCTCAGGGGTCAGTCATTTGCCTTACATGAGTGAGGCCCTGGACTTGGACTCTTACACTGAAAAAGAAAGAAGGGAGAAGGGGAAAACTGTTTATTCAGGCACATTTTTTAAGCTCAGTGTGAGCCAAGATTGTATCTGCATTCTTCTATCAGTTTCTACAGGGTATGCTTCATGGGATTTTCTACAAGGTCAGGGCAGAAACATATGCTAATGCTACAGATTTTTAAAAATGCACATTTTGAAAGTGTTTTTGCTTTTGTCCAGGCCTCCTTAGCATACATATTTAATTACAAGGCATGAGGATTAATGGGGCTTAGAATATTTAAAGCTCTTCTCCTGAGATTCACTTGATTTAATTACTCCTGAGATAGGCATTTGCAGCCTTGGTGACTTGCCTTTTGGGTGGGAGCGTGAGAGGAAAGGGGAGGAAGCAGTGACTTCTGACAGGTTCGGCTTTGGGCTTCTTACTTCCCCACAGTGCCCCTCCCCTCTGGCTTTCAGTCTCTCTTTGTCTCTTCTGTCTGGGGAGGAGAGAAGAAGGGGTTTATGGGGTTCCTCTCACAGCACCGTTTGCTACAGCAGTAGTGCTTAGTGTGCATGCCCTGGCCCTGGGGAAGTGGGCAACAGAACAGGTTCTCTAGCCCTGTGTCTTCTTTCCCTGTTGCTACAATAAAAAATAATCCCAACCTAAGAAAGGGTTTGTCTGCTTGCAATCCAAGGGTCAGTCCATCGTGGTGGGTAAGGCAAGGTGGCCAGAGCTTGAAGGAGTTGTTCACATCATGTTGAGGAAGCTGAGCGTGATGACTTCTTGCTGCTGTTCAGCTCTTTTTCTAGGACTCCAGCCTAGTGCCACCCACAGTAGATGGGTCTAATGGGGCTCATTTTTCCCAGCTGATTTCTGTCTTTGGCTATCCATGTGTCTGTAGTAGGTGTGACCACTGGGAACAAAGCAGCAAAAGGTCAACTGCTCTTGCCTGATTTGGCTCCTGCCAGGTACACCGTGGCATGAGCAGCCAGTAGCCAATACATAGGGCTGGGGAAAGCAGAGGACTGGGCAGGAGAGCCAGTGCTCTCCAGAGTCGTGTCTCATAACCCATAAGAGACCCCAGGTACCTTGTCACTTGGAGACCTGTGCTTTGGAAAACCAGGCTCATAGTTGCTGACCATTTGTCCTATTCAGTCCCATGACCTCTTGAGCTGCCGGAAGGCCTGTGGGGTAAAGAAGCCTCAACTCTTCACAAATTTGTCTGTGTACCCAAGCCTCTTTTCCTCTTGGAGAACTAAATAAGTTACCTGACTTAGAGGGTATCTTTGAGCACATGTATTCAGAAAACTCCACATCAGGAATCTTTAATCCCAGCCCTCTGGAGAGAATCTTTGAATTTGAGGCCATTGTGGTCTACATAAAGAGTTCTTGGGCAGTTAGAACTTCACAGTGAGACCCTGCCTCAATAACAACAAAGGTCTAATAAAGTGGTTGTTTTACTGTGTCCTCCGTGTCCACCTCAGGGATAATGAGACTTACCATTCAGCTTACTAGAGGGCAGAAGCCACAGAAGTTCCAGTTTTACTTTCCATTCATGAAGTACTTCAGCAGCCACTGATGCCCATTGAAGCAGGTGCTGTTGCTGCTAAGATAGCTAGTGTACAGTGCCTTTCCCTTTGCAGAGTGAGAGAAAAGCACTGGCTGTGGACTGGAGACATTACATGGGCATGTGAGTTCATCTGCTGCCCATCTAGCCAGCCTTGGTCTAGAAACTCTAGAAAGCTGTATTGACCAGAGCCTGAAAAGTACAATTGGTACCTCTTAGTCCCCAGGAGTCCTCTTTCCTTCACAAAAAAAGACCTCCACAAAGCCCAGCCACAGGTGCATGTGCTGTGCCAGAGCCCAGGGCCGGCTTCAGTGTCGCCCCTGTGTTCTGCTCGTCAGCCTGGTCTGCTTCTCCTCTGACCTAACTGTGACAGAATGGCACAAGCAGCGCAGATCCCACTCCTCTGCAGGAGCTGGAATGCAGTCTCTTGTTTGTTTCTTCTCTGAGTGATAGCTAATAGGTTGGGAACTGCCTGTCATCCAAAAACATGGGCTTATCTACTGCTGTGCTGTCGTATTATTCTAGATACTTGATGGGAGCGCCAAGGTTCTAGGTTAAGTGCACACTTAAGGCACATTCATTCACAAAGTTGTGATGGCTAGGTTTGGTGTGTCCCGTGTGTGCAGCCATGTATATTATTAACCAGACATACAACATTTTCCTATTTAATCTGTATGCTAATCATGATAGGATTTTGTTTTTCCTGATGGTGTTGTATGTTCTTGTGTATCTTCAGTCTGTTTTTCAAATTGCTTTTAGAATATTTCCTTAAAATCTAAGTCTGATAATGTCAAAAAAGGCTAGGACCTGACTAGGATCACAAAGATTGGGGAAGGGTTGCCATGGCAGTCCCCGTCTGAAGTGATGATGACTTCTGACCTGGGCACAAATAGGGGGTGTGAGACATATGTAGGGGCGGGGTAGGAAGAGCTGGCGTAGATGTGGTGTTGGGTAGATGTGAACATTAGGGCAGTTCACGAAAGCTGGGTCACAGCCTTTGGTGATCCAGAGGAGACAACAGTTTTGTAGGGAAACTTAGTTTCAAACTGTGTTGGGGTGCCTGTTGGAATCTACCCAAAAGTGTTGAATATCCTCTGAGCTCTAGCATGGGCCTCAAACTCCAGAGAGAGGCGTACACTAGCTCTGCCAGGTATACGCTAGCATCTGAGCAGACACAGACATAAGGGAACAGGCCATGTTCTTTGCAGAGGCTCAAGGTGAAGTAACCCTAACTCTGGTACGTACAAGGACCACCATAGCAGTGACCTTGTTGTTAAACACAAAGGCCCTTGGGGGCAGGGTAGAGGGCTACACAGGAGCCTTCAAAAAAGGACATTGTGTAGAGAACAATGCTGGGGACAGGAGACTTCGGTCATTGTGGGAATGGGTGGTGGGCCCTTATGAAGAATGTAGGCAGCTTCCTGTAAGCTACATCAAGGGTCTTGACCACAGAAACGACAGGGCCGGTCTTAGTTTTGTTTTTGTTTGTTTGCTTGCTTGTTTGTTTGTTTAAATTATCTGATAGCAATTTGATGAAAAAACTGAAGAGACTTTTGGAGACCTGCACAAGGTCCCCGTTTCTTATAAAGACTTTTTTTCTCAGTGGGGACTGTGAAGTCATCGTGCTAATCTGCCCTGAGACTCTGGCTGCTCTATATAGAAAGACTGATCTGAAGGTTCCCAAGTTGCTAGAGTGAGGCTGGCTTTGTCATCCAAGCATGCTATCCTGACTACTGGAGTCAGTCCTACCATACATAGGCAGTTCTAAAACTGTCCTTACTCCCTGAGAACAGTTATGGAAAATGCCAGCAGGCTACTAAAGGCTTTCTGTCAGTAGTGTATACCTGTGCCTCCACCTTTCTCCCCCTCCTCCTGCCCCTTTCTGAAATAGTACATTCCTTGGGCAGATTCCATAGCAAGGATGTTCCATCTTGCTTGCTTGATTCCAGGGTCTTAAATTTGTGGTCCATTGCCATAGCTCCAGAACACAGTCCTTATCAAACACTCATCTCATGAACACTTAGACTCCAGAAACAGAAGGCAGGAAGACTCTCAAGGGGTCCCTGATCAGCTTTCCTGCTGCCAGAGCCCTTTGCCAAGTTTCCCATGGTGCACCAGCATCCTCATTAACTCGTCATATCTTTGCATTGATATCAGTGTCCACCCATCACCTACCCACCTCTTGAGCTGGCCACATCACTCTTTGCCCTATACCATACTATTCTGGGTAACTGATTTGCCCCAGTCCCAGCACTAAATGAAATAGAACAGAGCCTTTGTTCAGAAGGGCATGAGCTGGCTGAGGTCCTGTTGCCTTGTGTTTGACTGACTTTCCCTGACACCTCGAGTTTCAGCTACCGTTAGTTCTTCCCTGACCAGGCAAGGGATACAGCAACTCCTGAAGAGGAGTGAAGATTGATGGCTTGGTGAATGGGGTTCAGACCTAAGCAGTTCCTTAAAAGATGGCTGTCGCTATTCCTCTCATTACCCCCAGTCTTCCTGCTCTACTCAGTAATTAATCTTTAAGATACTGTCTTCCAGCTAGCATATAGTGCTGCATTTCCTTAATCCCAGCATTCAGGAGGTAGAAGCAGGTTAATCTCTGTAAGTTGGAGGCCAGCCTGCTCTACATAGTTAGTTCCAGGAGCTACATAGTGAGACTGTCTTTTAAAAACAAACAAAAAGATACTGTCTTCCTAAGGCACTGGTAAATTTCCATGTTGCTCTCCTCATGGTCTGAGTTGTTGCGGGAAGTCGTTGATGAAGTAGCTTTTGCTATGTTTAGCTCTGTGTTGTTTGATCTGCAGACCTATTTTCAGTTCTTTAGTATTCTTGCTGTGCCTTTCTAGAAGTTTTTTTCTGCCTTTAATTTATCTGGTCTAGTTCTCTCTTTCTTTCCTGGTGGGCTGGGTCTGTTGAGAAACACGATCTGTCCCCATCTGTATGAAGAGTGGCCTCTGCAGCTCATCACATTGAGCAGGGTCACTATACTAGGAGAGCAGAAGACCCAGGAGCCCAGGCTGGCATGGTGACAGCAGCAACTGTAGAACAACAGATAGTATTTCTTAGTCACTGCTGGGGGCAGCCACTCTGCTGGGTGCTGATCAGCTCATTTTATATGAGGCCACTTGCTCAATCAGGGCTGCTGCTTAGTAAGTGGCTAAGGAGATCACTAGGCTCCCGGCCAAACCAAGTAAGCCATACAGTCTGTCCTGCAAGATGAAGTTGTTGCATTGTGTTTGGCGAGATGGTGATACCCCTTGATTTTTTAATGATTGTTAAGTTTGTTTTTGTTTTCTCTTAAAGCCTAACACAAGCTTTACTGTTCTGAAGTTCCATTAAAAATGTAAATAAAATATTTATATTTCAGAAAGTGCATTAGCCCTATAAAGCTCTCTTGCCTGCTTCAGTGAGTTTGAGCATTGTTGAGAATCAGTGGAGAGCTTCAGAGGTGGTAGCAACAGGAAGTTAGGTTTGTTTGTTTTTTTTTTTTTAATCTAAAGAAGAGTTGGCAGTTACTAAAAGCAGCCAGCAGAGGGCCCTAGAGCCTGAGTAATAAACCTATATTCCAGGATAAGCCTGGCTTTCACAAGCCCCTGCAACCAGTGACCAGCAGTCCTTACCTGGGAAGAAACAGCAGTACCACAGAGAAGATAGGTATACATAAGAAACATGTGCAGGAGAAGATAAACAACCAAGGTAGGAAGGGGGGCAGATTCCAGACTCAGCCTAGGTGCTAAGTGTAGGTATGGAAAGCAGGCAGGGGAACAGTTAGGTAAATGTGGCTTATAGCAGGGCTCTGCACATGCTTGCTATTAGTATAATCTGCCAGAAGCTAGCTTACATTCGTAATGGCTCTGCATGTCTTCCCTCCATCATTTTTTCTAGACTTCTCTGTCTATCTGTCAGCTTGAGACAGCAGCAAAAAAAGTTTAAAAAAAAAAACAAAAACAAACAACAAAAAAGCCATGATTCTCTGGGTAGCAATAACAGTCTTCAAAGGGGAGAGAGAACAACATGTTCTGTGCTTATCTTTAATGACAGCATGTGGCATTGCCCGCACTGTTCGAAGTGCAAGGGGTAGGACTTCCTAAAGAAAGATGGCCAAGGGCCAGAGAGATGATTCAATGGTTAAGATTACTGGCTGTTCTTCCAGAGGACCCAGGTTCAATTCCCAGCACCCACATGGCAACTTAAAACCATCAGTAACTACAATCACAGGAAATCTGACTCCCTCTTCTGACCTCCATGGACACTACACACACATAGTGCACAGACAAAACACCTATACATATAAAATGGAATAAAAATAAAATCTCAAAAAAATTTTTTTGAGGAAAGTGATGCTCTTTTCTTGAGGCTGAGCAGTCTCCAGATGAAGGGCATCTACTCCCACTTTGACTGTTCAGAGACCATAACAGTAGAAAGTGAACTCATTAAACTGGATGTGGTGGCACAGGCTTGAAATCTCAGTACTTGGGAAGCTGTGGTGTGAGCATTGTGAATTTGGGACCGGCCTGTCTCAGAGTAGAAGCAGGGGAATGGCGTTGTTACTATAAGCCATACATACAAATCTATTATAGGTGTGTTTGCCTGTACAGTATCTTACTGAGATCAGGCCTTGTGTTCCTTAAAATCATTTCATGTGTCTTGTCTGTCTCGGTTTTCTTGTGTTACTACAGAGCAATGATTTCTACCCATGGGAAATAATGGACCTTGGATGAGGTTATATCCGTACTCCTGGTCCCACATGGGCCCACACCTGTTCAAAGGCTCAAGGCCAGCCTGTAATTATAAGCTTGGGACAATGGCTAGAGGGGAAGTGCCCGAACCTTGAAGCCAGTGACTTTTGTATGTGTCATGGCTCAACTGTACCAGGTGTTTAGGTGTCTTTTCTTTGTTTTCCAATTGTTAGGCCAGAATAGGGCCTCGGGTGGGGGTGGTAGCTAAACAGCTGGGCGTTGGGACAGGACAAGGCAACCGAAAAATAGCCTTAAGCACAGCTGTAATTGCTGCCAGGAGGTCCTGTAATTTTTCTGCTGGTGGAGCTTCACTTGGTTTGGAGCCTTACTATTTACACCAACTATTAAGATTTTATACTTCCATCTTTAAGGTCAAATAAGATTTCAAAGTATATGTCTGGGAGAAACAGACTCTCTTTGAACTGGGAAGAACTCACTAAGGAGCACCAGGCCTCACCTGGCTTGTGTGGCTCCTGCTTGCATTAGTTTGAATGAAGAAGGATGTGAGTCGTGAGGAGGACACGCTGCCTCCTGTGGATCCGAGGTAGTGTTTTGTGGGTGCAGGCTGGTGCCAGTAACCCTTTAGGGAGATGGCCGAGCTCTCAGAGTGGAGCAGGAGGAGAACATTCTCCTGGATGGCGCAAAGGTAGGAGGGGCTTGAGGCAAGGTAAGGGCCACAGCAAAGTGCACCCTAGTGTATGCACACTCAGAGCCATGCTATTCGGGTCTGCCAGAAAGTCCTCAGTCTGTAAAGTGCATACCCAGAGATGGTAATCTGGGCCTCCAGTACAACCTCGGTGATCTGGGCCCTCCCAAATGCATTTGGCCCTCACTAGTAATAGATAGATAGCATTGTAGTGACCTATAAAACATGAAACCAGGTTTCACATAAAATCCCCAGTTTCTGAGTCTCTTTAATTTAAAAAATTGAAATGGGTCCTGCCTGGCAGCTGCTGGTCGTGCCTGTTGTTACAGATTTTCAACTGCTGTTGCTGCTTCCCATACAGGCATTTTGAATTCACAAATCTTGATGTAGACAATGCTCTGCTAAAAGTCAAGAGACAGAGTCTTGATCACCTTTAACTTCTACTTCTCAACTGTGTCTGACTTGCTTGAATTAAATAAGTACTTAATCACACTAAGTACCATAACTACAGATTTAATTCAACATAAATTCTGTGAACCCTGGAACCTTCTCTGTCCTCAGAACATGATCCACAGTCAATGAAGTAAGTCAGCTAGATAAATTCTGTTGTCAGGCACTATTTTAAATGCGTGGTGTTATCTGAAGTCTGGATGTCCTGGTTTTCTCCATCATTAAGAGACACAGCCCTCCATCGAAGCTTTTTGGGTTTTTTTTTTTTTTTTTGGTTTTGTTTTTTGTTTTTTTGTTTTGTTTTGTTTCGTAGGCTGGGATTATTTGCTATAAACATTAGTGGAGACCAGAGTAACTTTTGTAATCTCAAAATTGTTACTTTGAAGTAAACATGCTTAGCATCAGAGGCTTCCTAGACGCCCATGCTTATCCACATAGAAAAACAGTTGGTGTCTATCTTGGTTTCTGGAGGATTTAGTAATCATAGTCTCTACAAGTAACTTTCTTGTTATTCCAACAACTGTGACAGGGTTCAGGCTGGGAGGGCACAATACATGAAGCGTGGGGCCCAGCTTCTCAACCTTACCACCCTTTCTGCTGCAGGGACCTAGCCATGTCTTCTCTCAAACCTTTGAAGGCTAAAAATCCAAAATAAGGGGTTGGCAGGGTTAGTTTCTCCCAGAACTTCTCTCTTTAATTTGAAAATCCAGGAACTGGAGAGATGGCTCAGTGGTTAAGAGCACTGACTGCTCTTCCAGAGGTCCTGAGTTCAAATCCCAGCAACCACATCAAAGCTCACACTTGTCTGTAACTCCTTAAGCTCTGACACCCTCACACAGACATAATACATGCAGACAAATCACTAATGCACATAAAATAAAAATATATAATTTGAAAATCCAGACCTACATCTCCAGCCAGACTGTCGCTTTCCCCAGCCAAGGCAGGTTTTCTCTGTGTAGCCCAGACTGGCCTCAAACTCAGAGATCTACCTGGCTCTAGCCACGATTTTAAATAAGTAAATAAATAAATACATATATATATATATTTTTTTTTTTTTTTTAAGATTTATTTTTTTGTTTTATGTAAGTACACCGTCGCATAAGATGCACCAGAAGAGGGCATCGGATCCCATTACAGATGGTTGAGAGCCACTATGTGGTTGCTGGGAATTGAACTCAGGACCTCTGGAAGAACAGTCAGTGCTCTTAACCATTGAGCCATCTCTCCAGCCCCTTATTATTTTTAATTACAGGTATTTATATGGGAATGTACACAGGAGTGCAGGTACTCACAGAGGCCAGAAGATGTCAGATCATCAGGACCTGGAGTTCTAAGTGGTTGTGAGCTACCTGGTGTGAGTGCTAGAACTGAATTCTGGTCCTTCAGAGGATCAGCAAGTGCTCCTAATCACTGAGCTGGCGTTCCCCACCCTGAAACCGTCTTTTTTACTTTTTGAGACAGGTTGCTCAGGCAGGCCTTGAGTTTGAGATACTCTTACCCTCCAGCTGGCCCTTGCTCTTACATGCACCTCCCAGATATATCTTCTCATGAGAACATGGCTGGATTGGATTAAGGCCACTGGGCCAGACTCTATAAGTTTGCACCTTTTTTGTGTATGTGAGGCAGAGTATTGAGCTCAGTGTCTTGTACATACCTTCACACACTCACTGAGCTATATCCTTTGTTCACTAAGGGTCCAGTTTCCAAATATAGACATGCTCTCAGCTACTGGAGCTCAAAACTCAACAGATGAACCTTATAGGGACACACACAGTTTGCCCCTTGACATCTACAAACCAACATTTTGTCTGTCTGTGGTTGGGAAAGCAGCATAAAGCTAGCATGGTTATATTTGGGGCTACCTTTGAGCCAAAGGAGGCTAGTACATCAGCACAAGTCCTGACTCTTGCTTGGTGCCTCTGCTTTCACATGGGCACACAGCAGAGCTACTGGGCAAGACTTGCACTGTTCTTGGTGACGCCTTATCTTGCTGTCCATCTTCGTCCTTCTGAGCTGCTGCTGTAAGGAAAAATAAGGATGAAAACAAAGAGACTGGCAAAGGGGTCCGCAGAGTCACTCTGGGCCTTCACCACCGAGAAAGACTCAACACAGGCTCTGTTTGTGACAACAGTTTAGAGCCCAGACTGACCTGGAGTTTACTGTGTAGACCAGGCTAGCCTGGAACTCATGTTAATCCCCATGCCTGAGCTCCCAAGTCCTAAGCTTGGTCTGCATTAGAGTTCCAGGACAGCTAAGACTACATAGAGAAACCTTGTCTTTAAAAAAAAAAAAGCCAGGCATGACCATATACATATTTAATACTCGGGGCAGAGGCCAGCCAGGGCTACATAATTAAGGCGCTGTGCGCTGGTGGCACATGCTTTTGATCCCAATACCAGCAAGACAGAGCTCTGTGAGTTCAGAGAGCTGGTTGGTCTGCATGGTGAGTTCAGGAAAGCTAGAGCAATATAGTTAGTTAGACTATATCTCAACAACAAAGATAATAAAATAAAATCAAGGTCTTCCTGTTAACTCAGTAGACTTCATTTGGAACCAAATGGGTGAAAGTCTCATGAACACTGCATGGACTCTGCTAGTCCTTTATCCATACTGAAAAAGAAAAAAAAGAAAGACCACAATTTCCCTGTGATTACTGATGGCAAAAATGGAATCTCCAGAGAACTCACCTGATCAGAACAGGTATCAAAGGATCAGCTTGTCAAATGAGGCAGGGCTTTCCAGACTGCAGTGTGTCGAAATCACTCTGTGATCTTATCACAGTGCCATTCTGATTATTGGGGTTCAGGGCAGAGCTGGCCTGTGTACCATCTGTGAAGTACCCAGATGAAGACACGGATCCTCATCCTGAGTAACGAGAACTAGGTGACCAATGTTTACACCTGGATGAACTATCTCTAGCCACTTTCAAGAAGCAGATCTCAAAAGAATAAGCTAGGGCTGAAGAGATGGCTCAGCTGTTAAGAGCACTGACTGCTCTTCCAGAGGTCCTGAGTTCAATTCCCAGCAACCCCATGGTGGCTCACAACCATCTGTAATGGGATCCGATGCCCTCTTCTGGTGCTGTCTGAAGACAGCGACAGTGTTCTCATATAGATAAAATAAATCTAAAAAAAAGAAGCAGCAGCAGCCCATCGGGCTTGTCGTTGGTACTGAGTTGTCAGAGAGGTAAAGACTTAGATGTCAGAGGGGCAGAACCAGGCCATTCCATGAAGGCAGTGTTTAGGACAGCCTGCTGAGTCAAGAGCTATACCTCACTGATCCTTGCACTGCCCAGAAGATTGAACTCCAGCCTGTCTCCATCCATCACTAAAGCCTGAGCTCCTCTCACACATTCTGTTTCTGTTCCTCTCAGGAGATTGGGCAGCAGATGGGGAGCTTCAACCTCAAAAATAAAAGTGGAAGGAAAACCAGTGGGACTTTCCAGTTAGCAGCCCCAAAATACACCTGAAATCAGGTCTCAGTGTATGACTGCAAAACATAACTATTTGTCATTTCTACCTCCAGTCTGTTTACCCAGGATGGGAACAGTAAAATATGTTTCATAAAACACACCTGTCTGTCATCTGTCTCAGGGAGCAGCAAGAGAGGAAGACGTGGGCTCAGCAGGTAAAAGCACTTGCTACAAAAACCCAAGGACCTAAATTTGGTCCAAGGAACCCGTGAGAAAAAGTGGGATGCAATGGTGAGCTTCTATACTCATCACACTCCTGCTGCAAGATGGGAGACACACAGGAGACTCAAAGCACGTGGGCCACCTAGCCTGGGGACACAGCGCAGCAGAAACAAGACCCTGTTTCAAAAACGGTAGAAGATAAAAGGCACCCCCTGAAAGTTTCCCTCAGAACTTTGCTCGCTCGTGGCACGTGTGCACCTGTATGTCACACTCACCACACCCACACGGAAAAGAAAGTACAAGGATGTTTGGTTGGTTGGTTTGGTTTTTGTTTTATTTTTGTTTGATTGGTTTGGGCTTTTTGTTTGTGTGCTTGGTTTTTTTGGTTTGGTGGTTTTGGTTTTTTGATTTTTTTTGAGACAAGGTTCTCAGTATAACAGAGCCATGGCTGTTCTGGATTTGATTTGTACACTAGGCTGGTCTCACACTCACAGAGATCCACCTGCCTCTGCCTCCTGAATGCTGAAATTAAAATTGCCTAGCATTGAGATTCCATTTTCTTAAGGCTCAAAAAAAATGTTGAGTCGGGGTCATGGTCCTATATAACAGGAGAGAGAGCAGGCTAAGTCAGGACAGGTCCTCTTCCCCAAAGCCTCGTTCTTAAACAGCAAGATGGGGCTTGGGCCTTCAGGATGCACACAGGAGTCCTGTGATGGGCAGGGCAAGAAGAGTAAGGAGAAGCTCCTGTCACACCCATTTCCAAGAACTAGTTCTTCTATCCCATGTTCTTCCAGAAATCAGTAACACACCAAAAGTAGTCAGGAAACCTGCAGCCACCAGTTTTATATTTAGATTTTCCAGCCTAAATATAGACAAAAGTTCACCTGTACCAATAGGATAACTGTTAGTTAATATATCCCAGTTAGATGTCGTCTGTCTAGCAGTTCTTTATTTTATGTTTTGTAAGTTGGAGCTGAAGTTTGTGGTTGGCCTTAGGAAGCTGCATCTAATTTATTATTTTACCGTATATGACTGTTGCAACTCTAATCCATTCGTGATCACAGGATTTGATTCAGGAATGGCCAGTGTTCTGGCTGTTGGATGGTCTCAGAATTAAGCCAGTTCTCTTTGTGTCTGTACCTGTTCCAGGAAACTCTACTCTAGCAGGGCTTTAGGTATATACCATTCTCTCTGCCCAGAACACTGACCCAGCACATCTCTGTCCACACCTCCTCAAACACTCCACCTGACATCAAATAAAGCACAGCAATATTTTCTTCAAGAATAATTCTTGTAGAGCTTGGAGATATGCTCATTTGGTAGAGTGCTTAACTGGCATGCACACAGCCTTACATCCTGTCACCAGTACCACATAAACTGGGTGTGGTAGTACTTATCTGTAATCTTAGCACTCTGGAGTAAAGGCAGGATTATCTTTGGCAAAGTAGTTCAAAGCCAGCCACATGAGACCCTTATTTCATACAAAAAGCAAGCAAACAAAACACTCTTTCCTGTGAGCCTTTTTATAGTAAGAAAGATCCTTATTGTGAAAAGCTAAGTTCATGAAATGTTTTGAGTGGAGTCACCAGTGGCCATGTTGTGGGGCTATTTTGTGAGCAACACTGGTTCACTCAAAGGTAAGTAACTGGCCTGAGTCTGCATCTCTTGATTCACCTAATACAGGACCACAGACTACGCATGAGAAGTTGACTTGCCACTTGCTGTTACTTTCAAGATACTGACCATCTTGTTGATGTTTTCCTGTTTTGTCTTAATGTTTAGGTTTTGTTCTGTTTTGCTTTGACATTGTGATGCTTCTTAAAAGTAGTAACAACTACTCGCGAACATAGACCCTAAGAAATTGGTATAAGCCTAGTCCTACCTGGGTCCAGGAAACCAATGCACTTCTAGAACATGATTCATGTTGAGTGTTTGTTAGAACCAAAAAAGCAGCTCCTAGTCAAAGTACAATGAATATTGACATCTTCCTTCTCCCCAAGATGTCAGGGTATGCCCATATCCTTGCAGCCAGAGGCAAAACTATAGGCTCTCCCACCTTCACCAAAGTGGGAGGTGGAAACATGCAGGTTGAGAAGGGTCAGCCAGATCAAGCTGCTGCTGTTTGCGCCTTTCTCCGCACTGAGCAAGACCTAAGCTGACCAGGTGGTTGAGATCCCCTGTAGTTCATGGTGCAGGCTGGAGCTTGCCTTCCACATGTCTGCTTTTGTTTCAGAGTCACACTGAACGAACGCCCACACACTCTGATTTCCAGTCCTTGGTGGAAAGAAGATAGGAGTGGTGTGTAAGCTAGACTAAAGAGGCCCCTGAAAACAGGAACTGACTGACCAAAGCAGTCAGGAGGACTCCACAAAGGCCTGGCAACTAACTCTGGAAACATACAGAGTGGGACATACAGTGCCACACATGGGAGACTCCAACTGCTGCCCCAGGCTACAGCTTAAAGGACCAGTGACAAATCGTGATGCCTTAGGCACTGATTATAAGGAAAAGATTGAATTACAGGCCCAACACTAAGAATGTTTTTCCAAACAGTTGAAAATGAACAGTGCACATCTGTACAGTTCCATAACCCCACTAGCTAACAGGACCAGTCTTCTGGGTGTGTGCTAATCCCTATTGCTTTAATGTTCTTAGCATTCTAAACAGTCACTTTCAAACAATGAAGTAGATCCCCCAGATGTAACCAGAGTAGAAGGGTGCTGGAGGACTGAACCCTAGAATGAGCACCTTCTTAGTCTTATGCTTCACTGGGTAGTGCTGGGTAGTTCGGACGACATGGCTAACCCAGGAGTTACACATCTTTTCAAATCATTGGGAATACATAGCTTATAATACCTGTTAGAGTGATTGTAGAAAGGACTGTGTATCTGAATTAATCCTAACTTCTACACCAAAGCATGCTATCAATACTGTCCCTTTTAGGGGACCCCTCTCTTGTATTAGGGATCAAACTTAGGCCTTGTACATGCTAAGCAAGCACTCTACCTACCACTTAGCTACTTACAAACTCACTCTGTGCTTTTCTAAATCCACTCTCCTTAAACTTTAAATGTCCTGTATGTCCTTAGATATGTATCTTGAGAAGGTGAGCTTCTCAGCTTGTTTTTTGGTTTTTGGTTATTTTAGAAATATGGAATGTGCTATGGTTCTTTGTTTCCTTTGCCCATTATTACACTGTTGGGGTTAGCATGACTTTAGCTGTAGGCTGCCTCCTGAGGTAGTAGGCTACTGTGACTTGGCCCAGAATGGTGCCAGTTTGAAAACATATACTTACAAGGTAAAGGCCTAGGTCATCTTTGTCCTTCTGGGATGATGACAGTGAAAGCTGAGCAGGGCAAGCCAAGTTTGCCAGCTGCTCCTGCCGGGCCTGTATTCTCAGCAAGCTCTGGGAAGCCCAGAGTAGCCTAGGCAGTGAGCAGAAGCTAACTGCGTTTTTTTTCTGGAGTTTGAAGTGTTTGTTATTAGTTAGGTCCTTCAATTCCTACTCCTTAGCCACAGTTAAGCCCCTGTTCCTGTCTGGTGTTCATGCGGAATTCTACTTTCTCCCAGTGATCACAGGGATTTCCTCAGCTGGGTGGTAGTGACACACTTGGGACACAGAAGCAGGTGGATCTCTGTAAGTTCGAGGCCAGCCTGGACTACAGATTGAGTTATAGCCATGGCAACAGAGAAACCCTGTTTGAAAAAAAACCAAAAAAAAAAAAAAAAAAAAAGGAATGAGCTTCAGAGCTGGGCTGTGGTGGTGCACTTTGATCCTAGCACTCGGGGGGCAGAGTCAGAGAGAGCTCTGAGCTCGAGGCCAGCCAGGTCTACAGAGTGAGTTCCAGGGCAGCCATAGCACAGAGAAACCATGTCTATAAATAAACAGACAAACAAGCAAGCCTTAAGTAGCTTTTTTAAATTGTGCATTGTGTTTTGCCTGTATGTGTGTCTTTGTGATGGTGCCAAAGACCCTGGAACTGGAGTTACAGATATTGAGAGCTACCATGTAAGTGCTGGGAATCAAACCTAGGTCCACTGGAAGAGCAGCCAGTGCTCTTAAACACTGAGCCATCTCTCCAGCCCCCTCAGGTACTTTCTTAAACCAGTTTTTGAATGATTGAATCTACATTAGCTTATGAACATTTTTATTTAACATTAAGTCAGAGCATGGGTATATAGTAACTGTTTAACTGGAGTAACAGTTTAGCAAAACAGGTTGGTGTGTGGGATGCACACTTTCCTATCCTAGCAGAGCCCGCTGATCTAATCTTGTGGGATGGTTCCATACCCACCAAAGGGTTGCAGTTAAAATCATAACTACAATGATTTTCCTCACCAACTCTAGCTGTATGGGTCCTATGTAATAAGTAGTTGCCTCTAGAATGGCCCGAATCATGGCCTCTGCGCTCCTGCCCTTTCAAGGCTATGAGGACTGAACCCTTGGGTACCATGCAGAGGTGAGCAAGGCCTCAGCCTAGTGGAGGTGTGGCTCAAGCCCGAGAGTCCCCTTGAAAGGGCAGCCACTAGACAGAGGTTCTTTAGAATTAACTCCTACATTCAGAGTTCTGTGGGGAGACTCTTTACCCTCTGCTTGCTCTGGATCCCAGCCAAGCCCTAGTTATCACATGGCAGACCCAGGCAGCCTCATGCTTGATTTCTCTTGACTAGTCATCTCCCTCCCTCCCCCCAGGTCCCAGACATCACAAAATATACCACCTTGGCTCCTGTACACCTTAACTTCAATACAGATCTTCCCTGCCACCCACCTCCTGACTGTGAACTTCAGCCCTCTGCCCCAATCCTGACGACCTTCCTTCCTGAATTTATCATCCCCTTAGTACTTACAGTTGCTGTTTTACTTGTATTTCACTTATTTGACATGTCATGATCCCCCTCCAGTGTAACTTCCTGGCAGGCACAAGATTCTTTTTATTCTTTTTATTCCCCAGAATAGGACATATAATGCCTGGAACTCAGTGGAAGTTTGTAAGCTTCTATGTAAATGTTCACTTGCCCAGGTGCTGTAAATAATCTGCTAAAGGACTTCAGAGAATTCAGACTGAGTTTTTAATAATAACTTCTGGAAGGAATTGGTGGGTTTGACTTGAAGTTAGTTCTGATAAAGGCAAACTGAACTGTTATTAATGCCAGGAAGGCTTTGCCAGCCACTTTATCTCAGAACTCTGATCCCAGCTGTACAGAAGGAAGTCGACCCTGTGACCCTGATATCACTAGAAGAGTCCAGTCTCCAAAGTAGGGTAGATGGAAACCAAATTGCTCTTACAATCTTTTGTCCCTAGAGGGCAGCATTAGGACAGAAACCCAGATGAAAGAGGTGCTTGACTTTCTAGCCTTATGGGGAGTGATGCTGAGTGGCTCCTTTACTGAGGAGAAGTAGCACAGTATCTATGTAATGCACACATACTTTAGTTTTAGTGTTAACAGAATTTCTAAAAATTAAAGGAAATCTTCCTTCAGAAGCCCTTTTTGCTGGAGGCTAAAGAGAAAACCCAGATTATTGTAGGATTCGCAGTACTTAGCTGGCCACCCCCAGGTTGAAGTTCTGAGAGATGGTTTGTTTGGAAACAGGTAAAAACTCCTGCATAAAAAGCATGACTTCCTGGAAAAGTATGAGCTGGTTGTCAAGTACTTCTTTTTAGAAAGAGTAGGAGAAGAGCAGGACATAGAACCTGTAACTTGGGAAGTTGAAGCTTGATACAAGGCCAGCCTGGGCTACAGTGACACCTTATTCTTAAATAAATAGGTGCTGGAGAGATGGCTAACAGGCTAAGAGCACTGACTGCTCTTCCAGAGGTCCTGAGTTCAATTCCCAGCAACCCCATGGTGGCTCACAACCATCTGTAATGGGATCTGATGCCCTCTTCTGGTGTTTCTGAAAACAGTGATGGTGTACTCACATACATAAAATAAATAAAATCTTTTAAATAAATAATGAAAGATAATAATGATGTTAAAAGACATGACCATTCCAGGTAGTGGTGGCGCATGCCTTTAATCCCGCACTCAGGAGTCAGAGGCAGGCAGATCTCTGTGTTTGAGGCCAGCCTGGCCTACAGAGTAAGTTCCAGGATAGCCAGGGTTACATGGAGAAACCCTGTCTTAAAAAGCCGTAGGGGGCTGGGGGGAGAAAAAGAAATGCTGTAATGGCGTGTAAGCCAGTGCCCCAGGAATGCAGGGGAAGAGGAGCATCTTTTGTCCAGGTCATCAAGACTTCCCAGATTCTCTGGTATTTGAAACAGCTATGCCATGGGTAGATATAGAGGATGTGGGCACTGGCCATAGGTACTGGCTAGCCAGTCGATTCTCCAGACTCATTCCAGGTCTGAACCACACCTCAGTCCCTCTTCCATTCTCTCTGTATGCAACAGCTTTCCCAGATAACCTCAGGGTCAAGCAACAATGGCCTCTCTTGTCGGCCTGATCTCATCATGCTCAGTTGTCAGGGGCCCCCAAGACCTGATAATGATCCACCACCCTAGAGGAAGATGGAGAGGGCAGGACTTCATAATGCCCTTCTCTCGGCCCTTTGGGAGAGATGCCCTGACAGATGGATTGGCAGTCAGTAGCACTGGATGAAGAGGCAAGAATGGTTTCATTCCTTTCAATACAGAACTCATTGCCATTTCGAATATCGCCCTGACCCAGAACTTGGAGCCAGTTTTGTGGTATTAGTAATCATAACCATCAGCAAATCCTAGCAGCTAGGCACAGTGACACATGTCTTCAAGTCCCATGACTCAGGAGGCAGACACGAGGACTGTGAGCTAGTTTGTGCTGTATGGTGAGACTCCCAAAACCACAAAAATAAAAAATCCTAATGGTCAGAGTCCTAGCCACTCCAGGGTCCAGGGTTGTCCAGTCATGAGGAGTGACTGGCTTATCCTTGGCTCTGCTGTGGAGCACGCACAGTGAGCCTGTCTTTCTGTGTACATGCTTCTTCCTATTGCCCCACCAGATGTGCAGAGTCACTGAAGGTGGGAGGAATAGCCACTTCCTTGTGGCCAGTTTAAGGTTACTGACCCCATTTCATCCTGCTGTTGACTGGGTCATTCTCAGCTCGTTCAGGAAGCATTGTCCTGCACAGCTGCGACTGGGTAGCCTCGCCAGTCGCCCATTTGTGGCCTCCACCTGGGGTTCCATTGGGACCTCACAGCTTGCCTCCTGCCCTTATACCTTGAGTTTTCCACTAAACAATGACCTGTTCTTGCCAACAAATCCCACAAAGAGCAGCAGAGGGAATAGAGGGGAAAGAGCAAGCCTACTTGTAGTCGGGCAGATCCATGGCCTCGGCCAAGTAATGTGACGTCTTGGCTTCCTTTCTCATTTACTTCAAAACACATACCTGTGTAGGGCTTATGGTGCAGGATTTTCCTCACAGAGTTACTGTGAAAATTGAATAAGAGAACTTGGCTGGAGAGATGGGTTAAGTACACAAGTACACATAGTGCTCTTCCAGGGGACCTAAGTGTGTTTCTTAACACCCACATCAGGTGTCCTACGTCACCTGTAACGCCCATCTCCACCAGGACTTGATGTTTCTGGCTTCTTAAGAGCACCTGCACTTGTGCACATAGAGGTACACATACATGCAATTAAAAATGAAAACAAGCTCTTGCCCCTCCCACCCCCCAAAAAATACTTAGATGTTCTTGCAAAGTACCCTTTGGGAAGATGTTTGCATTTTTAGTACCTGGCAGCTGTAATTTTTAGCTCTAAAAATCTGGAGTACTGCCAACCCTTCTATTTTAAAGATATATTTTTTTTTATGTTTGTGTTTGTGTGTAAACCTGAGTTGAGTTTATGTGCCCAGTGGACAGGCAGGGCTCAGGGAGAGCAAAGGGGGCATCAGATATCCACCATCACCACCTCTGCCACTTCAGCCATCAAATCATCATACTTCCCTCCACTCCACCTGACTTCTAGCTCCTCCCTGTAGCACTTAGCACCAGCAGCCTGCTAACCCAGGTCTCCTTTCAGCCTCTGACCCCTTCCTGCTCCAGCCCCACCACTCTGCTCCTCTGCCACGCCCAAGCATGCACTTTTCTGTCAATTAATTGACTCGGCACCTTCAGCCTCAACATCTGATCCTTCACAGACCTCTCCAGCCTCTGGGCTGAGTGGCTATGGCTGTTCCTGGGCCATGCCCTGCCTAACAGAAGGCAGGCACTCGTCACACCCGCTGCTACAGCTGTAACATTTTACAGGCGGCAGAAACTTGAGCCCTGACTCAGACCAGCCCTCGTCCTGTGCCACGCACAATGCTTCAACCCAGATAGTGTCACAAGGCAGAAGCTCAGTGACTTTCTAGACTTGTCTTCCATGCACGTCTCTCAGGAACTCTTCCACTGGCTTGCTAACTGTCTTCCTACCTCTGGTCTCAGCTTCTTCAGTCCACCGTGGAGCATGTTGAAGTATAGCCCAATACACTTTGCCCATCTGCATCCTATCCTTGACTATTTGGCACCAACAAGACGCTCACAGTGTTAGAACAGTGTAGAGCAGAAGACTCCCTTGTGCGTGATGAGCTAGTTTACACTTGGGCATGGTACTGTAAGATGTGTTAGAGACACACCTAGTGAGTAAAACAGAAGAGTGGAATGAGAGTCTCTGTTTATATCATCATTATTGGTGATGTGTACGTTTGCACAGTGTGATGCCGGGCCTGTGCAATGGAGCACGTGTGGAAGTCAGAGGACAGTCTTCAGTTCAGTTCTCTCCTTCCACCTTGGGTCCCAGGGAGCAAACTCAGGCAGTCACGCTTACTGAACTAGCTCACGAGCTTTATTTTTATTATTTTTACTTGATTTTTTTTTAAAGATAGGGTCTCATTGTATCACCCAGGCTTACCTCAAATTGCCATCCTCCCCCAAACAGCACCAACCCAACTTGTAATGAACCATACCTTGAAATAATTTTATTTATAATATGAAACCCATCTATGTTCATTGAAATCTCAACTTATGGAATATGTCTCATTGTTGAACTGCTTGATTCAAGTATTCAGAATGTTGGATACCTGTGGCTGACAGAGCTTGGGAAGGCACCTCACCAGACGATGTAGTTCCAGACTGGGGAAGTACTTTACCAGCTGTGTGAGTGTGTGTTCCTCGAAGAGTTTTAGTTTAAGACACTAGTCAGATATGGTAGCACACACCTTCAATTCCAGCACTCCTAGCAGAAGCAGGCGGATTTCTGTGAGTTTGAAGCCAGCCTGGGCTACATAGTTCCAGGACAACCAGGGCTCTTAGACCCTGTCTCAAAACCAACAACAAAAGTAAAATAAAAGACCTCAATTCCCCAGAGAACACTTGTCACCACGCTCCTTCACTGGGTACATATGCATGCATCCATGCTATGTCACATAATGTCACTGTGCCCTCCCTGGTTTGCTGAACTCACCAGCTACTGAACTTGTGGGTGAGGATCCGGCTTCTGCTGGTGTGCCTGGGAGAAAGGAAGTCCCTGGAGCCTCCAGTGACTTCCACCAAGAAAGGAAGCTTGCTGAATCTGCCTGAGCTTTGATTTAGCTGAGCTACATTGATTCTCACAGCTTCCTGTGTCTTTTTTTTTTTTTTTTTTTTAGGTTTTCCGAGACAGGGTTTCTCTGTGTAGCCCTGGCTGTCCTGGAACTCACTCTGTAGACCAGGCTGGCCTCGAACTCAGAAATCCACCTGCCTCTGCCTCCCAAGTGCTGGGATTAAAGGGGTGCGCCACCACTGCCCACCTCCTGTGTCTTTTTTAAGTCAGTATCCTTCCAGATCTTCTGGCTCTTAGCCCATGTGACTTTGGGGGTAGGGGTGGGGAGGGCTGGTGTCTTTGACAGCTGGAGGACTCAGGTGGCCTGAAAGCCTTTGTCTCCGTGGTCCCTAAAGTTGACTAAGCATTAGTGAAGTCTTGTGTCTCATGTTTCACCTGGAGGCCTCAGGGAACTGACAGTCACAGCCATGGTGGCTTTTGAGTGCCTTAAATGACACCAGAGAGATGGAGTTAGCCTTGTGCCCCAGAGTTGGGTCAGCAACTTCATTTCTCCTGGCAAGCAAGTTAAAAGATTAAGCTGGAACAATCAATCAAAAATAAGAGAGTGGTTTGCCTCGTGTTCTGAGATAGGCTTGAAGACAGAGCAGTAGAATGTAAATGCCTAGAACACAGGCAGCCACAGTAGCCTGATTTGTTTGTCTTTCCATGTTGGTATGGAGTGCATACTGCCCTTGAACTTGCTATGTAATCTAACCTGCCTTTGAATTTGATGACAGTCATCCTGCCTAGGCATCCTGAGCCAAAACAGACTCTAATCTGCTTTGCTCATTACAGACTCATAACGGAAAATGGATAAAGAGGCGTGTGTGTGTGTGTGTGTGTGTGTGTGTGTGTGTGTGTGTGTGTGTGTGTACACGTGTACACAAGTGCATGGGAGTCTAAAGATCAGTCCCTAGGGGTATTCCTACATCTTGCTTTTTTTACAATGGGCTCTCTCATTGAAAGCTTGATGATTACAGTGGGTGGGCTGGCCATAAAACCTCCAGATCAACCTGCTCCTTCCTCCCCAGAATTAAGATTACACGCACCCTTTACCATGCCTGGCTTTTTTAAAAAAATGTAGGTTCTGGGGATCGAACTCAGATCCTAATTAGCAACCAAGCCATCTCCTAGCCACCTGTGGTTTTTTATATTACATGACATCTTAGCATGTCAAGGGTCCACTGCCCAGTAAGACTTAGACAGCAGGCTCCTAATGACATAAAAGGCAGCAGCTGGTAGCAGCTCCTTTAATGAGTTGCCTAGAGTAGCCGGCACCTGTGTCCCCCTCGCCTCTCTTCCTCCTGGGCTGAAGTCAACAGGAAAGGGATGGGCTGGAAAGCTCGTGCCTGTCTGGGTGTTCTGTGCTTCATGTTGGTAAGTTACTTTTGTCAGGGTGTTCTGCCTCCAAAATGGCTTCTGACATCTCTCATTCTCCCCAATTTAAAGAACATGGTTATCTTTACAGTACTGAAACTTCTTGGAGTTGAGGAACAAAGCCTCGCTGAGCTTGGGAGAAAAGAATTACACAGTTTAGTACACACTATTTAGAGATGATGCAGAGAGCTCCACATGATAACTCTGCCCAGCCTACTCTGTGCTTGTCTTATTTTAATTGTGGGTTTCAGTGTCTGGCTGCAGTGCCTCTTCAGAATACAATCGAGGTTTTATTCTATGGGACCCCTGAGTCCTTCACTGTAAAGAAATACAACTGACAAGCTGACCACTATCTTACTGAATACGAGCCAGAGGGCTTCCCTGCAAGCCTCATGAACCATAGGCTCCAGTGTAGACAGGCTGTTTGGTGGGCTTGGGCAGCTTCCTGGGGTTTCTTTGCTTAAGAAGTCAGGCCATGATTTAATGGCTGACTCACAGGACCGCTCACTCTGCCTTCCATTGTTTCTAAGCTGCCGTTCCTAGTGGGCGGCTCTGTTGGTTTTGTTTAGGAAGACAGGATCCAAACAGCAGCTCATCTATTTTCCAGCTGTTGTTTATGCCACTTTTCCTGGAACAGTTACAAGGTCTTCTCTTTTTCTTTCTTTCCTAATTTCTTCCTTCCTTCCTTCCTTTCTTTTTTCTTTCTTTTAAAAAAAAAAAAAAAAAGATGAGTTTTTCTGTGAAGCTCTGGCTATTCTGGAACTCTACATATAGACCAGGCTGGCTCTGAGAGATCTACTCACCTCTGCCTCCTGAGTGCTGGAATTAAAGGTATATGATACCATGCCTGGCCACACAGTGTCTTTTAAGAATACTTGTGTGCAACTACAAAACTACTATTTGTAAACACACTACTGACTTATGGAATGCCAGCAGTGGAGAGAGAGAACGTCTACATCCCTTGGAAGCAATGGCACTGAGACACGTACTGCCTCAGGAACTCATCCTTCCTCCAACACCATCGACTGTGGCCTTTGGGCTGTGTCAAGAGCGTGCGTGTCATTTTATCTCTGACATTCAGTGTTCTTCCTGTTGTTAGTGCGTGTATGACGTAGACAGTTAAAAGGTATGAAAGAGGACTGGAAATAGATCTCAGGTGGGAGTGACTGCCTAACATGCACAAGGCCCTGGGCTCCGTCCCAAGCCCAAAATAACCAGGTGCAGTGCCGTGTACCTGTAATCTTAGCTTTCAGATCAGAGAGACAGGAAGTTCAAGGCAAGAGGCTAGAGAGATGGTTCAGTGGTTAAGAGCACTGGCTGTTCTACCAGAGGTCCTGAGTTCAATTCCCAGCTCCATATGTAGCTCAAAACTAACTATAACAGTAGACTCATGGGACTTCTTGTGTGCAGATATATGTGCAGACAAAACACCCATATATACATAAATAAAGCTTTAATTTTTTTTAAAGGAAGATTATGTTTTCCAGAAAGAAGCGGTTTAAGGTCATCCCTAAGGTACACAGCAAGTTCAAGCCAGCCAGAGCTACATGACACCATGTCTTAGGAAGATGTTGGTGAATACAAAAGGCTTACAGTCAAAAGTCCTATGTCCTTAGTCAGTCTACTCCTATGTCCTCCTCCTCCACCCCATCTGTCAGCCACCTGGAGCCATTAGTACTGCAGTGTCCTTGCAGGCTAGTTCTATTTGCCCCACTAAGCTGTCCTCACACTCCATCCTCCTGCTTCCATTTCCCAAGTGCAGGTGCTAGCAAGGGTGGTATTACCATGCCGGTACCTTTTGTAAAAGTAATAGTCTCAGACTGGGAAGATGGCTCAGTATGTATAGCACTTGCTATGCAGGCCTGACAACCTGAGTTCAGCTCTCCAGAACCCACATAAAAGCTGAATGTGATGGCTGTCCATATTATGAGATAGGAGGCAGAGACTGGAGAACAGACTTGAAGTTCATGGGCCATCTAGCCTGGAGTATTCAGCAGTGAACAAACAGCAAGTGAGACCCTGTCTCAGCAAGTGGAAAGGCAGGTTTGTCCTCTGACCTCTATACACATGCACACTTCCGTGCAGCAGCAGTGCCTGCACTGCAGGCGCCACCCTAAACCTAAGGTGCCAGGTCCTCCTGGGGAGCTCAGCTGTGGGGATGTCTCTAGTTGCCTTGGAACTCTGGAATAGCTAAGCAGCATCTGCCTTGCCCTCTCCCTAAGTTTTAAATTTGCCACCAACCCCTACCTTACATTCCCAAGAGATGTCCAGTTGGTTCTTAACACCCCCAGATCAGTCTGCCTCCCACCACCCAAGTTATGTCAGTATTGCAGTTACTGATAAATTCTTTTGACCAAACCAGGAAAAAGTGTTCTTGGAGCCTCCTCACACACACACTCAGACCTGCTGAGCTTGCTCTTTCAAGTTTCTTCCATGTCAGTCAACTTTCAACTTCTCTACAGGGTCTGAGAGACCACCATGGTCTAGGCCTTCCTTCTCCTGGCTAGATGGCCATACTAGCTCCCAAACCTGTCCTTTTTCCTCCTCCCAGATTATTTTGTGTGCATAAGTGTTTTGCCTGCATGCATGTAGTAGTGCCACATGGTATGGCTGCTGCCCACAGAGGTCAGAAGACTTTGGATCCTCTGGAACTATAGGTATAGATAGCTATAGGCTGTCTGTCATGTGGGTGCTGGGAATGCTGAGAACGGAAGCAACAGGTGCTTTTTTTTTTTTTTCCTCTTTTGGTTTTTAGAGACAGGTCTATCTGTGTAGCCCTGGCTGTCCTAGAACTCACTCTATAGACCAGGCTAGCCTCGAACTCAGAGATCTGCCTGCCTCTGCCTCCCAAGTGCTGGGATTAAAGGCGTGCGCCACCACCGCCTAGCACAGCAAGTGCTCTTCCACTTGAACCATCTCTCTAGTCCCCCAGCTGTCTTTCGAATACTTTGGTCTCTTCTCCCTCTAATCTGTTTCCCACCAAGAATGCTCTGATAAAGTCCCAAATCTGCTCATATTGTCTGTGCTTCCTAATACTCTGGTTTCGAGATGAAACTGATAATTAGGTCTCACAAGACTCTACGTGGACTGGCCATGCAGGCCTAGCTAGGGCTGCTTGCATCATCTGTATAAGCACAGTACCCAACAGCCCAGCCTTGTCCATCAACATCTTCAGCCTCTACCCTCTGGCCAGAATGCTGTTTTTTCTCCAGTGTCCCCTGCCTCCCCAGACAAGGCCAGAGCCCAGTCAGCTGGCACACACCATCTTTTCATGTGCTGTTTCACTTAGGCTCGTGGTGATTGGCTTAGTGTTTTCTTATGTTCTTGCTATTAGTACAAGATAGTTTCTGTAAAATAGAATAAAAGTCAGTGATGTAGGGGTGCACACACATGCTCCCAAGGCAAGCACTTTCCCACCTGAACTGCTCCCCAGCCCCCAGGTGATGGCATTTGTCAGTTTGTATTTGTAATGAAGTGGGACCATGAAGAGTTACATCCATGTTTATGAATGATAGGTGACAGAAAGACTGTCTTCCCCAGTTCTCCCTGGTCATCATATTCTAGAGCCCTGGCTGGAAGAATTGGGGAAGGGTAAGATCCTAACAGACAAGCCCTCAAACAGCTCACAATATTTGCACTCTACTGTGCTGTTTCTAGGTGGCTCTTCAGCATTTCAGACCAGATGATAAGAGCAACGCTTTCTTTTAATGGAAAAGAGAAAACTGGCCTGTGCCTTCTGAGCTTCTGCTGTTGCTCTGTCTTTAGAGACAGTTTTGCTCCTTGGGACAGCAGCACTCAGACTCAGATCCCCAAGGAAGTACATTTCACAGCCATTTGTGAACAGGCTTGAGTGACACCCACTCACCAGGAACTGTCTTTGTGTCTGTCTTTTGTCCTCAGGAGACCTGTAGGAAGTGTCAGGGACTCTGGAAAGAACACAACGGCCTCACCTGTGAAGAACTGGCAGAAAAGGATGACATCAAGTACCGGACATCTATGTGAGTAGCATGATGACCGTTGAGCCTGCAAGGAGCAGAGGGCTCTGTGGCAAGGGTCCGCTCAAGCCGCTCCTGCACAGAGGTGGACTCGTCTAGTCCTAATTTCCTCAGCCCATAGCTGTTCAAATGGTATATGCTATCTGTGGAAGGTCTGGCTCAGTAAAACTCAGCCATCTCTCTCCTTACTGTCTAGTCAGTAAGCAGGTAACAGATCTTACTACACTGCTGTTGCTTCTGCCTGTGTCAAGGGATACTAGTGGCCTGAGATAGTGGGTAGAATTGCCAACCTCCAGAAGGCAAAAGATTATCAGTAATATTAATAACAGGCACCGTGTGGTACTCTCTGTATGGCTGAGCAATTTCTAAATGTAATATATGGTAAGATAGTCACCTAAGTGCTACATATGTCTGTTTCTCTCATAAAGAATCCAGCTTTGCGAGGCTGATGCCAATGTCCCATTAGATCACTTAGAGATCCAGGTCCTTTATCCTCTGACTGCCACTCCCTGTGTGGTATGGTTGTGCTTGGGTCATTGCTACATTTTTACTTCAGCATAGGAAGGGAGGTAAGAAATAGACTGTTAATTAGGCAGGCAACTTTTCCTCAAGTTGGAAGTAATGTAAAATGAGTATACTACATGGGGACAGCCTGGCACTATATGTGGCCTCTAGATGGATAATTTTACATCAATCCTAAATATGAAGAATGGGGGTTGGGGGTGTTTAGACAATGAAGTGGATCATGACACGTGGTGCAGTTTGCAATCTCTAGGTCTGCATCACAGATAGGTCCTATTGTCCTCACTTTGCAGCTGAGGCAAAACCAAGTCCCTTGACCATTGTTACACAGGTAATGAGTAGTATAGGGGGAACTTGAACCCAGGCACATGGCTTCTGGCTCTGCTCTGTGTCGTCATCATGACTCCTATGATAAACTTCGGGTTCCTTTCAAATGTATTGAAAGTTATGGACCTTGACATGGTGGAATTCTCAGAGTGAACAACTCATCTGATTGGGTGTTCTTGAACTGGAATACTTTTCCTGGAAGTAGTTGGACAGAGATGCTGGACTTGAAAACGTGAGGGCTTGACCATGTGATCCTCCCTTTAAAGATGAGAGAAGGGTCCTTGGCCAGGGAGTGCGGTAGCTCCTGAAAGTTAAGGGCAACCCTTAGCCTGCAGCCCCCGAAGAAAACCTTGATCTCAACATCTAGGAACCCTGCCATGCGGCCTGCAGACCAGGGATGGTTCTCACAGAGTCTGTGGTTGTTTTAGAATAGAAACTCCATTATTCTCAGATAGCCTTGGACACCTGACGTCTGCAGGACCTTCTCAGCTTGGCGGTCCTTTAAAGCAACAGACCATCAGAGTGGACTTTCAGAGTGTCTGTCAGTTCCAGAATCCAAAGATGCCTCTCAAGTACGCTTCACTGTGCAGAAGTGGGTGGAGGTTCACAGCACATGCTTGCTTTTGGGAAGGCTTTCTTGATATAGACCTGGCCTCCAGACTCCCAGAGCTTTGTAGAGATGACACATGCCACTGTCCCATATCAGTGTATTCTAGTTCTCCTGCTGTTTCTATTCATAAGGTCAGATCTGTGTGTCACTTGAGTCACAGACTAGTATATTGTCTTGGTGGGTGACAGATAAGATCCTTGTCAGCTGCTATTCTCTACCATTGGACAAAAGAATAAAAGCATTTTCCAGATCAGTAGCTGTGTGCCAGTTGCCAGGAGCTGTTTATTGCTACAGTAAGAATAGCATCTGGAACAGCAGCTGCAGTTATTCAATAGCTGACGAGGCTTCAGCAGTGTACCTGGCACACTGCTCTCTTCAACCCATTCTTCTCTACAGGCCACACAGAAATAAATAATCTGGGCCCTGAAGGCAGTGGTAACTGCAGTTTCTGAGGTGCCCTTAGGAGTTTGGGTACTGTTTTTAGGTAGCTTTAATTTGCCCTCCTGGCCATGTAGCCCTTCCTCAATTGACCCAGGGGATCCTGCCTGTTACCAAATAACAAAAATAAGAAAGCTCACTGTGTACATAGGGAAATGATACGAGGCAATGCTCTGTCTATCTAGTACCCTGCAAGAAACTATTCTGAGCTGTGCATGGTGGCACAGGCCTGTAATCCCAGCACTCAGGAGCCTGAGGTATTAAGGGTACTCTAAGTTTGAGTTTATACTGACTCTGTTTCAAAAATATAACACACGCACACATGCACCTACCTCTCAAAAAAGAAAACCAATGTGTGGAAGGCTAGGAATATAACTCCACTACAGAACCTGGCTTTGGTATAGTACATGTTCCTCCTCAAGATTCATGTGCTAGAAGCTTTGCTGCTCGTGTGGTGGGCCCTTTAAGAAGTAGAGTCTACCAGAAGGAAATTAGCTCATAGAGGTGGGGGCACTACCTTTGGACAGGATTAATGTAGTTCTCACAAAACCAAGGTAGTTCCATCAGAATAGGCTGTTAAGAGTAAGCTTAACAACAACAAAGAATAAATTTCCACTGAGGCTAGGATATGTAGCACAGTAGTAGAGTACTTCCCTAACATGCAGGGAAAAGCAGAAGGACTGCCCAGAGTTCAAAACTAGCCTTGACTACACGTGAGAAGACAGTCTAAATAAGCTGGAAAAAGATGTACAAAAAGACCCTCTGCATCATGGTGTATACCTGTGATATCCCAGCCATAGGGAGACAGAAGCAAAGAGAACGATGAATTCAAGGCCAGTCCTTCATAGACCCTCAACCAAAGAGGAGGGATAACCCTGTGCTCTGTTCTGCCTGTTTCCCTGCTGCTCTGAACCACCCACCTTAGGATCCTCACCACAACCAAGTCAATGTCACTGCTGTGTTCTTGAACTTGTAGAACTGTGAGCAACATAAACCTCTTTTCCTTTGTTACAGCAGTGGGAATCAGAGTAGAACACACCTCAACTTTGTAATGATGAAAGCTAAGATGGTTTTTTATATGTGCAGATGGCTTGCTTCAGTGTGCATGCCTGACACCCAGGAAAGTCAGAAGAGGGCTTGGGATCCCCAGAGCTGGAGATACTGATAGCTGTGAGTCAGTGTGGGTGCTGGGACTCAAACCCAGGGCCCTCCGGTGTAACAAGTGCCCTTAGCCACTGAGCCGTGTCTCCAACGCAGCTGCTTTCTAAAAATTCACTTTTCTCTATCTTATGAAAATATTTAAGCATCCAGCTGATGGTTCAGTTCCGTGGTTGCTTAGACATGTGTGGCTTGAGTGGAGGTTCTCAGCAACACACACATTTCAGGAGTGCACAGCAGAACCCCTAGTGAGTAAGCCCCAGCAGTTATTTTGCCAGACTTTGTCTGTCTGTTGTTCTTGTCTAAAGCCCTTTATATTTTCAAGCAAATATGTCCTTGGCATCGCTTGTTTCAGCCCAGAGTACTTAGCTCTTACTTAGCATTGCCACTGTCATCATTAACAAAATTTGGCAGTGAGTCTGCAGTGTCTGTTGCCAGATTCACAGTCCCCCAGTTGTCAAAAGAACTTGAATCAGATCAGGTCCATAGAAAGTCTGCTTTTCACATGAGCTCACCGCACAGCCCAGCTGGCCCCAGACCCACAAGTCCTCCCAAGTGCTGGCTCAGTCTATCATCTTGGTGCCTTCTGATAAAGACAGCTCCAGAATACTTTCTGACGTTGACTGCTTGTGCCTCCTTGTATTTCCCCTAGCTTAGAGTAAGGTCTGAAGGTGTCACTGTCAGGGGTCTTCAGTGAGATTTCACAAAGGAGCTGAGGTGCTTAGTGTCTGGCTCACAATCAAATGCTCCTAAACTAGTGTTAGGCCCTGATGCCATAGAGTTAATGGCTACATGGAAAGTAGTTTTAACAAAAATAGCCTAGGATTGAAGAGAGCCATACATAGTGGCCTACGCCTGCAGTTCCAGCATTCAGGAGGTAAAGGCAACAGCATGAGAAGTTGTTTGGTGAGCACCTAGGCAGCAGAAGCCAGAGGATCTCAGTGAGTTCTAGGACAGAGAGTCTGCAAAGTAAGATTCAGCTAGGAGTACATAGAGAGAGCCTGTCTCAACAAGAGTAAATGAGTTGTCATGGGAACAGCTACTCACCCTAGAAAGTACTGTCTTGGGGAACAAATGAATTTATTGGGCATGCTTACAGAGGGTGATAAATCCCAAAAGAGCCATCCTACCAAAAGTCTCACCTCAAAAGCTATTTCTTGTAGCTGCATAAATTAAATCCAACCCTTCAGTTAGAACTTCATCCTCTATTACTTTCTTCTGTTTCCTTTCTTGAGACAAGGGCAGTGTGTGTGTGTGTGTGTGTGTGTGTGTGTGTGTGTGAGAGAGAGAGAGAGAGAGAGAGAGCGCATTACGTGCGTGTGTACATACACGCACACACACACAAGCTCACAGAAGGCATGTGCCACCACACCTCTTACACACACACACCCAAGACTTTGCAACTGTTTGAGTGTGGGCAGAATTCCATAGAGATTAGAGGAAAATGGAGGAAGGGAGTTGTTGTGTTTGTTTGTTTTTTCTTTTTTCTATGCCTTTGGCTCCAGATCTTAAAAATATCTCTCAGTTCCAGCCCTGACTACTGATCATAACCCCACACAATAGGAAATATAGTGCTCACAGAAAGAACCTTAAAAAGCCTCCGCAACTGCCTCCAAGAAGCAGTCTGATTTGCAGTTTCCACTTACAGTATTAAACATGCCCAATTTTCAACAATAATTTTTGCAAGGCATTCAAAGAAGCTAGGGGAATGTGGTCTATTCACAGGAGGAAAATCAGTGGACCGATTGCTTATACAAATACTTAAAAATCCCCAGGCAGTGGTGGCACACACTTTTAATCCAAGCACTCTTGAGGCAGAGGCAGGTAGATCTCTTAAGTTTGAGGACAGCCTAGTTTACAAGTGAGTTCTAAGACAGCCCACAGGGTTCTAAGAGAAACCCTGTATGGAAAAACCAAGAAAAGCAAATGAGGTAGTTATAAGCAGTCACTGGAGTGCGCCCTTGGCATGAGTCATCAGAGCAATATAAGTCAAACTGTAGCAAAGTAACTGTCTTGGAACCCCCCCACCCCCATTTAAAAAAAGAAAAGAAAATCCATTGTCTTTGTCAGAGAGTAAAAAGAAACCATGGACAGAAAGAAGAAACCAGTTCCACAGTGAATAAGCAAGTGGAGAATATCATATCAAGACACCATTGAAAATTACAAGTGATTTTTAGCTTCAGTAAAAAGCTATGAAAATGTAATAACAGATTTGAGCAGGCAAAAGAATGAATCAGAGAGAGCTAGCAGTGTAGCTCAATTGGTAAAGGGTCTGCTTTATGTGCACACTGCCCAGAATTTATTTCCCAGCACTGCTTAAAACTGGCTACAGAGGTGCATACCTGTAATCCCAGCATGTGGGATGTCAGAGCAGAAGGATCTAGAGTTCAAGGTCATCTTCAGCCACATAGCATATTTGAGGTCTACATTAGACATTGTCTCAAAAAAACAGAAAGAAAAGGGGCTCGAAATGACTCATGGGTAACAACACTGGGTGTTCTTTCAGATGACCCAAAATCCACGTGGCAGCTCACAACTGTCTATAACTCCAGTTCTGGAGGGGATCCAGTGCTCTCTTCTGGCCTTTGAGGACACTGCATACACAAGTGGTACACTTACATACATGAAGACAAAACACTTAGTACACATAAAATAATGAATAAATTGAAGAAACTGATGAGTCAGACTTTTGAGGATTACTGAACTGAAATTGTCCAGTTGGGAAAATGGGGAGAAAAGAATAAAGAAAAGGACTGTATAGACCCCAAGGGACCTATGAACCATTATCTGGTATATTCCTATTAAGAGGGTACAAAGGGGCGCAGGGAGAATACTTGAAAGAATGGCTGAAAACTGTTCAGATTTAGGGACATGATCCAGTGCTTTTAAAAGGTCTGAAACAAGACACCTGAGAGTCAAACTGCTAAAAAAACAAGAAAAAGCAGGAAGCGTTTTGGGTTTAGGGGGCAGGTGTTCATTTGTTGGCTGATTCTCAATACAATGCCTGACAAGAGCTAGTCTCAGATCAAATAGACAGAGATCATGAAACCAGCAAGAGACTGCAGCCCAACCCAAAAACAGATCATTTCAGTACATATTTCTTTAAGAAAATGAGCCAGGCCAGGCAGTGGTGGCGCACACCTTTAATCCCAGCACTTGGGAGGCAGAGGCAGGTGGATTTCTGAGTTCAAGGCCAGCCTGGTCTACAGAGTGAGTTCCAGGACAGCCAGGGCTACACTGAGAAACCCTGTCTCGAAAAACCAAAAAAAAAGAAAAAAGAAAAAAAGAAAATGAGCCAGGAGTGGTGGCAAAGTAAGTGTTAGGGTGGCTACCACCAAAATGATTGTTTGCTTTTGTTTCTGGGTGAAGGGGGATGAAGTGTGTGGTGTGTGTGTACATATGCATCTTCATTAGTCACCTCCATCTTTGTATAGTTAAATATTTTTATTTGAATGAAATAAATGTCTCAGCATTTAAGAATACACTGCTCTTTGTCCTATTGCTGTGACGAATCACCATGACCAAAGCAACTTGAGGGGGGAAGGGTTTATTTGGTTTACACTTCCATATTCATTCATCATCAAAGGAAATCAGGAAAAGAACCTGGAGGCAGGAGATGACGCAAAAGCCATGGAGGGGCGCTGCTTACTGGCTGGCTCCTCATGGCCTGCTCAGCCTGCTTTCTTAGTGAACTCAAGACCAGCAGCCTAGGAATGGCAGCACCCACAATGAGCTGGGTGCCCCTTTATAGATCATTAGTTAAGAAAATGCCCTACAGCTGGCTCTTATAAAGGCATTTTCTCAACTGAGGTTCCTTCCTCTCAGCTAACTAGTTTGTGTCAAGTTGACATAAAATTACCCAATATTCTCTCAGAGGGCCCAGGTCATTTCCTAGCAGCTACATGGTGGCTCACTACCTTCCATTACTCAATGGGAATGGGAATCAGACTTTTTTTTTTTTTTTTTCCTAAACTTCATGGGCACCAGGCATACAGGTGGTGCACACACATACTTATAAGGAGAACACTCATATATATAAGATTAAATAAACCATTTTTGTTTTCAAATTATGTGCTGAGCATGATGGGTACATCTTTAGTCCCAGCTTTTAGGAGGCAGAGGCAGATGGATTTCTGTGATTTAGAGGTCAGCCCGGCCTACATATAAAGTTCAAGGCCAGCTGAAACTATACAGTGAGACCCCGTCTCTGGTTTTTTGAGACAGGGTTTCTTTGTGTAGCTCTTGCTGTACTGGAACTTGCTCTATAGACAGGCTGGCCTAGAGCTCAGAGATTATCCTGTCTCTGCTTCCCAAGTACTGAAATTAAAGGCCTGATGAGACCCTGTCTCTTAAAGGGAAAAAAATGTATCAGGACACATGGCTTATGAAGGTCAGAGAATAACTTTTAGTAATCAGTTCTCTCCCTCTATGATCTGGGTCCCAGAGACTCGGGTCCTCAGGGTTGGTGGCAATCGTCCCCACACTCTAAGCCATCTTACCTGCACTTGGCCCTATTTTTTGAGTCATAGTTGCTCACTGGACCTAGAACTCAACTAATTCAGCAAGACTAGTTGACCAGCAAACCCCAGGTATCTTCCTGTCTCCACCTCTCCAGTACTGGGCTGACAGACGTGCACAGCCACACTTGGCTTTTTTGTGGGTGCTGGAAATCTCAAGTCCTCATGTTTGTATATGGTAAGCATTTTACCAACTAAACTGTCTCCTCCAACGATACCCTATTTCTTAAAATTTTTTTTTCTTTTCTTTTTTAAGAATTATCTATAATACCAGCACTCGAGAAATTGGCAGGTCTCTGTAAATTTGAAAACAGCCTTGACTACATAGGGAGTTACAGACCAAGACTGCAGAGTAAGTTTTCGGTGGGGGGAAGAGATGTGGAGAGAGTAGGGAGAAGGAAACCCCCAAGTTGACTTTCCGTTGTCTTTGGGTAGTAAAGCACAAGTAGCCACAGACTCGGGATGTCAGCTAGCTGCACAGAGGATGTCCCCGAGCCTTCCTGTTGACCATGAGGTCAGCAGACAGAGACAGCCTCGGCTTAGGCTTCTCTTCCTGCCCTGCTTCTGGAAGCACATCCTGTGAGACTCTTTCCTGCCTAGTTCACGTCTTCCGTCAGGCAGCATGTTCTCATAGTGCAGTCCTTTTTTATGCAGGCCCATTCTGGTCTTTTCTGTTTGCTGCTGCTGCTGCTGCTGCTGCTGCTGCTGCTGCTGCTGCTGCTGCTGCTGCTGCTGCTGCTGCTGCTGCAGGAGGAGGAGGAGGAGGAGGAGGAGGAGGAGGAGGAGGAGGAGGAGGAGGAGGAGGAGGTTATTTTTAAAGACAGGGTTTCTCTGTGTAGCCCTGGCTATCCTACAACTCAATCTGTAGTCCAGGCTGGCCTTGAACTCAGAGATCTTCCTGCCTCTACCTCCCAAGTGCTGGGACTAAAGATGTGCATCTCCACCACCCAGCAGCACCTTGAGTCTTAACAAGCAACATTAAGAAGCATCTTCATAGTTGCTCAGTAACTAAACTCATTGTGCTACTCTCAACTGGCAGCAGTAATAAAGTCATTTTAAGTCTACTCTCCTGGACACACTCAATCCTAGTACAGGAGGTAGACACAGATGGATCTCTGTGATTTCGAGGTCAGCCTAGTCTAGTGAGCTCCAGGCCAGCCTAGGCTTTGTGACACCCTGATTCGAAAGATTAATTAGCTAAACTTGGTCTCCTATTCAACAAAACTTAGAAATCCTTTGTTCTTCTGTTACTTGAACTGGATGTAGGTTCTTTCCAAGCTAAAGTTCTGCTTTTCTTCATTTCAGGTCACTAGCAGATTGGACCTCAATAAGTAGCAGCCAGTGTTGTGTTGCATTTTACTGTTCTTAGGCACACAGCCTGGTGTCTGAGTGACAAACTGCTGCAGTGTGAATAGTTGAAGTGCACGCAGTGAAAGCACTTGCCGCCCAGACTCACCCTTAGATCACAGCACATCCTGCTGGACACCCTCTCCGGTTTACCTTGTAGCTGGCCACCCTTATCTCAGGTGCAGGTCTGTTTTGATCCTGCCTCCCTTCCCTCTGCCTTCAAGGCCCTTAGTGTAACAGAGAAAGGGTAAGGGTGTTGGTTTGTAGTTGGGAGCAGCAATACAAAATACCAGCACAGTATCCTGATAGTGTAGTGTGCCCTCCCTGTCAGCTCAGATGCTTGTGGAAAAGCCTTGTTGTGGGGAGCTGCAGGCTTGTAAGCTGGGGAAGTATGCTCTCAGCAGGGGGAGTGGTAGACTGTCCATAGGACAGCCTGCTCCCAGACCAAGTAGTCAGAGCTCCAGTGTGTGTGTGTGCGTGTGTGTGCGTGTGTGTGTGTGTGTGTGTGTGTGTGTGTGTGTGTGTGTGTGTGTGTGTGTGTTGGCTTTGGCTCCCAGTTCTTAAATCACTAGCTTTGCACAAATTAAATTTGGTTTAGGAAGGAGCCCAGCCCCTCCTCCCGTTGTCAGCCTGTAGGAGTCCTAGAATGTCAGGTGCCACACATTATGTCAGATGGCTTTATATCTTATCTGACTTCCAAAACTACTATTAGAATATTAGAATTTAAAAGTGAGGAAACTGAGTCTCCAGGCAGTGGGGAAATTAACCCAGGTAGTATAGTTGATGAACTTGGAGCACAGTTCTCAGGCTCCAAAACATGGGCCCTTTCCACTGTCTGAATGTCACAAAAAGGCTCACGCAGTCCTTACATATGGGAAATAGTAAATCTTAATGGCCATATCATTTTATTGACCTCATGTTCCCTGCCAACTCCAATTGGGTTTTTTTTGGTGTTTTTTTTTTTCTTTTCTCAGTGAAGAAAAAATGACTGCTGCTCGGATTAGGAAATGCCACAAGTGCGGGACTGGCCTCATCAAATCCGAAGGCTGCAACCGCATGTCTTGCCGATGCGGTGCACAGATGTGCTACCTCTGTCGAGTTTCTATCAATGGCTATGACCATTTCTGCCAGCATCCTCGCTCTCCAGGAGCCCCTTGCCAGGAATGTTCCAGGTGCTCCCTCTGGACCGACCCCACTGTGAGTAGATGCATGTCAGCCATTTCCATATATGAGAAAAGAGCCGTACATTCCTGTAATGAAAAGTACTTTGTATTTATGTGACAGGTTCAGACTCATGGAAACATACAAACCAATAACCACAGGGAAAACTGAGAATGTCATCAGAAAGCACTCATCAAAAAATAAATGTGCATGTCCTGTAGCCATTCTTAGGAGGCTGAGGTAGAATCACTGAGCAAGAGAGGGTGACCCCATCTTAAAAAAAAAGTCTTGGCCAGGCAGTGGTGGCGC
Organism: Uromys caudimaculatus; assembly: GCA_028551405.1. Taxonomy (NCBI): domain Eukaryota; kingdom Metazoa; phylum Chordata; class Mammalia; order Rodentia; family Muridae; genus Uromys; species Uromys caudimaculatus. Next base: position 9,365,381 of record CM052721.1, read on the forward strand.
ACGCCTTTAATCCCCACTCGGGAGGCAGAGGCGGGCGGATTTCTGAGTTCGAGGCCAGCCTGGTCTACAGAGTGAGTTCCAGGACAGCCAGAGCTACACAGAGAAACCCTGTCTCGAAAAAACCAAAAAAAAAAAAAAAAAGTCTTATGGACAGATGAGTTCAGTCCTCTAGGGGATGAACATTTTTCTGCCATCTGAAATGTTACGCAGAACAAGGGAGAATTGAGGACAGCACACTGCTGCCACCAAAGCCCCACAGCTTTCACTATAGAGTGCTACAGAGTTCTGGGAGCCTACAGACAAACATGACTACCCACCTGTAATCTCAGCACTCCAAGGATGAGACAGGAGGGTTACAAGTTTAAGGCCAACCTGGGCTATGTAGGAAGACCGTATCCCAAAAATTTTTTAAAGGAAAAAAAAGCCAAATAAACATGTTGTAATTTTAAGATACAGTATATTGTAGAAATGCAAGGGTAGTTTAACATTAACAGCCTTCTTAGTGAAGCTCACCATACTGCTGCAGTCAGGTGTTAACAGACGGAAGGAGCTCAGCCTTCATTCTTGATTTAAACTCTGATAAATACTGTCATTAGAGCACATGCCTAGCATGCAAGAGACCCTGCATAAAATCTCCAAAACCGAAAAAGAATAATAAAAAGCCAGGTGACAGAGGTAGCACATACCTTTATTCTCAGCACTTAGGAGGCAGAGGCAGGTGGATTTCTGAGTTCGAGGCCAGCCTGCTCTACAGAGCAAGTTCCAGGACAGCCAGGGCTACACAGAGAAACCCTGTTTCATAAAACAAAATAACAATAGGGGGCTAAAGAAATGGCTCAGCAGTTAGCATGTGCTGCTCTTGCAGAGGACCTGTTCAGTTCCCAGCACCCACATGGTTGCTTAAAGCCATCCCTGACCCCAGTTTAGGGCATCTGATGCATCCTTCTGACTTTTGTGGGCATCAGGAACGCACACAGTTTACAGATATAAAGGCAAAACAATCATACACACAAGATCGTTTTTAAAACTTAAAAATAATGCCAGGCATGCGAATGCTAGTACTCTGGGAGACAGAGCAGGCAGATCTCTGAGTTCAAGGCCAGCCTAGTCTACAAAGCAAGTTCCAGGACAGCCAGGGGGGCTATACAGAGAAACCTGGCCTTGAGGGTGGGGGGATTTAATAGTGTTGGTGAGCACCTGTTCTCCCATCGCTGAAGAAGGAAAAGGAAATCAGAAGTTCAAGGTCATCTTCAACTACAGCCAGGTTCCAGGCCCTCTTAGGCTGAATGAGACCAACCCTGTATATCACAGGGAGACGGAGAGATGGCTCTGCGGTTAAGATCGCTGGCTACTCTTCAGAGGACTCGTAATACATGCCCAGCACCTATCTGTTGGCTCACTACCTCCTGTAACTCTATCTCTAGAGGTCTCTATACTATCTCTGGCCTTGGAGGACACTCCACACCTGTGGTACACAAACATACATGCAGGCAAAACAACCATACACATAAAATAAGTAAATCTTTTTTTCTAAAAAAATGACCCTGTCTCTAAAGAAAAAAGAAAGAAAAAACCAGGTAGCTATGGCAGTTATAATCCTAGCACTTAGGAGGCTGAGGTAAGAGGATTGTCTGGGCTACATAAAAGCCTATCTCAAAACAACAAAGCAATGCCTGTTATATTACTGAGGCGATGACACATTTATTCATAAGCTTGGTTTTTGAGGCTGGATCTCATATAGCATAGGCTAGCCTCCACCTCTCAAGTACAAGGATTAGAGATGTGAGCCATTTCTTCATTCTCTCTTTTTATTATTATTTTATTTTATTTTTGAGTGTTTGCCTACACATATGTATGTACACCACTTTTGTGCTTGGTGTCTGTCTGCCAAGGCCAGAAGAACATATTAGGCTTCCTGCAACTGGGGTTACACATGCTTGTGAGCCACCATGTCAGTACTAGGGGCCGAGTCCCAGTCATGCACCAGAGTAGCAGGAGCTCTTAACCACTGAGGCATGTCTGCAGGCTCCAGTTCTTCATTTTTAACTAGGTAATGGCAGCAGAACCAATCTGTTGAGCAGAAATAAATGCCCTAATATACATAAAACAATGCTTCATGATTTTAGTAGTTACAGACTAGTCAAAGTGAGCAGGTAGGGTAGCAAAAACTACAGAGGTATAGAAGAGGTGCGAGGCCACCAGATTTAGCCTTTTGGGGACCAGAGAGGAGGTAGGAGTGGCTCCCAAGTACTGAACTGTGGCAAGTGAGAAAGTCTAAGTGCCACTGGAGCCCTGCATAGTGTGACAGATCACATTGTCTACTATTGGGGTGGGGGTGGCAGGCTTATGCCTGTCCAAACAGTCAGAAGCACCTCTGGAAAACCAAGGGGATGGCTTTAAAATACAGAAGATCCTACTTAGGATCAGACTAAGAAAAAAAACAGAGAGAACCAACTTCCCAAGTTATCCACTGACCTTCACACATGCCCTGTGGCACACACAGCATATACATACAAATAAATGAATAGATTTTTTTTTTTTTAAGAAAATGTAAATTATCTTTGGCAGAAGACTCTACATACAAGATAAATGAAAAACTGAAAGAGAGCCAATGAGATAGCTAATGTGGAAAGAACGCGCTGCACAAAATTCAGTCCCTAGGATCTACCAGAAGGTGGAGGGAGGAAACTGACCTACACACCACACATACACACACAAATAATAATTACAACCTAAAAATAGGGAAATCCTTACAACTTACAGGATTTACCAAAGTGTTCTTCTCTAAATGAAAATGACGTCAATAAATGTTGTAATATTAAAAATTATTAGTTGGGCAGTTGGTAGCTCGTGCCTTTAAACTCAGCACTTGGAAAGCAGAGGCAGGCAGATCTCTGTGGGTCTGAAGCCATCCTGGTCTACACGAATTCCAGGACTGTAACACTAAGAAGCCCTGTCTCAGGGAAGGAAAAAAAAAGGAATTATTGACTTAGGACTGGAGAGATAGCTCAGTATTTAAGAGCACTGGCTTCTCTTCTGGAGGACCCAGGCTCAGTTCCCAGCACCAACATGACGACTTATAGTCATCTATAACTCCAATCCCAGGGAGCTCTAGCCTCTGTGGGCACTGCCCACATGGGATACATGTAGACAAAACAGCATATACCATACATGATAAAAGTTTTTAAAAAGAATTATCAACTTTGGAGCTGAAGAAATGGCACAGCAGTTAAGAACATTTGATGCTCTTACAGAAGATCCAGGTTTGGTTGGTCACAACCATCTGTAACTCCAGTTCCAGGGAATCTAGCTTCCTCCTTTGGACTCCATAGGCACCAGGAACTAGTGTAGTGCACAGAAATACATGCAAGCCACACATAAACATAAATAAGTGTTTTAAACTTAGGTATAAGTAACATCAAACCTAAAAATAGTGTGAGATGGTCCAGTGAGATGGCTCGGTGGATAAAGGAGCTTGCTGCTGGGTTTGGTAACCTGAGTTTGTTCCAAGGAGCCATATAGTAGAAGAAAACCAGCTCCATCAAGCTGTCCTCTGACTTCCACACATGCACACACACAGTAAAAACTAGCAGTGCTAACAATAAGAAGATAAAATAACAAAGGCTGGCTGTGACTTCAGCCACTCTCCACTTCTCCCCTTGCTCTGGGAGAGAGAGATGTCCTGCCTGTGAGTTAACTCTGTTTACTTCCACTGCGAGAGAGGGTAAGAAAGTGAAGAGAGTTAGAGGAAGCAGAAAAACTTGTGCAAAGCTGCCAGCTTTCTGCCTGACCACAGCCCGTTGGTTATGGCAGTGACACCCCTATGGTCTAGTGTATGTAGATGGCATATTGCCTGTCAAAAAGGATTGGGAAGGTGGGTGGCATCGTGCACACTGAACTAACATAACCTTCGTGGGGACAGCAGTGTACAGAGGGGGTTATTGTTGAGATGGTTTCTCACTGCTGCCTGTGTGGCCTAGACCTTAACTTAGAATCATCCTGCTCGAGCCTCCCAAGTAACTGGGATTATGGCCACATGCATGTTCCCGGCAGAGCGGAAATTTGAATTTCAACTAATATGCTCATCAGTTCAGAAAGGTCTACAAAATTGCTATGTACTACTTTTTTAAAGATGACACTTCTAGAACCACATTTTTTAAGTGCTCCAAAACAAGATGTATGCCGTATTTTATATATGCTCAGATTAGAATAATACCTCCAAAATGCAGTATGTATGTCAGTTTTCTCCAAATATGGAAAATAATGTGAAGGAATGACGTAGAAGAGCTATGGCTAGCTGGGACCACAGACCAATTGCCACAAGGCCAGCTGGCAACCAGGGCTGAGGACCGCTGAGCCGGCATGGCATGGTGAGGGTGTGCCCTATTTCAGGGCTGCTTTCAACTTGGCACTTGTTGCTGGTCACCTCAGGCTGCTTAGAGTTGCCACAGCTTCCAGCTCCCAGAGCTGAAAATCTGTGCCTTAGTGTTGAGTCTTCTGGCTTTAAAAATTGGCATTTACTAAAGTATCTTAAAAACTCTGAACCAGCATCCTGTCACCCAAAGCAAAGGCTTTTATGTATCGCTGGTGTGGAAATGTACAGCATACATACCAAAAGAAACAGTCATGTCACCTTTGGCCACGCTGGTGGCCATGGATAGAGTAGTCTTAAAGGCTGGCTTGAATCTATGTTTAAAAATTCTCAGACCGGACAGATGGCTCAGAGGTTAAGAGCACTGACTGTTCTTCCAGAGGTCCTGAGATCAGTTCCCAGCAACCACATGGTGGCTCACAACCATCTGTAATGGGATCCGATGGCCTCTTCTGGTGTGTCTGAAGACAGTGACAGTGTTCTCATATGCATAAAAGAAAAAAATTCCTCAGAGCCACCACAGTGGGAAAGCAGTGATGCTCTGGGGGGCGGTCATGCCTACATCATGCTTTGTCAGGAGCAGGTTCCTATGGCTCTTGTGCAGTGCTAAGTTGAAGGACCGCCTCAGGAATTACCTGGTCATGCAGCCCACAACCCAGTGAGATCTCTAGCAGGGAGGTGTCTCCAAGGTGGTCTGTGGAACAAAGCTGAGATTTTGTGTGTAGAAAGTCTAATTTTCCCTAATTGCTAGTTGTGGGGAGACAGCCTACAAGGGAAGGGAGGGAAGGGCTATGCCTCGGGTACTTAGGTCCTTTGATATGGCCTGGTGCTTCCGCCAGCTCCTGTCACTGCCTGTCTAGCTTGCATCTGTACAGGTTCAGGAGGAAATGGAGACTCTTTCCTAAGCTGGGCTCTTTCTAGACCCCTACTTCTCCCTAGAACCTCGCAGTGGGCATCGCTGCACAAGATTGGGAATTGGGCCTGTTCTCTCCCCCATGCCTCCCCTGCCCCTACATGGAATTCTGTTTTGCGCTCTGTCTGCCTGCCACAGCAGGTACCTGTCCCTGTTTTCTTGTTGAATTGCCATGTTGTAGCCTGAGGAAGGTTCTGAAGCTTGAAAAGAAGGTCAGGCAAATAGCAGTCCCTCTGATTTCCTCCGGACCATAGTGGAGATTTTGTTCCACTTGTCCCGTTCCCATCAAACCAGGGATCAGCCTGGTTTCCTTGATTCTCACCAGGAGACGGATTGAATTCCAACCCAGCATCTGCCGAGTCCTCTGAGAACACAAAGCCATTCAGACTCACCAGAGACAAAGCTTGCACTGTCCTGCTCCCGACCTCTGCTTCATTAACCAGCAGGCCAGGAGGAAGCTTGAATTGTCAGCAGGGAATTGTTTCTGCACAGCCTGGGGTGAAGAGAAGTTTGAGCCCTAATCACTAGAGGTGGTTTGGGAGCCTGAATGGACTCTGTGCTGAGGGCTTAGATGGTGAATAATGGCTCTTTCTCTGTTTGCTGCCACAAACACCTTGCAATGAGTATACCAGAAACAAGTCATGAAGCAAACTGCCTTCTTTAGGAAGAAGGGAAAACAGGTGTGTTGTGGGACAAGGGACAGCTCAGTGGTACAGTGCTTGCCCTGCGTTCAAACCCCAATGCTGCCCAAAAGAGGGGGAGGAGCAGGTATTGCTCTGTGCACAGGCCCCAGGCTTACAGAGTCCTTCCCACTTCCTCCCTTTGGCCTAGAGTTAGATAGTAGATGCAAGCATGTGCAATAACTGCCCATCAGTCACCTGCTAGTGGTGGCACAGCCTTTAATCCCAGGACTCTGGAGGCAGAGGCAGGCTGAGTTCACAGCCAGCCTGCCTAGTCGAGAGACTGGGGAAAACAAACAAACCAACAAAGCTCCCCTTCCTGTAAAATGTAAGAGAAGAGATTCTCACGGTAATCCACAGACCTCCTCTCTCCTCAGAGCCTCACCATGTTGCTGTATGTCCTTCCCTGTAACATTAAAATCTCTTACCGAAATAGCAGGCAGCCTTCACGTCCCTCACGAACCGTTTCAAAACCTTCTGGCTGTGTATTGTGGCACATGCCTTTAATCCAGCCACTTGGGATGCAGAGGCAGGTGACTCTTTCTGAGTTTGGGCCAGCCTGGTCTAAATAGCAAGTTCTAGGACAGCTGGGACTAGATAATAAGGAGAACCTGTCTCAAAACAAAAGCAAACCTTGCAGTCACCAGCTCTGAGAGCGTGCGCCACCACTGCCCGGCTTGGCCCTGACTTCTATGTCTGCTCACTGTCTTCAGCCTCGTTGTTTCTGTAGAACAATACAAAGAGGAGCATGGGGAGAGTGGGTGCCACCCTTTGAAGTATTTATGCAACTTCCCTCCTTCGCCGTACAGTGCTTTTGGAGTGTTAAGTGGGACTTCGGCGGGGAGGGGCATTAGTTTCCCTTTTTTGCCGATTAGGAAAACTGTCCAGAATCCTGGATTTGGTAAAGCCAGAGTAAAAGCCCAGGTCTTCTGCCCATAAGGCTTCTTCCACAAATAGATGGTCAAGATGTGCCCATGGGGTCTTGATCCTGTGAACCAAGTAGGCCTTACAGTAGGGTGGGACACTCACTGGACACCTTCTCAGCTGAGCAAACTGCGGGTAGTAGGAGAGGCCCTGCAGCTCCGCCTCCTTGGTGGACTACTAGGTCACTACAGGACTCAGTCAGGGCAGACAGCAGGCCCTGCCTGGAGTCAAAGCTTGGCACATTCCACACCGCCTCAGGTCCTTATGGAGGAGGTGCCCCAGTCAGAGGCATTTGGATGCTTGGCCTCCATGACTAAGAAGATGGCTGCTGAAGCTAGAGGCTGGTCTGGAGCCTGTGTGATCGCTGCCCCTCCTCCCCAGCACATTTCTGTTTCCCTCTGCACAGCATGTGCCTCCCTAGCTGGGCTTTACCCCCCTCCCCCCAATTTCCTGTTGCAGGGAGACAGCTGGGGTGGGGGTTAGGGGCTGCAGTTCTCATGCAGTCCCACAACTGAGCTGGGAATCATTTGAAACTAAATCTCTAGCCCTTTGGAAGCCTTTCACGAACTCCTTGCAAGTTTATTAACAACAGCTGTGGCCACACATGACCAGATCCATGGGGGAAGGGACTGGGTTGGGCAGCAGCAGACTTGCCTGTCATCTTTCTAGGGGAAAAGAAAGCTAAGTCAAGTCACAGGAGCCCGGCCAGCAGGCAAGCAAGTAATGAGAAATCAGATTGGGGTTTGGGTTCATGGGGTCTTGGAAGGGAAGGTGTTATCAAGAACAGCTCTGTGCCGGGTACTCATGCATGCATCCTAAACCCACAAGCTGTGCCTGGTGATGACTGCTGGGAGCTGACCTGCAAACAGCCTCTGTCTCCACTCCACTACTGGCAGTTTCTCCTCTGCAGTTTCTTTGTGCAGACCCCGCTGCGTGGACAGCTGGGGTGCTTGTGGTTGAGGGACAGACAAGCGGATGTCTTTGCATTTCCGCTCTTAATGAACTCTGGTGATTTCTACCTCACTTCCTGTGGATTTCTAGAACAGCTGGGCCCTGCTTTCTTTCTCCCTCAAACTTTGGACCCAACTACCCACCCACCTGCCAGCCCTGTAGCATTCGTGTGAAACAAGCCTTTCCTGATGCCTTCTGTGTCCTGCTGAGCTCAAAGAACTCAAGGAAGGGAACTAAAACCTCTCCGCCCTCCTTTCCTCTATTGAAAGCACTCTCCCAGGGATCTGCTGGATGTGAGGCTCCACATTTCCCTTTCATCTTGACCCTGCCGTTGGGGTGCCCCGGCCCACCCTGGGGTGCTTCTCATACTTCCTTCCCCATTCTCACCAAATTCAGGTGATCTGAGGGCTTGCTTCTTAAGATAGCTGTAGATGTGAAAAGGCCCTTCATGATTCACTTCCATGACAGCCTGGGGTGTCCTCACCCTCTACTTAACACTGCCCAGTCTCCACCCACTTCCCTGTCAGCTGCCCCTGTCCTTCAGAAAAGAACTCTTCAGGCCTATAGCATTCTTCTAGAGCCCAGGAGCCAGGGAGAGCATTGCCGGGCTCCTCCCCACTGTTGCCTGTGACCCAGGCAGGCAGGTTGGGGGGTGGAGATAGCCTGAGGCCTGTAGAGCCCGATCTGTAAGTCTAGGCCCCCTGCCCCTGAGTGCCCTCTGACCCTGCCAGTCCCTGTGTGAGAATAGGAGCCATGGCGCAGTTTTGAAAGAACAGGCTGGGAGTGGGATTAAGGCTAGACCCCAGCCTGGATCTGGAGCCCCAAAATTGTAGATCTAGCCATATGCACTAAACCCTGTGGCTATGGCCAGACTCCAGCTTCCTGTGAGTGACTCAGAACTTGAGGCCTGGCCTGTGACCCTGCTCATTCCCAGCCTGTCATCCTCTTTCCTCCTATTGTTTTATTTCCAGCAGCCCCTTAGCAAGCCCTTTCCCAGTGTCCCTCACTCAGGTGGTTAGACTGTCCCTGTAGGGCCTCCAGTGCTCCATCTGGTTTCAGACCCTCCTTTTTTGGGCAGGAATCAACCTGAAACCCCAGCCCTCCCTCCTTTTTTGAACAGTACAGATTTTTCTTCAGTTGTGATAAAGTGAATATTAGATAAAAGTTGTATGTCTGCCCAGCCTGCCTTAGCTTGAAGAACTTAAACTGAAGGGAAACTGCCGTGTAGGGTCCCTCCACACAGAGAAGTGGGAAGTGACCAGAATGCACATGCTGGCTGAACGTAGACTTTTTTTACTTTTTTTTTTTTTTTTTTTTTTTTAAAAAAACAAACAAACAAACAACCTTTTAAAGTTGTTGCCACAGCCGGGCAGTGGTGGCACACGCCTTTAATCCCAGCACTTGGGAGGCAGAGGCAGGCGGATTTCTGAGTTCGAGGCCAGCCTGGTCTACAGAGGGAGTTCCAGGACAGCCAGGGCTACACAGAGAAACCCTGTCTCGGAAAAAAGAAAAAAAAAAGTTGTTGCCACAGCAAAAGCCATCTGCTGCAACTGTTTGCTCGGAGTTTTTTGTTTGTTTGTTTTTTGCCCAGGCTGCCCTGGAACTCACAGACCTTCTTCCCCTATGCCCCATGCCTTGCTCGTAGTTGAGATCTGAACTGTCTGACCGGTGGATTGCTCGTGATGCCTCATAAATCATACCTGAGCCCCATCCTTTTGGTAACAGAGACAGCCAGTGGGCGCCAAGGTCGCAGACTGATTGAGGGCAAATGGTCTTAAGGAACTTGGCCCCTCAGGAGTGATCAGAGCAAAGGAAGGAATGGGAGGAAGGCTGGTGACTGCTTCCTGTGCTCAGGGAGGACTCTCGATGGACAGAGTTGGTTATGTTAAGAGACCTTGGCTCACTCCCTTGCTTGTGCTGTGCAGATGGTGGGGAAGAAAGGCACTACAATTGGATTAGTCCATACTGCAGACTGGCCACAGGAAGCCTGGGGTGGACGTGAGGCAGACAGCACCATGCAGGTGTCTCCATACTGCCATAAGCAGCCTAGAACCTTCTGTCTGCTCCAGCCAAACTCTGATAGACACAAGGTTCTCTTTAGACATTTCCGCCTCAGATCTTAAGCACGTGGCCAGGAGAACCATGGTTTCCAAGTCAGAGGTGCTGTGTTCAGGCTCTGCCTTGTTCTGAACAGATGCTATTTTTTCTCCCAAATATTTTCTATCCATATTGGTTAAATTCGTGGATCTGGAAGGCCAGCTTTATTTCTTTTCCTAATTAAAATAGGACTCTGAGGAGCCAAGATGGGCATCCAGTCTTCTCTGCTCTGAAATTTCATACAGAAAGTCCATGGTGAAGAGCCAGCTCTAATGTGTGCTCAGGACTGAGATGTGTTGGTCCTGTAAGGGACCACACGGCTTCTGTCCTCACCTTTCCTGTACCTTTCAGGACCATCTAGTCCACAGGCTAAGGGGAGGAAGGCAAGTAACCCTGCCCTTAAGCTTTGTAGATCCGGAGAACACAGGGACACTCGGCATTCCTTACCTAGATGCTCTTCCTGGTCCACTTCACCAGCCAAGTGTGAGCCCTCACTTTCTCTGGGGCCTCAGTCTTATGCTCTATGGAAGTTAGAATGAATGGGGCGGGGGAGGGGGTTGTTTTAAAACTAGGGTGTCATGTGACCAAGATTAGTCTTGGATTTGCTGTGTAGCTGAAGATGACTCTGAACTCTGATTATCCTACCTCCTTGTCCGAAGTGCTGGGGTTATAGGTATGGCCCATCACACCAGGCTTGGGGTGTGTGATTCTGAGTGCTGTCTGGTACCATTAGAAGCCTCTGCTGTCTCCCTAGGAAGTACAGCGACACCACATTTAGGGGTGCGGGGATGAAGTATGGTGATACAGTACTACCATTTACGTTAATAAATGGTCAGTGGGGAAACCTCCTGCCTAAACTGAAGAAGCCACACAGAGGCTTGTATGATAGCTCACAGTTATGATCTCAACACTCAGGAGGTTGAGATGGGTGTAAGGCCAGCCTGGGCTACAACTTTTCTCAAGAAAAAAAAGCCACTGAGAGCTAGAGAGATAGCTCAGTGTTTAAGAACATTAAGGGCACTGGCTACTCTTTCAGAGGACCTGGGTTTGATTCCCAGCGTTCACATGGCAGCTCACAGCCATCTGTAACTCTAGCTCTAGGGGATCCATTGCCCCTTCTGACCTCTTTAGGCGCCAGACACAAATATGATAAACAGAAACTTACGCAGGCAAACACTCAGACATATAAAATAAATCTGTAAAAACTTGGCATGGCGGCTCACACCTTTAATCCTAGCACTCAGGAGGCAGAGACCAGCCAGTGCTGCATAGCAAGTTCCTGGACAACCAGGGCAACATAGAGAGACCCTGTCTCAAAAATAAATGAAATCTCTAAACACCCACATGTCCCTGTCTGTACCCTTTGTTATGTCTCCAAAGTCTGTGCTGCCGCCGCCGCCCAGCACCCCCCCCCATTTCCTACGGCACTCCTATTTCCCAAGTGAGCTCTTGCCTTATGCTAAGTTCTTCACAGGCACTGCCCTATCTTCTCTCTGCCTGCCTCTGCCTCCTAATGCTTGGATTAAAGGCCACCCAGAAACCCTGGGTTACCACATAGAGAGTTTTATGCATCACCTAGCAGATCTGTATGGATCCACAGTACTCCTCCCAGACAGTGGGCATGGGCATTATTTCACAGTTTCTGAAATGCTTGATGGGAACTGAACTTTGTTCCTCCCTTTGTCTGAACACCTGGCCAGGTGTGACTACATCTGTTGGCACACTGAGATAAGCAGTTAGAAATCCCTATGACAAGGAAAGCTTATTTGAATCATTTCCACCAAATCTGTCACTTGGCATCTGAAGCCTGGAGAATGAGTGTTCGCTGGCGTTACACAAGTTGCTTCAGGACAGTCTCCAACAGCCCTCTTCTAAAGTCCTCTGTCAAGGCAAGGGAATGTGCTGCATAGTGATACTCCCTCTGGGTGGCTGGAGTTCAGAGGTGGGCTTAACAGTAGTGTGTCACAAAGCAGCATGCGGCACACATCTGTCTAATGAAATTCCTGGCCTGGGGGGCATGATAGCCATGTGGTGAGATCAGTGAGTACTGCAGGCGGTTGATCTGAGCCACCTGCACAGCAGATGCAGACTTCTCCAACAAGAGGTCCAGGGCTGGGGTCTTTGTCATTCACAAGCTGCACTGTGACTCTTGTTCATCTCAGAACTTTCTTGTGTCTCCCAGGTGAGCATTAGAACACTAGTGGCACTTGTGCTCAGGTGGCTGAGGCAGGAGAATCAAAAGTACCAAGCCAGCATGAACTACAGAGTAGGACCCTCTCTTGAGAAAGGGCCAGCAAGATCATGTAGGTAGTAAAGGACCAACTTCCGCCAGTTGTTCTCTGACTCCACACCGGTGTCATAACATACATACACATACCACATATTAGATAATCAAATAAATGAATGTAAATTTTAAATTTAAAAAAGAGAGAAACTCTACATTGTCAAAGGTAGACTGGGTGACTTGGTCTGGAGAATCAGGTGTTTCCAAGAGTCTCTTACCTGAATGAAACCTGCCCTCATCCCCATATTGGTTTTTTGAGACAGGGTCTTCATGTAGCCCAAAATGGCCTTGAGCTCACTAAATAACCAAGGATGACTTTAACCTGATCTTGTCTCCAGCTCCCAAGTAGTGGGTTTGCAGGCAAGGACTCCACACACACTCAGCTCTGGTTAGTATCTGACTGGGTAGCCAGGCAAGCCCAGGAGTCCCAGCGCTCCCACCTCTGCTTCCCAGGGTCTGGGATCAGAGGCATGCACCTTCACATGCTGTCAGTCTGTGCCAGGGTCTGCCGTAGTGCCGAAGCCTGCTTCTGATGGACCACCACTGCTTGAGACCTCCAGCTGGCCGGAAAAGATGTCCACCATCTTGGTGGGGTTTCTTTTTTTTTCCTTTTTTTTTTTTTTTTTAAATTTTATATATATGTGTGTGCACTGTAGCTCATCTTCAGACTATGCTGTCTTCAGACACCAGAAGAGGGCATCGGATCCCATTACAGATGGTTGTGAGCCACCATGTGGTTGCTGGGAATTGAACTCAGGACCTCTGGAAGAGCAGCAAGTGCTCTTAACTGCTGAGCCATTCTCTCCAGCACTTGGAAGGCAGAGGCAGGTGGATTTCTGAGTTCGAGGCCAGCCTGGTCTACAGAGTAAGTTCCAGGACAGCCAGGGCTACACAGAGGAAACCCTGTCTTGAAAAAACCGGAAAAAAAAAATAGGGTCTCACTATGTAGCCTTTACTAGAACTCATTCTGGAGACCAGGCTGGTCATAAACCTCACAGAGATCCTCCTGCCTCTGCCTCCCAAGGGTAGAGATTAAAGAAGATGTTGCAGCATCACCACACCGAGCCCTCACAGTGAAGAGTCTTTTTGTCTCACGGTAAGCTAGAGAACCGCTTTGCAGGCTCTGCAGGAGTGAGATGAAGCATGGGTGATGGTTCTGACAAAAGTCCAGTCCTCGCTCCAAACATGTGGGGTACAGGCACAGCACGGGCACACACCCAGCCACTCATGATTTGCCGATATGCAAAATCATCTCTCTTTCTGTCCCACCGAGGCCAAGCCTTTGCTGCAGGGACACCACTTGAAGCCACAGGCAGCTTCTGCTCAGTCGGGCCTACCTATATTCAGAGAGGTGGGTCCAAAGGCCTGCTGTGCTGAGCTGCAGCATGGAGATGAGGGATGCCTTGGGCTTTAGCAGTCTGTCGCCATCTGCCCTCTGCTTTTGTGCAGCTCTGTCCCAGCACAGAGCCCTCCTCGTTAGAAGGCAGGGCAGCTGATAAGGAAGAGGGTGCGGGAAATGGGAACCGGTTGTACTGATCGCCTCGCCTTCAGCCCGTGGCTCGCTGCAGTGCTGCAGGCTTGCTCACCCCTTGGTGGTGTTTTTGTTCTAGGAGGATGATGAAAAGCTGATTGAGGAAATCCAAAAGGAGGCCGAGGAGGAACAGAAGAGAAAGAATGGAGGCAAGTGTTCTTCCCGGCACAGATGAGGCCTGGGGGTCCCTGCCCCTCAGTCACCGCTCACACCATGGGAAGGCTCTGAAAGCCATGCGTTCAGTTTGAGCAGCCCTCACAGTGAAACACTCTCAAGTGTGTGTGTGAGCTCTGGAGGCAAATAGAAGCCTGACTAAGGAGACTGGCTCACCACCGAGGAGGCTTGTTACTAAGGCATGACCCCAAGCCCCAGGGGCTCTGGAGGGACCTTTTACACAGACTGTGTCAAGCTAAGTAAACATGCCACGCTCTCTGTGGGCTGTGGGAGTGACCACTGGAAAAGTATAGATTTGCCTTTTGGCATTGTGCAGTAGGTGTCTTTTGCCTTGATTTAATATTAGCCAGCCTACTCTAAGCCACCGCTTTGTGCCCAAGCCCTGGCAGTCAAAGTGGCATGCAGAGCCCTAGTCACAGGCAAGCATCTGCTGGCCTTGGTTTGGTCTGTTCGCCTCACTGAATCCCATCTTCCTTTCAGAGAACACCTTCAAACGCATCGGGCCCCCACTGGAGAAGCCAGCTGAGAAAGTGCAGCGTGTGGAAGCCCTGCCTCGGCCCGTCCCACAGAACCTGCACCCTCAGATGCCACCCTATGCCTTTGTCCACCCACCCTTCCCCCTGCCACCCGTGCGGCCCGTCTTCAACAACTTCCCCATCAACATGGGTCCTGTGCCTGCGCCCTATGTACCCCCTCTGCCCAACGTACGTGTCAACTACGACTTTGGCCACGTGCACGTGCCCCTGGAGCACAACCTGCCCATGCACTTTGGCCCCCAGCCACGGCATCGCTTCTGACACCCAAAGCCCTGTCCAGCCGTGCTGAGTCTGCAGGAGGACCCAGTCTCATCTTCTGAGTAGGGATGAAGTCCTCGGTTCCCTCTCGGTGGGCTCGTGTCCTCCTGCTCTTACCTTTGCAAGGTCCACTGCTCCTTCAGGTCTGGTACCCTTTGGGTGCTGACTGTTACTGGGCCAGTAATAGGGCGGCTCCCTAGCTCTGCCATCTTAGCAGCCAGTACAGTGGCCCTGACCGTGAAGCAAGCCCTCCAGTCATTTGCCATACTTCTTCCCCAGCAGACCACTGAAAGTCCAAGGGGAAATGGCCTACCATCCCCAGGCCAGGGCTCTCTCCTTGTTGCCCAAGGCCCACTCAGGTCCAAGGGCCTTCGAGAATCTTCTGTGGCGTAAGTCTTGTTCTGTCGTTATCTAGAGAGGTTGCTCCTATTCACATAGTTTGAGCTGAAGTTTTTTGTGGTCTACTCAAGTGTGTCCCCGTCAGTGGAAAGTCAGGTTGAAAATATTTCCCCAGGGCTGGAAACTGCTGAGAGCCAAAAGTCCTGACACTTGACATCAAACAAAAGGGCCCTTTTAGGAAGCTGTCGTGTATTCCTGGACTGCCCCTTTTCTGGGGGAGACCTCACTTGTCACCAGCCTAGGATGAGCAGCTTCTCTCATAAGGGGTTGGGGGATTTCCCTAGCAGTGCAGATGACCTCATGGAGCTGCTGCAGCTGTCACAGCAACCCTCCTGCCTGCTCACCTGTAGGTCCCAGCTCCAAGATGAGGCCTGGCTTCCCTAGAGTCAGATGAGAATCAAGGCCTGCGTAGAGTCTTTGCCGTGTTCCCACTGCCTGTGTCCCCTCCTGTCCAGGCTAGGTCTTTGTACTCTCCTCCAGTGTTTACTGAGCAGGGCTGACCGCAGGTTTCTCAGTTGTACTGGCTGTCCTTGTCCTCCCCTTGCTGTGGGGGGTGTCCCATGCTCAGAGTGTACAGACTTAGAAGGGGGAAGATGTCCCTGGGAAAGAGAAAGTCTCCCTGAGGTGCCCATTGTCACTTGAGTGTGGGTGGGGTGCACACGGTGACTCAGGAGCCCTGCCATGGGTCACCTGAACTGTGATATTGGTCAGAATGTCAGTGCCTTGGAAAGATGGGCCACAGGCTGCATGACAGGATCCTCCAAGTACCTTAACTCTTAGTGTCTTCGTGTTCTCTGCACATCTCCAGAGGCCCGCGAGCGGGTGGTTACTCCAAGCACTGCCCCTCTGAGGCCTCGTGAGCCACTGAACGGGGCGCCCAGTTCTAGGCCGACTCAGTGCCCCCATCACATCGTTCAACCAAGAGGCCAGATGGGAAAGGCGGGCAGTTTCTGGGGTAGCTGAGGAACAGGCCAGGCATGTGCCGCCAGACCTTGGCACTTGGAGAGGTGAGGCCAGGGTCATGTCCTTCAAAATATAGTCGTCTGTGGCAGCAGGGCAGCTGCTACTGCCTGTCTCCATCAAGGGGTGACCCTCCCTGCACCTATGCCAGCAGGGCCAGGGGCTGGGGGGTGGGCCAGCAGGGATCCCCAAGGCAGCTGCCACCTTAACCTCTAGGGTTAACCAGACTGCTTCCTGGTTTGAGAACCTGCCCAGCCACTCCCAGTGTATTTGCCTTAAAACTGGAGAGAATCTAGTATTTGCACTTAGCAAAAGATTTCAAAGTTAAGAGAAAAATGCATGGTCTCACTTTGTACAAAAGAAAAAAAGAAAAAAAATGAAGTAGATGGTTAAAAGTTTTTCTTTACCTTTTGGTAGTAAAAATAGAGGAACCAAGTCTGTTTGTTAAACTACTGTGTAAAAAGACTGTATCATATGTAACTTGAATTTTGTGTAAATAAATGTTTGTGAACGTTTCTCTTGGCTCTGTTTGTCCCCAGATCACAGGTCCCCAGGAACTCTTAGGTGCACACAAACACATGCACCACTCGCTTCTCCAAGGAAGGACACAGGACTCCTAATGGCCCCAACATAGGCCATTCTTAAGGCCCCTTTCACCTGCCAGAGGAGAAACTTGGTGCCTCGGCTGCTGAGTCCCAACTAGGACACAGTGAGAACATGTCTTAGCAGAGAACCTTGAAGAAAGCACAGGCAGTCCTTGGAGCACCCCTCCTCCACCCCCAAATGCTCCCAGTGTGACAGAGATAGCCCTCTAATCCTGGACTATCCTCATCCAGCTGACAGGGCCAAGAAAGCAACCGTGAGTCTGGCATGGGGGTGCCTGGCCTGGCTGGCTGGCTGGAAGGACGTGAAC
Source organism: Uromys caudimaculatus (assembly GCA_028551405.1). Lineage (NCBI taxonomy): Eukaryota > Metazoa > Chordata > Mammalia > Rodentia > Muridae > Uromys > Uromys caudimaculatus. The sequence continues at coordinate 9,382,373 of CM052721.1, forward strand.
CCTCTGAGACCAGCTGCCTGCACTCCATAACCACACCCCTTCACCACCAATGGCCAGGAGGGCCTGGGCACAGGGAAAGCGGGACCACACTCCAGGAAGACATTGTCTGCGTTCCTGCCCCTTATTGTTTTATGGGACTTGTTTGACAGCCGAAAGCTTTTTGCTGAAGGAAAACTTGGGGACAAAACTTCTTTACATCCCCAGCTTCCATAGCAGTCATGGCCTACACATTTCCTTAGTTGCCCAGAGCCTTCTGGGGCTGCTTGTGTATGGGTTCCATATTGTTACATATGTGGTGGCTGAGGCTTCAGGCCTTGGCTTTCAGTTCTTCGGGAATCTTCCTTACTACATATGCTTTCCTGGTTGCCGTGTGCACGGAAGGTGTTGTTTATGACAGGGAGGGTCTCTCTCTAGCCTCGGCTAGCCTGGAATTCCTGATGCGCACCAAGGCAACCTCAATCCGACTGCCTCTGCCTCTCTAGTGCTGCAGTTGAAGATACATGCCACCGTGACCTACAGATTTGTTCTCTGACACTTCATTGTCTCGTTTCACCTATTTCACAAACACCGCCCTAGTTAAAAAGAAAAAATAAATCTAAGGGCCTCCAGTGGTGGTGTCATGACACCCAAGACCCTCAGTAAACGCCCTGTGCATAACAGGTCACAGATGCTATCCAAGATGGACTACCCCTCATACATGGAGAGGGGGAGAGCTTTGTAGCCCAGGCTAGCCTCAAACTTTTTTTTTTTTTTTTTTTTGGTTTTTCGAAACAGGGTTTCTCTGTGTAGCCCTGGCTGTCCTGGAACTCCCTCTGTAGACCAAGCTGGCCTCGAACTCAGCAATCCAAGCCTCAAACTTAGAATGCCCCTGCCTCTGTGCCCCAAGTGCTAAGATTACAGGTGTGTACCACCACACCTACATAGATAGCATCTGTAGGGGTACAAGGCTGTGTACACAAAGGGGACTATCAGGAGTCGGTCTGTTCTTCAACTGCTCCATCTTTTTTTTTTTTTTAAGATTTATTTTACTTATTTCATGTCTATGAGTACACTGTAGCTGTCTTCAGACACACCAGAAGAGGGCATCAGATTACAGATGGTTGTGAGCCACCGTGTGGTTGCTGGGAATTGAACTCAGGACCTCTGGAAGAGCAGTCAGTGCTCTTAACCTCTGAACCATCTCTCCAGCCCTGGTTCTCCATCTTTTATTGTGTTGTTTTGTTTTTCTTTTAGTTTTGGGTTTTGTTGGTTGGTTTGTTTTTTGTTGAGACAGGGCTTCCTCTGTGTAACCCTGGCCGTCGTGGAACTCACCCTGTAAACTAGACTGGCCTCAAACTCACAGTAATCTCCCTGCCCCTGCCTCTGCCCCTGCTTTAAAGGCATCTTGGGATTAAACGTGTGCACCAGCACCACTGCCTGTTTTGTTTTTCTTGAAACAGGGTTTCTCTGTAGTGCCCTGACTGGCTTGTAGCTCACTATGTAGATTGGCCTCAGATCTACC
>CM052721.1:9383973-9428528 GCA_028551405.1 Uromys caudimaculatus
CCCCCCCCCCCCCCCCCCCCCCGCCTCCCAAGGGCTGTGATCAAAGGCATGCACCACCAGGTAAATCTTCTTTTTTGAGACCTCACTGAACCTAGATTTCACCAATTTAGCTGGGCTGGCTAGCTAGCAGGCTCCAGGAGTCCATTTCTTCCTCATCAGTGCTGAGACTACACATACCTGCCCCCTGCCTGGGTTTGGTTTGGGGGGGAGGGGCTTGAATCCTCATGCTTATGCGGCAAGCCCTGTGCTGACAACCATCTCTCCGGCCCCTTCCAGGTAACATCTTTTGTTAGAGGAAGCTTTATGTGGTTCTTGCTATGATATATACGCTTCGGGGTTTTTTGTTTTGTTTTTGTTTTGTCATTTTTTAAGGAGAGGGACATGTCAAATTGGTGTCCCTATGAAACCTGAATTTGGAATCCTACCTTGGCCATGTGCTGTGTGCCCAGCTGCCTTTGGTGTACTGCACTACTATCCAGCAAGGGCTTCCCTCTCGGGGTGGCAGCCAAGCTCCAAGCACTCTGGTCTCGTGACCACTGGAGAGACAGACACTGCCATCGTCCTGAGGGCTGCCGAGTCTTCTTCAGGCAGGAATTTATGAAGCATCAGTTGCTCCTGTTGCTTCCTCTACCAGGGGCTTTTTGTTTCGCCTGCCTGGAAGGAACATGGGAGGGAAGAGAAGATGAATCTCTCCCTGTCGTGCTCAGCCCATCCCTGTCAGTGATCGTAGATGGCTCCGCTGTGGTAGCCCTAGGATGTCTGTCCCATTTGTCCAGCCAGTCCTCCAGGCCATTGGAGCCCAGGCTCTGGGACCTGATTTGTCATTAAAGTAGGAATCAAGACGAATTCTAGCTGGGCATGGTGAGACAAGCTTTTGATCCCAGCACTTGGGAGGTAAAGATTACAGATCTCTGTGAGATCCAGACCAGCCTGGTTTATATAGTGAGATTTCCTATCTGACAAAAAAAAAAAAAAAAAGACAAAGACTGCATTCTGGAGTGAGTGTGAGCTTGCACCCTTAGGGTAAAGCATTTGCCACACAACCCTGACAGCCTGAGTTTGATCCCCAGAACCCACGTGGGTGTGGATGTGGTCAGATGTCCTCTGAATTTTACTACACATACCTAAAGCATACCCTTACAGTAAAAATAAATAAATAAATAAATAAATAAATAAATAAATAAATAAATAAATAAAAATAAAAAAATTAAAAAAAAAAACTATCTTAGGTGGGCATGGTGGCACATGCCTGTAACCCCAGCAAAAGCAGACCTCTGCATTCAAGCCCAGCTTGGTTCTATGTAGTAAATTCTAGGGCTACGTAATGAGACTCTGTAGGAGACAGGAGCCTGATGACCTGAGAGTAATCCCTGGATCCCATGGTGGGAGGTGAGAAACCACTCCTCAAAGTTGCCCTCTGATCTCCACACTTGCATCATGGCACAAAAAAACAAACACAGGCCATATATACACATAACGTGATAAACTAAAAAATCTAACTTTAGCTGGGTTAGTGGGTCATACCACTAATCCCAACACTTGAGAGGCAGAGGCAGAGAGATCTCTGAGTTTGAGACCAGCCTGACCAGGTTGGTCTATATAACAAGTTGCGAAGCCAGCCAAGGCTATATACTGACTTTATTTCAAATGAACACAAAAGTAAAATCTTCAGGAGACTATGTCCTCTTCCCTGCGCTGTGAGCATTCAAGGATGGCCTGGTGTGATCTCACAGAACAAAGGCACAGGGGATGTTGAGGCATGCTAGGGATTGAACCCAGGGCTTCACACATGCTGGGTAAACACTCAACTGGGTTACGCCCTAAGACCTCAAAAGAGCTTTTGTAAACAGGGCAGTGGTGGCGCACGCCTTTAATCCCAGCACTCAGGAGGCAGAGGCAGGCAGATCTCTGTCTGAGTTTGAGGCCACCTTGAGGACAGCCAAGGCTACATAGAGAAACCCTGTCTTGAAAAACCTAAGAAAGCCGGGCAGTGGTGGCACATGCCTTTAATCCCAGCACTCGGGAGGCAGAGGCAGGCAGATTTCTGAGTTCGAGGCCAGCCTGGTCTACAGAGTGAGTTCCAGGACAGCCAGAGCTACACAGAGAAACCCTGTTTCGAAAAAAAAAAAAAAAAAAAAAAAAGAAAGAAAAACCTAAGAAAAATGTTAAAAGAACATTTGTAGTCCTGTGGCCTTCATGGCCACGTGAGCCCACCCAACCTCTGAAGACAGATTGATGGGCCCATAGGCATCTCTCTCCCTCCTCCTTTTTGACAGGACACAGGGCCAACCAGGAAGCCCAGGACGTAATCAGCTGAGAGAGCCACAGGAAACCAGGATGCTGGGTTCAGTCCTAGCTCTTACCTCTCTCCCCATCTGTGGCACTAACAGTCCCATTAATAATCTCCTTAGGGATATTTTTCCAAACCCCAAAAAGACCATAAACAACCACTTGGCTCAGAAATACATCCTCAGCCCCAGACCAGGGTCAGGTAGGCTTAGGAAATACTATTTGGAAGAACCTATGTAGTGGACGTGGAATCATAGGCCTGTAAATCTCAGCACTTAGCAAAACAATCATTATGAATTTGAAGTTAGCCTGGGCTACATAGTAAATTCAAGACTAGCCTGGGCTACATAGTAAGTTCAAGACTAGCCTGGGCTACATAGTAAGTTCAAGACTAGCCTGGGCTACATAGTAAGTTCAAGACTAGCCTAGGATATAGAATGTGGCCTTGTCTCAGAAAGGAGAGAAGAGGAAAAGAGGAGGGGAAGAAAGGAAGAAAGTAGGGTGGTGAAGAGGTGGGAATTGAGGAGTGGAAATAGTGGCATCTGTGATCCAACACCGTAGAACTAAAGGCCAGGCTAGACTCCAGAGTGAGTTCAAGACTAGCCTAGCCGGGCAGTGGTGGCGCTCACCTTTAATCTCAGCACTTGGGAGGCAGAGGCAGGTGGATTTCTGAGTTCGAGGCCAGCCTGCTCTACAGAGTGAGTTCCAGGACAGCCAGGGATACACAGAGAAACCCTGTCTCGAAAAACCAAAAAAAAAAAAAAAAAAAAAAAAAAAGACTAGCCTAGACTCCTTAGTCACACTGTGCCTCAGATGAAGAGGGAGGGGAAGGAGAGGAGAGTTGAAGGGAGAAGGGACAGAGAGGAGTTAGGAAGACAATGTTCTTAGCCCAGAAGGGAATGTGCTGTGAATCTATGAAATGGACTTGGTAAAGACAGTGGGACCCACTAGAAGTCACGAAAGTTGACTTGGTGTTTTCAGGATCATAAAGGTGGATGAGAGTTACTTTTGTCAGTGTCATGGTGTACAAGTCACTCTAGACAGCTAGAGTCTTGGTTTTCACGTCGGCAAAACAGAGAGCTTGCCTGGGTAACCCTCTACCTGCTCCCCGTTATCCTGGTACACAGATGGGAAGCTTTCAGCGTCTGTGGAGATGCTCTCTAGAAAGGTTTCCGCTGCAATGCGCACTGGATGTCATTCCCAACAGTCAAAGAGAAGCAACCCAGCCAAGGGTGGCGATGCAGGCATGTCATCACAGACACGTTCCTCGACCACTGAGCCACACCCTAGCCCCTCACTGGGGGGATTCTAGGAAGAGAAAGAGAAAAGCCACCTAATTTAAGAGAGGAAAAAAACTGATCGAAGATAAGGCTAAGCAACTTAGTGAGACACTATCTGTTTCAAATAATAAGAGGGCTTGGGGTGTGGCTCAGTGGTAGAGCCCCTGCCTAGAATCCCTCAGTGAGGGGCTAGGGGCGTGGCTCAGTGGTAGAGCCCCTGCCTAGAATCCCCCAGTGAGAGGCTGGGGGCGTGGCTCAGTGGGAGAGGCCTTACTTAGCATGACTGAAGTGCCAGGTTCAATCCTCTGCATGTGAAAAGCATTCCCTGTTCAGCTTTTAATTTTGAGTTCCTAAGCCTGTACTCACCAAACTCAAAGAGAACACTGTCCCCTGCCTTTCTTTGCAGGAGCCTCCCCTTGTATTGCCCTGGCTCAGGCAGTGTGCTGGTTAGATCCTGGCCATCAGCTCTGCAGAACAGAGTATTACCAAAGGGTTGTGGTTCTCTAAGATCCAAGGCAAGAGCATCAGGAGCCCAAACCCAGCCTGGACTACATAGTGATATCTTATATCAGAAAACCAAAACCTAAGCAAGCATGCATTGTAGCACATGCTCTAATCCCAACACTCAGGAGGCAGAGAAGAGGGATCTCTATGAGTTCAAGGCCAGCCTGGTCTACATGGTAAGTTTCAGGCAGCCAAGACTGCATACTTGCTAGAAAAGCACTCCACCAACTCAACTACATCTCATCTTATTTTGAAAAAGGATCTTATACGTAGCCCAGGCTAGCCTCAAACTCCAGAGTCTCCTGCTTCAACTTCCCCTAACACTAGGATTACAAGTGTGTACCCCCAAGCCAGGTTTTTTGGTTCGGTTTGGTTTGGGGTTTTTTTGTTTGTTTGTTTGTTTGTTTGTTTGTTTGTTTTGTTTTTTGTCTTTTTTTCTTTTAATCTGGCCACATTTATTAAAGTGTCAAGTGAGCCAGGAATTGCCCTCCAAGGAATTTTCTCAGACATTTGCACAAAGGTCTGTGGACACAGTAGCTTGTACGGCCGTATTTGTATTAGTGATGAATGAGATTCAAAGTCTGCGACAGGGAGTGGAGGGACGTCGATAAGATGTGACAGTCATCCGCTCACAGAGCGAGGGGTGAAGACACAGTGAGGCCTGTCTGTGCAGATAAGGAAAATGGACATTCGTTAGGTGACAACTCAGGAGCCCAGCTGCAGGGTGTGCGCTAGCCCACGTGTGAACAAATAAAATGGGAACTGTCACCATGGAGAACTGTAAGATGGGACAGCTGCTGTGGTGAATACTATCATACTTCCTTAAAAAGTAGCCAGTTGAGGTGGCGTATGCCTTTAAGTACCAGAACTACAGAGGCAGAGGCAGGCAGATCCTTGAGTTTGAGGCCAGCCTGATCTACAAAGCAAGTTCAAAGAAAGTCAGGCCTACCCAGAGAAACCCTGGTCTTGAAAAAAAAAAAAGTAAGCTGGATATAGTGCCACATGCCTATAATACTGGCAGAACTCCAGAGGCAGAGGCAGGAGGATTACCAAAGGTTTGTGGCCAGCCTGAGCTACACAGAAAGTGACAGGTCAGCCAACCCTACACAGTGAGACCCAGTCTCAAGCAGCAGGGTCAGGGAGATGGCTCAGCTGGTAAAGGTGCTAGCCCTGGAAGTCTTGCCAACCTGAGTTTAAAGAGCAGCCTGGCCTCAACAAGGTGCAAGGTGATAATTGGTGACCCCAAAAGTTCTTCTCTGATCTCCACATGGGTACAGTGGCACTCTTATCCCCTTGCCAAGAAAAAGAGAGAGAGAGAGAGAAAGAGAGAGAGAGAGAGAGGTGTACCATTGTGTTCATTTAAAAACATATATTAAAAACATCAGGGTTAGGAGCATTCACTTTCAGAGGGCCCAGGTTCAGTTCCCAGCACTCAAGTCAGACAGTTCACATCCAGCTATAAGTCTGGGACACTCTCTTGGGGCCTCCTCAGGCTCCTGACCCAACGCACACAGACCCCGCTGCACAGAGACACATCAAATTTTAAAGATTTTTTATTTTTTAAGTTGGGAGGAGAGCACTTTTCGAGACAGGGTTTCTATGTGTAGCCCTGGCTGTCCTGGAACTTGCTCTGTCGACCAGGCTGACCTTAAACTCAGAAATCCACCTGTCTCTGCCTCCCACGTACTGGGATTAAAGGCGTGCGCCACCAACACCTGGCTAAAAGATCCTTTTAAACTAACTGTAACCCAGCAGTCAGAAGGCAGAGTCAGGAGGATCACAAATTGAAAAGCCTCCTGAAAAGCCCTCTCTCAGTAAACCAGGGGCTTTGGGCAGAGCCCCACAGCAGAGCGCAGAGCCCCACAGCAGAGCGCGCATCTAAGCATGCTCAAGGCTCGAACAGAGATCTCCAGCACTTCAGGAATGAGTGTGTGAACAGGGCTGCCTTGTTATTGGGCCATCGCACTCTGGAGAACAGAACCAGGAGTTCAAAGTTGACTTCTCGGTGATCAGAGCTCCGTGTTTACAGTGACATTCTTCAAAGAGGGCGAGCAGGGCTAAGCACACGGGCACTTGCCACCAAACAGCAACCTGAGTGGGATCCCTGAAAACCCACAAGCGGAAGGAGAGAACTGACTCCTGTCCTTTGACCTTCATGTGAACACAGTGGTGTGTGTGTGTGTGTGTGTGTGTGTGTGTGTGTGTGTGTGTGTGTGTGTGTGTGTGTATGAGAGAGAAAAAGTGTGTGTGTATATATATATATATGCTGAAGAGATGGCTCAGAGGTTAAGAACACTGGCTGCTCTCCCAGAGGTCCTGAGTTCAATTCCCAGCAACCACATGGTGGCTCACAACCATCTGTAATGAGATTTGATTCCCATTTCTGGTGCATGTGAAGACAGAAGACTCATAAAATAAATAAATAATTATTATTTAAAGTACATATTTAAACAATATAATAATATATGTGAGTGTCCTAACACCAATTGGCATACTGATATCTATAGCAGACACCATGGTACCCCCTCATTTCTTTGGGCTCACATCTTCAAGTGCAGTGAGCTGACCCCCAGCACCGGCTCTATCCTGTGTCTGCTTCCTGTCCACAGCGGGTGTTTGCCTTGGCTGGGTGTCAGGGCCCACGCTGCAGAAAAGTGTGGCCCCAGCTCCTAGGCGGATGGCTCTGGTGTGCGCTGCTTCCTGTGAGCTGCCCAGCAAGCCCCAGCTCTTCTGTCCACGTGATGACGCTGCTGTTTTTCCTCTCCCCAGTGTTTCCTGTCGTCTGTCCTCAAACTCACCACGTGGCTTGGAAGACTCACCTATGCTACGGCTTCTGCTTTACAGTGTAGGGGAGGTTTTCCTTTTGGGATTTTTGTTGGTAGTGGGGAAGGGTTTGGCAGAATCTCATGTGGCTGGGGATGGTCTCGAACTCACTATGTAGGCGTGGATACCTTTGACCTCCCCCTGCCTCCAGCTCCCATCCCAGGTGCTAGGATTACAGGTTGGCACCCCCATATCTGGCCAGCTTGGTCACTCATTTTATAGGAACTCCGATCTTTCGGATCAGATTTAGTCTAATGACCTTATTATATTCCCCCTCTCCCTCGACTATCATCTATACACTACCATCTATCTATGTATCTATCCTTCATCTATTACCATCTACCATCTATCTACCCATCTATCTATCTATCATCTATCTGTCTATCTATCTTTTTTTTTTTTTGTTTTTTTTTTGTTTTTTTTTGGTTTTTTCGAGACAGGGTTCCTCTGTGTAGCCCTGGCTGTCCTGGAACTCACTCTGTAGACCAGGCTGGCCTCTAGCTCAGAAATCCGTCTGCCTCTGCCTCCCGAGTGCTGGGATTAAAGGCGTGCGCCACCACCGCCCGGCTCATCTACCTACCTACCTACCTACCTACCATCTCTCCTCAGTGCCTGGACTGAACCCAGGCCTCACACGTGCTAAGCGAACCCCCTCTACCACTGATCTACTCCCTCAACCCATTTGACCTCATTTTAACCATTCACCTCTTTCTTTATTTGCAGTGTGGGAATGGGAGACCGGCTCTCAGTTAGCCCAGGCTGACCTCCAAGTCCCCATTTAGCCAAATCTGACCTTGAACCCCTGATCCTCCCCCACCCCCATCCCAATGCTGGGATTGCAGACCTGGGTCACCAGGCCTGGCTTCTCGTCACCTCTATAAAGGTCCTGCCTTCAGGCTGAGCAGTAGTGTCACAGGCCTTTAATCTCAGCCTCTGGAGGTAGAGGCAGTTCAGCCTCTGAGTTTGGGGCCAGCCTGGTCTACAGAGTGAATTCCAGGAGGAAGGCAACAGAGAAACCCTGTCTGTCCACAAATACAACACACCGACGTCATGGGATTAAGGCTTTATTATGGAACCTGTCCGTGAGTGACAACTTTCCTTTATGGAGAGGACATTTGGGTGGGTGGGATGGCTCCGTGGATAAGGGCGGCTGCCACCCAGCCTGAGAACTTGAGTTCCAGCCCCATGACTCATGTGGTGGAAAGAGAAAACCAATTTCTGCACGTCGATTTGACCTCCACAGTGATGGAGGAAGACATCCAACATCTGACTTACACATGCCAGAGCATCCACACGCATCCACACACGTGAACACACATAGACACGCCCACTTGCCATACAGACAGACACAAAACAAACAAAAAGTGAAACAAAAAAACAATACCATCTCAAAATACATATAAAAGGGTGAGCCGAGGATTCAGCTTCGTGATAGACCATTTGCCTAGCAGGTGAGATTCCCTGGGTTTAATTTCTTTCAGTGATAACCAAAAGATTGTCAGTGTGGCTCTAGTTAGGGGACTCGAGAAAGCAGCATTCTCCTATCCTTCCCCTCCCCACAGGGGTCAGGCCTGGGTCCTAGGGAAAGGGAGAGGAATTCTGACCAGCCCCTCCTGTGAAGATGGCCTTGCCCATTGTTGGCAGCTTTAATTAAGCCAGAGGCCCTGAAGTGGCTCGGGTTTCATGGTAACCTAAATTCTACCCTTCCCCCACCCTGATTCTCCCCACCCCCCAATCCCTCTCCCTGGGAGACCCCATCTGTTCCTTCTGCTGATATCACCCTCAAGGGACTGAGAGCCCCTTCCTATCTCCCCATCTGGACAAGAGCTTGACAATCCAGAGAGGCCGGGAACTCCTTGTCTCTTACTCAGCACTAAAAAGACCAAGGCAGTAGGATGCTGTTGGCTGCCTTTCCAAAGACTCGTTTACTGTAATAGTAAACACGCACACACACACACACACAGGCATGCACACACACATGCACGCTCACACACACACACACACACACACAGCCTGCACACTCAAGTTATCTTGTTGTTATTGTTTTCATTTTTTGGAAACAGGGTTTCTTTGTGTAGCCTTAGCTGTCCTGAAATCTACTCTATAGACCAGGCTGTCCTGGAACCCACTCTATATAGGCTGGTCTCGAACTCACAGAGATCCCCCTGCCTCTGCCTCCCAAGTGCTGGGTGTGTTCCACCTCGGCCCAGCTTGAGTTACCTTCTGAAGGAAAGGCAGTAGGATCTTTTGATTGGTTGGTCTTGAGATAGGAACTTATGATAAGTAGTCCAGCCTGCCTTGGAACTCACTTTGTACCCCAGGTTGGCACTGAACCTGAGCTAACCTTCCTCTCTAGGCAATCTTCCAGTCTTGGCTTCTTGAGGGTTGAGATTAGAGGTGCGGGGCCACCCTGAACAGTTGGAAACAGAGTCTCCTAAGTAGCTGGATATGTAGACCAGGTTGGCCTCAAACTGAAGGTGATCCACAATTCCTGTCTCCCAAGTACCAGGATTTCAGGCATACACAACCACATGGATTAGGGTTTTACATGCGTATGTGCATGTGTGCACGTGGGTATGTGCACTTGTCTGTGGTCACCAGGAGTCATCCTCCGGTGCCCATCTCAGTGGCTGAGCTTGCTGATCCAGCTGGGCCAGGTGGCCAGTGAGCCCCGTCCTGTTGGTAACTCCACAGCTCTGGGGATCGAGCCAAACACTTCACCAGCTGGGCTGCTTCCTCTGCTCCTTGCATTCAACGTTTTTAACAAAGTCAGGACAGCTCTTCTCTGTCCAGTAGGAGAGGCCACTCAGCTCTGAAGAAAATGGGGGCCCTGTGGGGACTGAGATCACCCCCTTAGGTCCCCACAGGAGGGATCAGAAGCAGATCGTGGACAGGGTGCTCAGTGTAGACTTGATTGGGAAATCCCAAGGCCCCTGTCCTGGCTGGTTTTGGGTGTCAACTTGACACAAGCTGGAGTTATCACAGAGAAAGGAGCTTCAGGTGAGAAAATGCCTCCATGAGATCCAGCGGTAAGGCATTTTCTCAATTAGTGATCAAGGGGGGAGGGCCCCTTGTGGGTGGTGCCATCCCTGGGCTGGTAGTCTTGGGCTCTATAAGAAAGCAGGCTGAGCAAGCCAGGAGAAGCAAGCAAGCCAGTAAGTTACATCCCTCCATGGCCTCTGCATCAGCTCCTGCTTCCTGACCTGCTTGAGTTCCAGTCCTGACTTCCTTTGGTGATGAGCAGCAGCATGGAAGTGTAAGCTGAATAAACCCTTTCCTCCCCAGCTTGCTTCTTGGTCATGATGTTTGTGCAGGAATAGAAACCCTGACTAAGACAGCCCCCATCAGAGAGATCTAGCCAGCACTGGCCAATGCCCTATCCCATGTCAAGGCTTCCTGAAGATCAGACCTGGATGTAGAACTGGAGGTGCCTAAGGCTGGAATCTGCTGTCAAGCCCCACAGAGGGGACTGTAAGCCACCTGTTATTTCTCCTGAACTTTTGTCAGACCTGGAAGGACCCATGAGGGCCACAAAAGCTTCTCCACTGTTCTTTCCTACAGTGGGCTCAGTAGGGGTTAGGGCTCAGTTGGCAGAGGGCTAGCCCCGAATACATGAAGCTATGGGGTCAGAAGCCAGTGCTAAACAAAACCTGTCCCAGTGACACATGCCTGCAATCCCAGCACCCTGGAGGTAGAGGTGGGACAGAAATGTAAGATAATTTAATTTAGTCATCCTACCAGGCAGGCCGAAGCCCAGCCTGAGCTACAGGAGACCCTGTCTTTAAAAAAATGTGGAGTTGCAGACTGAAGATGGCTCAGGGCTAAGTGCTGCCTTGCAGAGGGACCATCATGCATGCCGTAGCTAACAACCATACAACTCCAGGTCCAGGGACCCAATGCCTTCTTCGGACCTCCATAGGTAACAGGCACACAAATGCTGCACAAACATGCAGGCAAAACACTCGTACACATAAAATTTAAAAATTAACTAAATATACATTAATAAAGTTAATAATAAAATTAATAAATACAACTAATAATTAATTAATTAATAAAATTTTCTCTCTTGAGAGAGAGAAAATGAACACACCAGCTTGTGCTGTCAGCTTCTTTGAGACCTTGCCTCGATTTCCCATCTGTGCACCAGGAGCGGGATTCGGATGTTCACCCACAAAAAGACAGATTTACAAAGCCAGGCTGTGGGGGTACACACCTTTAATCCCAGAACTCCGGAGGCAGAGGCAGAGGCAGAGGCAGGCGGATCTCTCTGAGTTTGAGGCCAGACTGTTTCTACAGAGTGAGTACCAAGGTTACACAGAGAAACCCTGTCTCAGAAAACAAACCAAATCAAAAGAAAACAAAACAAACAAACAAGAAAGCCGGATTCGTGGGGATTCATCTCAAAGCTGTGGCGTCGTCCCTGACTCAGCTGGAAGAAACAAGGGGGTGGGGTACTCAGCTACAGCTGTCTGTGGGTGCCTCTGCACACTCGCCCGTGTACCTGAGTGTGTGTGCAGGACTTGGAGATACTTAATGGTGCGTGCTAGCTCATGGGTATACCCCTTCCCTCCAAGATGTCTGTTGCCTGGGTCCCCATGACATGGCTTCATTAGCCCAGCCGGTCTTTGACAGCTTCCCCTGCTCAGGGCCTGTGCTTAGGAGAGTCCCCTGACCAGGTAGGTGGCTCTTCTGTCCCTTTTCTGGATTAGGTCCTTCCTTCCCATCACATCAGTCCTCACTTGGACTCCCACCAGACCTTATGCCTCCCACGTAAGACCTGTGCCTCTTCCCTCAGATCCTGGGCTGCCCCCATCAGACTCTGAGCCTCCACCATCGGACCCTCCCCTTCAGTGCGGCAGGAACCCCTGGCCACGTATGGGACTTCCTCAGCCGTCAGGTAACCAGGCTGTGCTTGGTGGTTGTAATGGGCAGGGAGGACGTCTTTTCTCCCCAGAGCGGCCCCACCAGAGCCCAAGAATTCGACTCGGTAGGATTCATCTGTCTCTCTGTGTCACTGACACTTTACTGGCTTGGGCCCAGAGCTTCCGCCCTGCGGGAAGCCACTGGACCCTTTGTGGCCATCTGCCCCTGTCAATCTCCCAACATGCCTTCCCTTGGGAACCGCCAATCACGCTGCGGGACTCTTGATTTCGTCATCAGCAGCCAATCAACGTGGATCTCCAACCGCATCCACAATACCTCGGGCTGCTGGGCCTTGGGGATGCGCACACTCCCGAGCCAGCAAACAAGGTTATCTTTTCCCTACGCCTCAGTGTCCCCCTCTGTAAAATGGGTCTCTGGGATAATCCAAAGGGCCCAGCTAGGTACCTACCTGTCGGGGAGGGATTGCACTGGCAATGCCACCACCCTCTAGGCTTCATGCTGCCGGCCTCTGGCATACTCCCAAGACCTCAGCCTGCCTGTCAAGGGTGAAGGTAGCTAATGGTCTCTCTCTCTAATGATTTATGTATTTTTATGCACACTGATTGGTGGTTTTCCTGCAAGTGTGTCTTTGTAAGGGTGTTGGATTCCCTGGAACTAGAATTATAATTGTAAGCTGCTGTGAGAGTGCTGGGTTCCCTAGAAAAGCAGCTGTGATGGTTTAAGCTTGGCCCAGGGAGTGGCATTATTAGGAGGTGTGGCCTTGATGGAGTGGGTGTGGCCTTGTTGGAGAAAGTGTCACTGTGCGGGTGGGCATTAAGACCCTCCTCCTAGCTGCCTGAGGACAGTCTGCTCCTGGCTTCCTTCGGATGAAGATGTAGAACTCTCAGCTCCAGCCCGGCAGTGGTGGCGCACGCCTTTAATCCCAGCACTTGGGAGGCAGAGGCAGGCGGATTTCTGAGTTCGAGGCAAGCCTGGTCTACAGAGTGAGTTCCAGGACAGCCAGGGATATACAGAGAAACCCTGTCTCAAAAAAAAACAAAGCAAGGGGGGCTGGAGAGATGGCTCAGAGGTTAAGAGCATTGACTGCTTTTCCGAAGGTCCTGAGTTCAAATCCCAGCAACCACATGGTGGCTCACAACCATCCGTAATGAGATCTGATGTCCTCTTCTGGGGTGTCTGAAGACAGCTACAGTGTACTTACACATAATAAATAAAGAAATCTTTAAAAACAAAACAAAACTCTCAGCTCCCCCTGCACCATGCCTGCCTGCACACTGCCATGCTACCGCCATGATGACAATGGACTGATCTTCTGAACCTATAAGCCAGCCCCAAGTAAATGTTGTCCTTTATATGCCCAGGCTGCCCTGGAACTTACTCTTTGACCTAGGCATTCTTAAATCTATGAACCTCCTGCCTCAGCTCCCTGAGTAACTGGGATGACAGACCTGGATTGATTTTATTTCTGTGTGTGGACCGCAGGTCTATGAGGGGTGTCTTCCCGAGGCAGCGCACTCAACCCCAGAGCTCACGGATGAGGCAAGGCTGGGCGGCCAGCAAGCTCCAAGAATCCTCTTGTCTCTGCGCTTCCCAGAAGCCCTGGGGTGGGTGTACACTATTGCGCCCAACTTCACCTGCTGAATCCTCTAGCCTGCCCAGCTTGAAAGGCTCAGGAACCCCCTTGTTCAGCCATTTCACAGTCCAGAATTACTAATGTATATGCTAGAGCCACTAGGGTCCGAGATCCAAACAAGAGCCTGCCCTCCGCCAATTAGGGCTGCCTCCCGCCTAGCTGGCCTCCCCCGACTTCCTCTGTGAGACACACACACACACACACACACACACACACACACACACACACACACACACACAGACTGCAGACTTTGTATTACTTTATTTTCCAGTTCAAAGCTACTATCATGGGTCTTCAGAGTTATACAAATGACAGGTACAAAAAAATAAAAGACCGGGACACCCAGAGTGAGATGCATGATGCTGGGGAGTCGGTGGGATGGGGGTAGCTGGGAAAGGGCCCCCTGAGGTTTACTCCAGGGCTCCCAGGGAGGGACGCATCTGGCTTTCTCCCGCCCAGGAGCCCCGAGGTGTCTGGGAAGACGTGGAGCACCAATCACAGAGCCGGGGCTGGGGTGAACAGGCAGGAAGGAGGGAAGGAACGTGTTAGGGGAGGCAGGGACAGGAGCCAAGCATCTCTCCCAAGACCACTCAGGGCTACAACCAACAGTGCAGGCTTGCCTAGGGCCCTTCGACAGTAACATTTCCTTTAAAAAAAAAAAAAAAAAAAATACTGATTTGGTCATTTTTCTGCTTCCAGTCAAGCCAGGGGAAAAGAAATGAGGTGGGGGAGAGGCCCCGCCCCCTTCTAGAATATGCAGGAACAACCTGGTAGTGCCACCTAGCTAGCTTTGAGTCAAAGAGCCAGGCCCGAATGCTGCAGGACAGGACAGACTGCCTTCCAGCCATGATCCAGAAAAACTCTTGTGGGCAAGGTGGGCATGCCTGGTTTCGGTCCGCAAAAGGCTTGCCTCTGGATGCTGGGATCAGGGTAGATACACCAGAGAGGGGTGGGGTTGGGGTGTGGTGTTCCAGTTACAAGCTCAGGGTAACTCTCTAGGCTCTGTGGCTTCTCCTAGGCCACCGGGGGATTCTAGGCAGGCGCTCTACCACTGAGCCACGCCCCCAGCCCCTCACTGGAGGATTCTAGGTAGGGGCTAGAATAAGGCTCAGAGTTGACTGAGGTCAGAAGAAAGGTGCCAGAGTGCCCCATGGAAAGAAATATACAGAGGGAACCAGAGTCCCTCTCGGGGACAGTCTGCAGCCACCGACCTATGGGGAGCAGAGAGTTAGGGAGAAGGGGTCCAAAGAGGGTGACGGGCAAGGGCACCGTTTTCTCTCGGGTTTCCAGTTTGAAAGGCAAGGGGCTTGCCACCTGCTGCAGGGCCACCCAGTGAGTAAGAATAACAGGAGGGACTGGATGAGAGGCCTGCAGAGGGCAGGTGGTCTTAGTACTCCCAGAGTGAGGCAGGGTCGATAGTCTCCGCGCAGGCCTTCAGGACCCCGGCGTGGTCCCCCTTCAGGTAGCGGCCGCCCACCTTAAGAGCCACCTTATTGTAGTCACAGAACTCAAGGAAGAAATCCACAGGGGTGTCGCTGCTGCTGGTGACCGAGGAATCACTACCCACTGTCCAGTACTTGCCTGTGGAGTCTGGGGAGGGAAACTACATGTCAACCCCACCTCATCATTCCCCAAAAGGATTAGCCCTCCCTCCCGCAGTCAGCTTCCAGAACTGAGTGGGCTCAGCTGGATGTGAGGCAGGAGGATTACCTAGATTTCAAGGCCATTCTGGAAAATGTAGTGACATGTCATCTCAAACTACAAAATATAAGCTAGGGCTGAGCATGGTGGCACATGCCTTTAAATCCAACATTTGGGAGGCTGAGACAGTACATTTCTGGACTACAAAGCAAATTCTAGGACAGCTAGGGCCACAATAAAACAAAACAAAACAAAACAAACAAACAAAAAGAGAAATGTATGTCAGCAGTAGAGCCCCTGCCTAGAATCCCCCAGGGAGGGGCTGGGGGTGTGGCTCAGTGGTAGAGCCCCTGCCTAGAATCCCCCAGGGAGGGGCTGGGGGCGTGGCTCAGTGGTAGAGCCCCTGCCTAGAATCCCCCAGGGAGGGGCTGGGGGCGTGGCTCAGTGGTAGAGCCCCTGCCTAGAATCCCCCAGGGAGGGGCTGGGGGCGTGGCTCAGTGCTAGAACCCCTGCTTAGAATCCCCCAGTGAGGGCTGGGGCGTGGCTCTGAGTTCGGTCCTCAGCATGGTAAGAGATGAGTCATATTTGCCTTGCCAGGGCCACACACAGCGCAGGGCTCTAATTCTGACACCTCTGAACTGCTGGTGTCCTCTCAGTGGTTTTGGTCCCATAGCCAAGAAGTAATATCCCTATCTTCCACCCCCCCCCTTTTGTTTGTTTTCGAGACAGGGTTTCTCTGTGTAGCCCTGGCTGTCCTGGAACTCACAGTGTGGACAGGCTGGCCTCGAACTCAGAAATCCGCCTGTCTCTGCCTCCCAAGTGCTGGGATTAAAGGCGTGTACCACCACCAGGCTCCACCTTCCTTTATGTTCTCTCTCTCTCTCTCTCTCTCTCTCTCTCCCCCCCCCCCTTTCTTTTTTTGAGAGAATTCTTGGGGTTGGGGATTTAGCTTAGTGGTAGAATGCTTGACTAACAAATGCAAGGCCCTGGGTTCCATCCTTAACAAAAAGTTAATCCTCCTGTCTCAGATACCCAGATTAGAGCCACGACCACTCTCCCTAGCGGCTTCCCACCTTCTGTCTGCCAAGGACGAGCCAGGAAAGTTCTCTCTGTAGACAAAGGGAGGAAGGGGCTACCCCCAGCGGCCCTAGGACGCCCGTTTCCTGATGATGACCCGGAATGGCCGTGAGCATCCCCACCCAGAGAGAGAACCTACCTTTGATGTTGTAGGCGCCATCATTAAACTCCAGCTGGAAGACATCGTAACTGGAGCGGTTGGCATCCAGAGTGCCCGTGACTTTGCGGCAGCCAATGAAACCATGCTCCCCACGGAACACAATAATGGGGCGGTTAATCAGCTTCATGAGGAAGAGCTCGGAATCCCCTGTTGAAGGGAAAAGGGGCCATTGAGCTTTACAGCCACAAGGATGGGCCAGCCAGGGTGTGGCTCAGAGAGGGATACCAAGAAGCTAAGGCTCCCAAGCTGCCGGCCTGAGGGCACACCAGCTTACGGGGATACCCTACACACACAGGGAGGTTCAGGTGGGACTGATGGTCGATCACGGGGTACTAGGGGAACAGGCTTGGGTTGCGTCCCTCCAGGTGGCTACCTGCTGTCTCCACAGACGCAGCCAGCTGGCCGTTTTTCTTGGCAGTCACAAACTTGCCGTTGGATGCTCTCAGAGTGATCCGGCGGTCACACCACTCGATGTCAAAGTAGCAACTGGCGTTCCTGAGGAAGAGAAGAGGGGCTAGCCATGTGGGGACACTGAGGGGGCTGCCCAGTCCCGGGAGAAGAGCCAGGCCAGGTGACTGAGGAGTTTAGGGTGTCACTCACTTG
Organism: Uromys caudimaculatus; assembly: GCA_028551405.1. Lineage (NCBI taxonomy): Eukaryota > Metazoa > Chordata > Mammalia > Rodentia > Muridae > Uromys > Uromys caudimaculatus. Next base: position 9,400,868 of record CM052721.1, read on the forward strand.
GTAGACGCAGTGGACTGCACACCTCCAGTCGCCGTCAGCGTCCAGTACTTGCCCGTGTGGGTGCGGAAGGCACACTTTCTTGTGTCCCGGTCGATCTCCAGTTGGAAGGTCTCTTGATCCGTCTCTTCGTCCTGATTAGCTGACAGGTCCATTCCTGCAGAGAGAGACCCGAGCCAGTCAGAACACTGAGTGACCCTCGTCTCACCCATATTCCAGGATACCACAGAGCCGTGGGCTGTCAGGAGCCATAATGGAACAAGCTAATAACTAGCAGTTGATCATCCTGAGATGGCCTGCTTCAGATTACTATATAATCGGCGACACGTGAGCCCTTATTAAGCAAGGCTGTAAGGGACTCATTTTAGGAAAGATTCCTGCTATTAATATGCTTTTCCTGTTATTATTAAACATATATAACAATCACTAAGTAGTAGCACACCCCTTTGGAGCAGATCTCTGCAGATCCAGGAAGATGTACTGACTTGTAGTGATGCTATATAGACAAATAGATGACTTAGGTCTTAATGATGACCCTATAAGAATTCCTAAAATTGGGGCTGGAGAGATGGCTCAGAGGTTAAGAGCACTAACTGCTCTTCCAGAGGTCCTGAGTTCAATTCCCAGCAACCACATGGTGGCTCACAACCATCTGTAATGGGATCCAATGCCCTCTTCTGGTGTGTCTGAAGACAGCTACAGTGTACTCCTATACATAAAATAAATAAATCTTTAAAAAAAGAATTCCTAAAATTATATCAGTGATTATTAAGCTCTTTTATAGTGGGACTGCTATTAGGTCCTTTTCTGATAGTCAAAACTGCAATGAGAACTCTTGCCAGTCTCCCAAGTGTCACCAGTTAATTGCTCTTAGATAGTAACCAGACTTTCTCCAACGCAGAGCACATTCCAAGAGGTTGTAAAACAATTAACCAAAGGTCATAAAAAGGAAACTAACGGTTTATTATAGGTGCTAGGACAGAAGATAAAATATTGACTGGGTTTATCTATACAAACCTTCACTAATAACTTAGTTATGGTTTTAAACCTTCAGTGAGCCTGTGGAGCTGAGACAGGTGATGGATGTTTAGCCAGATAATTACTCCTAGTGGATATGCAGGTAAACGCTCTCAGTTGTAAACGTCTATTTCAATTTATGATTTGATTTTTTTGTGTGAACTTGTGATGAACTTTGTAACGTGTGGTCATGGATTCTGAAAGATGTTTAAGTGCCGAGGACAAAGAGAAGAGTCGGGACTGAGCTGAGAGGTCTGAACTGAGAGGACTGAGCTGTGAGAGGGAACTGAGCTGAGAAGCTTTTAGAGGAGAGAGCAAGATAAGAAGGAGAATACAGGGGCTGGAGAGATGGCTCAGTGGTTAAGAGCACTGACTGCTCTTCTGAAGGTCCTGAGTTCAATTCCCAGCAACCACATGGTGGCTCACAACCATCTGCAATGGGATCCGATGCCATCTTCTGGGGTGTCTGAAGACAGCTACAGTGTACTCACATATAATAAATAAATAAATCTTTAAAAAAAGGAGAATGCAGAGTGGGATAACTTAGAAACTCCAGGTAACATAAAATACTAAGAGAGCAATGTGCAGAATGCAGAGGGAAAGAGGAAATAAGATGCTGCAGAGTGAGAAGGAGCAGGCAGGCTTCTCCTTACCATAGGACAGAACAGATCCCATGGTAAGGACAAGGCCGACTTAGCCTTATTAAAAGGAACAAAGCCGTTTTCTTACAAATGTGGGTTTAATTCATTTAGCATTAAGAGGGTAGAAGCTTTTTCTTTCTCTATGCAATAAAGATCGGAGCACATTTTTCATCCAGAATGAGTGAGTTCTTCTTCCTGCACCGGTGCTTGGTCTTTTGCTCCATATGCATATGTAAATATGGATGTGTGTGTGTGTGTGTGTGTGTGTGTGTGTGTGTGTGTGTGTGAAGTATGTAATTGTGAGAATGCATGTGAGCTGGGCCCAGCTGGTTTAAATGGAAATGAATAAATGAGCTTGTATGAATCTGTATATGAACTTATGTGAGTTTATGCATATTTGCTTATGTAAAAGTTCTTCCTTCTGCGAGTGTGATTCTCTTCTCCTGGTTCAATAGAAGTTTATTGCTCCAAACTTCCCCCTAGCCTGACTAGCAAGAGGCATCTGGACAAAAGGGAAAAGGCTCTAGCAATTAATCCTTTACTTTATTTCCGGCTGATTTAGGATGAGGTGCTAAGTGCCAGAGCCTGCAGTTTCTGGCCTCAGAGGATCACAGAAGGCAGGTCAGCTACAGTAGCATAGTAACTTAGCCTTAGATAAATAAACTTTTTATTATTACACAGCAACACTAAATATCTCCTAAGACAAAGTCTTACCCTCCATTGATGCTGCTGCCTCAAGAACTGACAAGAAAGAAGAACACCCCCCACCAGCGGGGGCTGGCCCCTGGCAGTGAGTGGGCTTCCTGAAGTGTGGCTTAGATCCCTCCGTGGTAATCCTGGACAGTGGGCAGGACCAGGCTAGCAGGTCAGCAGCCAAGGCTAGCCATAATCTCACCACTCAGGAAACCGAAACAGAAGGCTAACTATGAGTTCTGGGATCCCCAGGCTACCAAGTAAGACTCTGACTCAAAAGAAAAAAAAGGGGGGAGGGCATTGAAAAGATTGCTTGGCCATACAGTATTAAATTCAGATTAAAAAGCCAGGCACGGTAGCATGAGCCAATAATCCTATCACAGGAAAGCCAAGACAGACGGAGCCTGGAGCTCAGTGGTCAGCCAGCTTAGCTGAATCACTGAATCCAGGCCACTGAGCGAGTCTTGTCTCAAAGTAGAGAGTGGGCATTCGGGAGACAGAGGCAAGTGGATCTCTGCTGTGAGTTCAAGGCCAACGTGGTCTACATAGTGAGTTCTAGGACAGTCAGGGCCACATAGGGAGATGCCATTTCTTTTTCTTTCTTTTCTTTTTTGTTTGTTTTTTGTTTTTTGAGACAATGTTTCCCTGTGTAGCCCCAGCTGTCCTGGAATTCAGAGATCCGCCTACCTCTGCTTTAAAGCTCAAACAAAAAGCCTGCAGTCACCACAGCCCAGCTAGACTCCACCCCTGTCACTACCCCTCCCCCAAAAGTATGTAGAATGACCAATATTGATCTGATTTCCAGGTTAGTGGTATACACATAAACAATAAAAATAGGATGTGCCAGGCAGGAGAACTGTCACAAGTTCAAGGCCAGCCTGGGATACATTAGACTCTTTTTTTAAAAAAAAATCTGGGATTTAGCTCAGTGGCGGGTTTCTTTAAACTCTAGTGCCCAAAATGACGAGGAGGAACGGGAGCAGGGGAGGGAAGGAGTTCTCAAACTTCAAAACGAACCACCTACAAAGATGTTCTAAGGCCAAGCAGGAGAACTCTTCTGTGGCCCCGGATTGGGTCTTAAAGATTGGTTCCAGTTAGGTAAGGCTGCCGTTACGTAAGGAATGGCCTGGTTTTGTAGCTACAGATGGAGGCGTTTCCGGATAAGACGCCCCAGTGTCGGGAATTTGCTTTAAATACAACCAAAACCATTGAATAAACACACAGATGGCACCGGTTCGGCAGAATGTCACATGGCAGGGTGCTGGTAAAAGGGGGCTCCTTACCCTCTTCCTGTAGTGGGAATGTGTGAAAGTCAAAAAGAATAAAGTATGAGCCAGGCACGGCGACCCACGCCTGTCATCCCCCTCAGGAAGCTGACATTAGCCTCATCGAGGAGTGGGGCTCGATCTCAAAAAATAATAAAAATTTATAGCCGTGGCTATTACTCAGTTGACATGCAAAGTCCTGGGGTCCATCCCAGAACTTCGTAAAAGGGTAGGGTAAAAGCACCAAACCTAACCACCTGAGTTCGACCCCTAGGACCAACAGGGCAGGAGAGAACTGATTCCAACCTCCAAACTGGCATCACTGCATGTGGGTACCACCCTCCACAGACAAAAGTAAAAAAAAAACGACAGCAATAACCTTTTTTTAAAGAGAAGATGGGCGTAGTGGTTCAGGATTAACTCTGGCGCTCAGGAGGCAGAGACAGGTGAATCTCGTTTGAGTTTGGGTAAGTCTGAGGTCACCTTAGTTTACATAACGAGTTGTAGGCCAGCCAGAGCTATATATAAAATAAAATAGAGAGGGCGTCGAAAATATAGCTCAGTATGACGTGCTTGCCCAGTATGGTGGAAGGCCCTGGATTCTACCCCTAGTCCCGCACACACACACACACACACACACACACACACACACCCCACATGCTCCTTTAGAAAACTCAAAAAGTTTAAGAATGAAGTCCTACTTTACCCCTGCCCCCAGCCACAAACACTGAATGCTGACCGAACCTTCCAGCATTTCCCTGCAAATGGTGGCTACGTCCAAACACTGGGTCTTCCCCCTTCTTTCCCTCTCTCTTCCTATTTATTTTCTTTCATTTTCAGAAAGACTTCTTGTATTTTTATATGTTATGTGTGAACGTTTGGCCTATGTGTATGCACGTGCACACATGTGCCTGGTGCCCTCAGAGGTCAGATCTCCTGGAACTGTGGTGAGCCCGCCCTGTGAGTGCTCTAGGTCTCTGCAAGAACAAGTTCCAGAGCTCAACAGTGGTAGAGCACACCTTTAATATCAGCACTTGGAAGGCAGAGGCAGGCTGATCTCTGAGTCCAAGAGGTCGTCTATAGGCGAGTTCCAGGGTAACCAGGGCTGCTACACAGAGACCCTATCCTGAAGAACCAAAAAACAAAGCAAAAAACAAAACTACCAAAAAGCCAAAACAAACAAACAAACAAACAAAAAAAAAACCAACTGTCTGAGCCATCTCTCCATCCCGACACCTCCCCCCCCCCCGTTTCATTTGTTTTTGTTTTTTAAGATTTATTTATTTATGTTATGTATGTGAGTACACTGTCATTCTCCTCAGACACACCAGAGGGCATCGGATCCCATTACAGATGGTTGTGAGCCACCATGCGGTTGCTGGGATTGAACTCAGGACCTCTGGAAGAGTAGCCAGTGCTCTTAACCACTGAGCCATCTCTCCAGCCTGTTTGTTTTGTTTTGAGACAGGGTCTCAGTGTATATCGGGAGCTACCTTTGAACTTAGAGATCAACCTGCCTCTGCCTCCTGAGTTGAAATTACAGGTTTGTAGAAGGGTTTAGTAACTTCTTGCTACATAGTAACACTATGCGTTTCCGGGTCACATGACATCACTGAGCCCTAGTAAGGTGTGGCTCCCCAGGCCTACTCTGTGACCTTGCTTTGCATAGTGGCTTTGACTCCACCTAAGAGTGGGATCTTGGGTCCTAACAAGATAAACTCATTGTTTCAAGGAGCCTGGATTCTAAGAATGTCCTCAGCATGGACACAGTATACTATACTGCCGGTCTCACACTGAGCCACACCCCCCTTCTAGACAAATGGATCAGCAGACATGGCTTCCATGGTGGGTCCCCCAGTACCCTGACCCAGTCCCTCCACAGGATCTACCAGTGGAAGGCCATCCCAGACTAGACGGCCACCCCAAGGCCACAGCTCTGGGCTGGAGTCTGCTCAACCTTTTCAGTCAGAAACTGGCTCTCCTGCCACTGGCCCACACTAGGGATGGTTAAACATTAAGAGGCCAGTTGGCCACACATATGCGGGGTGTCACCCTCTGTCCCCTCTGCCTGCCTGTAATTGAGCTGTCACAGGCAGGGGCAGCTGAGTCAGCACAGTATACTAGACAGAACAGCCACACCCAGTGCCAGAGAACCTAAGTGACCCCGCCTGATCTAACTGTGCCCACTGAACAGTCAAGGAAAGCCAGCATTGTGACCACAGTGGGTCTCAATCACCCACTTGGGCCCTTGTCGCCAAACCTCCAGAAAGCCTTCTCCACATCCCAAATGTTTGAAGGAGAAAGTGGATTCCCACAAGTTGTCCTGAGCTTCATGTGGGTGTTGTAGCCTATGCCTACCTACCTACACACATACACACACACACTGATAAAGGTATTTAGATTAATAATATATTTTTAAAAAGAAAAGCTGGCTTTGGGGGCGTGGCTCAGTGGCAGAGCTCCTCCCTAGAATCCCCCAGTGAGGGGCTGGGGTGTGGCTCAGTGGTAGAGCCCCTCCTAGAATCCCCCAGTGAGGGGCTGGGGTGTGGCTCAGTGGTAGAGCCCCTGCCTAGAATCCCCCAGTGAGGGGCTGGGGTGTGGCTCAGTGGTAGAGCCCCTGCCTAGAATCCCCCAGTGAGGGGCTGGGGGCGTGGCTCAGTGGTAGAGCCCCTGCCTAGAATCTCCCAGTGAGGGGCTGAGGTGTGGCTCAGTGGTAGATCACCTGCCTGTCATACATAAGGCCTCAGGTTTTATCCTCACATTCTCACAAATAAAAGAAAAGCCCCACCCAGAGATGGTGGCACATGCCTTTAATCCCAGCACTGGAGGCCGGCCTGGTTTACACAGGGAGTTCCAGGACAGCCAGAGCTACACAGAGAAACCCTGTCTGAAAAAAAGAAAAGCCCCTCCGGGCCATTCCAGCATCCAAGGAAGACCATCAAGAGGAGGCCAGAAGCCAATCATAAATGGTGGCCATGCCTGTCATCTCAGCACCCTGGAGACTGAGGCAGGAAGATGGGGAGTTGGAAGCCAGATGGGCTACTAAAAATAAAGTGGGCGGGGTAAAGGAGTCAGAGCTTCCCAGCACGCTAGCTTCCTTCACACAAAGGGGAGGCCCTGGTCCAAGACATCATGGACAGAGTTCAGGACAGCACAGTGCTGTGAACATACACCAACCTCCAACCTCCCGGTACCTCTGAAAAGATGAGACATCCAGACAGAGGACAGTGGTCACCCAGGTCACTATCTGAGTCTCATCTCCAGGTACTGGGACAAAGGGGCCTGGTGCATCCACTTTTTGATAAAGAGGCCATTGAGGCACCAAAGGTGGATTCCAGGCACCCTTAGTTGAATGCCTTCTCTCTCTGCCTCAGTTTCCCTCCCTTACCCAAAAGGATCACCTCTCAATTCTGTTGGGACCCTGAAAGGATATGAGGACCTGTTGCCAAGGAGATCCTGGGCCCTCCCACCTCAGCAAGAAAGGGAAGTTATAGCCCCCTTCCTGAATGGACCCTCTAAGGCTCAGCCAGGGGGAAAGGCCCCACTTGGCCTTGGAATCACATTGAAGCTGCGTTGCTATGGTAACAGATTTTCTGTGGGATTTTTTTTTTTTTCTTTTCAGCAGCAGCAGCACAGAAAACCTGAGTCACAGGCTCCTAGGAGCCCACGGAGGGGGCGTGGCTGTCTTCCAGCTTCCTAGGCGTCCCTGTGGTGACTCAGAGGGTCCTCCAACCCACAACCCCCTTCCTGGGCTTAGCTGTTTGCGATGTTCGAAATAAGTAATCCCCACAACCCAATGCGGCTCCAGGACTTCACCTCCCAAAGTCGTACAGTGCTCAAAACCAAGCCACTCCTTGCCCCAAGAGGGGAGCCGCCAGACACCCTACAAAGCCCAGCCTCACCTGTCGCTCGCTCTTCAGCCAGCCACCCTAGAGGTGATGGGGACAAAATCCTTTGAAAGCATACTCGAGATTAGAACCCAACATGTAAACCAGGAGGGCAGTGTGGGGAGCACGGGGTCTTCTTGAGCCAGCAGGGGCTTGAGAGGGTCAGGAGGAGCAAGGAGGAAAAGACCCTCCTCCCAATCCTGCCCTCATGGGAGCTCCACCTCCCAGGAACAGAGCCTGGCTCCAAGTACCTCTGTGTTTTACAGATGGGGAAACTGAGGCCAGGGAGCAGGAAGCAAATCTGCACGGAGGATTCACAGCCCCATCCCGCCTTCCCTCCCCCTATCCCGACTAGGAGTTCTCAACACGTGTTTCCCAAGGCCCAGCCCCGCCTCCTTGCCACGCAGGCCTGCCCAAAATGGCCTCCCCGGCACACCCACCCAGCAAAAAGCCCAGGGAGGAGTTGGCTGCCATGGGAATGAGACTTAGACCCAGACATATGAGGGCAGAGGAGGTCGAACTGTGACCCCAAGTTCCCTTCAGATTCTCATCCCTTCAGCTCCTTCCATTTCCGCCCCCTCCTGCCGCATCCGTGTGAATCATGCACAATCACAGCACCCTCAGAAAAGGGTACCTGTCCAGGCTCGCAAAACACACCCCGTAGCTCCTTCCAGGCCCCAAGGGCCAAGTCACCTGGGCCTTGCCTAACCTTCCCCAGGGCACAAGCCTTGGGCACAGCTCTGTAAGCAGAGAGCTGGTCTCTTTAGGCTAGAGAGTACCAGGCATCTTCAGGGTTCCCTCCAGTCCCAAATCCCAACCTTCCTCCTAGATGTGCAGGGCTTCCCTATCTGCACCTCCTTGCCTTTGCTGTGGCCCCTGCCTGCAAGACCAGTCCATAAACTTGCTGTGTGTTCATTTCTATTCGTTCTTCTGGGGCAGCTCTTGGGTCCTTAGAAAGGATCCCAGATCCTTATAATCTACTACCCCGATCCTGTACCCCCCATTTTTTGCTTTACATGCCAGTCACATTCCCAAGAGACGTTTACCGCTCCTTGTATATCAATGTTTGCTAAACAGGTGGGAACTCTGACCCCCCTCTTGCCCAGGATTGTGAAACAAGAGAAGCTATGGTTCACTGGTGTGTGTGTGTGTGTGTGTGTGTGTGTGTGTGTGTGTGTGTGTGTGTGTGTAAAATGAGAGAACATTCTGGAATCAAGTACACCCAGTTCAGCACGTTGCTGACTTACTGTATAACAGTAAGCAAATGATTGCACCTTTCTGAGCGTTAATTCAGCCAAACTCAGGCAGGCCCCACCCAAGGCTTTGCCCTCTGCAGTGGGGGAGGGGGTCTTCCTCGCCACAAACTGGCTCCCATCCAGCTATCTCCAAAGCCTGGGGTCCAATTTCCCAACCAAGGAAGTGAGGTCTCACAAGCCCCTGCCAGCAGGCAGCCAAGACCCTTTGGAAAGAAGGGGGTACGCCAGAAAGGAGGCGCCTACTTGTGCCATGCCCATACAGGTCGGAAATGGCCTGCCAGCCTGCTGGAGGCCCTGGATGGGGACAGATAGAGTTGCAAATGATTGTTACCAGCCACAGAGGCCTTGGGGACCGGTTCACTCGAGGGTAGAGGCTTTTGAAGGGACACTCTGCCGAGTGCCGGACCGCGAGGCGTGCACAGGAGGGCAGGGAGGGCGCTTGGCACACAGCCACCCGCGCCACGCCGCCTGCCAGCCGGGGTGCGAAGGAAGAGCCAGGCGGCTTCACTCTGCGCCTCCTCACTGAACCGTAGACCAGGGACAACGCCTGGAGGGTTGGGGGTGACTCCTCCGCAGAGGGACCCGCCTAAGTCGATCCCCTCCCCCAGCTCCGCCGCATCTGGTTTTCCCATCTGCAGAGCCTTAGCAGGACAAAGGGGACGAGGGAGGGCCCAGCCGTGGCGACCCGCCCCCCTGCTCACAAAGGCCGCGGCCCGGAGCGCCAGGCCTCCGTAAGGGGAGGTGCGGTGGGGGAGGGGAAGCCCCTGCGAACACCATCCCCCCCACACACACACACACCAGTCACAGGGCCGACCCCGCCCAGCACACCCCACCGGGATCAAAAGCGCCCCCCCAACCTCTTCTATCTCGCCAGTTAAGGCGGGGAGGGTAGGGGTGACTGTCCCCAGGCCCTCCAGCCAAAGGCCCGAGAAACGGGAGAGGACGCACGAGGAAATGAACAAGGGGGCGGGGGGACCCTTCCTCTCCAAGACCTGGGACAGCCTATCCTAGAGGATCAGCTCATGAATGGGGACGGCTCAGACAAGGAGGGAAGAGGAAACAGAGAAGGTCTAAGCTAGGGGTGGGGGAGGTGGACAGTATTGCTTTAGGATCTGCTAGGCCGTACCCCCCTCCCCACGTCACAGAAGTACATGCCTTTAATCCCAGCACAAGAGACAGAGGCAGGAAGATTTCTGCGAGTTCGGGGCCAGCCCGGTCTACATAGCGAGTTCCAGGATAACCAAGGCTATAATAGTGAGACCAGGTTTTTCGTAACTAGCAGCCCACCTCCCTATGACGGAGCCCAGAGGCCTGTGGGCCTAAAGGGAGCCCAGGAGGCGATAAGGAAACAGAAGGATGCAGGAGTGCAGAGATGCTTTTGTGCACTGGGTCGGGACCCATGGGAGAGGACATGTCCCCAACTCACCCTGGCGCGTGGACACGTTCCTCTCGTTGGCCGCCTGCAGCACCACCTGAGCGCAGCTCTGTTCCAGGGCGAAGAGCTCATCTTTGCCCACCTTGGTGGCCTTGCCAGCCTTGAGGGTACCGCTGGGCCCGGATGGAGCCAGGTAGCGACCTTCGCAGTCGCGAAAGGCCACCTTGCCGGAGCGGAACTCCAGCGTGAAGCCCGTGGCGGGCTCGGGCCGCGCCACCAGGCGCCCGTCGTGGCGCAGGAAGCGGTGGTCCGACGTCTGCACGTTGTAGCGCTGGTCCTGGAAGGCCAAGGTGATGAGCGAGTCGACGCCCCAAGGCACGTCACGGTCTACCGCGATCTCGTCGGCCGGTCGCGCGCTCAGATGCGCGTAGCGCTTGCGGGTGATGCTGTAGATGTTGACCTGCGGGTGCATGGCGATGTGCACGCTCCACTTTTCGGCCGGCGACACGCTCTGCGCGAAGCACGACAGGCGGTCCTCGGTGCCGCCGAAGTAGCGCCGGTGCGCCTCGGATTGCAGCGACCAGCGGCCGTCGTCGTGCGCCACGACGAGGAAGCGGCAGTCGCCGTCGGGCGCCTCGCGCTCGCAGGTCACGTTGCCGTCCTTGTCGGCGGCCAGGTAGCGACCCAGATGGCTGCGCAGACACACGGTCGCGCTGCCCGCCTCATCCGGAGGTTGCTCCAGCGTCCAGATCTGCTTCTTCTTCAAGCTACTAGCGGATGCGTTCACCTTGAACCCGAACGCCTCGGCTGTCAGGTACTTGTTGCCGCAGCTGATGAGGCCGAACTGGATCTGCACAGCTTCGGTGGTGCCATTGGCGGTCATGGTGGCGGAGGGCGGCCCGGTGGCCCCGGGAGCTTGGGTGACTGTGCCCGACCTCCTTTGTTCAGCACGGCTTAGCCCGCTGCAGCTCTCCACAAAGCCAGCCCGGCGGCGCCCTGGATTTTATAGGCAGATGACGTCATCGTGTTAGGCCACGCCCCTACCCGGGCCTGCCAGGGGAGGGGGCTTGGCAGCGCGCGCCGGAGCCCCTGCGCTTCCCCTGCGGGTTTTTTTTTTTTTTTTTTTTTTTTTTTGGGGGGGGGGTGTTAAGAGAAGGTCTCACTCTGTAGCCCAGACTAGGCTTGAAGTCGATGTGCGGCTCAGGCTGGACTCGAACTCATAGCAATCCTTCTTCTGCCTCTGGCCTATTCGTGTTTGCTAGCCCATTTAACTGTTCCTCCACAGTCGTTCTCTACAGTAGTTGGATGATCCCCAACTTTCTCCTGCTCTCGGAGCCCACCCTGGAGCACCCCCAGCCCCAAACCCAGTCAGTGGGAAGGACCAAGTTTAAGGTAATGGAGGGAGGGAGGGTCCAGGGTGTACCAAGAAGTAGCTTTGAAGAGACCAGAGACGCCAGGGCTGGAAACAGAGCCCTACCTGCCCCGCCCGCCTCAGGGTCTCTCGAAGGCCTCTTAGCCTAGACCTCCTGAGCAGAAACTGAGGTTTCTATTCCAGGGCCAGCATAGAGTACAGCCACCCTGCTGACTTTAAATAAATTGTGGTGATTGTGGCCCAAGTCAGTGACCAACAAAAGTCCCCACTCCAGTGCTGCTCAAGCCCTGGGGTGCTGGTCTACCAGGAAGCAGGGTAGGAAAGGCAGGAATAGTGAGTGGTCTCTGTTTATGAAGACATCAGAAACGCAGGTCAACTCCCTGGCATGGCACAGTCCCAAAGTAACTATAAACTGCAGCCCCTCAGAGTTCCACACCAGAGGGACCTTCCCACAAACACCACCTCCCACCACCCACCACCCCGTGTAAGAACACTTCCCTTTGAGTTTCTGGAAGGCTGAGACATCCCCTAGGACATTCCCCACATGCCAGGCAGGCCCCTGGAATGCTGGCCCAACCACAGGCTGCCCACAAGATCTGGGCCCTGGCCCTTCCCAGCCACAGGCTGGACAGGGTACTGAAGTTGACCAGTCTTCAGGGTGACCTGCGTCCAAACAGATCCCCGTCCCAGGCCATCCCCTCCAGGGACCATCAAAGAGGAAGAGCAGATGCCATGGTTTTCCCATCATCAAAAGTGAGTCCTGACAAGCCCTTAGCATCCTTGCTAGGAAATCAAGTTCCTCCCTGTGGCTGGTTTTGTGTCAACTTGACACAGCTGGATTTGTCACAGAGAAAGGAGCTTCAGGTGAGGAAATGCCTCCATGAGATCCAGCTGTAAGGCATTTTCTCAATTAGTGATCAAGGGCGGAGGGCCCCTTGTGGGTGGTGCCATCCCTGGGCTGGTAGTCTTGGGCTCTATAAGAAAGCAAGCTGAGTAAGCCAGGAGAAGCAAGCCAGTAAGAAACATCCCTCTATGGCCTCTGCATCAGCTCCTGCTTCCTGACCTGCTTGAGTTCCAGTCCTGACTTCCTTTGGTGATGAACAGCAGCATGGAAATGTAAGCTGAATAAACCCTCTCCTCCCCAGCTTGCTTCTTGGTCATGATGTTTGTGCAGGAATAGAAACCCTGACTAAGACACTCCCTTAGAGGTCACAGAAAAGGTCACCAAGAATGAGGTTGATAGCTAGCCGCCCTCTCTGGCTGTGGGACTTTGCCCAGATTACTTGGGCTCTCTGACCTCCCCCTCTTCTGTAGTAAAGACACATACTCTTGAGCACAGTGAGTCACACTTGTAATCCCAGATCTTGGGAGGCGGGGGCAAGAGGATTGGAGTTTAAGACCAGCCTTGAGGGAGCAGGTCAGAAGACTGGAGGCATTAACACCCAAAACCCTATACTGAGAGGTGCCCTGCCATCCGGTACTCTGTTCAAACCTGTTTAACCCAGGAGCATCTTGGGCAGAATCAGACAAGTTAGCCTCATTACACACCAGGCTGTTAAGTCAATGCCTGCTATGTGTCAGGGCTCCATAAAAGCTCGGTATTGATTTGTCATTTAACATCATGTCAGGGCACGGGTGTGCAGGCCATCCCTCCCAAGCTTTAGGCCCAAGCTACGGGGGATGGCCTGGGTGTGGTAATGCAAGTGCCAGCACACCAGAGGTAAAGGCAAGAGAACCAGGAGTACAAGGTCATCCTAGGCTTCCAAGATGACCTTGAATGCCAGGCCAGCCTAAGCTACATGAAAACTTGCCTCAAAAACCCAAATCCAGGAGCTAGAGCGAGGGCTCGGAGGATAAAGGCATATTCCCAGGCTGAAGGGCTGGACTTAGTCTCCGGACCGGACCATCATGATGGAAGGCGAAAAGAACTCCCTCAAGTTGTCCCCCATCTTAGGCACTGTGGTACCCAAATGCCCCCTCCTTCATGCATGCATACACACACCCCACACATACACACACACACACATATGTGCAAGCGTAAGTATGCCCGTTGGGATCCCTGACACTCACGTATAAAGCTAGGCCTATCATGTGCATTTAGAACCCCACACTGGGGAGGTGGACACAGGAGGGTCCTTGGGCTCACTGACCAGTCAGCCTAGCCAAGTCAGCGAGCTTCAGTATGAGGAATTCAAAACTCAGCGGTCAGCTCTTCTAAGGACCCAAGTTCAGTTCTCAGCACCCATGGAGGCTCACAGCCACCTCTAACCCCAGTTCCAAGAGACCCAAGTCTCTTCTGGCCTCCTCAAATTCCTGCACCCACAAATCTTTTGAGAATTTTAAATTGGGCAGTCGTGGCGCACACCTTTATTCCCAGCACTCGGGAGGCAGAGGCAGGGAAATCTCTGAGTTTGATGCCAGCCTGGTCTACAGAGCAAATTCCAGGCTAGCTGAAGCTACATAGTGAGACCCTGCCCTGAATAACAACAACAACAAAATGTTTTTCACAAAATGGAGGAACCAACCAACAAGGTGTCTCAGCAAGTGAAGGCAGGTGCTGTCTCCAAGCCTGAACAGGTAAACTGGGTCTTAGACCCACAGAGTGGGAGAAGAGACGTGACTCTGTTCTCTGACCTCCAGACGCGAACTGGGGTGTACACTGCCCACAGTCACTCACACACAAACTAAGGTAGAGAGCTATGGGGAAAGTTACCCAGCACCAACCTCTGGCCTATACACACACGCGCACACACACACACACACACACACACACACACACACACACACATGCATACACACATGTTCACACACATGTACATGTGTACACACGTACACACACTCACACGTGCGTGTACACACACGAAGTACTCGCACGTACACACCTGGGTACATACATGCGTGTACACCCGTGCACACATGCACACACACAGAGTGTTGTGGAAGGAAACCACAGAGAGGCTCCTTGGATTTTCCCTTAAGATGAGTTTGGGTCCAGGACTCAGAACAGAGGCCTAAATGTTAGGGGACTTCCACCTGGCTCTGGGTGAGGTCATCTGTGAAGAACTGAGGTTCATTTCAGCAGAACCGAAGCCGTCATTGTTCTCATTTCATATGCCACCCTTGGGGACAGATAACACAGCCACGGCCACACAGTTCAAATACAAAGGATGAAACAACCTTCACCGCCCTGTTCCCACCCTACTCCCTCCCCCACCAGCTAGAGATCTTCCTGGTGTTATTCTTTAAATGGAGACAAGCAAACATGGATATATATATATTCAACCCCACTGATGGTTTTGTTTGGTTTGTAATGTTTTCAATGAAAGTCACGGCCTTGCCAGGCAGTGGTGGCGCACACCTTTAATCCCTGCACTTGGGAGGCAAAGGCAGGTGGATTTCTGAGTTCGAGGCCAGCCTGGTCTACAGAGTGAGTTCTGGGACAGCCAGAGCTACACAGAGAAACCCTGTCTCAAAAAAACCAAAAAAAAAAAAAAAAAGAAAGTCACAAAGTCACGGCCTTGAACATGTTAGGTGAGCAGTCTGTTACTGAGCCACACCCCCAGCCCCTCGCTGGGGGATTCTAGGCAGGGCCTCTACCACTGAGCTATACCCCCAGCCCCTCACTGGGGGATTCTAGGCAGGAGATCTACCACTGAGCCACGACCCAGACCCTCACTGGGGGATTCTAGGCAGGGCCTCTACCACTGAGCCACACCCCAGCCCCTCACTGGGGGATTCTAGGCAGGGCCTCTACCACTGAGCCACGCCCCAGCCCCTCCCTGGGGGATTCTAGGCAGGGGCTCTAGCACTGAGCCACGCCCCTAGCCCCTCACTAGGGGATTCTAGGCAGGGGCTCTACCACTGAGCCACACCCCCAGCCCCTCACTGGGGGATTCTAGGCAGGGGCTCTACCACTGAGCCACACTCAGCCCCTCCCTGGGGGATTCTAGGCAGGGGCTCTACCACTGAGCCACACCTCAGCCCCTCACTGGGGAGTCTAGACAAGCACTCTACAGCTGAGTTACCACCTCATGGTTCGTTCTTTTGATTTTGGTTTTATGAGAAAGGTTCTCATAAGCCAAAGGTGCATAGCAACTTCTGATTTCTTCTTTTAGCCTCCCAAGTGCTAGGATTATAGGCAAGTAGCACCTTCCCCAACTATGTGGTTGGTTGTTTTGTCTCCTCCTCTTCCTTTTTCTCCTCCTCCTCTTCTATTTTTTTCTTTTGTTTTGTTTTTTTGGTTTGTTTGTTTGTTTTTGTTTTGTTTTTCGAGACAGGGTTTCTCTGTGCAGCTCTGGCTTTCCTGGAACTCACTCTGTAGACCAGGCTGGCCTTGAACTCAGAAATCTGACTGCCTCTGCCTCCCAAGTGCTGGGATTAAAGGCATGCGCCACCACTGCCCAGCGAAAATGGGGCGTCTTTATGGACTGGGAATTCTGCAGCTGGCCAGATCTAGTAACCACTGAGCGTCGGTTGGGAGTGGGGCTGTTATTATTGTCACTGCTGAGCCTCTGCTGTTGTAGGCACACTTAATAAAGAGCCACACAGAGCTCCAGCCTGCTCTATGTCACACCTTCCCCAAGTGTCCCCAGCCCTGACACCCCTGAGTCCTGGGAGGGATGGGCTAGGCCTACACACATCACGAGGTCTCCTCTTTGGCCCTGCCCCAGGTCCCTCTGGGGAAGATGGGGACATGGACACTGTGTCCCTGGATCCCATGGGGACCCAAGTGCCACCTGATCCCTGAAGAGATGAGGGCGCAGCACAAAACAGAACAGTTAGTGGAGGTCAGGCCTGAGCTGCTCCTGGCTGGATGCCTTGCCCGTCTTGCTCCAGACAGGAAATAAGGCCACAGGGATAGGCTGCCCTGCTCCGCAACACCTGCCTTGAACTTAGTTCCCTGAAGGAGGACTCCTAGAGTGTCTCCAGAATCCCCATGATCCTCTATTTCTGCCACTGCTGAGCAGGGACTTCCAAAGGGACCAGTAGTGACTCCCTGGACTACACAGCTCACCCACCCACCCCCCTTCTCCCAGGTTGTCACAAGATTTTTGTGTGAGTGTGTGTGTGGTGTGATGGGGCCTATGTACCCCAGGCTAGCTCCATAAACTTACTATGTAGCTGAGGATGACCTTGAACTCCTGATCCTCCTGCTGAGATGGCGGGGACTGCTCACCACAGATACCGAGGCTCCACGATGTAGCTTGATGGGCACCCCCTTATCACCCCAACTTTGCAGTCTCTCACCTCTTAGCTTTCCTGGAAATCTCATTCACACTTCTCAGGAGCTCCCAGCTGCTGGGAAGAGCAAGGCTGTGTCAACTCTCCATTGCTGTAGTAGCTGAGGACACAGAAGGCCTGGCCCGAGAGGCTGTCCCAGGAGGGCAGCACAGTAGAGCTGCTCACAGCTGCATGTGATCTTGTCCTAGCAGAGCCTCAGTTTCCCTTGCTCTCAATCAGACATCAGTACTGGGCAGCTGGAGAAAGGCAGAGGCAGGGAA
Organism: Uromys caudimaculatus; assembly: GCA_028551405.1. Taxonomy (NCBI): domain Eukaryota; kingdom Metazoa; phylum Chordata; class Mammalia; order Rodentia; family Muridae; genus Uromys; species Uromys caudimaculatus. The sequence goes on from CM052721.1 coordinate 9,417,872, forward strand.
ATTTCCAGCCATCAAATGAGACCTTTTCTCAAACAAACAACAACAACAACAACAACAAAAAAGCTGGGCTTAAGCTGGGCAGTGGTGGCACACACCTTTAACCCAGCACTAGGGAGGCAGAGGCAGGTGGATTTCTGAGTTTGAGGCCAGCCTGGTCTACAGGAGTTCCAGGACAGCCAGGGCTATACAGAGAAACCCTGTCTCAAAAAAAAAAAAAAAAAAAAGAATGTAAAAGAAAACTTGTATTGAATGTGGTTCAATTGGTAATGAAATCCTGGATTCTAACCACAGAACCTCGTAAACCAGGCATGGTGGCACAAACCTGTAATCCCAGGACCCATGAGATAGAGACAGGAGGATCTGAAGTTCAAGACCATCCTCTGCTATGAAATGTGCTAAGGCTAGCCTGGGCTACATGAAATCTGCCTTGGGTACGCATGTAGGTACATACAAACATACAAACATGCATGCATCTATATACATACATAGATCAATTGATAGATACATAGCTCAATGGATTGATAGATACATAGTTAAGTAGATCAATCTATTGATACATAGACGCATAGACAGATATAAAAATAGATGATAGATAGATAGATAGATAGATAGATAGATAGATAGATAGATAGATAGAAAAAGTACCATGTGCACACACACACACACACACACACACACACACACACATTACTGTAGCTGGCCAGACAGTTCAGAACTAGCTTCCCTGCAGACCACACAGCCTTCTGTGGTTCAAGCCCTCAATAAAGGGGCAGCCTCGTGAACTGGAGGCCGTGAATAGCCTCTTTGTGGCTCTGTGGTCACCTGCTCTGAGGGCCCCTCAAGGCAGCCTGGTACTACTGTCACCACTTGCCCATCTGAGCTTAGGAAGGGGGAGGGGCCAACTCTAGGACCCACATCCTGCCGGCTGAGTCCCCACAGCCCCAGACCCAGCTGGGCTTTGCCCCCAGGCCCTGAGTTACTCCCAGCCTGCCTCCCTCTGACCAAGAGGGTAGACCAGGCTGCCACCACCATCGCTGTCTCCGCTAACAATGTAACTACTTATTCTCTGCCTTCCAGGAAAATGAGGCCAGGACACAACAAACAGGACCCGGCCCAGAGTTTTCTGGCTTGCTGGCTCTTATAAAATATGGGTTTGGAGAGCTGCATCTGTGGCTCAGCAATTAAGAGTACTGCCTGCCCTTCAGAGGATCCAAGTTAAATTCCCAGAACCCACAAGGTCACTCACAATTTTCTGTAACTGCAGCTCTAGGGGATTCAATGCCCTCTTCTGACCTCTGAGAATACCAGGCATGTATATAGTACACAGACATTCATGCAGGCGAATACCCATACACATAGAATAAATGTGTAGAACAAAATATGGTTTTATTTCTGTCAGTTTTTGTTTGCTGTGGTGTGCTGTGTGTGTGCACACTTGCCCGTGTGTCAACCTTGGGTGTCTTTCCTCGGGTGTCACCTGCTTGCATTTATTTGACAGAATGACTCCCCCAACCTAGAGCTCACAGATTAGACTAGACAGGCTGGCGAATCCCAGGGATGCATTCACCTGCCTCTATTTACCCAGAACTGGGATTACAGCATGTTTAGCCACACCCAGCTTTTTCGTTTGATTATTTGTTGTTTTGTTTTGTTTCCCAAGACAGGGATTCTCTGTATAGCTCTGGCTATCCTGGAACTCAGTCTGTAGACCAGGCTGGCCTCTAACTCAAGGATCTGCCTGCCTCTGTCTCCTGAGTGATAAGATTAAAGGCGTGTACCACCTGGTCACAGCCAGCTTTTTATATGAGTTCCGGGATGAAACTCAAGTTCCCTTGATAGCTCAGAAAGCATTTTTCTGGCCATCCTCCTAGTCCCTGGTTTGGTCTTTTTGAGACAGAGTCTCATGTAGCCCAGGCTGGCCTTGAACCTGTGATTCTCCTCCTGCTTCAACCTCCTGAGTGCTAGATGACAGGTGTGAGCTACCATAGCTGACTTTTCAGATAGCAGAGTTGACTGGACAAAACATGACCGTCTGCCTGGGGCTTAAAATGATCCCCGCCAAAGTAGGCACCAAACCTGCCCAGTGACTCCAATTAGAGTCCTGAGACTGTGCCCTAGCCAAGGATGTAATCACCATGAGAGTCCAGCTAGGTGTGTAGCACACACCTTCATCTCAGTACTCAGGAGGCTGAGGCAGGGGGATAGAAAGAAAGAGGCCAGCCAGGGTTCCACAGTCAGAACCTGTTGGGGACTGGGTAGGGATGAGGCTCGGTAAGAGTGCTTACCCAGCATGTGTGAAGCCCTGGGTTCTGTCCCTAGCAGTGGATAAACCAGGAGAGATGCAGTCCTGTCACCCCAGCACGTGGAGTTCAAAGTCCTTGGTTAATAGTGAGTTTCAGGCCTGCCTGGGCTACACGAGACCCTGTGGCTGGAGAAATGGCACAGTGCTTAAGAGCATGGGCTGCTCTTCCAGAGGACCCAGGTTCAATCCCCAGTACCTACGTGGCAGCTCACAACTGTCTGTACAGAGGATCTGACACCCTCACTCAGACATACTGCAGGCAAAACATCACATAAGATAAAACTAACTAACTAGCCGGGCAGTGGTGGCGCAGGCCTTTAATCCCAGCACTTGGGAGGCAGAGGCAGGTGGATTTCTGAGTTCAAGGCCAGCCTGGTCTACAGACTGAGTTCCAGGACAGCCAGGGGGCTACACAGAGAAACCCTGTCTCAAAAAAAAAAAAAAAAAAAACCTAACTAACTAAACAAACAAATAAGGAAGCTGGACTATGGTGGCTCAAGCCTTTAATCCCAGCACTCAGGAAGCAGAGACAGGCGGATCTCTGAGTTCGAGGCCAGCCTGGTGTACAGAGCGAATTCCAGGACAGCCAGGGCTATACAGAGAAACACACACTGTCTTGAAAAAAACCAAAAAAAAAAAAAAAAAAAAAAAACCAAAAAACAAAAAACAAAAAAACCCCAAACAAACCAAATGTGTGTGTGTGTGTATTTATATGCATATACTTACAAACACACACACACACACACACACACACACACACACACACACACACACACACACACACACACGGAAAAAGAGACAGAGGCCAAAGGGCAGAGGGCAGCCTCCAGCCTATTCTGAGACAGGGTCTACTATCTCAGGCTAGCTTCCGAGTCCCGAGCCTCCTACCTCCACCTCAGAGCTGTCAGTGCAGGGCACGCAACCATGTCAGGCACACCACAAAGTCCAACATGTGTCTTGTTTTTAAGATTTATTTTATTTTATTTATGGTCTCTGTGTGTGTGTGTGTGTGTGTGTGTGTGTGTGTGTGTACACGTGTGAATGCAGGTGCCTTGGGGGCCAGAAGAAGGTGTCAGAGTGCCTCGAACTAAGCTCTGAGCCACCAAGTTGGAGATGCTGGGACCCAAACTTGGGTCCCCTGCAGGAGGAGCAAAGTGCTTTTAACCACTGGGACATCTTCCCCAGACCCTCCAGCATTTCCGGGGGGGGGGGGGTGTATAGAGATAAGGTCTCCCTATTTAGCCTAGGTTGGCCTCATATTCTTAACAGTCTTCCCGTCTCAAATGCTGAGATTAAAGGCATTTTCCCATCATGCCCAATATCCATGCTGTAGTTTCTGAGGGAGAAACCTGGGCTGGCCCTGGGAGCCCGGCCTGGAGCCCAGCTCCCCTAGAAGAAAGACAAAACACCTGGCCGTCCACCCTCCCCATCTGTGCCAGGTCCAAGGTGAATTCTGTGAACCGAGGCAATCGTGGCCAGTGCTTGGCGAGGGCCTGGCTAATTAAGAGGGCACTTTAGTGTCATGGGCAGAGCCAAGCTCATGCCAAGATACTCTGCCAGAAGAGGGGCCACTGGCTAGTGCCAGGCCTTGGCCTCGCCTGCCTGGCAGCCATCCCAGCTCACCCCCTCAGAGACCTTCAGGGCTCCCCTTCTGGTGAGCTGGGTCCCAATGTCTGGCCTCGGGTCCCATCTGTTCTTCGAAGTGCCTGGCCCTCAGACAACTCCTCCCTAAGCTAGGGCAGGCAGAGCCAGCTTCCAGAACCCAGCCTCCTCGTGGTTTTCCCATGTTCAAGAGAGAAAACTAGCCAGACATGGTGGCACACACATGTAGTTCCAGCACCCAGCATGCTGAAGCAGGGGAATTATCAAGAGTTTGAGAGGCTAAAGAGATGACTCAGACCGGGCAGTGGTGACGTACGCCTTTAATCCCAGCACTTGGGAGGCAGAGGCAGGTGGATTTCTGAGTTCGAGGCCAGTCTGGTCTACAGAGTGAGTTCCAGGACAGCCAGGGCTATACAGAGAAACCCTGTCTCGAAAAAACAAAAACAAAAACAAACAAAAAAAAAGAGATGACTCAGTTCAGCTTAAGAGCACTTGCAGGCTGTGTAGTGATGGCTTACACTTTTAATCCCAGCACTCAGGAGGCAGAGGCAGGTGGATTTCTGAGTTCGAGACCAGCCTGGTCTACAGAGTGAGTTCCAGGACAGCCAGGGCTACACAGAGAAACCCTGTGTCGAAAAAACGAAAGAAGAAAAGAAAGAAAGAAAGAAAGAAAGAAAGAAAGAAAGAAAGAAAGAAAGAAAGAAAGAAAGAAAGAAAGAAAGAAAGAAAGAAAGAAAAAGAAGGTACTTGAGATTCCTGCAGAGGAACCAAAGCTTAGCTCCCAGCACCACCTCACAACTACCTGTAACTGCCTGCCGCTCCGGGAGATCTGAGACCCACCCATTCTCCACAACCTCGGTGGTCTTCCTCAAGGCCTTCATATACAGTTGCTGGAAGTCAGAATCACAGTCTAGCCCGGCAGCCTCAAGACCCTTGAGGTTTTTTTTTCTAATTTATAGGAAAGAGCAGATTTGGCTGGCTAGGGTCTGTCTGCCCTATCAGCTTCCCCCGGTGGCTAAGGGAACTCCGCTTTCTATCTCGAGGGCTGAAATTGGAGACACAGAAAAGTCCAATTCTGTTGACTAAACAGGAAGACAAGGAATTACGGTGAGGAACAAGAAGGCCCCCAAGTAGGGGATTCCCAGGGTTGGGTAACTAGAATGTACACCGGAAAGGACCTTAGCATATTCTCCACCGCCCTGTATTTGACATCCTTAACAAATAGCTTTAGGATCCTCCCTGACCTCCTAAATGAGGCCCCTTCAAAGTCTGTATTTATTTATTGATTGATTTTTGGGACAAGGTCTCATGTAGCCCAGGCTGTCAAACTCACTCTGGGTCTGAGGCTACCCTTGAACTTTTAATCCTCCTGCCTTTACCTCCCGAGTGTTAGGATTACAGATGGGCACTAGCACATCCCTCTCTCAAAATACTACTTGAGATATCCCATTTGTCAGTCACGTTCCTGCCACAGCAAACACAGCAGAGCTCCTTGACCTCGGAATGGGTGAGGCCGTCTCGTCCCTAGCCAGTGAGTAAAGGCCTCAACCTGACACTAACTTTGTGGGTTGCATTAGAGAAAAATAACTCAGACTCAGTTTTCCTACGAAGTTCTTGGGTTTTGTTGTAGGTAATTATTGTTCTGCAGTGTTGTTGGTTTGACATGTCGTTTAAATCCCAATCTTGCTGGGTGGTAGCACCCAGCTTTGATTTCAGCACTTGGGAGGCAGAGATAGGCTGATGTTTGAGTTCAAGACCAGCCTGGTCTACAGAACAAGTTCCAGGACGGCCAGGGCTACACAGAGAATCCCAGTCTCGAAAAACCAAACCAAAAATTCTTTTTTTTTTTTTTTTTTTTTTTTTTTGGTTTTTTCAAGACAGGGTTTCTCTGTGTAGCCCTGGCTGTCCTGGAACTCACTCTGTAGACCAGGCTGGCTTGGAACTCAGAAATCCTCCTGCCTCTGCCTCCCAAGTGCTGGGATTAAAGGCGTGTGTCACCACTGCCCGGCTCCAAAAATTCTTAATTTTAATCTCAGTGTGTGTGTGTGTGTGTGTGTATGTTTGCGTGTGCCTGTGTATATTTGTGTGTGTGTGTGTATGTGTGTGTGTGTATGTGTTTCTCTGTGTGTGTGTCTGTGTGTGTGTATATGTGTCTGTGTGTGCCTATGTGTGTCTGTGTGTGTCTGTGTGTGTCTATGGGTGCCTGTGTGTGTTTCTGTGTGTGTATGTGTGTATGTCTGTGTGTTTATGTGTGTGTGTATGTGTGTCTGTGTATATGTGTCTGTGCGTGTCTGTGTGTCTATGGGTGCCTGTGTGTGTCTGTGTCTGTGTGTGTGTATGTGTGTATGTATGTGTGTCTCTGTGTGTGTGTGTGTGTCTTTCTCTGTGTGTCTATGGGTGCCCCGGTATATATGTCTGTGTGTGTATATGTGTATGTCTGTGTGTGTGTGTGTGTGCGTGTCTCTCTGTGTGTCTATGGGTGCCTCTGTGTGTGTGTGTGTGTGTGTGTGTGCACACGCATGTGTGTGCCTATGTAATCCCACTGTACTCAAGTACAGGAAAACTTTCAAAGAGTCAGTCAGTTTCCCTTCTACCTTTGTATGTATATATATATAGCATGCCTTCTGCTTCCCTTGCTTTGACTTCTTCAGACTAGCCAGGAGACCAGGACACGCTCCGACCTTCTTGGCGATTCTGCCCCCACCTCCCATCTCACCAAGGGTTTCAGCGGCACACATACCATGGAATCCAGTGTTTTCTGTGCGGCCCCCAGGGATGGAATCCAGGTGGTCAGGCTTGTGTGACTACTGCTTTGACCTACTGAGTCATCTCACTCGCACAGGGTTTTTGAGACAGAGTCTCACACTACAGCCAGACTGGCCTCAAATTCAAAATGATCCTCCTGCCTCAGCACCCTTGGCTACTTTTGGAAACGGGGTTTCGCAATGTAGCCCAGGTTAGCCCTGAACTCTCTATCCTCTTGATGAGGCTTCTGAAATGATTGGAATTACAGACATGTGCTACCATGCCTGACTCCTTTTTTGAGACAGAGAAGGTCTTTAGTATCCCAAATTGGCCTTAAACACACTTTGTAGCTAAGGTTAGCCTAGAACCCCAGGTGTGTAGCGCCACACCCAAGTATACTGCCAACTGGGTTGCTCCCTAGCCCTTAACTTTGTTCTCTTTCTGTGTGAGTGCGTGTAGAGGTCAGAGGAAGACCACAGTGTCGTTTGTCAGGCACGGAACTTTCCAAATAGAGTAGTCTAGCCGGCCAGTGAGTCTAAGTCCCAGAGGTCTGCTGGGCTCTGCCTCCCCAGGGTGTGTAGGTCAAAGGTGGACACTGTGTCCTGTGCAATTACTCTCTATTTACTGAGCAGGGCTCTTTGCTGAGCCTGGAGCTCATGGATTGGGCTAGTCTGGCTAGCCAGCTTGCTCCGGGGATCTGCTGTCTCCCCTTCTGAGTGCTGGGATTATAAATGTTATAAACGCCCACCTGGCATTGATGTGGGATCTGGGGGGATCCTGCAGGCCCATATTTCTTTGTTTGATTTTTAAAATTACTTTAACATATGTCTAGATTTATTGATTTATTTATTAGTTAGTTTTTGGGTTTTTCTCAAGACAGGATTTGTGTGTGTGTGTGTGTGTGTGTGTGTGTGTGTGTGTGTGTGTAGCCTTGGCTGACCTAGAACTTACTCTGTAGATCAGGCTGGCCTCAAACTCACAGAGATCCATCTATCTCTACCTCCTGAGTGCTGGGATTAAAGGTGTGCACCACCACTGCCTGGCTTTAGGTTTATTTGTTTTATGTGTATGAATGAGTGGTTTATTTGCATGTACAACCATGGGCCTGCCTGGTAACATGAGGAGACCATTGGGTCACTTAGAACTGGTGTTACTATGGATGGTCGTGAGCTGGGAACTGAACTCAGGTCCCCTGAAAGGGCAACAAGTGCTCTTTACAGCTGAGCCATTTTTCCAGCCCCAGTGTGTATACTGATTAAAAACACCCAGGTGGCCGGGCAGTGGTGGCGCATGCCTTTAATCCCAGCACTCAGGAGGCAGAGGCAGGCGGATTTCTGAGTTCGAGGCCAGCCTGGTCTACAGAGTGAGTTCCAGGACAGCCAAGGCTACACAGAGAAACCCTGTCTCGAAAAAACAAAATCAATCAATCAATCAATCAATCAATCAACCCAGGGGTGGTGATGCAGACCTGTGACTCCAGTGCTGAGCAGACTGAAGCAGAAGGACCATGAGTTTAAGGCTAGCCTGGGCTAAGCAAGCTCCTGTCTCCAGTATGCACGCATAGAGGGCTGAGGAGACGGATCAGTGATTATTGCTCGGCAAACATGAAGAACTGAGTTTGAGTTTCTAGCTCTCGTGGAAAGAGCCAGGTGTGTCTGTGTGCGCCTGTAACCCAGCATGGCAGGATGGAGACAGGTGGATCCTGAGAACTTGCTGGCCAGCCACCCTAGCTGAATCAATAATTGTGGCTTAATTGTGGCTCAGTGAGACTCTGTCTGCCTCTGTCTCTCTGTCTGTCTCTGTCTTTCTCTGTCTGTCTCTGTCTCTCTCTGTCTGTCTCTGTCTCACTCTCACTCACTTTTGAGACTGGTTTCTCTGTGTAGCCCTGGCCATCCTAGAACTCATTCTATAGACCATGGTGGCCTCGAACTCATAGAGATCTGCCTGCCTCAGCCTCCACAGTGCTGGAATTAAAGACATGCGCCACCATGGCCCTGCAAGAGACCCTGTCTCAAGGCAACAAGGCAGAGAGCAATAGAGAGAGAGACACTCAGTATCCTGCTCTGGCACATGTGTGTACCCATATGCTCAGGGACGTGGAACACACACACACACCATATACAAACTACGTGAAGCCAGTCAGGCACGGTGTTTGTTATAGGGTGGCAGAGACAGGAGGATCTCATGAGTTCCTGTCCAGCCTGGGCTACGTAAGGAGACTGTCTATTAAAAGGGATAGCAGGAGGGCTGGAGAGGTGGCTCAGCAGTTGAAAGTGCTTACTGATCTTGCAGAGGACCTGAGTCTGGTTCCTAGTCACCATAGCTGCTGCTTATAACCACCTGTAACTCCAGCTAACTCCAGCTCCAAGGTCATCCAAAGCATCCAGGCTCCACAGACACCAGCATTCACGCACACACACACATACACACACACACACACACACACACACACACACACACACACACATACACACACACCTACCACCACTACCACCAAGCAGGTGACTAAAATCTGTAGCCAGCGGTGACCTCTATGTGATTTGCCCGAGCTGGGTGAATAAATGACACCTCCTAGGCGTCTCTCAAGCCTTGAGCCCACCCAAGGCTCAGAGAAGGCAAGAGACTTGCCTGGGGGTACCCAGCAAGCCAGGGATATGGAGGAGCAGCCAGACCTCCTGCTGTGGAGCCAGATCAGCCTCAGGAAATCCTGGCCAGCGCTGGCTGGGAAACAGTTGTTTTGTTTTCTTGTCTGTCCTGCAATCCCAGGCAGCTGTTTCTTTTCATGTCCAGGGAGGTTTGGAAAGGAAGGCCTTTTCACCGGAAAGACCTGGAGCCTGAGCCAGGGTTCTCTCTTAATGAGATCCCCAGATCTTTGGAGGAGACCGGCTTCCGGTTGAGGAGGGGGGAATGGGGGATCCTTAAGGAAGGGAGGAGGAGTCGGGAGGAGGGAGGAAAAATAGCAGGGTTTTTTGGTTTGGTTTGGTTTTTTTGGTTTTTCGAGACAGGGTTTCTCTGTGTAGCCCTGGCTGTCCTGGAACTCACTCTGTAGACCAGGGTGGCCTCGAACTCAGAAATCCGCCTGTCTCTGCCTCCCAAGTGCTGGGATTAAAGGCATGCGCCACCCCTGCCTGGCTGCAGTTTTTTTTTATTCTATGTGTGTGGTGCTTGCAATTATGTCTGTACCACGTGTACCTGCTGTCCGTGGAGATCGGAGGAGGGCAGCAGATCCTCAGGATCTGGAGTTAGAGACAGTTGTGAGCCACCATGTGGGCGCTGGGGATGGAACACAGACAGCGCTCTTAATTAGCCATCTCTCCAGCCCCAAATGCTCAACAATGGGCTGATTTCCTCCACCTCCCAAAATCTCATTTAGAGAAGCCCTGGAGGCCCCATAAGCAGTGATAGAGACGGATAGGCCCAGAACCCTTCCCCCTGGCAGAAGAGCTGTCACTTAGAGTGGAACCTTACTTTCAAAACAACTTAAGGGGCTGGACAGATGGCACCTGAGCTTAGTTCTCAGTGCCCACCTTCAGCACCTCACAACCACCTAAAACCCCAGCTCCAGGGACTACAGCGCCCTCTTCTGGCCTCCAAGGGCACCTGTATTCACATGCATGTACCCATCCTTATACAGACACATGATACACATAATTAAAACACAAAATCTTTGGAAAGATGGCTCAGCGGTTGAGGGCATTTCCTGCTCTTTCAGAGAACCTGGGTTTGGTTCCCAGCACCTGTAATTCCATCTCCATTCCCCAAAATAGCTTCTGGCTTCCACAGGCAATACACTCATGTGTGTGAACCTATACACGGACACACAATGCACACATATTTTTAAAATAAAATAATAAAATCTAAAAGAGCCGGGCAGTGGTGGCGCACGCCTTTAATCCCAGCACTTGGGAGGCAGAGGCAGGCCGATTTCTGAGTTCGAGGCCAGCCTGGTCTACAGAGTGAGTTCCAGGACAGCCAGGACTACACAGAGAAACCCTGTCTCACAAAAAC
>CM052721.1:9429028-9474888 GCA_028551405.1 Uromys caudimaculatus
GTGACCCTGGCAAAGTCACCTGCCCCTCTCTTTCATGAGTCAAGTGCAAGGTAAAGGGACTAAACACCAGAAGCCATCCCTTCAACAGAGGGCACACCCACACCAGGATTGTGGCTCCTGGCCTACACTGGCCTTTTTATCTCTGATCATAGGTTTAGTCTATTATCTGCAAGAGAGAACAAGTCTTGTCCCCGCCCCCACCCCACCCCACCCCATTAGCACTAGCCAGTTTGCAGGGTCCCAGGCCCAGCTCTTTATGCTCCTCACAGATCCTAAGTCACCAAGGCCTCCTCTGGGGATAGATGTGTTCCCTGGGGATCTGTGAGGCCTGCTGAATCACATGATCTGGACTGGGGCTGTGGCTCGGGCAGGGAAGTGCTGGAGGCCCTGGGTTCCATCCCCACCACCCGGATAAGACACACCCAAGGGCACACAATGCTATTCCAGCATCAGAAAGAGATACACACGTGAAGATCAGGAGTTAATAACAAACCTGGGGTCTGTGGTTAGTTTGAGGCCAACCTGGGCTACATGAGAACCTGTCTCAAATAATAGGGAGAAAGAAAAGGAAGGAAGAAAGAAAGAAAGAAGACAGGCAGTGGTGGCACCTGCCCTTAATCTCATCACTTGTGAGTTCACAGCCAGCCTGGTCTACAGAGCAAGTTCCAGGACAGCCAAGGCTATCTGGAGCCTCAAATTGTTTTCTGTTTTGTTAGGTACTGTACTCAGGGCTTCTGACTAGGCAGGGGCTCCAACACTGAGTTACACCCCCAACTCTTTGACTGTTTTACAAAATAATTTTAATTTTCAAATTATTTTTAATTTCTTATGTGTACACATGTGTGTATGAGAGTGTATGCCACATGTATGTGGTGCCTGTGTGTGTGTGTGTGTGTGAGTGTATGCCACACGTATGTGGTGTAGGAGATGGTGTGAGGTCCCCTGGAACTGGGGTTACAGGCAGTTGTGAGCCACCTGATGTAGATGCCGGAACTGACCTCAGGTCTTCTGGGAAGCAGCAAGCACTCTTACCTATTGAGCTGTCTCTCCAACTCACGTGGTCAGACACAAACACACGTAAACGTTACCCACTGAGCCACCTCCCCAGATCCACCTTTTCCTATTTAGAGATAGTTTAGGTTCACGAATAAATAAACAAAAACTAACAATCTGGGTTTGATAGCACATTCCTTTAATCCCAGCACTCAGGAGGCTGTGAGTTCAAGGCCAGCCTGGTCTACATGGCAAATTCCAGGTCAACCAAGACTACATAGAGAGACCCTGTGTTAAAAAAAAACAAAAACAAACAAATTTAAAAACTAGAAGTTGCCGGGCAGTGGTGGTGCACACCTTTAATCCCAGCACTTGGGAGGCAGAGACAGGCGGATTTCTGAGTTTGAGGCCAGCCTGGTCTACAGAGTGAGTTCCAGGACAGCCAGGGCTACACAGAGAAACCCTGTCTCAAAAAAAACAAAAAAAAAACAAAAAACAAAAAAAAAAGAAAGAAAGAAAAGAAAAGAAAAAGAAAACAAAAGAAATTATCACCTCAACCAGGCAAGCTGTAAAAAGAAAGAGCCATGTGACATGTCATTAGGACACAGGAGGGGCTGGGGAGATGGCTCAGTGGGTAAGACACTTGAGGCACAAGCACGAGGAACTGAGTTCAAATCCCCTACATCCATGAGGGAAGCCAGGCTTGGCTGCCACTGCCTCTGTAACCACAGTTGCTGTGGAGACAGGAGAACTCTGGGGCCAGCTGGCTACCAGCCTAGCTCCGGGCTCAGTGGATGTGCTTCTCTGGCTTCTCTGGCCTGCATCCGTGTGTATGTGTGTGTGTGTGTGTGTGTGTGTGTGTGTGTGCGTGCGTGCGTGTGTGTACGCACACACACACGATGCAGGAACTGACTCCAGGCCTCCCTGTAGATCAAGTTTAATAACACAAGTATAACATTAAAAAAAACAACAACCTGTTCAGGGACCACCCCTCCCCCCATCCAAGCACTTGGGAGGTTGCGGCAGAAGGATTACCGTGAGTTTCATGCCAGTATGAGCTATAGAGACTCCAAGAACAGTAAAACAAAGAGCTCATTCGGTGGAGTGCTTGCTCGCAGGCCCAAGAACCTGGGCTCAATGTCCCACATCTATCTCCTGAGCCAGATGTGGTGGTGAAAGCCAGTACTCTCAGCACGTGGGGAGAGGAGGCAGGCTCAGAAATCTGTTGACCTCTGTTACACAGTGAGCTAGTTCCAGGCCAGCCTAGACCCTGTGTCCAGAACAAAAACAAAAGAGATGACTTAGTTCATGGGCACCATGGTGACTTTGGGGAACCTTGGGGCGTGGTTTGTGGTCTAGACCACACCTTGCTATCCTGGGGCGTGGCCTGGTGAAGTGGGTGTGGCGAAGCGTGCCATTTTCTTTGTGCTAGTTGTGGGTGGGATCTACCAGAGATGGACCAATCTGGAGAGGTTCAGGCTCTGAGGTCAGGAGCATGGGCGGAGCTTGCAGGGGAAACAGGCCTGTTTCAGAGCCTGCGGTTCTGGGGAGAAGATGCCTGCAGACCCCAGGGTTTCTCTCTGGCCCCCTGTTTCCCCAGTTGTGTGTCGTGTCTACCCCCACCCTTTGTCTCCCACTGCAGAGGGCGCTGGGAATTCAGTAGATCAGAGACGGCTGCTTCTGACCCGCACAGAGATGAAAGGCTTCTGAAAATTTTGGTTTTCTAAATCCAGTGAGAGCCAGGAAAGCAAGATTCTCCAACGCCTACAGGTCGAAGCAGCCACAGTCCCTGTGCCTACGTGGTGTGTGGGAGCCCAGAGAAACTGCAAGCTTTTGTGAAATCACACAGGACTTGAGTAGACCCAGAGTCTCTTAAACCAAAGCAGGAAAAACAGAGTTGGTGCCTTGGAATACATTTGGAGCTAAAATTAACGCGCACGGGGGTCTGAATCAGCTGAAAGGTGTGTGTGATCCCTGCCCTTAGGAAGCTGAGGGAGAAGGAATGATACCAGTCTGAGGCCAGCCTGGGCTACAGACTATATAATCAGAAACCTGGTAATCCCAAATATGCTAGCACATACCTATAATCCCAGCACTCGTTAGGCAGTGAGAGGTTGATCTCTGTGGGTTCAAGGTTAGCCTGGTCTACATAGCGAGCTCTAGGACAGCAAGGGCTACAGAGAGAAGCCCTGTCTCAAACAAAACAAACAACAAGAATACAATAAATAGCAAGCCAGGCTTAGTGGCACAGGTCCTTACTCCCAACACTCAGAAGGTAGAAGCAGGTGGACCAGGAGTTCAGTGTCATCTTTACCTTCTTAAAGAGTTTGAGGGTTAGCCTAGGCTATATGAGACCATCATATATTTATATATATGATTATATATACATCATATATATACATATATATAATCAGTAGGTAAAACACATGGGGACTTAATTTAAGTGTCCAGCACTCATATGAAAAGCCGGACTCCTGGTGCTCTGTAGAGACTGCTGGCCCCTGCCTCCTACAAGCCAGTGTTAAAGGCATGTGCCACACCACCACAATACCGACGCACTCAGCACATGAACGTTTTCTGTATCTCATTGCTGCTGCTGCTCTTCCCCTGCTCCAGGCTAGCTGGACAATGAGCCAGCAAGTTTCTTGAATATTCTCAGGTCTCCTTCTCTCGCCTTGCTGTAGGCGTTCTGGCCTACATCGGAGGATCAAACTCAGATCATCTAGACAGAATCTCTTTACATATCTACATAGCCCTGGCTGTCTTGGAACTCACTATGTAGTCCAGGCTGGCCTCAAACTCATAGAGATCGATCTGCCTCTGCTTCCTAAGCGTTAGGATTAAAGCCCTTCACCACCAGGCCAGGGGTATTTTGCCTTTTTAGAGCCCGGAATTTTTCCTCCCAAAGGGGTCTGTGGGCGTCTCCCCGGAATTCTCCGCATAGGCAGGTACCGCCCCGCCCAGCCTGAGCAGATGGGCACGTCTCTATCGCCACCTGGCGGCTGCCATGAACATAGCCGCCTATTCGGGAAAGGCGGTGCGAGGTCTGAACTACTTGGAATTCAAAGGTGGGGCCCTCTTTTCTCCCGTCTCTTGGAAAGGTAAACCCCAGAGTTGAGCCCAGCCTCTGACTGTCCTCCTAGCAATGGTGGACGTCTTCTCTAAGGAGGACAAGTTAGATTCGGGACCTAGAGAGCGTGCATTTATTTCCAAGTGCCACATTATGTTGGGTGCCCAATGCTCAGCCTGCAATCCAACAAGAATCACTTTTTTTTTTTTTTTTTGGTTTTTCGAGACAGGGTTTCTCTGTGTAGCCCTGGCTGTCCTGGAACTCACTCTGTAGACCAGGCTGGCCTCGACCAAGAATCATTCTTAATGTTGTAGTGCTCATGTGTGCAAACTGAGGCTAAGTGAGACACAACTGGCTCCTCTACCCTGGCCCTGTACTCTTTAATCTTGAGGCATGCCTCGCCCCAGCCTGGGCTTACAAATACCCTCGATGCCCCTAATACCTGATAATGAAGGACCCATTTGACCTCTCTGTCCAATGGCTGCTTTTATTTGGGGGGACAGAGTTAGATTTAAGAAGGGATCTCCTTGTTCACCCAGACCTCTACCTGGGCTCAGACTGAAGCAAACCCGGACCCCAGCCCTATGCAAAGGTCAGAGATAAGAGTTCTCTGAGGACAGAGTGGAATCCCCTCCTCTCCCACTCTAAGTCCTCCTGTGGCACCCCCCTGCACTGCCAGTGGTTTCTCAGAGGTCTGAGGGAGGAGACAACCTTGGGGTGGTCGTGTCAGAGCTGGGAAGAAGCATCTTGGGCTGGGCTCCTCTTCCCTCAGCCAGCCCAGCAGCATCCTACCTGTCACCCCCAGCTCCCAGGAAATCTGCAGCGTCACTTCTGAAGGCCCACAGACGCAACTGTGGGAATAGGATCTTTCAGTACATCAGGCTGCAAGCTCAGCCACTAGTGCATGCTTTGTCAAGGTCCTAGGAAGCTAAGCTCACCATGTCGCCTACTGTCCTGTCCATATTGGCAGTCAAAGCCACCACAGGACCTTTGCACTACCTGCTCTCTGTGTCTGGTGCACCTGGGAGCCAAGACATTCAGTCCACTGTCACAGTCAAAGCTCCTGGTCCTGCAAGGAGACACCTGCAAGTCCATAGAGCTTGGATGGGCAAAATTGTCCAGGTACAAACTCAGAAGTGCCCCTGTATGGAGTAGTGTTACTGGACATTTGTGTCCAGATCCACGCAACTGGGTAGCAGTGTAGGGACTGTTATACCAAGAATAAAATGTCCCTAATGGCCTGGTGCTAGCCTCAGAGCTATTGGCCCCCAGCTTCAGACCCACTAGTCTCCTCTGTACTATAGGATCCAACTATAAACTACATCTCCCAGAGTCCCTGGCAGCCAGCGTCCTGTTAGGTTGAGCTCTGGCGCCTCCTTTTGGCCAAACCTATCTGTGGTAGACCTCTCTATGGGTGGCCTCTGAGAACCCCTTTACGGAAGCCTGTTTTTGAAAAGAAAAACGAAAAACAAAAAAATGCTGGGCATGGTGGCACAGATCTTTAATCCCAACACTGTGGGAGACAGAGGCACGCAAATCTCTGTGAGTTCAAGGCCAGCTTGGGCTACATACCAAGTTCCATACCAGCCTGGGCTACATAGTAAGACCCTGTATCAAAACAAACAATACAGACAAGATAGTCTTACCTGAAGGAGCTGGTGCACACCTGTCATCGCAGCAGAAGTAGAGGCAAGAGGATGAAAAGTGCAAGCCCAGCCTCAGCTATATAGCAAGCTCCAGGCTAGCCTGGGCTACATGAGAACTTGTCTCAAAAAATGCAAAATGACTAAATAAGGAATACAGGCATAGTGGCATAGCATTAGGAAGGCAGAGGCAGGGAGAGCTCCGTGAGTTCAAGACCAACGTGGTCTACATCAGTCGGGACTAAACAGAGAGACCCTGTCTTTTAAAAAAAAAAAAAAAAAAAAAAAAAGCAATTAAACAATAGCCAGGTGTGGGGTGCACATTGAATGTCAGCACCTGAAAGGCAGAGGCAGGCCGGAACTCTGTTGAGTTGAGGCACCTGCTCTACATGGAGAGTTTCAGGGCAGCCAAGGCTACACAGTCAGACTCTGTATTATTTTGTTTGTTTTGTTTTTGTTTTACGAGACAGTTTCTCTGTAGCCCTGGCTGTCCTGGAACTCGCTCTGTAGACCAGGCTGGCCTCGAACTCAGAAATCCACCTGCCTCTGCCTCCCAAGTGCTGGGATTAAAGGCCTGAGCTACCACGGTCCAGTTCTATGTTTTGTTTCTTAAGAAGGATTCAGACTATCCTGACTCGCTATGTAGCCCAGGCTGGCCTTGAAATAACCAATGATCCTTCTTCCTCGTCCTCCCAAGTGCTGGAATTACAGGTTTGAGCCACCAAGCCTGGCTTTGCCTGGTCTTTGATGCACGTGGCTGAGATATCGGCCCTCACCAGTTTACCTCGGGATGGAAGAGTTGGGGGTTGGGGTGGGGGGCAGGAAGAGAACAAGAAATAAGGTTTCCCCACTTGGTGGCGCCAGAGAGAAGCCTCTGGCCTGCTAGTCTTGCTGACCGGACCTCACCAGTTTCAGTACTGACTGCTGTTTTTAAACTTCCACTTTTCTTTCTGTTCCTACCAGACAGAGCCTCCGCGGCTCACACCACACCCTCCTCTTGAGCACCCCACCTCCATCACTCTTAGTTCATTCTGGCCAAGTTGTTTAAACCTCCCTGCATTTGGGGAAGACTCGGAGCTGCAGAGGTGGCACAGGGGTTAAAAGCCTTGGCTTTTCTTCCAGGGGACCCGGGTTTAATTCTCAGAACCCACGCAAGTGCTCACAACTACATGGAAATGCAGTTCCAGGTGAACCAATGCCCTCGAGGGCATCAGCACACATCCGGTGCACAGATATACATGCAAGCAAGCATCTGTATACCCGTGAAAACAAAAATGAAATTTAGGAAGAAAAAGAAACTGAGCCGGGCAGTGGTGGCGCACGCCTTTAATCCCAGCACTTGGGAGGCAGAGGCAGGCAGATTTTTGAGTTCGAGGCCAGCCTGGTCTACAGAGTGAATTCCAGGACAGCCAGGGCTACACAGAGAAACCCTGTCTCGAACAAACAAACAAACAAACAAACAAAAGAAAAAACGAAAAAGAAAAAGTGAGGGTCATGGGAAGTCTCCCCTGGAGAATTTGGGTATAGCGTCAGACACACGCACAAGAGGACTGCAGGATCAATTTCTTTCTTTTCGTTTTGTTTGTTTTTGTTGTTGTTTTGTTTTGTTTTGTTTTTTAAGACGGAGTCTCGGTGTAAAGCTCTGGCTATCCTGGAATTTGCTATGTAGACCAGGCTACCCTTGATCTCACGAAGGTCTGCCTGCCTCTGCCTCCTAAGCACTGGTATGGGCGTGTCCCACTACACGCAGACATATTGGCAGACAGTTTTTATCCTAGCACTTGGGAGACAGAGGCAACGACAGGCAGAGCTTTGAGTTCCAAGCTAGCCTGGGATACATAGTGAGACACTGTCTCAATTTTTATTCACTTATAACGCGTGTGTGTTTCTGCGCATGCGTGCATGCATGCGCAGGTGCACGTGTGCAAGCACACATGTGGAGGTCAGGAGACAGCTCTAGGAGGCTGTTTTGCTTCTCTTCTTCCGCCATGGGTTCAGGCTTGCATCACTAGCATTCCCTAAGCCACCTCGATGGCCCTGGCCTGGAACTTTCTGGCCTCTGGCTTTAGCTGTCCGCCTGAGTCCTGGAATCCCGGGCATGTGTCACCAGGCCTGTCCTCTTTGCTCTTCGGTCTTTGGAGCCCTTTCATCAGCCCACACTGTCCTTTCTACCGCAGGGGTTTCTGGAGCTCTGTACCTGCCCCCTGATGGCTTCGCTGCCCAAACAGGCTGCTGAGGTTCCGGCCACCTGGAATTGGAGTCTAAGTGACCTGCCCAACTGGGTCCTGCTAAGTGTGCTGGCCTTGAGCCTTACCCGGAGTGACCCCAGGCTAAGGGACGGGACAGGACAGGACAGGACTAGAGACTGGACCTTGGGACTGGCTGGCCCCATTCCTTAGAAACATAAGCCTTTACAGCTAGCCATGAACTAGCCACAGTGATCTGATCTCTTCCACCTTCACAAGTCTTCCTGTTTCCCAGAGGGGCTGAGGCAAAGGAAGCTCAACACAGCAGGCTCCTTTGTTGAGCACCTACTGTGTACGTGGGACTCATGCCTCAGCCTTTGTGTCATAGTTTCGTGACAACCACTAGGCCCTTGGCTCTCAACCTGTGGGTCACATACCAGATATTTACATTACGATTAGTAGCAAAATTACAGTTATGAAGTAGCAACCAAATAACTTTATGGTTGGAGGTCACTACCACGTGAGGAACTGTATGAAAGGGCACAGCATTAGGAAGGTTGAGAACCCCTACTCTGGAGAGATAAGTGTCTTATAGCCCAGAAGAAACAGGGAGAGGAGGTAGCTCACTCAGTTCAGGTTAGCCATTTTGTCTCCTTGTTCCAAGTATCGAGGTCCTCTTTTCTTGAGGCAGGGTCTCATGGTCGCCCTGGCTGGCTTGGAATTTGGTATGTACACTGCCGGGCCTTGAACTCACGATCCTCCTGCCCCTCTCCTTAGTGTTAGGATTACAGCCATGCATCGCCTGCCACACCAGGTAAGACCTTTCCAATCTAAATCCAGCCATGGCGTCCATGGACCAACAGTCTTCCCCAGGTAAAAGCACCGACAGGATTCGATTCCCAGCATCCACATGGTGGCTCACAACTGTCCAGCTCCAGTTCTGGTGCCTTCTTCTGGCTTCCACAGGAGCTGTATGCACATGGTGCACAGACATATAGACAAAACACCTATGCCCATACAAATAAATGTTTTTTTTATTTTTATTTATTTATTTATTTTTGGTTTTACGAGACAGGGTAAATATGTTTTTAAGAACCCCAAAATCCAAACAGGTCAGTGCCTACCTGGATTCAGGACAGGTTCAGGCCAGCCTGGGCAACTTACTGAAATCCTGTCTCAACATAAATGGTTAAGAAAATTAAAAATAAGCCATGTATTATGGGGCGGAGCTTTAATCCCAGCACTTGGGAGGCAGAGGCAGCCAGAGGCCTGCCTGGTTTACACAGCTCTTGGAAGGTGGAGGGAGACTGGAGAATCACTTCAAGGCCAATACTGTTCACCCCAGCACTCCAGAGGCAGGTAGAGTTCTACGAATTTAAGCCAGCCTGGTTCATATAGTGAGTTCTAAACCAGCCAAAGCTACATAGTGGAAAAACCCTGTCTCAAAACACAAACAAACAAACAAAAAAAAAGAGTTTAAGGCCAGCTGGACCCACACAAGTTCTTGTTTCAAAGAAATACAGTCTAGAACATTCAGAGGGGGAACACAGGCCTAGCATGGATGAGGTACCAGCTCCTATCCTAGCACTGGGGGTAAAAACCCCACCGCTGCCACCACCACCACCACCAAACAAGCCTTCCTAACCTTATCCAAACTCCCGCCCGCTCCAGGGTAACAGCTGCGCCTCCTGGAAGCCCTTCATGGATTCCTAAGCCCAGGGTAATGGCTCACTCTAGTGATCCCAGAGTCCGAGGCTGAGGCAGGCTAGCCTGGGCTGTACAGAGTGAGACAACCTCCGCCCCGCGCTCCCACCCCGTCCCCACTTTCTCAAACACAAGCCCGCGGTGTGCCTGCGGACCCTCCGAGGTCCCCTCTGCAGGACAGGGGCCCCGGCATCGCGGGTCCCCTTAGGGGAATCGGGGCCATTTCGAAAGGCAGGACCACACCTCGCATCCCCTGCGGGCTCCGCTCTCGAAACGGGAAGTCGGCGGAGGAAGTCGCGCGGGCAGCCGCCGGCCGCCGCCGCATGACTAAGTTTGGCGCGACCTGCGCTCCTTGCCTTTTATGGACGACTCGTGGGCAGCGGGCGGGGACCAGAGGGAGGGGACACCCCAGCCCCCCAACCCTGCCAAACCCCAGTTCCCACTACAACCCAGCTGCTCGCCGCTCTCCCCCATCTGCAGGCCCCGCCCTCCTTCAAGTACAGAAAGGGAAACTGAGGCCCTGAGCGTAGATGGAGAGCGGCTTAGGGTCCTGCCTAGGACTTGAAGCCAGAGGGTAGCCGAGGGCCTCAGCTCTCCAGTCCCTTGGCCTGGCTGGATGACTGACATTCTCAAGGGGAGTGGGGAGGCAGGCAGGGCTGAGCTTCTTTAGGGAATTGAACCCAGGGCCTAGAACATTCCACGGAGCTGTAGCCACAGCCTTCCTTTTTCTTTTCTTCTTTTTAAAAAATGGGATTTATGGCCAGGCATGGTGACATTGGCCTTCCAGCAACTAGAGAGGCATCAGCAGGCAGATCTCTCTGAGTTCGAAGCCAGCCTGGTCATAGAGAAGTCCAGGACAGCCAGGGCCACCTAGTGAGACTCTCTCTCAAAACCAACAGAACCAACAATAACCAACAACAGCTATTTGCATGCCGTTCTTTTTATTTTATTATTTTTAGACAATATTTGTATATTCTTGGCTAGCTTTGAAATCACGGAGATCTGTCTGCCTCTGTTTCCCCGAGTGCTGGGGTTAAAGCCCTGTAACACACACACACCCTAGCTAAGATGTATTTATTTATTTATTTATTTATTTATTTATTTATTTATTTATTTATTTATTTGGTGGTTGTGGGGGAGATATAGGGTCTCATTGTGTAGACCTGGCTGGCCTAGAACTCACAGAGATCTGTGGCAAAGGCGCATGACATGGAGTGGTAGCCCACATCTGGTCATTCATTTTATGTTTGACTGTGTACGAGTGTGTGTTTATACGTGGGTATGTACATGTAACTGAGACACATGGGATCCCCTGGAACTAGAGTCACAGGCAGTTGGGAGCCACCAGACATGGGTGCTGGGAGCCAAACTCAGGTCCTCTGTAAGATCAGCGAGTGCCCCTAACCACTGAACCATCTCTCCAGCCCCTAACAGTGTTTTTTTTTTTTTGGTTTTTGGTTTTTGGAGACAGGGTTTCTCTGTGTAGCCCTGGCTGTCCTGGAACTCACTCTGTAGACCAGGCTGGCCTCGAACTCAGAAATCCCCCTGCCTCTGCCTCCCGAGTGCTGGGATTAAAGGCGTGCGCCACCACTGCCCGGCTGCCAGTCTTTTGTTTTTGAGATCGGGTTTCACATAGCCCAGGCTACCCTCGAGCTCTCAAAGGAGGCAAGGTTGACCACTAATTTCTGGTCCTTCCGCCTTCACCTTCAAGTGCTGGCCTTATGGACAGGCATCGTCACATCCGGCTTACTCCACACCGCGCTGAGGTTCTGAGTCCCACATCTCGTGCCTGCTAGACCAGCACTCTTCCAAGGGAGCTCCGTCCCCCGCCCTCCAACCCTCTTTACTTTTTATGTTGGGACAGAGCTGTGCTGCTAAAGTTGACCAGACTGTCCTGGAACCCATGATCCTGGCCTCGCTGTGTCTGCCGCCTATTGTCCTGGAGGAGTAGGCACCTCAAAGGAGACTTGGAATTTAAGCCCTGGCAGGAAGCACCCTCCGTTGACAAACAGGGAAACTGAAGCTGTAAGCAAAAGTTGGGTGTGGTGACTGACCTGTAACCTCAGCACTGGAGAGGCCAAAGCAAGGAGATTGCTACAAGTTTGAGGCCAGTTCGGACTGCACAGCGAGTTCGAGGTCAGTCTCATTTAGAGAAAGACTGTGTCCAAAAACACGAATGGAAGCCAGACATGGTGGCCCTCAACCGTAGACACAGCACTTTAGGAGGCAGAGCCAAGAGGAGCACTGCAGTTTGGGGGCGAACCTAATCTAGGCAGCAAGTGGGCTAGCCAGGGTTACATAGCTAGAGATCTCTACTCAAACAAACAAAACCAAAGAATAATAACAACAAAACTCCAGTTGATCCCGGGGGCAGGAGCCTGTAATCTCAGTTGCTACTGAGGCAGGAGGATCGGAAGTTCAAAGCCAGCCCTGGCAACTTAGTGTGACTCTGTCCTGAGAGCAAAAGGGAAGAGAGGCTGGCAGGATGGTGCTCAGTGTAACGGAACCCTTGAGTAGTATATGAAGGACCCCGGGTTCAATCTTCAGCGTGGGGTGTGGGGGAGGGGAGAGGAGAGAGCATTCAAGTGAGCACGAGGTAGGCCCTTGGGGCCCCAGGGCATCTTTTGCCTATGACACTCTAATTGCCAGGAATCCACCGCCCAGGTCTGGCTACCCTAGGGTTTCAGTCAGTATTTTCTGCCCAATTTGGGATCAAGACAGAGAAGAGAGAACGATGACCTCAAGGTCCTGTGCAGAAGCCTGAAGTGGGAGCCCAGACAGGGATTTCATGAACCTCAGGTGCTGGGGCTGCATCCTGTTTCCCCAGGTTGGTCCCCTGTTCCCTGAGGGTAGAGGGGACAGCTGCACTGAAGCTCCCACGCCCCCTCCGTACTCTTCTCCAGAATTTAGCCTTTTAAGGAGAGGAAGTTAGGCCAAGTGGGCTGGGCCAGCTGAGGGGGTGGGGTAGGGACTGGCCTGGGCCTGCAGGGAGCCTGGGCCAGGCTGTGCTGGACAGGGACAGGCAGGGAGGCTGCCTGGCTTATCTCCAGAACTGAGATAGATAGCTATAGGCTTCTCAGAAGGCGCCAAGCCAGGCCCACATGAGCCGGTGGGATAACCATCTGATAAGATAGTCACCTGCCCCAAAGCCCTGTGACCGGGAGCCGCTGAGTCCCAACCTAAGCCTTCCACAAAGAATAGCCCTGCCAGCAACCATCCAGCTGGGTCTGGTAGCCAAAGTCTGTTATCTCAGTTACTGAAGCAGGAGGCTTGAGAGTTCAAAGCAGGCCTCGGCAGCTTAATATGACTCTGTCCCAAGAGAAAATATGGAGACCCCCCCTTTACTGAGGTTCTTCAGTGCAGACCCCGCCAGCCTCAGGACTCTCCATCAAGAGTCCTCCTTGACACCCAGTTCCCCTGTCACCCTAGGGAGTACCACAGAGTACAGGCCCTGGAGGTGGGGTGTGGTGGCCCTGTGCCTGAAGCATGGGGCATGAGTCCCTGACAGGGACATTGGCATTACTGTCCTGAGTATTCTCTGGAAGGGTACTCATGAATGGCCAGTCACTGAGGGTCAGGAGATAGCTGGGACCTTTAGTTGGACATGGAGCCACGCCCTAGGTCCCAGGCTACGATTTCTCAGGAGACAGCCCCCCACAATCCCGCCCCCCTGTTCCGACATCCAGAAGCTGTCTCAAGGCTGCTGTAGCACTCTGGGCTAGCTTAGCTACTGCTGCTGTGCCACCTTGGGGGTTCCCAGGGCTTGTCTGGCCCCCCAACAGTTCAGTCTCAGCCCACTAAGTCTGATTTTGACTCAGGAGCTGTGTTTTGGACAGTCTGTCTTTTGTTTTTTTGAGGCAGAATCTCTTGTAGCCCATGCTGACTTCCAATTTGCTATCAGGCCAAGGTTGACCTTTCTGACCCTGCTGCGTCAGCCTCTCAAATGTTGGAAGTGGGGGCACAATGCTCCGCGCCCCCTCTTTCTTTCTTTCTTTCTTTTTTTTTTTTTTTTTTTTTTTTTTTTGGTTTTTCCAGACAGGGTTTCTCTGTGTAGCCCTGGCTGTCCTGGAACTCACTCTGTAGACCAGGCTGGCCTCGAACTCAGAAATCCACCTGCCTCTGCCTCCCAAGTGCTGGGATTAAAGGCGTGCGCCACCACTGTCGGCGAAGCTTCATCTTGTGAATCCCTTTTCTATCCTGCCTGCATTGTGTGGTTGTCTGGTAGGTGAATGATGGACGTCTTCCTAGCTCTCCTGCCAGCTTCTGGGGTCAAGCCTATTTTCTCTGACCCCAGCACTGGGGTCACAGGTACAGAAGAGACGGCTTGGGTCCTTATGGCCACGCAACAAGGACTTTATCATCCACCAAGGTGTCTCCCAAGAGCCTCTTTTGGTGGTTTGTTTTGTTTTTTTGAGACAGGGTCTCATGTAGTCCAGTATGTCACCTCATTGTAGCAGAAGTGACCAACCACACCTCCATGTCCCCAGCGCCCTGGGACACAGGCTTCTGCCGCTGTGCCTAGCTTAACTAACAACTTTATTTTGCATTGTATTTCCTTTCTTGAGACCTGTTCTCTGTATTCTTGTCTGATCTGGAACTCACTTGGTAATTCTAGTTGGACTTTAACCCCCAGTTATCCTCCAGCCTCAGCGTTTGACTATGTGGGAAAAAAAAAAAAAAAAAAAATCCATGCCTAGCTTTTCTGAGACTCTTAGCAAATACCTGCTTCCTGCCTCCAGGGTCTGAATGACTGGGGATGGGGGTGGGGAGAAGTGGAGAGCTCAGAGCTCAGCTTGAGGCTGGCGCCACACCTGGCGCACCCTCCGGGAAGGGTGACTATCACAAGTGTAGGTAATACCCTGCAGCCCTTAGATGGCAGGTGGGGGCCACCCTGTGCCCGAACTTTACCCTTTGCTCTTAGCCCTGGGCTCAGGGGACCCTGGGTGTGGATTATCTACCACCTAACCAGGAAAGTTAGCTCCTCAGGTGACCCCAGAACACCCTTTTCCCTCCTCTCCTTACCCCGCCTTCGAGGCACAGGGCCCTGAGCTCCTCCCAGGAACGAGCAGTAATCAAACAGCTTGAAATTTCTGAGGTTTTGCTGGTAGCTTTGGGGATGGAATCCAGGAACAAAGAAACGCTAGGCAGGTGCTGTTCCACTAAGCCACACCCCAGCCCCTCACTGAGGAATTCTAGGCAGGTGCTGTCCCACTGAGCCACACCCCAGCCCTCACTGAGAGATTCTAGGCAGGTGCTCTACCACTGAGCCACACCCCAGCCCCTCACTGGGGGATTCTAGGCAGGTGCTCTACCACTGAGCCATGCCCCAGCCCCTCACTGGGGGATTCTAGGCAGGGGCTCTCCCACTGAGCCATGCCCCAGCCCCTCACTGGGGGATTCTAGGCAGGGGCTCTACCACTGAGCCACGCCCCAACCCTCACTGAGGGATTCTAGGCAGGGGCTCTACCACTGAGCCACGCCCAAGCCCCTCACTGAGGGATTCTAGGCAGGGGCTCACCACTGAGTCACGCCCCAGCCCCTCACTGGGGGATTCTAGTCAGGGGCTCTACCACTGAGCCACACCCCAGCCCCTCACTGAGGGATTCTAGGCAGAGGCTATACCACTGAGCCACACCCCAGCCCTCCTTTGACCTTTAATTCTGAGACTAGTCTGGGACTCACTGGGTAGCTTTTGATCTTTCTGCCTCAGCCTCCCTTGTAGCTGGGATGACAGGCTTGTACCTCCAGGCCCAGCCCTTGACAATCCTAAAGGCCTCTGGCCAGCTGCCAAGAGACAGCCACCCTCAGGTTAGACTCAGTACCTCCCCATCTTATCCAGGTGAGCACAGCCACACCCAGCACCCCAGAGAAGTCCTAGATCTCCAAATTGGGACAAGGTACCCACAACCCTGGATTACCTGCATGCTGCCTACCTCTGAGGTTTCCATGGATACTGTTTCAAATTACAAAGCACCTGAAACTCCAAGGTTTCCTAGGGCTCATCAGTCGGACGCCATTCACTGTTACTCTTGCAGGTGGCCTGGGCTGGGTTCTGAGAACCCACATGGCTGCTCACTTTTGCCTGTAACTCCAGTTCCAGGAAATTGACACCTTGTCTCACCTGTGGGTTCTTGCATACATGTGGCACACATACATACACTCTGGCACACAACATACGAAATGAAATAAGTACATATTTTTTGTTTGTTTATTTGTTGTTTCTTTTGTTTTTTGTTTGGTTTTTCAAGACATGGTTTCTCTGTGTAGCCCTGACTGTCCTGGAACTCACTCTGTAGGCCAGGCTGGCCTCAAACTCAAGAGATCCGCCTGCCTCTGCCTCCCAGGTGCTGGGATTAAAGGCGTGCGCCACCACTGCCCAGCTGGGTTCTATCCTTCTACCATGTGGGTTCTGGAGACCCAACTCGGGTCAACAGCAAGCGAGTGCCTTTACCCACTGAGCAGTCCTTTTGTCCCTTAGGACTTTTTGTCAGGTTACCTGCATTCTGAAATGCCTGGCTCGGCCTTTTCCTTCCTCACATGCTCTCAGTGGCTTCCCTATTACCCTTGAAGAACAAAGTCCTAGTTGCAGAGAGCCCCAGCCCTCCCAACACCGGAGAAGCAACCTTTCCCCAGGCATTTGGGGACATCAGCAAATCTCCAGGCTGCTATAGCACTTTGTCACCTCCTGGCTGAGTTCCAAAGCCACATTCTGCTGGGTGGCCCTGTGTGACAGTCTCTCCTGTGGGCATGCATACATTTGTGGGTTCTGGATACTAAGACATATGTGTGGTGGTCATATGTCGAGAATCAATTCCTTCCTTCCATTCTGTGTATCCCGGGCATCCAGCTTTGTGGAAAGTGTTCTTACTTAGTGAGCCTGCCATCTTGTCATTCTGTCTCCCTTCCTTTCTTTGTTCTGGGGTGTGGTTCCCAGCTTCCACCAAGTTTTTTTATTTTAGTGTTGAGGCAGGTTCTCATGTAGCCCAGGCTAACCTCAAACCCTCTATGGACCCAAAACTGACCTGGAACTTTTGCTTCTCCTGCCTCTACCTCCCCAAGGCTAACCTTTGAGTTGTGTGTTGCTACACTTGGCTTGGAGCTTACACCCAGGGCTACCGACTATTAGACTGTTAGGCTGTTAGGCATTCATTCTACCCTCTGTCAAGTTCCTCGGGCACCAGTCTATCTGCTTCTGCATGTCCAACCCCAGGAGACTCTCACTTTTTTTTTTGTTGTTTTTTTGTTTTTTGTTTTTCGAGACAAGGTTTCTCTGTATAGCCCTGGCTGTCCTGGAACTCACTCTGTAGACTCTAGTTTCAGGGGATCAGACAGCTCTTCTGGTCTCTGCAAAGCACCAACCATGCAAGCAAGCAGTGCACAGACATGCATGAAGGCAAAACACCCATATGCACAAAATTAAAAATTTGAAAACAACGCCAGGCAGTGGTGGTGCACGCCTTTAATCCCAGCACTTGGGAGGCAGGGGCAGGTGGATTTCTGAGTTTGAGGCCAGCCTGGTCTACAGAGTGAATTCCAGGACAGCCAGGGCTACACAGAGAAACCCTGTCTCGAAAAAAATATATATATATTTGAAAACAAGCTAAGCATACCCTTTTAAACCCAGCACTCGGGAGGCAGAGGCAGGTGGATCTCTGTGAGTTCGAGGCCAGCCTGGTTCACAGAGTGAATTCCAGGGCAGCCAGTCTGCACTGAGAAACCCTGTCTTGGGGGGAAAAAAAAAATGAAAACAAGAAGGTGAGAGTCAGCCGGGCAGTGGTGGCGCACGCCTTTAATCCCAGCACTTGGGAGGCAGAGGCAGGCGGATTTCTGAGTTTGAGGCCAGCCTGGTCTACAGAGTGAGTTCCAGGACAGCCAGGGCTACACAGAGATACCCTGTCTCAAAAAACAAAACAAAACAAAACAAAACAAAACAAAACAAAACAAAACAAAACAAAACAAAAAAAGGGGAATGAGCAGGCACTGCTAAAAGGACTCCCCAACAAACTCCTACAATGAACCGCGCCCTCACCTGCCTGGGCTCTTTCTCAGGTGAATATGGACCGTCTGGGTGTTGATCAACACAATAGTACTGAGCCCAGTTCACCTTAGGAAAGCCCCTCTAGATACTTCTTAAGCTGTCTACTACGTCAGGAACTACAGTTCCCCAACATGCCCTTCTGTCCACCTCTCCTCCAAATCCACTCCTCGATGGACTCCTATTCAGACCATAAAACCCAACCCAAGAGACTCAACCTTCGGCCAGGCCCCCTCCTAGACGCACTGTCTGGGCTGGCCCCTCCCACATGCTGGGCTATCAGACTTCATTGCTTTCCCTGGGGGCCCCTGGAGAGCAAGGCTGGAGTCTGAACTGTGAGTACCGCGGGTGAGTCAACGGCTGCTCACAGAGCTCCGGACTTCCGGTGACACACCCCTGCTCCCTGCTGCCAACATCCGCTGTGTGGTGTAAGCACCAAGCTAGCTCAGTCTATTCCCCCCCGGGCCTGAGTGGTATCAGCCGTCCCGTGTCAGACACACTCCCTGCCAGGACGGTGTCACACCCTCCTGGACACCTCCTCAGACAGTTACTACACAATGTCCCCGCCCCCCATTTTTGATACAGGACTGAGTCAGCCCTCCCTCCCTCCATTCCTATGTCTTTTCTTTTTCTTTCCTTTCCCTTTGGTCATCCTTCCTTCCTTCCTTCCTTCCTTCCTTCCTTCCTTCCTTCCTTCCTTCCTTCCTTCCTTCCTTCCTTCCTTCCTTCCTTCCTTCCTTCCTTTCTTCTTTCCTTCCTGTTTTTCCAAACTAAAGCATAAAATAAAAAAGACAAAAAGACAGGGCCTGGCCAATGGGGAGGCCTACAGTTGGC
Source organism: Uromys caudimaculatus (assembly GCA_028551405.1). Classification (NCBI taxonomy): domain Eukaryota; kingdom Metazoa; phylum Chordata; class Mammalia; order Rodentia; family Muridae; genus Uromys; species Uromys caudimaculatus. Next base: position 9,447,494 of record CM052721.1, read on the forward strand.
AGGGCTGGCTGGGTGTGACCACCTCAGGAGCAGTTTCAGTTCTGAAGACACAGGGAAGGACAAAGGAGCTTATATCTATTTGTTTTAAATATACAACCATTTCTTGTATTAGCAGTTATGCTTTTACTATATAATATATACATATGTATACATTTTAATTTTATGTGTGTGAGTGCTTTGCCTATGTGTATGTCTGTGCACCACCATTTATTTGTTTGTTGTTTTTTGTTTGTTTGGTTGGTTGGTTGGGTTTTTTTGGGGTTTTCAAGACAGGGTTTCTCTGTGTAGCCCTGGCTGTCCTGGAACTCACTCTGTAGACCAGGCTGGCCTCGAACTCAGAAATCTACCTGCCTCTGCCTCCCAAGTGTGGGATTAAAGGTGTGTGCCACCACTGCCCAGCATGCACCTCCATTTATATGCCTGGTGCTGGTGCCCACAGAAGCTAAAAGAGGTCGCTGGATCCCCTGGAAGTAGAGTTTCAGTTGTTTGTGAGCCAGAGTGGGTGCTGGGAACCTAACCTGTGTCTCTGCAAGAGCAGCCATGGCTCTTTTGGTTTGTTTGCTTTTCAAGACATGGTTTCCCCTCTGTAGCCCTGGCTGTCCTGGAAAGCGCTTCGTAGACCAGTCTGGGCTCAAACTCTGAGATCCACCTGCCTCTGCCTCCTGAGTGCTGGGATTAAAGGTGTGCACCTTCACCACCTGGCTGTGGCCAGGACTCTTAACCACTAAGCCATGACATGGCAGGATCTCAGCTGGGCTTCCTATGTCGGTGATGAAGCATCAAAATCAAGTTGAGGAGGAAAGGGTTTATTTGGCTTATGCTTCCACATCACTGATGGAAGTCAGGACAGGAAGTCAAACAGAGCAGGGACCTGGAGGCAGGGGCTTGCTTCCCATGGCTTTCTCAGCCTGCTTTCTTATAGAACCCAGAACCACCAGCTCAGGGTGGCACCACCCACCATGGGCTGTGTCCTCCCTCATCAATCTAGCTGTCTTCAGACACTTTTTCTTCTCTTTTCTGGCCCTGCTCACTCCAGCCCCCACAGTCTTACAAATTAAAAAGCTTTAAAAATTCATTCTCTGGTGGTGGTGCATACTTTTAACCCTAGCTTCACGCTCTACCGGGGGCCAAAATCTTTACCTTCTGAGACCATCCTAGGGATCCCAGAACAGCCAGGCACCCAGGAGCACATCTGTTACCTCCCTCCGTCCACTCTAAGGTCTCACCAAACAGTCCATGGTGGATCCTGGCCTTTCCTTCTGTGAACCACTTCAGGCTTTGTGTCAAGAAAGGTTTGGCTGTGTCACCCACTGATATCACCTGGGTCCGGATGTCCTTGGAAAGTGACTCCACCTCTCTGAGCCCACAAGGATCTGTAAGAATCTATTTGGAGGGGTCATGGTGTTTCATCACAGTCCCTGAAAAGAGCCCAGGAGAGGCTATTGGTGAAAGTGTGCAGCTAAGCACTAAGTCTGGGGACTGGAGAGATGGCTCAGCAGTAAAGAGGATTGACTGCTCTTCCAGAAGAACCAGGTTCAAATCCCAGCACCGACATGGCAGCTCACAATTGTCTGTAACGCCAAGATGTGACATCCTCACACAGACTGTACATGCAGGCAAACACCAAATCTGAAAAAAAATCTGAAGTCCGTAAAACTCCCAAATTTCATTTAAAAGTTCCAGTGTTTCCACTGTGGGAGCCAATAAAAATAAAATATAAGTTAAATGCTTCCTTATTTCAAGAAGGAAGAACCAGGGAACAGTCACAATCAAATCAAAGTAAACCCAAACTCCAACATATAAGTAAATGTCCAACATCTGGGGATCCAGTCATGATCTTCTGGGCTCCTGCAAAGGGCTTGGGTCTCTTCTCAGCTCTGCCCTCTGTAGCACACAACTTGTCTTCCACTCCACGGCCACTGCTGTTCTGGGCTGGGGAGGCAGAGGCAAGCATATCTCTGTGAATTTGAGGCCAGCCTGGTCTACATAGTGAGTCCCAGGCCATCCAGGACTAAATAGGGAGATTTTATCTCAAAAAAGCAAAAACGAACACACCGCAGAAAAGTCAAGATTGAGCTCTATTAAGCAGTGTATGGTTGTGGCTCTTCTCTGGGCAGTGTGTGTAGCATGTATGTCCCCGGCAGCTGGCATGGGGCCGTGCATTCTGGAGGCACAGGAAGCCTAGACTGCTGGGCCAGGCCTGTTATCCATCAGACAGCTCCAGTTCGTGGCTAGCCCAGAAACAGGCTGAGATTTCTGGCTGGGAAAGACCTACTTACAAGGTGACCTGCCTGTGGCTGATCGAGTTTCCAAACTTGGGTCAGGCCCAGGCCCTGTGGCTACAGGAGCCAGTGCTTGCTGAGCCTCTGTGTGCCCATTGAACTGGGTGTCAAAAACAGTGGCACCCCAAAACCCAGGACTCTGTGAAAGACCCAACGTCTTGCTATGGTAGCATGCTACACTCTAAATAATTATGTTCTGGTATATTCTGGTAATAGTAAATATATTTTGGTGCTGTGTACCTGTGTGTGTGTGTGTGTGTGTGTGTGTGTGTGTGTGTGTGTGTTCTTTTCCTTTCTTTTTTTTGGGGGGGGGGAGGGTGGGAAGGTTGAGACAGGGTTTCTCTGTATAGTCCTGGCTATCCTGGGAACTTACTCTGTAGGCCAGGCTGGCCTTGAACTCACAGACATCTGCTTGCCTCTGTCTCTGCCTCTGGAGTGCTGGAATTAAAGGTATGTGCCACCACCTCGGCTTTTATTTTATTTTTTAAAGGAGTTGTTTCATTCTGTGTGCATGAGTGTTTTGCCTGCATGTATGTCTGTGTGTCCCATGTGTGCCTGGTACCCTTAGAGGCTAGAAGAAGGTGTTGGATCTCCCTAGGGCTAGAGTTACAATTTTGAGCTCCATGTGGGAGCTAAGAATCAAAACCAGTCCTCTGGAAGCACAGCCAGTGCTCTCCACCGCCGAGGCCTCTCTCCAGCCCCTTTGCCTTATTTTTTTTTTTTAAGTTACATTTATTTATGGTGTGTATACGTGAAATAGCCACAGCAAATGAACACAGGTCAGAAGACAGAGGGACTAGGGAGTTGAACGCAGACCCTCAAGTTTGGTGGCAAGCACTGCTGAGCCATCTTGTTGACCCTGTTTCCATTTGTGTTGTTGTTGCTACTGTTTTTTGTCACAGAATCTCATGAGGAATCAAACACAGGGCCCTTATATGCTAGGTGTGTGCTCTACCGATGCACAACGTCCTTACCACCTTAAATTTTTGTTTTTTTAAGCCAGACATAAGTAGCACAGGCCTTTAATCACAGCACACGGTGGGAAGAGGCAGGCAGACCTCTGTGAGTTCAAGGCTTGTCTGGTCTACACACAGAGTTCCAGGCTGGCTAAGTCTACACAGTGAGAACCTGCCTCGATTTTTTTTTTTTTTATTTTTTATTTTTTGGTTTTTCGAGACAGGGTTTCTCTGTGTAGCCCTGGCTGTCCTGGAACTCACTCTGTAGACCAGGCTGGCCTAGAACTCAGAAATCCGCCTGTCTCTGCCTCCTGAGTGCTGGGATTAAAGGCGTGTCCCACCACCGTCTGGCTGAAATTTTCATACATGTAAACAATGTATTTTGACCATGTGCACCCCAACTTTTCCCTGCAACTCCCCTCAGAGACCTCCTACTTTTCCCTACCAGTTCCCCTCGATATCTGATCCATTCCCCACCCACTCCCCACCTCACATTCCCCATCCTGCCCTTGTATTGTTTTTGAGGCAAGGATTCATGCAGTCCTGACTAGCCTGGAGCTTACTGTATTGACCAGGCTGGTCAGGAATTCACAGAGACCTGCCTGCCTCTGTCTCCTAAATCCTAGGATTCAAGGTGTGTCCCGCTAAGCCATGCAGCCTGTTGGGACGTTGGCTGCTTCTGGTCGTGTCACTATAGCTAGAGGTTCATGATTGCAATGGCCACGCCAGGCCTCCAAAGCAGTATTACCCCAGAGCCTTCCTCTGCATCCTCCAGCCTTTAACATCTCTCTTCTCTGGTATGTTCTCTGAGTTTTAGAAGGTGGGGTGGGAATTTGATATAGATGACCCATTTTTTTTTTTTTTTTTGGTTTTGTTTTGTTTTGTTTTGTTTTTTTGAGACAGGGTTTCTCTGTGTAGCCCTGGCTGTCCTGGAACTCCCTCTGTAGACCAGGCTGGCCTCGAACTCAGAAATCCCCCTGCCTCTGCCTCCCAAGTGCTGGGATGAAAGGCGTGCGCCACCACTGCCCGGCTTAATTTTTTTTTTAATAGTCTAACCTCCCGATCTCCCAGTCATCATGCCTCAGCCCCTGGAATAGCTGGAAAGATAGACCTATGCCACCGTATTTGGTCTGATACTATCTTCTTTGCTCATCTAGGGAGTGGGGAGATTCCGGCTGACTGGGTAGGGGTGTGGTAAGTTAGGGGTAACTCCCAGTACCCTGTGGGCTCTCAGCAGGCTGGGTAGGCCAGGAAGGAAGGCACAGGCTGACCCCTAGGGCTCAGCCTGTGAGTCAGCTGTGGCCAGAAACACCTCCATCTCCCCAAGTACTTCCTGCAAGGCTGGCATCCCCCTAGGTAACTATACTTCTCTACTTATGAGGAGCATTTCCAAAAGCTGGAGCAGGCAGAGTTTTTATCTATTTATTCATCTTATGGTTTTTATAGACAGATTCTCACTGTGTAGCTCTGGCTGTCCTGGAACAAGCTGGCCTTGAACTCACAGAGGTCCACCTGCCTCTGCCACCCCCCACTCCCCCAGTGCTGGAATTAAAGACATACACTACCACACTGGTTGTTCTCTACCAGGAAGGGGGCAAGCCTCTCATACTGACCACATGGCTTAGCACTGGCCTGACTTTTAGACCTTGGCTTCCTTTACACTCCAGACTGCCTACCTGTTTTATTGTGTATTTATTGTACTGGGGATGGAATCCAGAATTTTGTATGTGTTAGGGGCTACTCTTTATTTTTTGAGCCAGGGTTTCTTTGTGTAGCTCTGGCTGTCCTAAAACTCACAGCCTCTTAGTGCTGGAATTAACAGCGTGCACCACAATCCCCATACTGATTTAGGGACTACGCTTTGCTGAGCCATGCCCCCAGCTCCTCACTGTAAGGACCTAAGCAGGTGCTCTACACTGAGCCACGCCCCCAAGCCCCCCCACTGTCTAGGCAGGTGTTCTATCATTGAGCCACACCCTTACCCCCCACCCCCACCCCAGGAGGATTCTAGTGCTCTACCACTGAGCTATTTCTTCCAACTCTCTTTTTTTTTTTTTTTTTTAAGATTTATTTATTTATTTATTATGTGTAAGTACACTGTAGCTGTCTTCAGACACCCCAGCAGAGGGCATCAGATCTCATTATGGATGGTTGTGAGCCACCATGTGGTTGCTGGGATTTGAACTCAGGACCTTTGGAAGAGCAGTCAGTGCTCTTACCTGCTGAGCCATCTCTCCAGCCCCCCAACTCTCTTTAAGACAGGTTCTTCATATACCCTTGGCAGACCTTGAACTGGTGATCACCTTGACTGAGTATCTGAAATAGCTGGACAATGAGTCAGCTCATTGTCACCCCATAAAGCCCTGGTCTACCTAGACAACCAGCAGAGCACAAGGTCTCCAGGAGCAGCTTAGCCTGGGTGATATAGAGCTGGTGGTTACCTCCTTGCAGGCTGTTAATTTGGATCCAGGGATAAGTAGATACCCTAGTCTCCCTCTGTTCCTCTGACTGCCTTTCCACTGAGCCTTGGGTATTTCCCTCTGGAAACAAGGAACGTAAATCCTGCTTGCCCTAGGACAGGCAGAAAGGCCTCTACTGGTGTGTATGCAGGGGAAGACCTAGAAGTTTCTTTTCTGTTTCTAAATAAATCTCTCTGAATTTGAAAGTCTGGGAACTCCCCAGAAGGGTGGGGCAGTTTTTCCTGGTGCCCTAGGGGGCCAAGACAGAAGGTAGTTTTTAAACGGATTTTTCAAAATTCTCCCAAGAACTCTAATAAGTTCCCCCATTTCAGTAGAGCATGCTTCTAATCACAATGTTTGTCCATGAGTTGAGGCCAGGCTGAGAACTTGCCTTAAAGAAAAACCAAGGAACAAACACGGGCCAGTGAGCCGTCTCAGTGGGTAAAGAAGCTTACCGTCACACCTGATGATCCCTGCGACCCACGAGGCTGAAAGACCTGACTCTTCAGGTTGTCACCTGTGGAAACCTGTCCCCTCCACACACACTCAGAATTTATCATTACTGCCTTAACGGAGTACGGTAGCGTTCCCAGTGGTAAGAAGATGGATGTTGGGGAATCAAGAGTTCTAGGTCAGAAGTTAGGTGCATCAGTGGTTAAGAACACTTGCTGCTCTTTGCAGAGGACCTGAATTCAGTTCTCGACATCCTCATGGGGTAGGGTTCAACTGTTTGGCAACTGCATTCATGTGCTACACATAAACTGCAGGCACACACAGGTACACATAAATGAAAGTAACACACAAACCCTTTAAAATATTTTAGGCTGGGCAGTGGTGGCGCACACCTTTGATCCCAACAGTCAGGAAGCAAAAGCAGGATGATCTTTGTGAGTTCGAGGCTAGCCTGATCTGTAGAGCTAGTTCCAGGATAGCCAAGGCTATGTAAAGAAACCCTGTCTTGGGGCTGGAGAGATGGCTCAGTGGTTAAGAGCACTGACTGCGGTCCTGAGTTCAATTCCCAGCAACCACATAGTGACTCACAACCATCTGTAATGGGATCTGATGCCCTCTTCTGGTGTGTCTGAGGACAGCTACAGTGTACTCATATACATGAAATAAATAAATCTTCAAAAGGGGAGAGGGAGGCAAACTTCCCTTTCCAAAAAAGAAAAAAAAAAACCTGTCCCAAACACACACACACACACACACACACACACACACACACACACACACACACAAGATGAACAAGAACAAATGAACAAAACCCCTACATTTATTTGTGTGCATGTGTGGGTGTGGGTGTGGGGGGGGGAGGGTGCATGGTGTGATTTTAATGTGGAGGTCAGAGAGCAACTTGAGGGAGACAGTTCTCTCCTTCCACCATGTGGTTTCCAGAGACTGAACTCAGGAAGCGAGGCTTGGGAAGCAAGCACCTTCGTCCGCTGATCTACCTAACCAGTCCTCAGTAAATCTTTTGCTTTTCTTCCTGGAACCAGCAAACGTTACTTTATTCAAGGGCTATCTCAAGGCACATGCTTGCTTTACTGTATTCCCATTGCTCAAAACAGAGCCTGATAAACCATACCCCTGGCCTTTTGACTGCCGAGTAGGCAGCAGGGGTGGTGACCGTGTAACTCCCGCAGCTGCTTGGGAGGAAAGGGCCATCTGCCTTGGCCCCAGGCTATTCCTTTTCTGGGTCATCTTACCTGGATCACTTGCTGACTCTGGGCCTGGAGAGGGCAGCCTGAAGCTGGCCCCAAAGGCTGAGAAGCTAGTCAGCTTGAGGAACCCCACACTCGTGGACAAACCTCCTGTATCCTAAAAGCCCTGAGGGCGTCAGGATCACCAAGCATGGATGAAGAGACCCTGCAAGCAGGCATCCAGTAGACTGTTCCACTGGTGCCCTCTGACCAGGGCCTTTGGCTCGCCCTCACTGAACCCTGGGAGATAGAAATAAGTACTAAGGAGGGGGTGGGGCCAGGAATTCCAAGTTTGGAGCAGTCCTTGGACCCAGTCCCCGGGGACATTCCAGAGGCCACTTTACCCTGGGAGGGGCCCTGAAAGGCAGAGGGCAGGCTGTTAGCGCAGGGGCCCCTGAGTACGGAAGCCTTAGGGCTGGATTTTAAGGCACTGGGCACTCTGTCAGTCCCAAGTCAGTTTCTGAATCTGTACAAAGGGAGTGTGTTTTCTGGAATGTTCCAGGCCCTCCCTCATTCATTTAGTGCCTTACTGACATCCTGCTGTCTGTCGGGACCCACCCTCTTGGACAGAGCTCTTGCCAGGGTAACAGGAAGTTCCCCTCTTCCTCAATTTCTCACTTGAAAATGTGCAGCTGAGGGTCTTCCTGGCCAGCTAGGCTTGAATATCCCCAGGAGAGGTGACATGTGGCTTCTGAGAGGAGGATCAGGGAGTGGGTCTTGAGTTAGGTTGTCAATATTCTCTTGTCCCAAGGCCTTGCAGGGAAGGGGACCCTTGCGGGGGTGGGGGTGGGGTTGCATTAAAGCTACAGGTGTCACTCATGCACGCACTGGGCCAGGCTGTGGCTGCCAGCTGGGTGCCTGACAGTAACAGTGACAGCTCTTTGTGAGGGCAAAGTTCTCCTGAGAAGACCGTCTTCACTTCCTCTGCCTGCCCCTTCCTCCACTTCCTCTTTTTCCCCACCCCCATCCTGTTTTCTGTGCTTACTATCTCCTGTCTGCACCCCAAATTTAACAGCTCAGGCCCCCTCCACCTCTGCCGGCCTCTCAGGGTCTTCTCCTTTGTCAGGGCTGAGGACACTCAGGCGGTCTCTCATTCATTCCACAGAACAGAGCCCCTCAGTGTATGTGTGTTACTGGGAGGAAGTGGGGGGTGATGGAGCCCCTCAAAGGGCTGGCTTGTTTTATGTTGTCGGGGCTGGGGGTGGTGCTGAGTTATTAAGACTCGCCTGAATAGGCACCATGACTGTCTTCATAAGCACACAGGAAGCTGAGGCAGGAAGAGCAGGAGTTTGAGGCCAGCCTGGGCTACATAGGGAGTCACTGTTTCAAACAAACAAAGAAAAGCTGGGCATGGTGGTACATGCCTGTAATCACAACACTCAGGATGTAGAGGCAGGAGGATCAGTTCATGTCTACACTCCACTACATATCAAATTTGAGACCAGTCTAGGCTACCTGAGACCCTATTAAAATCAACCTCCGCCGGGTGGTGGTGGCGCACGCCTTTAATCCCAGCACTTGGGAGGCAGAGGCAGGCGGATTTCTGAGTTCGAGACCAGCCTGGTCTACAGAGTGAGTTCCAGGACAGCCAGGGCTACACAGAGAAACCCTGTCTCGAAAAACCAAAAAACCCAAAATTAACCTCCCACCTCCAATTCCCAACAAACCAAGAGCAATTCTCTCTCTCTCTCTCTCTCTCTCTCTCTCAAGAATGTGAAAGAGAACACTGAAAAATGATCATTGCAGACAAGACGAAACCTTAAGCCAGTGAGACAGACCAGAATTGTTTCAGAGGTGGGGTGGGGCTGGAGTGCCTGCCCCTTGACCAGTTCCAGGACTGAGAGGTGACAAAGTGGCAACACAGGTCCTGCCTGGGAATCTGGTCTGCTCCAACCTAGTAAAGCTGTCTGGTGTCACACAAGAGGCTCCCTCCTCATCCTGCATCCCTGATGGTCGATGGCATCCCTTGCACCCCACCAGGGTTCTCCTGGGAACACTCTGGGCTCTCCTTATTGACAGGCAGCATTTGTCCTGCCCCACCCCCACCTGTGAATTGCAGGACTGGCAGGTCCTCCTCAGGCAGCTGGCAAACTGCCTGAGCAACCGAGAGATACAAGGCCAGGGCCAGGGCAGTCCCATCCCCCGGAGGCAGGGAGGGGACAGCCTGGGAAAGTCCTCTCAGGGTTGGCGACTGCAGAAGACTTTTGACAAATCTTTTTTTTTTTTTTTGTGGGAAAGGTAAAGTACTGTACCTGGGGGGGGGGGGGCGGTGTTTCCAGTACACAGCATATGCTGGGGTGGTGATCACCCCTTCCAGACTAGAGGCTTCTGCAACTTCAAAATGCCCTGCCACCAGCCTAGAACAAGGAAGCTGGCCTGGTCTCCTCATGCAGAGCCATTGCAGTCCATATATGGATGAAGCCTTCATTGGTTTCAACACCTACACTTTATGAGCCAGTGAACACCTACTATGCATGTGCAAAGCCATGGTAGGTCCAGAGCATCTCACCTCAAGCACCTTTCTTGCCTAAATTCAGCTTTCTGTCACTCTCTCCCAGGAGGTGTGCATCCTTCTAAGCTAAGCAGAGGAATCTGGCCCTCAACCCTGATCCTTTGCATAGCTATCAACCGAATAGCTAGCTTCCTGAGCAGAACTCTCCTACTTAGGTGAGGAGAGCAGGGGGTTCTTCTCTCCGGAGGATTTGGGGCTCTGGTGACCACCAACTCTTCCTGAGCAGTTTGTCACTCCAAGAGTCCCCACAGTCGGCAGATGGACTAGTGCACAGTTCAGCTGTGGCTGCACATAATAGAGGATAGATGGTGGGCCCCAGCCCAACGATGCCTGGCACTCACCCAGAGCCACTAGCTAACGGCCCAGGCGTAGTCTTGCCTGGGTGTGATCAGGCAGCCCTCCAAAAGTGCCCGACTCCATGAGAAGTTTTGCTTGTTCTATTGAGCACAGTTCCTTTCTAGGTCCGGGGTGGGGGTGGGGGTATATCTAGAAGCATCTTCCTTATAACACTTCCAGTCACTGGACCACCGGGGCTTGCCCTATCCTTGGGAGTATGGCCTTGAGTCTCTTAAGTGCTCAAGATCCGTGAAGACCTCTCCAATCCAGAGTTCTGCTTCCAAGTTGTACCCCAACACACCTAGCAAATTAGAACCCCAGCAGAAGGCCCCCTGGATCTGGCTTTCCGGCTATTGCTAGCAAGGGGGAGTGACTCTCTGTCCATTCAATCCAGGCCCCGCGTGTCCCTCAAACAAGAAGCCCCACAAATAGGGCCTGGGCCTCCATGTTGACCCTCGACCACTTAGGTGCTCAATATTCGCGTGACATCCACACCCAGAGGGTCCTGGAGTGGGTGGGTGAGCCCCAGAATGCAGGCCTAGTAACCGAGACATTGAATGGGGCAGTGTCCACAAAGGCGGAGGCTATTCCAGTACATCTGGGCCTACGGAGCCAGCACCCATCGCCAACTCTTCATCCTCTTCCTCAATCTCGCTTTCTCTCTCGCTCTTTTTTTTTCTTCTTTTTTTTTTTTTTTTTGCAAAAGGAGGGGAGAGGGGGTAAAAAAATGCTGCACTGTGCAGCGAGGCCGGTGAGTGAGCGACGCGGAGCCAATCAGCGCCCGCTGTTCCGAAAGTTGCCTTTTATGGCTCGAGTGGCCGCTGTGGCGTCCTATAAAACCCGGCGGCGCAACGCGCAGCCACTGTCGAGTCCGCGTCCATCCGCGAGCACAACCTTCTCGCAGCTCCTCCGTCGCCGGTCCACACCCGCCACCAGGTAAGCAGGGACGCCGGGCCCCGCGGGCCTCGACTCTCCCACGGGCAGTACCTAGCTGCAGGGTCGTGAAGGACACTTAGGACGGACCCCGTGGAGGGGTGGAGGGTGGTGCCGGGCCGCGGAGCGGACACTGGCAGAGCCAACTTTGCTCCCGGGGTAGAGACTCTTTGCAGCCGTATTCTCGCGGTGTAGACACTCGTGGGCCCGCTCCCGTTGGGTGCGCGGGGCTTGGGGATACACTAGGGTTGCGGTGTGGATACTCGGAGAGCCGGTGCGGCTTGCGGGTGTTAAACCGTATCTGTCCACCTTTTGGGGACACGGTATTGGGAGCCAGACGCGACAATCACGCCTTGATGACCTATGGGTCTTTGTCCAAACCGGTTTGCCCATTCGGCTTGCCGGGGCTGGCGGGCGCGGCGGGGCCGGCTCGGCCGGGTGGGGGCTGGGATGCTATTGCGCGTGCGCACTCTATCACTGGGCATTGGGCGCGTGCGCGCTGGGGAGGGAACGCTTCCTCTCCCCCTTTTTCCGAGTTAAGAATTGCGCGTGCGTATTGAGACTAGGAGCGCGACCGCCCGGGGTTGTGCGAGGGCGGGGCCGTTGTCCGGAAGGGGCGGGGTCACAGCGGCTGGGGCGCCTGCACGCGCTTCCTGCTGGGTGTGGTCGCCTCCCGCGCGCGCACTAGCCGCCCGTCGGCGCAGTGTAGGCGGGGCCTGCGCCCGTTTGGGGAGGGGGCGGAGGCCTGGCTTCCTGCCGTGGGTCCGCCTCCGGGCCAGCATTTGCCTTTTATGGTAATAATGCGGCCAGTCTGCGCTTCCTTTGTCCCCTGAGCTTGGGCGCGCGCCCCCTGGCGGCTCGAGGCCGTGGCGTGCCGGAAGTGGGCAGGGCGGCAGCGGCTGCTTTTGGCGGCCCCACGGTGACCATAGCCCTCTTTTGTGCCCTGATAGTTCGCCATGGATGACGATATCGCTGCGCTCGTCGTCGACAACGGCTCCGGCATGTGCAAAGCCGGCTTCGCGGGCGACGATGCTCCCCGGGCCGTTTTCCCCTCCATCGTGGGCCGCCCTAGGCACCAGGTAAGTGACCCTTTACTTGGAGGGTGGCCTTCCTGGGGTTTTCTTTGGGGGGCGATGCCAGTGCTAACAACGCTGTACCCTTCCGCAGGGTGTGATGGTGGGTATGGGTCAGAAGGACTCCTACGTGGGCGACGAGGCCCAGAGCAAGAGAGGCATCCTGACTCTGAAGTACCCCATTGAACACGGCATTGTCACCAACTGGGATGATATGGAGAAGATCTGGCACCACACCTTCTACAATGAGCTGCGTGTGGCCCCTGAGGAGCACCCTGTGCTGCTCACTGAGGCCCCTCTGAACCCTAAGGCCAACCGTGAAAAGATGACCCAGGTCAGTATCCTGGGTGGCCCCCTCCCCCCTTTGGCCAGCTTCTCAGCCACGCCCTTTCTCAATTGTCTTTCTTCTGCCATTCTCCCATAGGACTCTCTTCTATGAGCTGAGTCTCCCTTGGAACTTTGCAGTTTCTGCTCTTTCCCAGATGAGGTCTTTTTTTCTCTCGATTGCCTTTCTGATTAGGTGTTTAAACCCTACAGTGCTGTGGGTGTAGGTACTAACAATGGCTCGTGTGACAAAGCTAATGAGGCTGGTGATAAGTGGCCTTGGAGTGTGTATTCAGTAGATGCACAGTAGGTCTAAATGGAGCCCCTGTCCTGAGACTCCCAGCACACTTAACGTAGCTGTGTTCTTGCACTCTTTGCATGTCTCAGATCTATCCTTACAGTCTCCTCTGCCCTGAGTATTTCTTGTGGCTTTAGAAGTTTGACAACGCTGTGTATTTTTCTCTATAGATCATGTTTGAGACCTTCAACACCCCAGCCATGTACGTAGCCATCCAGGCTGTGCTGTCCCTGTATGCCTCTGGTCGTACCACTGGCATTGTGATGGACTCCGGAGACGGGGTCACCCACACTGTGCCCATCTATGAGGGCTATGCTCTCCCTCACGCCATCCTGCGTCTGGACCTGGCTGGCCGGGACCTGACAGACTACCTCATGAAGATCCTGACCGAGCGTGGCTACAGCTTCACCACCACAGCTGAGAGGGAAATCGTGCGTGACATCAAAGAGAAGCTGTGCTACGTTGCCCTAGACTTCGAGCAGGAGATGGCCACTGCTGCATCCTCTTCCTCCCTGGAGAAGAGCTACGAGCTGCCTGACGGCCAGGTCATCACTATTGGCAATGAGCGGTTCCGGTGCCCCGAGGCTCTTTTCCAGCCTTCCTTCTTGGGTGAGTCTAGTCCCTTCTCCATCTGAAAGTGACCAACTCTTGAGGCCACACTACAAGTTAAGTCTGATCTCTCTCACTTTCCCTCTCAGGTATGGAATCCTGTGGCATCCATGAAACTACATTCAATTCCATCATGAAGTGTGACGTTGACATCCGTAAAGACCTCTATGCCAACACAGTGCTGTCTGGTGGTACCACCATGTACCCAGGCATTGCTGACAGGATGCAGAAGGAGATTACTGCTCTGGCTCCTAGCACCATGAAGATCAAGGTGAGTTAAGCATCCTTAGCCTGGATCCATGGTAGGGGTGGGCCCTGTGGTTGCCAGATCAACCTTGGCTTAAAGGAAGTAAATCCCAGCCTCCAGTCCAGGATGCTCACCATCTCTGTGCCTTGCTTTCTTCAGATCATTGCTCCTCCTGAGCGCAAGTACTCTGTGTGGATCGGTGGCTCCATCCTGGCCTCACTGTCCACCTTCCAGCAGATGTGGATCAGCAAGCAGGAGTACGACGAGTCCGGCCCCTCCATCGTCCACCGCAAATGCTTCTAGGCGGACTGTTACTGAGCTGCGTTTTACACCCTTTCTTTGACAAAACCTAACTTGCGCAGAAAAAATATGAGACAACATTGGCATGGCTTTATTTGTTTCTTTTGTTCTTTTTTTTTTTTTTTTTTTTAATTTTTTTTTTAAAAAAGGTGTTTTGTTTTGTTTTGGCGCTTTTGACTCAGGATTTAAAAACTGGAACGGTGAAGGCGACAGCAGTCGGTTGGAGCAAACATCCCCCAAAGTTCTACAATGTGGCTGAGGACTTTGATTGTACATTGTTTTTTTGTTTTTTTTTTTAATAGTCATTCCAAGTATCCATGAAAAACGTGGTTACAGGAAGTCCCTCACCCTCCCAAAAGCCACCCCCACTCCTAAGAGGAGGATGGCCAAGTCCATGCCCTGAGTCCACACCGGGGAAGGTGACAGCATTGCTTCTGTGTAAATTATGTACTGCAAAAATTTTTTTAAATCTTCCGCCTTAAATACTTCATTTTTGTTTTTAATTTCTGAATGGTCCGCCATCGTGACCCCCCTTTTTTTGTCCCCCCAACTTGATGTATGAAGGCTTTGGTCTCCCTGGGAGTGGGTTGAGGTGTTGAGGCAGCCAGGGCTGGCCTGTACACTGACTTGAGACCATTTTAATAAAAGTGCACACCTTACAAACAGCTGGTGGCTCTGTGGCTTTGCTGGGTGTGGGGAGTAGGGTGTGGGGTTGTGGGACTTTACCTCTACTTGGAGGAGGGGAATCCTAGGTGGACTGGGCCTTGCCTAATAGTAGCTAGTGGGAGGGCTCCAGGATCATGATCTTTGGGGTCTCACAAGTACCCACCTTCTGACTGTCTTGAGGGAGGGTAGGGAGTTAGAAAGGTACCTTCTTGAAATTGGAGTCACCCAGGCCAAGTTGGTCCGCATCAACTCTATCTTCCTCTGCCAGGGGAGGGCCACACCCTTTGCTCCCACTTGCATAGCTTTTCCTGGGTTTCTAGAGTCAAGCCCTGAGTGCTGGAGGCCTCTGACTGCAAGAATGAGTGGGAAGTGAGAACAAAGGTGAAGCATACATGGCTTCCTTCCCAGGATGGGTACCTTTTCCCTGATACTGTGAGCACCTAGGACTAATGATCACTGTCACAAGCTGCTGAAGATGAAGAGGGTCATCTGAAAATACGTCCCTTCACATGGCACACAGCTCCAGCCTGTCAGTGGTGATCCCTGGGCTCGGATGCCACAAGTTAACCTTGACATGCAGAGAAGACTACGGTGGTTGATTGAGTCCTAGTCATCTCCATCCATCTGCCCACCTATTAATCCACTCCACTATACACACCAGTCAGTCCATCCATCAACCCACACATCTAGCCATTCACAGCCCCATCACGGCAACCCAGAAGCCAAACCAGACATGCACCTGCCTTCTGAAAGTGTCCAATGGATCAATCACGATACACTGGGCATCCTAAGTCCATAAGCAAAGGCAAAGGCAGACACAAACAGGTTTGGGGCTAGAGGCATGGTTAAGCTGTCAAAGGCTAAAGCTCATGACCAGGGAGAGCAGAGGCCGGGCTAAAGAACACTGGATCCTAGTCCTGTGGGATGTGGTCTCAGTAGTGTAGATATCAAAGTTCACGGGCCAGATGTGATTGATGGATACCTGTCATCCCATCTGAAGCTGAGGCAGGGTGAGGTCAGCTTGGACTGCATAGTGAGATCCTGGGCTAATGAGTTCATAAATCTGGTATTTCAGAGGACAGGTACAAGGTTATCCCTGTCTACATACTGAGTTTGAGACCAGCCTGGGATACATGCATGAGACACCACCTCAAACAAAAGTCCTTAAACCAACCCTAAATAAACTACCTCAGGTGATAATAAAACCCAAGAAATTTGATTTTTTTTTTCTTTTTTTTCCATCAGGCTGGGCATGATAGTGCACACCTCTAATTCAGTACTTGAGAAGAGGCAGGTAGGTGTGTAAGCTCCAGTTCAGCCTGCTCTATGTAGTAAGTTCCAGGACAGCCAGAGCTGCATAGTGAGATCTTGCCACAAAGGAGACAAAAGAAAAGGTACTAGAGGCCTGTACATAGACCAGGGCAGAGGTATTGGAGGAGAGAGACCAGACCAGACAGTGCAAGTGTCAGTTGAAAGCTAGGGTTGACTGGGGACAAAGCTGGGAGACAAAACACTACTTCCTGGTAGGACAGAACAGGGCACAGGTTGGTTGCCAAGTCGCCATTTGAGAAATGGACACACCAGTAGCAGCTGATGCTCCTTCAATCTTTGCCATTAAAGGATCCGAAGTGTAGCCTTCAGAGTATCCAGTGCAGCCTCTGGCCCCGCCCCCTTTCCATCTGGGTCCAGCAGGCTATTCAAGGCCAGACTCCAACAAAGTCTGTCACTGTGCATGACTTTTTTTCTGGACTAGAGGTTGTATCAGTACCAGGGCCTCACACATCCCAGAGAAGTTTTCCTTCAACCCCTTTTCTGATCCTCCCGCCTCCAGCTCCTGAACACTTCCCCCAAACCTCCAGTACTACAGCAATAACAGCAATGACAATAGTTATAGTTCGGTTGACAGAGTTTTTGCCTAGCATACACAAAGCCCTGGGTTTAATCCTCAGCAGGAGCCATCCAACGTCATCCTTGGCTACATAGGGAATTAGAGGTCAGCCTGGGCTACGTGGAGACATTGTCTCAAAACAAAAACAAACAAACAAACAAAGTACGGGTGAGTGGTCTAATAAGCAAACATTCCCCCCACCCTTGATTCTTTGCTTTCCAGAAATGTGAAAATTTTGTTCTATATCAGCCGCTTCTGTTCTGTGTTCCTTCTTCTGTCTTCAAGAGGGCAGACTCTACCCCAGTTGGCTCTGGCTTTTTCAGGTCACTGGGTCCCTGTTAGGCAGCTCTGACCCTAATATTCACCTTTGAAGACTTGAATCCCATACTCTTACAGGCCATCCGAATCTTGTGCCAACGCAGGTAGAATTTCAGACCTTCCTTCATGGAGCCCCCTGAAGATGACAGAGGCATCGCTCACGATCACAGTGATAGTGGCAAGAATTGAATACATGCCAGGCTAGGGCAGGCTGGCAGAGCACCAGAAGGGTAAGTGGTGGGGCCGAGTGGGATGGTGGCCCTCTCAGGGCACACTGCATCTGACCAACTGGGAGTCACCCAACAGACAGGGACGGGAACTGCTCACAGTCCACACCACTGACTAGATTTCACTGTCACTTATTGCCCAACAAAATGTGTGTGTGTGTGTTACAGTCTCATGTAGTACAAGCTGATAGTAAATTCAGCATATAACTGAGACTGCTTTGGGTCAGGACAGTACAGGGCTGCCATTTTAATACGTGGGAGGTAGAAAGGAGGATCAGAAGTTCAAATTCAATCCTAGATACATAAGACTGTCTCAAGAGAGCAAACAAAACAAAACAAAACAAAACAAAACAAAACAAAACAAAACACCTAACCAATAGAAAGGAGATGAAGTCTCACCATGTAGTCCTGGATGGTCTAAAACTATGCGAACCAAGCAGGCCCCTCAGTGGAGGATTCTAGGTAAACATCCTGCACAAAGCTATATCCCCACCAGTGAAGGTTAGCTACTCTTGGTGCTCAGCTCAGTTCTATGTGGGACTTGAGTCTATTTAAGTTTAAATTTAGAGGACCGAAGAGAAGAATTCAGTTCTTTAGTCACACGGGCAGCATTGCAGGCATGCAATAGCTGACATCTGGGGGGCTGGGGCAACAGCTTCGTGGGTAAAGTGTTCAGTGCACGGCCATGAGAAATTGAATTTGCATAGCAAATATCTGTAATCCCAGCACCCCTACAGTCAGATGGGAGGTAGAGGCAGGAGGATCCCTTGAAGTTCAGGCCAGCTGTCAGGGTTCACACAGCAGCAAACGAGAGCTTGTCTCAAGCAAGGTAGAAAGTGAGGACACCTGAGTAACCTGCACATGTGCATTCATGTACACACACACACACACACACACACACACTCTCACACACATTCCTTTTTGTTTGTTTGTTTGTTTGTTTTTCAAGACAGGGTTTCTCTATGTAGCCCTAGCTGTCCTGAAACTCATTCCATAGACTTAGGCTGGCCTCGAACTCAGAGAGATCTGCCTGCCTCTGCCTCCTGAGTGCGGGTATTAAAAAGCCTGCACATGCCAGGCAGTGGTGGTGCACACCTTTAATCCCAGCACTTGGGAGGCAGAGGCAGGTGGATTTCTGAGTTCAAGGCCAGCCTGGTCTACAGAGTGAGTTCCAGGACAGCCAGGGCTACACAGAGAAACCCTGTCTCAGAAAAAAAAAAAAAAAACAAGTTGATTAAGTGTGTATGTGGCTCGGTGGCAAACCACTTCCCCAGCATATATAGAGTTCCCGAGTCTGTACCCAGCACTGAGGGCAAAAAATATTCTCTAGAGCAGTTTTTGGGCACACAGTGAGATCCAAGGGAAAGCACTTAGAGTTCCCATGTGAAGTCTGTCCTCATCCACCCACGGCCGCCCCCACTGCCAGCATGGGGAAGCTGGGTGCTCCATTTGTTACAAACGATGAGTCGACATTCCCGCCTCCTTTCTTGTCGGCAGTGCAGAGGCTGCAGGGTGCACTGGGGTTCCCTCTGGATGGTGTACCCTTGTAGGTTTGCACACTTCTAGTGACCAAAACTGACCACTGTAGGAACTGACAGTGACTAGTCACCAGAGTGAAAACAGTCTGGGCTTTGGGCTGGACACCCTGGTTCAGCATTTAACAGCACTGGCTGCTATTGTAGAAGACTCAGGTTTGAGTCCCACATGGTGGCTCACAACTGCCTGTAACTCCAGTCCCAGGGGATCTGACACTATTCTCTGACCTCCATGGGCACTACACACATGTGATACACAGATACACATGCAGGCAAGACAGCCATACCCATGTGAATCTCTCTCTCTCTCTCTCTCTCTCTCTCTCTCTCTCTCTCTCTCTCTCTCTCTCTCTCTGTGTGTGTGTGTGTGCGCGTGTGTGTGCACGCACACACATGTGCAGGGGCCCAAGGCCAGAAGAAGGTGTCAGATCCTCTGGAGCTGGAGCTACATGTGGCTGTAGGTGGTGGAAACCAAACTCAGCTTCTCTGGAAGATCAGCACACACTCTCTCAACTACTGAGCAATTTCTTCAGCATCCTGGAAGTAATTTTAAAAAATCTGGTTTTGAGACAGATTCTTACTTTATAGCTTTGGCTGGCTTGAAACTCAATATGTAGACCAGGCTGGCCTTGAATTCAAAGCGATCCACTATGAAGTGGGCTCCGATCTGGCATAGAATATGCCCAGACACCAAATTCTCAGCACAAAGATTTACTACCCCAAGGGACAATAGGGCGGGGGGGGGGGAGCTCTGAACTGGACAAAGAGAAGTGAGATTTTAAGGAGAAAAGGGGGGAGGGTCTGTGGGGATTGGGATGAGGTGGGAAGTCCCGATTAGATATTCTAGTCACTGTAACTAAATAATAAATTTTGATTGCTGGACCTTGGTGTTTGGATAGTTGGACCTTGGAGTTTTAGTCAGGCATAAGGAAGTGGCCAAATAAGGGAATAGACCTTGGTGCCTAGCTTTAAGAATCTAACAGTTTAGCAAAGGAGTCATGTTTGCTATGCTTGGACCTGTCTTTCACACTGGGCTGGAGAGATGGCTTGGTGGTTAAGAACACTGGCTGCTCTTCCAAAGGGCCCAGATTCAGTTCTCAGCAAGCGTATGGTTTCTTTAATAGTGTACTTTTATAAAAATCTTAATTAATTTAGCAGATCCTTTTATTAAGTAGTGTATTTTGATTTTTTTTTTTTTTTTGGTTTTTCAAGACAGGGTTTCTCTGTGTAGTCTTGGCTGTCCTGGAACTCACTCTGTAGACCAGGCTGGCCTCGAGCTCAGAAGTCCACCTGCCTCTGCCTCCCAAGTGCTGGGATTAAAGGCGTGCGCCACAACTGCCCGGCTGTGTATTTTGATTTCTAACTTGTTGGTTCTTTATGTTTAGTTTGTATAAATATTAATGACTTGGGCTAATACATCTGAGCTATGCTCAAGGTCATGGAAATGCCAAATATGTTTGTAGCCAAGGCCAATGCAGCTGTTGGGGAGTAGGGGACTGAGAAGCAGATACAAAATGGAGTCAGGACAAGATGGCATTACCTTAGTCACTTCAAGACAAACCACTGTTTGCATGTGAAGACCAGAGGACAATTTTATTTTCTTCTTCTACTT
This sequence comes from Uromys caudimaculatus, assembly GCA_028551405.1. Taxonomy (NCBI): domain Eukaryota; kingdom Metazoa; phylum Chordata; class Mammalia; order Rodentia; family Muridae; genus Uromys; species Uromys caudimaculatus. The sequence goes on from CM052721.1 coordinate 9,467,769, forward strand.
TTATGTGGGTTCTGAGCCATCTTGTCGGCCCTCTATCACTGGTCTCCACCCAGGCTGGTGATATCTTTGCAGTGTATCACAGGCTTGGCTTTTCTCAGAATGTCCTTGAGTTGAAATCCAGTCCCACAATGGGGAGCCTTTTCTGATTAGCTTCCTTTGTTTCGTTATATGCCTCTAAGTTTGATGGCACACGTCTATGACTCCAGCACTTGAGAAACAGAGGCAGGAGGGGCTGGAGTTGGAGGCTAGCCTGAACTAAAGAGTAAGGCCAGTCTAAGCTTTATGATACCCTAGCTAAAAAAAAAAAAAAAAAAAAAAAAATCTGGAAAGGACTTGCAAGATTGCTCAGTGAGGAAAAGCATCTGTCATGCAAGTCTGAGGATTTGACTACGGCTTCTAAACACCATGGCCGAAGGAGAAAAACTGACACCCCAGGTCTGTCCTCTAAGGTTTGCAAGTGCGTCTTGCCGCATGCACCTATACATATCACGCGCACGCACACACACTAAGTAAAATAAGAAATGTAATTAAAAATTAAAAAGAAAGAAATTGTTGCGTGTTGATGGTCGTGGTGGGAGATGGGGACGGGAAGAACCTTTGTGGCAGTCTTTATCTGGCACAGTGAGAACCAGCTGACATCGAGCGATCAGGCTCCCTCAGTGGCTCCACCCAACCCCTCTTCCAGGCCCCGCCCACCCCTTTCTGCGGCGGCTTCCTGTTGCTCATAGGTTTTCTCCTGTCTCTAGTAGAGGACAATGCTGAACTGGAGGGCTTAACTAACCAAGGGTTTCAAACCCAGCTTTCCGGCTGTGTTCATAATTTGATTCATTTTCATAATTATTATTTTAATTATGTGTCCCAAGGAGGGAAGAAGGGTGTATTAGTTCCCCTGTAGCCTTGGCTGTCCTGAAACACACTATGTAGACCAGAATGGCTTCAAAATCACTATATAGCCTAGGATAAACTTGAACGGCAGGTCTTCCTGCCTCCACTTTGTGAGACCTGAGATTACCTCCATTTGGTTCGGTTTATATAGTGCCGGGGACAGAACCCCAGGTTATATACCTGCTAGACAAGCACTCAACTGAACTATATCCCCAGCTCCTTTTAAACTCTTATCTTAATTTTAAAAACATCTGGCCTTCTTTCCTTTCTCTTTCTCTGTGTGCACTTGGGCAAGGGCATGTGTGCACGGCAAGGTGCTGACATAGACATCAGAGGAGAGCTTCCAGGAGTCAGTTTTCTCTTTCCAGCATGGGCGTCCCCGGAATCAAACTCACTTCAGGTGGTCAGTCAGAGTCAAGCTCCTTTCCCTGATGAATCATTTCACCAGCTCTAGTAAACCATTTTTAGCTAGAAACGCTGTGGGAAAATGTATTATTCATTTATTCAAAAAATATTTATTTATTCAGTGTTATGACATGCAAAAAACAGTACCAGGTAGTCTCTGCTTAGTTATGGGGGTACAGGCAAGGCGCTTACTTAGCACGTGTGAAGTCTTAGGTTCAATCCTCAGTAGTGTTAAAAAAAAAAAAAAAGGGGGCTGGAGAGATGGCTCAGCGGTTAAGAGCTCCGACTGCTCTTCCGAAGGTCATGAGTTCAAATCCCAGCAACCACATGGTGGCTCACAACCATCCGTAATGAGATCTGATGCCCTCTTCTGGGGTGTCTGAAGACAGCTACAGTGTACTTACATATAATAAATAAATAAATAAATGAATAAATAAATAAAATTAAAAAAAAAAAAAAGATACAGTGGCCTAGGCATAGATAGGAGGCAGAGGCAGATGGATTTCTGTGACTTCAAGGCCAGCCTGGTCTTCATAGCTAATTCCAGGACAGCCAGGGCTACACAGTGAGACTTTGTCTCAAAACAAACAAAAAAAGGCATAGCAAGTCAGATGGTGCAAAGAACTATTGAGAGTTATAACGCAAGATGAAGGGCAAATTCAGGAGCGTGTGCACATGAAGGTTGCTATGATACCTGAGCGCTGTGACAGATGACTTGGAGCGCAGTGTGCAGCGCGAAGGGCACATGCAAAGGTCTGGAGGAAGACGCACGTTGGAGTGACAGCAGGAAACTGCGGAGGTAGCCTAGAGACTAGTCATTGGTGACCTTCTGGGCGCCTCAGAACCACTCTGATAGTACTTTATGCCACACCCAATATGGCGACAGCACCGGGTCCATCCGGGCGCAAGCGGAAGTACGTATGGGCGTGCGCCGCAGCCACGCCCCTTACCGGGGTCTCTGTGGAGCTGTGGCCGCGCCGGCTTCGAGCATCCCTGCGCTGGCTGGCTAGGGGACTGCGAGGCTGCAGCTCCGGCAGCCAGCTCCGGAGAGGTACGACCTGCACCTCCAGGCCCGGTGGCTGGAGTCTCCTCGGTGCTTCCCTCCCGACCCTGGCCTTATTTCGAGGCCCACCCATCCTTGCCCTCTCCTACCCTTCTCCCAGGCCCTCTCCTCTTCTGACCCCATCTGTCCCCAGGCTCACAATCCCGATGGTCAGAATGGATCCTTTCACGTGGCCTGCTGAGTTTCCAGGCCTTTCCCCCATCTCCTTGTGTGCTGGCTCTGCTCTCGCAGCTATGGGACGTTGTCCTTTCTGCTCGTGTTTTCTTGTTTATTTTACACTGTAGCCCAGACTGGCCTGGAGCTCAGTGTGCAGCCCAGGCTGGTTTTGAACGTACAGCAATCTTTCTGTTGTAGCCTTTGTAATGCTGGGGTTACAGGTGTGCGTCATCACACGGGGTTTTATGCGCAGCTAAGGGTGGAACCCAGGGCTTCGTGCCTGCTAGGCAGGTACTCTACCAACCCATCCACATTCCCAGGCCCCGCCTCTTTTTTTTCTGTCAGCTTAAGTGCAGCCCACTTCTTCCTGGAGCCTGCTTGTGGTGTGCGGGAGTGTGATACAGGGTGTCGGACTGACCCCAAAGCTTTATGACCTAGGTCAGCTGGAGAATCCGACTGCGTCTTGTTACTGGTGTGCAGTGTTTTCTTTGCAGACAACAGTATGGGGCCATGTTGGGGGTTGGAGGAGGATCTGGCTGCTTCCCTGTTGCCATCCTCCCTACCTGAGTTATATTTGTTCTTTCCTAGGACTCGCACCTTGGGAGTACATCTATTTATCATATTAGTGTGTGTATGCGTGAGTACCGGCATGTGCATGTCATGCCTACATCCGGAAGTCAGAGGACCACTTTCGGGAGTTGGTTTGCCTTTCAGCTTGTTTATATTATTTATTTTTAATTATGCATATGTATAACTGTGTGTGGGTATGTGCACATGGGGCAGGTGTCCGAGGAGACCAGAGGATCACATGGTCCTGGAGTTGGAGCAGGTGGTTATCAGCCTCCCCAATGTGGGTGCTGGGAACCGAACTCGGGTCCTCTGAAAGAGTAGTCCTAAGTCATCTCTTCGGCTTCTGCCTTTCCCCTGGCTGAGGCAGGATCTCTCCTGTTGGCTCCACCGTGATGCATACTCCAGAGTAGCTAGCTGGCTTGTGAGCTTTTGGCTGATGCTCCCCTCTCCTCCTCTCCCTCTGCTATAGCCGTGTTGGGATGGCAGATGTGGGTCCCAGGGTTTGAACTTGGGTCGTTGGGTTCTCAAGGCAAGCTCCCTTGCTCACTTAGCCATCTTGCTGGCCTCTTGGCATATACTTTTAAGTCTTAGGGGTTTCCTTGCATTTATCTAGTGAGACTTAGAAGTGTTTGTCAGAGTAGATGGGACAAGGGTATGAGGGCCATGGCCGGGATCTGTTGGACGCTTCTCTTAATTTGAAGAAAACCGGGCTCAGAAGTGTCTTCTTGATTGACAGGAAACAGAGTGTGTGGTTCAGGGAGGTGCTAGAAAGTTAGTCTCTAGCGAGAGGAGTTTTAGGATAGTATTGCTGTATTAGCAGCTCTCAAGGACTTGAATGTGCTAGGGATTAGACATGTTTGCTCATGTGGTCCTATGGAGTCCTGACTCAAAAGTTCCTCCGTGCCTTGAGTGGGCAACATAGCCAGCCAGTTAGGTTTGAGCCTTTGAGATCAGATCTTGCTATGGTGCCTAGGCTGCTGTCAAGTTTACAGGCTGAAGCTGTCTTCCTGTCTCGGCCTCCTAAGTAGCAGGGACTATAGACCGACATTGCTGTGCCTGGCATGCATGTGTGTCTGTGTGTGTGTGTCTGTGTGTGTGTATATGCACATGTGGGAGTGGATGCATGTGGAGGCCCCAAATCAATGTTGGGTGTCCACAAGCACTCTCTACCTCAGAAAGCATTTTTTGTTTGCTTGTTTTTTTGTTTTGTTTTTGGAGACAGGGTTTCTCTGTGTAGCCCTAGCTGTCCTGGAACTCACTCTGTAGACCAGGCTGGCCTCGAACTCAGAAATCCGCCTGCCTCTGCCTCCCAAGTGCTGGGATTAAAGGCGTGCGCCACCACTGCCCGGCTAGAAAGCATTTTTTAATTAATTATTTTTGAGACAGAATCTCATTATGTAGACCAGGCTGGACTTTAACTCACAGAGATCCTCCTGCCTCTGTTCTCCAAGTACTGGGATTAAAGGTGTGCCACCACACCCAGCAAGTGTTTTTGTTTTGTTTTATGTTTTATGTGAACGAGTGTTTGAGGATTGCTTGCATGTATGTATGTGTACCATGTGTACGAAGACCTGGAGAGAGTTGAATCCCCCAGGATGTTAACTGTGGTTAATGGTGGTTGCGAACCATCATGTGGGTGCTGAGAACTGAACCTGGCTCCTCTATAGGAGCAGCCAGTGCTCTTAACAGCAGAGCCATCCTCTCTCCAGCCCTTCCACCTTATATTTTGAGACAGGGTCTCTTTGAACCTCACTGATTAGGATGGCGGTCTGGGTACCTTCGGGGATGCTTCTGTGTCCACCTCCCCATTGCTAGGACTGCAACTGCAAGCTGCCACTCTGGGTTTTTAACAAGGATGCTGGGGACCCAAACTCAGCTGTATAGCAAACTCTGCACTAGGAAGACATCTCTCCAAGAAGAGAGACTGCCAGTTCAAGGTCATGCTGACAAACCTGCTACCAAAACCCAGGCTGAGAACTGCCTGGCGGTTGGAAGGAGGGCTCAGGAGGGAGGAGGTTGTTGAAAGCATAGGGTAGATCTTCTCTTTTCCTGTTTGGGTTTGTTGGGAGGGCTGCTGACCAAGCCGGCCTTTATTTTGTAATTCTCCTCATGCTCTAGGTCTAGGATCGCAGGTGTATGGTTCACATGGGGAGCTCTCAGTGTGACAACACAGGACCTAGTGAAGAAGGAAACGGCCAGGGTTGGGGTTGAAAACAGAGCTTTGGGCTCAGATGGAGAAGGATCCACATGGAAGAATAGAATCAGTGTGTCCCAGGGGCAGTGCCCGAGTCAGCTTGGTGACTTTGTCTGCGTGAGCATGTGTCTGTGGGATTACAGGAGTGCACCGCTATGTTTGGTGTGTCTGTGTGTGTGCACACGATGTGTTCTCTCTCTCTCTCTCTCTCTCTCTGTGTGCGCATGAGTGTGTGTGTGTGTGTGTGTGCGCGCGCGCGCGTGCGTGCTTGGGCACCCATGCCTGTGGGATTACAGGAACACCCGCTATGCCTGGTTTTTCAAATTCTCTAGTCTGTTTTGGAGTGTCATAATTCTAAGCCAATTACATTCCAGTTAAGCTGCCGTAAGTAAATCCTGGCAGGAGCCTGCTTCTGCAGGGAGAGTTGGGTATGGCACAGAATGGCAGTGAATTGGACTCAAGTCGGCCTGGCTCTGCTTTCTTTCTCAGGCAGTTAAGAAAAATCCTTGATCTGGGGAGATGGCTCAGTCAGTAAAGTGCTTGCTCTGTATCTCCAGCAGCCACAGAAAAAGCAAAGCAGATGGTGCTTGTCTTGTGTGTTTGATCCTATGCTAATGGGGCAGAGACAGGTGGGTCCTGGGGCTTGCTGGCTGGCCTGTCTAGATGAGCCCCAGAAAAATGGGACAGAGACGTAGGGAGACACATAGGAAGACACTCCCTGTCCACCTGGGCTTCCACACACACACCTTCACATACATGTGAACACATACATAACACAGAGAGAGAGAGAGAGAGAGAGAGAGAGAGAGAGAGAGAGAGAGAGAGAGAGAGAGAGAGGGAGGATGCAAACAAGGAAACCCTTCTGTAAGATAGGACTAATAGTGCACACCTAGCTGGCTTTTCTTTCTTCCCTCCCAACAAGGACTTGTCGGGAAGCCTTGGTAAGCCTGGGCTAGCCTGGGCCTCAGCACGTGGGCTAGGCTGGTGTCTGTTGATTGGGATTTAGCGTGCAGGAAGGGGGTCTGAGGCTGTGCTGTGCTGAATAGAGGAGTAGTCCTCAGTTCTTGCAGTTCTTGCTGCTTGTAAGGAGCTGGAAAGTAGCTCCAGGTTAGAGCCCTCACCTGAGATTCAGGAGGCCCCACTTCCGTCCCCAGTACTGCAGATACAGAACTAAGCATGCAGCCTTTGAGAAGGGAGGAGGAGGGTCAGTCATCGAGCTGATCAGTGGCTACACGAGACTCTGGCTTATCAGAAACACAACAGCAAACCCACAGTGCTCAAGGCTCTTGACACAGCCTGAAAACCTGAACTTTTATTTTTATTTTTTTTAGATTTTAAATTTTCTGAACATTTATTTATTTTCAAGACAAGATTTTACTGTGTAGCTCTGGCTATGTTAGAACTCACTCTGTAGACCAATCTGGCCTCGAACTCACAGAGCTCTGCTTGCCTCTGTCTTCTGAGTGCTAGTGTGTGCCAGTTTAATGGGTGTGTGCCACTACCAGCCGGAAACTTTTTTTTTTAGTGTGTATTTGTGTGTGTCTGTTTTGGGGTATATGCATGTGAGTGTAATTGTCTACAGAAACCAGAAGAGGCCATCAGATTCCCTAGAACTGGAGTTACAGGCAGTCAGGAGCCAGCAGCATGGTGCCGGGAACTGAACTCAGGACCTCTGCAAGAGCAGCGTGCACTGGTAACGCCACGAGAACCTTAGCTCTGTCACAGGCCCTACACAGGGGATGAGAAAACCGACTTCCGTAACTTCACAAGATGTCCTCTGACTTCCACAGGCACATGTGTGCGAACGCGCTCTCTCTCTCTCTCTCTCTCTCTCTCTCTCTCTCTCT
>CM052721.1:9475388-9582228 GCA_028551405.1 Uromys caudimaculatus
CTGTATGCTCTGTGCACACTGTATGCTGTGTGCTCTGTATGCTGTGTGCTCTGTATGCTCTGTGCACACTGTATGCTGTGTGCTCTGTATGCTCTGTGCACACTGTATGCTGTGTGCTCTGTATGCTGTGTGCTCTGTATGCTGGGCCTGGTAGAACGTTTCTGTGATCCCAGCACTCGGGAGGTGGAGACAGGAGGATCAGAATTCCAGGGTCCTCCTTGGCTAGTTTGTGGTCAGTTTCGGCTACATGAGACACTGTCAGGAAGGAAGGAAGGAGGGGGGAAGGAGGGAGGAAGGAAGGGGAGTCCAGTGATTGTGGGAAAGCAGGTACGGTGGCACATGTGTATATCCGCAGAACCATGTTCAAGCTCAGACTGGGCTGCATAGTCAATTCAAGGACAACCTAGGTTACAAAGCAAGCTCGGTCTACAAAAGCCAGAACCCTCAGGCCTTGGCTGAAAATGGCCGTCCGTTCTTTCTCACCTTGTCTCCTGGTTTGCAGCTCTAAGAGGGGATTCTGGGGAACTCTTTGTGTTCTCTTCCGCTCAGCGAAGAGCTGGTAAAACTTCTCTACTCTGTGTGTGTGTGTGTGTGTGTGTGTGTGTTGGGGGGTCCTCCTGTCCCCACTTCCTTGGTGCTGGGATTCCAGTCATAGGCTACCTTGTGCAGCTTTTTACGTGGGTGCTAGGGATCCAAACTCAGGTCCTGCGGCTTGCCCAGCTAGCACCTAAAGGCTGAGCCACCCCTCCCTCTGTGGTCCCTCGCTTCCAGGACATGTCCAGTGATGGTGAGGCAGAGGCAGCAGGTGACACCCACCTGCTTGGCTTCTCTGATGAGATCCTCCTACATATCCTGAGCCATGTTCCCAGCACGGATCTGGTTCTCAGTGTGCGGCGCACCTGCAGGAAGCTCGCCACCCTGTGCCTGGACAAGAGTCTGGTGCACACCGTGATGCTGCAGAAGGACTACCAGGTGAGCGGGGTGGGCAGGAGGGCAGGAGCAACCAGGTGCCAGCCTGGGGGGCCCAGTGGCAGGCACTGATGTTTACACAGAAGACTGTGTGGCTGGGAATGGTCTTTAGGATGCCCTGAGTGACCGAGCCAGGGTGAAAAAGGGTAGATGGCGTGCGTGCCCCATGACGGGGGTGGGGGTGGGGTAGGGGAGAGGGAGATAGTGCATGTGGATGGAGCTCTGGGAGGGAGGGAGCCTGGGCCTCAAATGCAGGGATCAGTGGGAGGCCTTCTGTGTAGGCACCACAGGGTGGAGTTGGGGCACCACAGGACAGATTGTAGAAAGGTCTTTGTGGAGCAGCACAGCGGACAGATGACACAGTAGACATTGCCTGCCATTGCTCGGGGCTAGAGTCTCTGATCAACTGAGACATAAGCCTGCCATGGTAGGACACACATGTAGTCCCAGCACTCAGGAGGCTGAGGCAAGATGGTCATGGCTCAGACCAGGTTAGCCTCAAACAAACAGAAAGGTGTACCTGATGGTGCCACGTGCCTATAATCCCAGCACTCAGGAGCGGAGGCAGAAGGATCTGTAAATTCAAGCCCAGACTGGTCTACAGAGTCCCAGGCCAGCCAAGGCCACACAGTGAGACCCCGTCTTTAAACAAACAAACAAACAAACAAACAAACAAACAAACAACAGCAGGCCATGCAGTGGTGGCACACGCCTTTAGTCCCAGCACTCGGGAGGCAGAGGCAGGGGAATTTCTGAGTTCGAGGCCAGCCTGGTCTACAGAGTGAGTTCCAGGACATCCAGGGCTACACAGAGAAACCCTGTCTCAAAAAAAAAAAAAAAAGGAAAAAAAAGAATTATAGCCTTAAGAACCTAGTTATTTTTAGGTGTGTGTGCGCCCCCGGGTGAGTTCTTGTGCCCAGAGGCATCAGATTCCCCTGACGCTGGAGTTCCAGGCAGTTCTGAACCACCTGATGTGGGGACCGGCTCAGGTTCTTTGGAAGAGCAGCACGTACCACCGAGCCATCTCCCCATCCCCAGTTAGAGCTTGCCAGCAACTGCTTTTCTTTTTCCTTATTTCTTTATTTTCTCCAAGCTTGGGCTTCTCTGTGTAGTTCGGCTGTTCTCCCGCTCATTCTGTAGACCACCTGCCTCTTTCTCCCACGTGCTGGGATTAAAGGCCTGCACTGCTACTGCCTGGCTTGATTTTCCTTTTGAAACAAGAGTCTTGATGAGTACTCCAGGCTATGCCCAGATGGATATTAAACTTGTAATGCTCCTGTCTCAGCCCCTCCAGTGTTAGAATGATTGGCATTGCCACCAGGGCCTGACTAGTGAACATCTTCCTGGGAGCAGGGCTCTCTTGACTGCTGACAGGGATAGGTGTGTGGAAGAGGAAGGGTGGGCCACTCTCCTCAGAGCCGGAGTGGGAAGGAGCCAGGGACACTCTCTCCTGCCCTGTCCCCCATTCTGCAGGCCAGTGAGGAGAAGGTGAAGCAGCTGGTGAAGGAGATTGGCCAAGAGATCCAGCAGCTGAACATGGCAGGCTGCTACTGGCTGTCCGGCTCCACTGTGGAGCACGTGGCCCGCTGTCACAGCCTGGTGAAGGTGAACTTGTCAGGCTGCCACCTCACCTCGCTGCGGCTGTCCAAGGTGCTCTCGGCCCTGCAGCACCTGCGCTCACTGGCCATTGACGTGAGCCCTGGCTTCGACGCCAGCCAGCTGAGCAGTGAGTGCAAGGCCACGCTGAGCCGCGTGCAAGAGCTCAAGCAGACACTCTTCACGCCGTCCTATGGCGTGGTGCCCTGCTGTGCCAGGCTGCAGAAGCTGCTCCTCTACTTCGAGATCCTAGACCGCACCCGGGAGGGTGCTGTCCTCTCGGGCCAGCTCATGGTGGGCCAGAGCAACGTGCCCCACTACCAGAACCTGCGTGTCTTCTATGCACGCCTGGCCCCTGGCTACATCAACCAGGAGGTGGTGAGACTCTACCTCGCTGTGCTCAGCGACCGCACGCCGGAGAACCTGCATGCCTTCCTCATCTCCGTCCCTGGCAGCTTTGCAGAGAGCGGGGCCACCAAAAACCTGCTGGACTCCATGGCCCGCAATGTGGCCCTGGACGCCCTGCAGCTGCCCAAGTCCTGGCTGAATGGCTCCACCCTCCTCCAGCACATGAAATTCAACAATCCCTTCTACTTCAGCTTCAGCCGGTGTACGCTGTCGGGCGGGCACCTGATCCAGCGGCTCATCCATGGGGGGAAGGACCTGCGCAGCCTGGCCAGCCTCAACCTCAGCGGCTGCGTGCATTGTCTGTCTGCGGACTCGCTGCTGCGGAAGGCGGAGGACGACATTGACAGCAGCATCCTGGAGACTCTGGTAGAGTCCTGCTGCAACCTGCACCACCTCAATCTCTCAGCTGCCCATCACCACAGCTCCGACGGCCTGGGCCGCCACCTTTGCCAGCTCCTGGCTCGGCTCTGCCACCTTCGTTCCCTGTCCCTGCCTGTCTGCTCTGTGGCTGACTCAGCACCCAGGCCTGACCGTGCGCCTGCCCCACCGGCCATGCACGCAGTACCCCGTGGATTTGGCAAGAAGGTGCGCATTGGGGTGCAGACCTGTCCCAACCCCTTCGTGGGCCAATCGGCCCCACAGCCTGCCTCTGTGTTCTGGTCCCTGCTGAAGAAGCTCCCATATCTGGAGCACCTGGAACTGATCGGGTCCAATTTTTCCTCAGCCATGCCCCGCAATGAGCCTGCCATCCGCAACTCCCTCCCACCCTGCAGTCGAGCACAGAACGTGGGGGACTCAGAGGTAGCCGCCATTGGCCAGCTGACTTTCCTGCGGCACCTGACACTAGCCCAACTGCCAGGCATGCTGACAGGCTCTGGACTCGTGAGCATTGGCTTACAGTGCCAGCACTTGCAGTCTCTGTCGCTGGCCAACCTGGGCATGATGGGGAAGGTGGTGTACATGCCTGCTCTTGCCGACATGCTGAAGCACTGCAAGCGGCTGAAGGACCTGAGGTAAGGGGCTGAGGTTTGAGGGGGTGAAGGAAAGGGCAGAGGACCCGAGGTGAGGGGCTGAAGCCATGAGGTGGAGGGCTGAGGGGCTGAGGTGAGGGACTGAGTACCTGGGGTGAGGGGCTGAGGTGTGAGTACCTGAGGTGAGGGGCTGAGGTGTAACGAGCAGAAGACTTCAGACTTCTCTGGGGCTTCTGGGATTTGTTGACAGTATCTGCTTGTCAGGGTGGAGCTTAGACCTAACACAGGCCTGCCCTGGAGATCAGAGGCAGGAGGGGCCTTAGTGTCTTCGGGAATGGCTTCAGGAGACTGGGGTCATGGCCGTGAGCAGAGCTGAGGGAGGCAGGGATTCTGAGCATAGGCCTCTCTCGTCTCACACTTCCTTGAGCCCCTGCTGCATTCATGCTGTGCAGTGCTGCTTCATCTACAACCTTTGGTCTTAACATTGTATTTTTTAGATTTATTTACTTTTATATTTTTATATGTGTGTGTTTTGGCTGTATGCATGTCTGTGGCACCACATGTGTGCAGTGCCTGTGGAGGCCAGAAGAGAACGATGGATCTCCTGGAACTGGAGTTACAGAAGATTGTGAGCCACCATGTGGGTGCTGGGAACCGAACCTGGGTCCATTGGAACAGCAGCCAGTGCTCTAACCATTGAGCCACCTCCCCAGGTCTGTGTCCCATTTTCCCCAACTCCCCACCCCCTGTTTCTTGAGACAAGGTCTCACTGTGTCACCCTGGCTAGCCTGGAACTTATTATATAGACCAGGCTGGCTTTGGATTCACAGATTCCCCATGTTTCTGCCTCTACTATACCTAGCCCTAAATTTTATTATTATTTTACCATATGGGGGTGCATGTGTCACAGTGTACATGTGGAGGGCAAAAGGCAAATGTGTGGGGTTGGTTCTGTCCTTCCACCTTTACATGGGTTCTGAGAGTTGACAGTAGCCACTAGACTAACTCTGAGCCAGCTCAGTCTTCCACCCCTTATTTCCTCAGACAAGACATCTCACTGAACCTGAAGCTAGTCATTTTGGCTGGCCAGTGGCTTCCTGGGGGTTAGAGACATGTGTGGCCTGCCTGGGTCTTACGTGGTTGCTGGGGATTTGAACTCAGTTTTTAATACTTGCTAGAAAGCACTCTTAGCACTGAGCCATCTCCTAAGCCCTCACAGTGATTCCTGGAGGGTGGAGGGTGTGTAGCAGCAGCTGGGGCTTGAGGCCTGAGGTACACTGGGTGTCGGGTAGCATGTGGCTAGGTTCCAGAGCAGCGTGGGTTGTATTAGCAAGACCCTTCCCCCACAGAGGCAGCAGCACGGAGCGGATGGCAGTGACCCAAGCCTCCCTGATGCAGAGCAGCCAGGGCACTACAGGAGGCAGCAGGGGTGCGGGAGACGGGGCAGCGGGGGGGGGGGGGGGTGCTGCGGGTGCCCCGTGGGGACCAGAGCAGGCTGACTGTGCAAATAGATAATCTCAGGAAGGAACTCAGGTCTGAGAGTGGTGGCCTTGGGGAGGGACCCATCCTGGAATGTGGGGGCAAGCAGAGCACACAGGCCTCAGAGGGCCTGCCATGGCCTCTGTCCTTCAGCATCATGGGTTCAAGACAGGCCTGGGGCATTGAGTCTGGGCCCAGCCTGGGCAGCTTAGCAAGACCCTGTCTACAGATAAAATCTTTAAGAAAGGGTTGAGGGACCGGGCAGTGGTGGCGCACACCTTTAATCCCAGCACTTGGGAGGCAGAGGCAGGCGGATTTCTGAGTTCGAGGCCAGCCTGGTCTACAGAGTGAGTTCCAGGACAGCCAGGGCTACACAGAGAAACCCTGTCTCGAAAAACCAAAAAGAAAAAAGAAAAAAAAAGAAAGAAAGAAAGGGTTGAGGAAGTAGCTTGGTGGCAGAGAACTTAACATGCTCCAGACTCTGGGTTTAATTCCTAGTACAAAATTTACTGGGGTTTCCAGAGCTGAGCATGGAACGCATTCACACTGAACACACTGAAGTACAGGGATTGCCATCATCACCCAGCGTTTAAAGGAGAAGAGATAAGGACTACTTGGGAGGCAGAGGCAGGTGGACCTCAGTGAGCTTGAGGCCAGCCTGATGTAGTGAGTTTCAAGCCAACCAGGGCTACATAATCAGACCCTGTATCAAAAAAACTTTAAAAAAGCAGGGGTATTAGGGGGAGGAGGGAGAGGGAGAGGGCTCTTTTCTCTTTTGTGGTGGTTCTGCAAATGGAGCATGGAACATAGGTTTGTTCTTCTGCCACTGAGCCACACCCCAGCCCCTCACTGGGGGATTCTAGGCAGGGGCTCTACCACTGAGCCATACCCCAGCCCCTCACTGAGGGATTCTAGGCAGGGGCTCTACCACTGAGCCACGCCCCAGCCCCTCATTGGGGGATTCTAGGCAGGGGCTCTACCACTGAGCCACGCCCCAGCCCCTCACTGGGGGATTCTAGGCAGGGGCTCTACCACTGAGCCACGCCCCCAGCCCCTCACTGGGGATTCTAGGCAGGGGCTCTACCACTGAGCTACACCTCCTAGTCCTTGGACCCCCACAGCCTGCACCCCCACAAACAGTGAGGCCTTGATATTCTAGGAAAGCAAGGCGCTCCACCACTGAGCTCCAGCTCTCTTTTTTCTTTAAGCAAGTTGCCGGGGCTTATTTTGAACTCACTGTCATCCCGGAAGGCACTGAACTCCAGTCCTCCTACCTCGACCCCCAGCGCCTGGGATCACAGGTGTGGCCCGGCATGCTCAAGTTGTAAGCATTCATTTCTTCTTTGGGACAGGCTCGTGTGTCCTAGGCTGGCCTCACTTTCCGTGTAGCTGAGGATGATGAACTTCTGATTGTCTTGCCTCTGCATCTCTGTGCTGGGAGTATAGTGTGCTTCACCATACTAGGTCTATGAGGCCCATTTATATGTCCCTGCTTCCGGGCAGGGGGGAGCAGATAGGACTTAAGGTGTTGATGGGTGGGTGGAGGCTCCGTGAGGTCTTGAAGTCATCCCTTAGCCTAAAGGGTCTTGTACGCTGCTGTCACTCTCTGGTGCAGTTACTGCGTCTTTGGTCCTGTCTTTTTTTTTTTTTCAAGACAGGGTTTCTCTGTGTAGCCTTGGCTGTCCTGGAACTCACTCTGTAGACCAGGCTGGCCTCAAACTCAGAAATTCACCTGCCTCTGCCTCCCAAGTGCTGGGATTAAAGGCGTGTGCCACCACTGCCCGGCTTGGTGCTTGTCTTATTTAGGGTTTCTATTACTGTGATGAAACACCTTGATGACCACCAGCCCAGGGATAGGACCACCAATCACTAATTTAAAAAATGCCCTACAGGTCCGTTGGCTCAAATGAGGTTTCCTCTTCTCAGATGAGTCTAACTTGTATCCAGGTGACATAAAACTAGCCAAACAGGGGCTGTGCTAAGGGCCTGGCATGAAGCTGGCCTTTCCCCCCGCAGCATCATGGATGCTGATGTCGAATCAGAAGCAGGAAGTGTCTCACCTGTCAATCCAAGCCAGAGCTTCCCTTTGGCTTCAGGACCCACATGGGAGGCTGGAGGAGGGGCGGGGCAGATCCGATCCTGTGCGTCTTGCTCCACTCCTGGCTTCAGTATGACAGGAAACCAGCTGGTCCTGGGCTGCTCACCTCCATAGCTGCCTGGCTAGCCTGCGGGCTCTTCATTCTCCTCGGAGCACAGCCATGCTGAGGCTGTCTAGGTCCAAGGCCTCTGTGTTTTCTGCCCCGTCTGTCTGGTCACCTCAAGAGGCTACGGCCAGGGGTTTGCCTTGAGTTCAAGGTCAGCCTAGGCTAGAGTAAGGCCCTGACTTCAAAAGTAACAACAGTCTCCACCCCAACAAACAAACAAAAACCCAACCAGATAGACTGCATGTCTGCCTGACATCCCTGCACTCCAGGGGTAGAGGCAGTTCAGGGTTATCCTTGGCTTCATAGTGACTTTGAAGCCAGCCTGGGCTACACAAACCCTATGTTAGCAACAACAAAAACAAGACAGATGTAAGCCTTGGGCTCCCCTCTGCATTAGTGAAAACTTCATAGCTGTGGCTGGCAAACTGCAGCAGCTGCCCCTCCTCCCTCTCACATCTGCCTTCCGCATTTCCCAGGCTCACAGATGGACGCCTTCTCCCTGGCTGCATCCGTCTCTCCCTGTAGTCACCGGGCCTCCCTCCGTTTCCTCTGCTTCCTTTGTGGTGTCTCTCACACCTTTGTCTTCCTGTGCCTGGCCTGTCACAACCCTGGCCTTTCCTGAAGCCACAGTTAGCCCATGCATGGTCATTGTTTGCCAGAAAGGCAACCTTGTTGGAGACCAGGTTGAGCCTGAAGCTCAGTCGGTAGAGGGCTTCCACCCTCAGTACCATATACTGGGTGTGCTAATGTACCTGCAAAACCAGCACTGGGGGATGGGCAGAGGGAGGAGGATCAGAAATTCAAGTTAATGCTTAGCTACATAGTTTGGGCCAGCCTGGGCTATAGGAGACTGTCTTGTCTCAAGAAAAGAAAGAGAAGGGCTGGAGAGATGGCTCAGCAGTTAAGAGTACTGACTGCTCTTCTAAAGGTCCTGAACACATGGTGGCTTGAAACCATCTGTAATGAGATCTGGTGCCCTCTTCTGGTGTGCCTGAAGACAGCTACAATGTACTTACATATAATAAATAAATAAATCTTTAAAAAAAAAAAAAAGAAAAGAAAGAGAAGAAAGAAAAGATGGATCAGAGGATATGTTTGGTGGTTGACCCCTCTGCTGGCCACTGCTGTTGCCTACTTGCTTTGGTTTTATAAATTCAAGGAACCCAGGAGAGCCTTTGACTCTTTCAGAGCCAAGATCTTTCTAGATCTTTCGTCCTGCGGCCCTGCTTCCCCCTGCCCCCGTGTTTGTTTTCTGTCCATCAAACCTTGTGTTTTTGTGGTAGGCGTGGTGGTAAGCACCTATGATCCCAGCTCTCAGGAGGCTGAACTAGGAAGGTTGAGTTCCAGGCCAGCCTGGGCTATATATTGGTTTGTCCCTGAGAACTAGCATTCTCTCCAGAGGCAGAACCATGTGTGCATCGTGGAAGTCCTGCAGGGCTGGAGATGAATTCCTCTTGTAGGTCTTCCCAAGAGCTTGATCACAGTTCATGTGGCATCTCTGCCCAGGCCCCAGCCTGTGCCCGCAGCCACAGAATGTCTGCTGTGTAAGGCACTGCCTGTTCTGAACAAACACCGGCTTCCAGAACAGAACCAAATGGCCCTATTCCTCTGGATTGCTGCCTTCTGAGGCAAGCGAGCCCAGAGATGCTGCAGCAGGTGGCAGGAGCGAGCTATAGGCTCAGGAGGCTTTGTTTGCTCTGGGCTTGCTTCCTGGGGTTATGGGGGCTGCAGGGGAACCTTTATTCCCCCCCCCCCCCGAGGGGTGGTGTTCTGGTGGCAGCCCTGGGGATCCCAGGCTCACCTGCTACCACTCCACCTTAGCCTACCATGAACCTGAGCTGGTACCAGCCTGGCTCCCTGTGGAGTGGAGGTGCCCCGAGGACAGGTTGTTCTGGATGTAGGTTGGAGAGTGCACTCCTATGGCGAGAGGACCACGTGTCAGGCAGAAAAGGGCGCCACCTTTCCCACGACTGGAGGCGGAGTATTGCCCTGAGTCACCCTGGGAAGCAAGAGCCACTTGGGCCAGGCCTGGCACAGTCTCAGGGGCACCTTTGAGCTGTGCTTCTCCCTCATCCTGCTTGGCTCAGTGCAGCATCAGAGGGGACAGGTACAGCCATCCCAGAGCAGCCTGCCCTTGCCGGCTGGTAGTTTGAGCCCGCTGGGAAGAAGTGGAGTTGGAATGAGGTCCAATCTGGGTGGTCCCATTTCCGTGTTCTCTGCCTACCCTCAGATGCCTCAGATGGCACCCACGTTAGGTCAGTTCCCTAGCCATGCTGGGTGCTAATCAGCCTTGTTCGCGGGGAGAGGGTAAGGGCTGGCTGGCCCCACAATTGGAGGGTGAGAAGTTGACCTCTGTGACAGACATCTTTCGGGCTGTAAGTGGTCATCTACTTAGAAAAAGGTTTGAAAATATGTACAGGACAGGTGTAACTCGGCAAGTCCATACTGCCACCTAGTGGTGGAAGTGGGAGCTGCTGCCTGGCACTGGGCTTCCATCCCCTGCTGTTGGGAGCATTGGAGATGGTAAGGGTGGACAGACAGACAGACAGACAGACAGACACACACACACACACACACACACACACACTGCTGCTCGTGACCCCGCATCCCTCCTGCCTGTCACTTTCTCACCCTGTAAAGGAGCACTTGGGAAGCTGAGGTAGAAGGAAACTAAATTGAAGGCTGGCCAGGGCACCAGAGCAAAACCCCGTCTACCGTTTAAAAATCAAAGGGCTGGGAGTACGCTTCAGTGGTGGAATGCTGGCCTAGCATATGTGAGACCTAAGTTCAGTTCCCAACATTGAAAGAAAAATCCGGGTGGTGGTGTTGGCCTGCGCCTTTGATCCCAGCACTCAGGAGCCAGAGGCAGGTAGATCTCTGAGTTAGAGGCCAGCTTGGTCTGCAGACCGAGTTCCAAGCCAGTCAAGGCTACACAGAAACTCTGTCTTGAGGGGAAAAAGAGGAGAAAACCGTGAAGAGCTGGGCCTGTAGCTGTGGCGGAGCCTGACTATCATGCTTGAGGCTCTGAGTTTCACACACAGACATCTAGGGCCATGGAGAGGTGGCTCAGCGGTTATGAGCATGAACTACTCTTGCAGAGGACCCTGGAATCCAGTCCTAGGGGATTTGACAGCCTCTCTGCCCTCTTTGGGTGCATATGTGCAGAAATTCACACATATTTGTATAAAATATGAATGAATAAGTCTTTTTTAAATTTAAAATGGGTGGGGGGGAATCAGTTCAGAATTCCTGTGTGAATGTGTGTCACTTTGGCCTCTACAGATGCAGGTGACTGGTGTGCTTGGTGAAGGGGGAAAGCCACATGGCCACTTTTGTGGTCTCAAGAGTCACGTTCTTTGTGTCTAAGAATGACAGTGTCCCTTCTGTGGAGCCTTGTGGCGTGGCTCATCCTCTGGGCCGATGACAGGATGCTGATGCTGGCCTCAAAGCAGCTCTGACAGGCTTCCCTCCCCTTCCTACCCACTCCGGCCCTCTGGATGCCCACTTTCTTCTGCCGTCGTTGGCTGATCTATGTCTGCCATCAGACCAGCTCCCCAGGGTGGCCGCATGTGAGTTCCCTAAGGCCAGCAGGTGTGGCAGTATGAGAGCAGGGGGGCCTACTAAAGACAGAATGTGATAGCCTTGGGCCGGTGCATGTAGGCTGCGACCATCCGTGGAGATCTGAGTCCCTAGAGCTCACACCCTTCTTTCTCTCTGCAGGCTGGAGCAGCCTTACTTCAACGCCAACGCTCAGTTCTTCCAGGCGCTGGGCCAGTGCTCGTCTCTGCAGCGCCTGTGCCTGGTGTCTCGCAGTGGCACCCTGCAGCCGGATGCCGTGCTGGCCTTTATGGCCTGTTGCCTGCAGGTCGTCATGTGTCACATGTTCACCGGAGAATCCCTCACCACCTGTAAGAGCCTGCAGCAGTCGATCCTCCGGAGGTGAGTGGCGTGTGGTGGAGAGGTCTCAGACAGTGCCGCTGTCTCCAGGACCCAGTGTCCTCAGCCCATTATTGACTTTGGGGAGATGGAGCACCAGATTCTAGCAGCATGATCAGAGGGCCTAGCCTCCTGCAGAGAACTAGTTCCCTCCCGTAGTCTCTGGTCTCAGCCACATGGAAGGTTGAGACAGAAAGAGCCCAGGAGTTTAGGGCTAGCCTCAGCTACAGAGTTTATCTCGGAGTCTAGAGGCCAAAGTTTTAGTTCACTGTGTCTGATGAGGGCCCAAGAAGGACTTCCGATCCTCCCCTCATCCCAGCGACTCAGAAGGCTGAGGCAGAATTGGGAATTTGGGCTACATGATGACTTCAAGGTCCGCGTGGCCTATACAGCAAGACGTTTCAGCAAGCAAGGGACTGTGAGTTTAGTTTAGTTGGTGGAGTGCTTGCCCAGGAGACACCAAGCCCTGAGGTCAATTCTTACAGCATGGGGCTAGAGAGATGACTCAGAAGTCATCTTACTGCAGCTGG
This sequence comes from Uromys caudimaculatus, assembly GCA_028551405.1. Lineage (NCBI taxonomy): Eukaryota > Metazoa > Chordata > Mammalia > Rodentia > Muridae > Uromys > Uromys caudimaculatus. The sequence goes on from CM052721.1 coordinate 9,487,482, forward strand.
GACGAGCCAGCACCCCAGAGGCAGAGGCCAGCCTGGTCTACAGATCAAGTTCCAAGATAGCCAGGATATCTCCTGGCCATACTGGGCAGCTGTATAGATGTGATGCGCGCGCGCACACACACACACACACACACACACACACACAAATACAAATCTCAGTCTCTGTAGTACCACAGATGTGCTGGCACATGGTTATGATCCCAGCACTTGATGATAGAGGCAGGATCCAAGATCCTCCTCTACTACATAATAAGTTTGAGGCTAGCCTGGGCTCCATGAGACCCTGTCTTAAGAAAATGTAGGTCAAGAGAGAGTGGCTGGTCTGAGGAACCCTTCAGGGTGAGTGCTGAGGCCTGACCCAAGCCAGCACAAAGCCTTCCTCTCGGCTGGTGCTGGCAGCCTCAGGGCTGGGCAAAGCCCTAGAGACTGCAGAGAGGCTATCCTGTGGAGGCCTCTGCTGCCGCCTTGCCATCTGCAGGGTGGGGGCTCTGCTGCACACCCCTCCCCCACCGTGACAGCAGCCTTCTCAGGTCTTACAGTCAGCCCAGCTGTGCTGGGCGCTGAGCTGCAGGTGTCCAGCAGGTGGCAGTGTCGCTCTCGGCAGCCAGCCACCCAGTGCCAGGGTGCCTGTCTGTGAGAAGTAACAACACTGTCTGTCCTCTTTCCTGAAGCTTCTTTTGTCTGTTTAGTTTAAGAACTTTTTTTTTAGACAGGCTTTTTTGTAGCCCAGGCTGGCCTTGAGCCACTGTGATGCTGGGGATGGCCTTCAACTCTGAATCCTCCCACCTCTATCTCCTGACTGCTGGGCTTATAGGCATATAACCACTTTCGGGTAGCCCAGGCTGGCTTTAAGTTTGTGGTAATCCTCCTGCCTCAGCCACACAGAGCAGTCCCCAATTCTCTGCTTTTCTTGCCTGGAGAGCTCAGGGAAGCGCTGAACTCCACTCCTGAACTCCCAGCCCTTCACCTGGCTGTGTGGAGGTCTTGGCCAGATACAGGAAGTATCTGGATTTAGGTTGCCTTGTGTCTAAAGCCACGCACAGTGGAATGGACTGCATTCGTCCTTCATGTTTTGTATCCCATGCATGTCTGTCTGTCTGTCTCTCCCCCCTCCCCCATTTCTCTCTTTCTGAGATAAGGTCTTAAGTAGCCCAGGCTAGCCACTAACACAGTGAAGGATAACTTTAACCTTTTGATACCCCCTCTCTCCGTCTCAGGTTTTGTCATTACAGACATACGCCGACATGTTAGATTTATGCTGTGCTGGGTCCTGGAAGTGTCAGGCAAATACTCTGTGGCTGAGTCATGTCTTAGCCTTGGGATTTCCTGCTTCTTGGTGCCAATCTGGGCATTGTCATCTCGATCGTCCCCAGTACTAGGACGACATGGATGTGCCACTGTGCCAGCTCCTTTTCTCTCCTGCACCATGCGGCCCCTGCGTGTGGGGTTGTGTTCTTCTGCACATCCCTCCCCTATTTGGGCCTCTTTGTCCTCAAATGAAACCTGAATTCAGCGTCTGGGGACCAGACTCAGTGACAGAGGTTCCTGGTGGACCCTGGGGGTTGGTGGCCTCCCAGGCTAGTGAGCAGAGACTATCAGAGGTCTGCTTTGCTGGGCAGTGAGGGCGCACACCTTTAATCCCAGCACTTGGGAGGCAGAGGCAGGTGGATTTCTGAGTTCAAGGCCAGCCTGGTCTACAGAGTGAGTTCCAGGACAGCCAGGGCTACACAGAGAAACCCTGTCTTGAAAAACTAAAAAACAAAACAAAAACAAAAACCCCAGAGGTCTGCTTTACCCTGGCTCACGTCTCAGCTCCGTTCCTGTCCAGTTTCCTGTCTTCCCTAGGAACTCGGACTAGTCTACCTCATGCATGGTTGCCTTGCCTCCTGGTGTCTGCCCACAGTGCCGTTGCATCAGCGTCTGGGCCCCAGCATGTGGCTCTCTGATAAGCCCACCCTGGACTTCTCTTTCTCGCCTCCACTTCAGACCCAGCAGGGAAGGATCCCTCGTCTGTCCGGCCCCTGCTTCCTTGGGCTTCCCTGCTTGGGCCTGTTCCTTGCCAGGCTTTGCAGACCCTGGGAATGGGGAGGGCCCTGTGTCATTCAGTCTCAAGGTTTCCAGTAAAAGCTGGGCACTGTGGCACTGTGGCACTGTGCACTGTGGAGGTCGAGCCTGTGCCATATCTCACCAGCCTTGAGACCTGCGTCTCCTCCCAACTTTGTCTCTGGGGAGCAGCCTCATCTTCCAGGCACAGCTGGACCCTTTCTGTGATAGACCTGCTCCCCGCCCGCCCTGGGTGAGCTGTGACATGGGAACCACTGCCAATCTTCCCACCTGGGGCCATCTCCCCAGAGGGTTGAGATTGGCTTCCTGGCTTTCCTCTTCGTCTCTGACTGCTGCCACATGGTCTAGGCATGACAACTTAAATCCCATGTAGGACTTTTCCAGGTCCTGTCTCCTCCCCGCAGCAGGGCCTGAGCCCAGATGTGTGCATGCGCGATGGCCCTGGACAACCCCAGACAGTAGCAGTGTGAAGGTGAGGGCTGCTGCTCTCCTGGAGCAGTTACAGACCTGACATCTGTGAGCCAGAGACCTGTGGTAGCGTCACACAGCCTCGGCCTGAAGACTTAGGAATCTCAAGCCTGAGTGTGAGGCGCTGTCCTCCAACTCCTCTCAGGCTAATGTGACAGAGGTCTGCTGTCCACTGCGGTTGCCATGTCATTCTCTTGAGGCCCAGTTGGCACTGCCTTCCCACGTGGGATCTTAAAGTGTGCTTGCGGCCTGTTGCCGTATGTTGGGGCATATGGCCTTGGAAGGCCAACTGGCTGCTCCAGCCCCTGTGGCGTTCCATGTAGACATGGGGGCATTCTTTTCGTAAGTTTCCGGCTTGCCAGAACCATAGTTAACAATTCTCCCTCTGCTCCTGCGTTCTGGCAAGCTCTGGCCCACGACAGCCTCAGGGGCCGCACTCAAGGCTGAGCACGCATGTGTGATTCTCCGTGCCAGGAAAACAGGGCTCAATCTGTGACTGGTCTGCAGACTGCAGAGAAGTGGTCTCAGATGGAGAAGGATTGCTTAAGTCTGTCTTGGACGTCAGTTGCAGAGAATGGAGTCGGGCTGGGGATGTGGCTCCATGGGTAGAGGGCTCGCCTGGCATGCACAGAGCCCGAGGCTCCAGGTTTGTAATCCCTGCCCTTGAGAGGTGGGGGCCGGAGGAGCCAAAGCTCAGGGTCATCCTTGGCTTCATCACAAGTTTGAGGCCAACTTGGGAAGCGTGAAGTGTGAAAGCCTGTCTCAAAAAAGTTAAAAAATAATAAACTTAAAAAGAATGGGCTTTGTGATTCTCTGCAGCCGGTGGGCCCCGCAGCTTGCCCCGCAGCCTGTGTGGCTTCTGTAGGAGGAGTCTGGGAGCTGCCTGGGTCAGCACTGCTCTCTGTGTGTGGTAGCTCTAGATCAGGCTGTTGAGATGTTCACACCTGGCCAGCTGACCCCGTGGGTCTGTCTCTGCTGACTCAGCTGGGAGACCTGTGACCTGGCTGCTGATCGAGGGAGCTGCTAAGTCCCAGCTCCATTGAGCACATTCAGAAGCCAGGAGCCATGAACGTGAGAGGCCTATATAAGATGGCCAAGGTGCGTGGGCCCCACCACGGCGTTGGCAGCATATAGGGGTAAACGAGGAGCATGAAGGGGCCACAGGCCATTTCAGAGGGGAAGATGTCTGGTGTTTCATTTGGTAGGTCTGTCTGTCCGGATGTGGAGCTAAAGGTGATCTGACCTGGGAATTCTGTCCTTATCCCTAAGCCTCTAGTTAGCCAGGTGGTAGTGGTGGTGGGGCACTCCTTTAGTCCCAGCACTTGGGCCGTAGAGGCAGGAGGATCTCTGTGAGTTCAAGGCCAGCCTGGTCTATAGGATAGCAAGTTCCAGGACAGCCAGGGCTACACAGAGAAACCCTGTCTCGAAAAACAGAACAAGGGCTGGAGAGATGGCTTAATGGTTTAAGAGCACTCGCTGTTCTTCAGAGGACCTGGGTTCAAATTCCAGCACCCACATGGTGGTATACAGCCATCTGTAACTCCAGTTCCAGGAATCTAAGACCCTCATACAGACAGTCATACATGGCAGGTTAAACACCGATGCACATGAAATAAAAATAAGTAAACTATTAAAAAAAGAAAGAGAAAAGTAAAACAACCCCTCAACCAAACAAAAAATACATCATCTCCAGTTGTTTTTTTTATTTTTATGTGCTTGTGTGGCTATGTATGTGCATATGTGTTCAGTACCTGCAGAGGCCAGTAAGGAAGCCGAATCCACCCAGAACTGGAGTTACAGATGGCTGTGTACCACCATGTGGGTGCTGGGACCCAACTCAGGTCCTCATCCCAACCACTGAGCTGTATTTTAGTCCCCACCCCCCAGAGTCTCCAGTTTCCCGGATGAGTGCAGAGTCAGGTCACGTTGCTGCTTGGTTGTGGGTACTCACACTGTGGCTGCCCGGTGGAGAATAGCACGGGGGGGGGGGGGTCTCCCTCCTGTGCTGACCCAGTCCCTCCTTCAGCTTTGGTCTGAACCCCATCATTTCCTAAGGGAACAGCGCAAGGTTTTAGAAGAGTGGGGGAGGCGTTTCCTGCCTTGGGGCTCCCAAGGCTGCAACAGGAGCTCTGTGGGCAGAGAGGAGATGACTTTGAATGTCAGGCCAAGCAGAACATTTTATTTTGCCTTCCCCACCCCTCAACTTACTCCAAGTGAGTTCTGCTTCTGGTTACATTTTTGTTTTGTTTGCTTTGAAACAGGGTCTCCCTATGTAGCCCTGGCTGTCCTGGAACTCACTATGTAGACCAGGCTGGCCTCGAACTCACAGAGATTCTCCTGCCTCTGCCTCCTGAGTGCTGGGGTTAAAGGTGTGCGCCACCACGGCCACCTTGTTTTTTGTTTTGAGACAAGGCTTTGTATAGCCCAGGTTAATGTCAAACCCAGTCCGTAGCTGAGGATGAGGTGAACCTCTGACCGCCTGCCTGCATCTCCTGAGTTAACAGAGGCTCTGAGGACACCATCCTACCTACTGAGCATGTCCAGCCTGGCGGTAACTGTATTCCCCTTTTCTGTAGATGTGTTTATGTTCATGAGTGTTTTGCCTTCGTGGATGTCTGTGCATCATATGTGTACTTGGTGCCGGCAGAGGTTCAGTTGGAGCTCCTGGGACGGGAACAGCTGGGAGCCGTCCTGTAGGTGCTGGGAGCCGAACCCAGTTGCTCTTGTGCTCCTAACTGCTGAAACAATGCAGTCCAGCCTCAGCCCCTGGATGGCTTAAAGCAGAGTGGGCATTCGTGTTGTGCTGGCCACTGAGGCCCCAGGTCTCCGGTGGCTCACGGAGCATCCTGCCTTCCCAGCTGCGTCCCCAGCCCACACCCCCTGTTAATGGCTGATCTCTGGTTCAGTTTCCAGGCTGAGAGACCCGCGTTGAATGTCGTCATCTTCCCCCTGCTCCACGAGGGCCTGACAGACGTTATCCGAGATGTCCCCATGGTGCACTTGGACGAGATCACCTTGTTCAAAAGCAGAGTGGCTGAGGAACCGCCAAACCTGTGGTGGTGAGAGGGCCCCTGGCCCTGCCCCACCCCGCCCCGCCCACCACTCCTGCCGGCAGAGCCTTTTCCTGTCTGAGTCTACACAAGGGTGCAAGGAGCCAGCAGACAGAGGGGCCTTGTTTCATGACAGGAAGAAAGTTTCCAGTTCTCCTGAGACACTCACCCCAGTCCCCTAGGTTTCTCTCTGCCATTCTTAGGAGTACTTGGGCTCAGTGACAAGAAATACCCTGGTGAGCCATGGGTGCATGGACAGTGGATGAGCCAGGCTAGCCTTCAGGGCCCGGCCATGCTCCCGGGGGCTCTGTGGGCTCCAGCCCCCGTCCACCCACTTGCCTGCTGAAGGAGGACTTGCCTCAGCCTGGGGACTGTTCCCCTGCTCCTTCTGCAGTCATCTACAGTTGAGCTCAGTAATGCGACTGTCCCCACTTGGAGTCAGGGTGGGCCAGGCTGTCACTGTGAAATGTGCAAATGACATCTTTGAGCCTGTGGCTCCTTTTCCTATTGAGATACATTTAGGGCGTGGTCCCAGGGGCAGAGTACTCACCCAGTATGTGTGAGGCCCTGGGTTCCATCCCTACCACAAAGAAAAAAAAATGTTTTAACCCAATGATGTCTCTGGGATGTTTTCAGCTCAGTGATACTTGTGCCAGAGGGTCCCCTGGGGCAGAGACTGTGGGGTGGCTTCATCCCCAAACTGAGCCTGAGGAGCTGAGCCTGTGTCTCACAAGTGGTCACTTCTCCTTACAGTCTTGTGGGCTCCAGGCGCTGTGGCGGTCCGAATGCTTCTTAGGAGCGCCACAACCATTAGTCCCGTTAGGATAGCTGAAAACGGTAAAAGCCAGCGTGGGCATAGGAGGCTGGAGTGGGGAGCCCACCTGGTCCCAGCCTACCTATTTAGTCCTTACGAAATCCACCAAGAGTGCTGCTTTAGTTAGTGTGTGAGCATGGACCCCAGGTTCCATCCCCAGTACTGCACTTGTAATCCCAGCACTCTGGAAGTCAAGGCACAAGTGTGGGTCACCCTCAGCTACATAATTGATCTAGCGGCTAACCTGGGCTACATAAGACCCTGTCTCAATCTCAACAAATGAAAAACAAAGGACAGACAAAGCTGAAGGACCGGTGTCTATGACATCATTCGTCTCTCATGATAGTGAGACTGAGCCAGTCACCCCTAGAGGGGACTTGTGAGAGCATGTGGTCAGACTGATCCAACTGACTCCACCTGGTCCTCCCCTGTGATGGGTTCCAGTACATGTGGACATTGATCCAGGTGGCTTCTGGCTACACATCTCGGTCCATGCCGGCCTACCAGGCCTCACTCACTGCCAGTGACCTCCCCAGACCCAGCCTGCCCTCACCTACTGTCTTCCTAAGCTATGGTCTCCTCCTCAGCATCCCTTGCTGGTGAGGAGCAGGGCTAGGCTGTGCCTGGGGGGACCTGCCTCTGGGGACAGTGTTAGGGAGACAGCCCGCAGGCCTAGGCCCCAAGAACTGTGCCCCTGCCTGGCCCCTTGCCTTTCTATCTTCAGTGTTTACATGGGGTCTCCAGTGCCAAGCCCGCCCTCTCAGCCAGTCTCTTGCCTGAGGGAATCCTCGCTTCTCTAGAGCCCACGGTGCTCCTCCCTGTCTTTGTTGCTGAGTGATCTTAACTCCTAGTCAGGAGGATTGGTCTGTCTGCAGGCTGATCCCAGGGGATATCCACCCCACCCCACACCCAGAGCCCTTACTCTCCCAGACCTAACACAGTCTGCGAGTTCTAAGCCTGTCCTGGCCCTTCCTGGCATTGCAGGCCATTGGATTGGCTGCCAAGGTTTCAGGGGGCAGACTGAAGTCCCACATGACTGTAGACAAGGGACCCAAAGGTGGTGAAGCCCACCTAATTCCAGTTTCAGGGCATGTCTTTAGAACATTAGACTGGCACCTGAAGGCCACCCGTAGGCTCTCCAGGACCAACTGCTGCTTGTCCTTAAAATGAGAATGTGGCTGGTCCCAGCCTATGATAGAAGCAGGTTGCTTGGAGGTACCGGGTCCCAAGGATCCTTGGGATTTCTTCCTTTAAAGGCAGTCCCGCTCAGCTGGGTGAAGGTTTTAATCCCAGAGGCAGATGAATCTCTGTGAGTTTGAGGCTAGCCTGGTTGGCATAGTGAGTTCTAGTCCAGCCAGGGCTATATAGAGATTCTGTCTCAAAAAACAACAGCAAAAACCCCAAAGGGCAGCCCCATTCAGACAGGAACTCACCTTTCTCCTGGGATGTTATTCAAAAAGCCAGAGCCATCCTGTCAGTCCTGCAGATAGGCAGTTCTTAGGAGCCAGCAGTGTTAGCCTGTGGCATCTTTTATGCCCAGAAACTGGGCTGACAGGGAGGGGCCTGGACATAGGAGGCTGGGGGTGTAGACTGCCTAAGGACGCACCCCCCAACTAGAAGGCCTTGTATTCTCAGCGTCTCCTTCAACTTCAAGTGAGAATTTTCTCTCCTTCTCCACTGGGGACAGGATCCACCAGATGTCAATAGCGTGCTTATTTTCGCTAAGTGCTATTTTGGCACCAGTGTTAATCGAAATTTATAGCCTGCAGCATTTGACGCTGGGAAAAGAACCCACCCTAATGGTCCCTGATTGGCAGGACCGGGCTGTTAAGTGGCAGACCATATGCTGCCTGCCGAGAGCACGGTAAGCGCTTGTTCCGGGGTGTGTGTGTGTGTGTGTGTGTGTGTGTGTGTGTGTGTGTGTGTGTGTGTGTGTGTGTATACATGTGTGCTTGCACCTGCATGTATATGTACACATATATATGTATGCCTATGTGCATGCATCTGAGCCTGCATCTTGTGGTGTGTGTGTGCTCTACATTAAGGAGGGACGTGGGGGAATTCAGCCTTTGTAAACAGAAATCTGCTGATCTCCCATGCCCGCCTGGATCCCTGCCTCAGCCCACTCCTGGCTGCTCTTGCCGCCTCCTTCTGCAGACCTTGTGGATTTATTTATTTATTTATTTATTTATTTATTTATTTATTTATTTATTTATTTATTTATTTATTTTGGTTTTTTGAGACAGGGTTTCTCTGGGTAGCCCTGGCTGCCCTAGAACTCACTCTGTAGATCAGGCTGGCCTCGAACTCAATCCACCTGCCTCTGCCTCCCAAGTGCTAGGATTAAAGGCGTGCGCCACCACTGCCTGGCCCTTGTGGATTTTTTGTTTGTTTGGTTTGGTTTGTTTTTTGTTTTTTGTTTTTGATACAGGGTTTCTCTGCATAGCCCTGGCTGTCCTGGAATTCACTCTGTAGACCAGGCTGGCCTTGAACTCAGAAATCTGCCTGCCTCTGCCTCCTGAGTGCTGGGATTAAAGGCGTGCGCCACCACTGCCCGGCTAGACGTTGTGTTTTAGGTGCTGTCTTTGACGCCATACCTCTTAACCCTCTTGCTTGGCATAAACCAGCAAACTGGGCTCACTGACTGGCTTTCCTATTTTCTCCTGAAAACTCTGTGCATGCGTGCATGTGTGTGTGCAGGTCTCTGTGTGTGTGTGCCAGGTGTAAAGGGCAGAGGACAATCTTGGATGTCTCTTCTCTCACCTCCCACCTTGTCTGAGACAGGGTCTTTTGTTTGCTGTTGTATACACCAGGCTAGTTGGCCCATGAACTTCCAGGGGTTCTCCTGTCTCCACCATCCATCCCTCGATGGGCATTCCGTGATGACAGAAGTAGCTGCCATGCCTGGCCTCTTGTGGGTTCTGGGGCTCTGAGCTCAGGTCCTGGAGAGACAAGTACTCTATTCACGGAACTGGGTCCTCAACCCACTTTTCCTGATTTTCATAGGGAGGAATCTTACTGGCCAGATTGAAGAGGGCTTTGCTTTGATATGACAGGACAGGCTCTGTCCTGCCAGTGACCCCTAGATAATAAGGCCACAAGGTCCAGCCCCAGGCTGTGAGTAGCAAGGGCTGGGCCCAGACACTTGAGTCCATCCAGAGTAGATTCCCTGTCCATTACTGCATTGGACCCAGAGTTAAAAGCCAAGTGCTTAGCGAGATGATGGGGGCTGGGCCAGTCTAGGGCCTAGGGGGTCTGTGGGAAAGACGAGCCTAAGCAGTGGGACTGTTGGTACCAAAGGCCAGGCGTCAAGCAGGATGGATTGCCACCCTCACGCCCACTCCAAGAGGGGCCAGCATGCTGCCCCTCCCTCCAGCCTCCACCGCTACCTACTGCTTTGAAGACCTGGAAATTGCTGAACTCTTCTAAGGGGAAAATAAGAGAAGCCAAGTATGATGGGGTATGTCTCTCATCCCAGCCCGCAGCAGGTGGAAGCAGGGGTCATGAGTTCAAGGCCAGCTATGTAATGTATTTGAAGCCAGCCTGGGCTTCCTGAGACACTATGTCAATATAGATGGGGGTGGGGGGAGAGAGAGGGGGAGAGGAACACTTAAATGGGGGACGAAGTATGACTACAGGCCGTGAGTCCTAGGCTGTGGATGTGACCCATTCATTGGTACTTACAATTAGTAGTAGTGTCCACTGTTGTAGGGTTTTTGTGACAGGTGTCATCTGCAGTTGGGGCTGCAGGATAGACGTTTCCAGGCCCAGTGTTAATACTGCACGAGATTCTAGACCAGGCATGGTTCCTACATTAGCCTGCTTAACAGTAGCACCTACATCCCTTGGGAGGATCACCAGCCAGTGCGTGCACATCGTCAGAGCAGGAACTTGGCTGTACCTACCACCCCAGCCCCACCCCCGCCACACCTGGCAGGCTCCCATAGGGTTGCCGGTCAGGGAGGCCAGGGTCCCCGAAGCTGCCGCTGCTAATGCTGGCCTGGGATCTGCTTCAGAACTTGGCATCGGGAGATGGGAGGGTGGGAGTTGGGGGGTCAGGGGAAGCACTAGCTAAACCCTGACCTCTGTGGTCACCGGTTGCTGGGCAGGTGTGTGTGAGCAAGGCTTTGCACAGCAGGAGGAACGGGCACGCATCAGTAGGCGTGTCTTTCTGTGTGCACACAAGAGCTCCTGTCCAGATAACGCTCAGCTCGAAGCCTCTTCTTCGCGACTTCTGACCTTGATATATTGCGTATGGCTTTCCCAGGCACCGTCTGAGCTCTGTGTTTAGTTCTGGAGCGTGAAGAAAGGCCTTGAGACCAGGTGCTAAGGACCATTCCCCCCCTTTTGATGACTGTCCAACTGGGAGAACTAACTGCCTGTGGTTGGTATCTGGTAGTGACAGATGTCACTATGGTGCTGACAAACTACATTCTGAATGGGTGTTTCTATGTAAATCTGTGGCATGTGGAAAATCTCTAATAAACGGAACTTGATTTCGAAAGCCAGGCAACTGTGTGGTCCTTCCAACAGGGACTCTTGACTATCCATGTGTGGGCAGCTTCATAGGCTCAAGTGGGGAGGGGCCCTCATTCTCTTTTCGAGACAGAATCTCATGTAACTTAGGCTGGCTTCAAATCTAATGTGTAGACATGGCTGGCTTTGAACTCTTAATCCTGCTCTCTGGTTGTGGATATCAGTACTGACCTTGACCTCAGCAAAGCCTGTGTTAAAAACACCCACAGGTGGCCCCCTCTGGGCTGGTTGGGGGGCTTCCTCACAACATGGCTGCCACATTGAATCACAAGCATTCCAAAAAAAAAAAAAAAAAAAAAAACCCCAGCAGGGTGTGTTCAGCTTTGGAACTCACTGTTTGGTTGTCACCTCCCTGCTTGACAGGCAGTCACAGAGATCCACCACGTTCGGCAGAAGTGGACACAGACTACCCTAGGATCCAGGGGGTCTTAGGGTCTCATTGCAGAAGACCTGGTGGGGTGGGAGGCAGTACTGTACCCACATTAGAAAGGGTATCTGTGCACCCTGGGCTTTCCAGCCTAAGCCAGGCTGTGGCGTGGCTGTGGTGTAGGAGAATAGGGAACACTGCCTCATGTTGGGGAGGGCTCACATTATAGTACATGACTTCCTGGCGGCCATGGGACCATGGGCTGTTTGGAGCGCTCCATGAGGCCACCTATCCTTCCAGTTGGCTGGGAGGGTGAGGCTGCCTAGCCTTTGTCAAAAAGGGAAAAAAAAAAAAAAAAAAGTTGAGCTGGAGAGTTGGTTCATTGGTTAAGAGCATTGGCTGCTCTTCCAGAGGACCCTGGTTCAATTCCCAGCACCCACATGTCGGATCATAACTGTCTGTTGCTCCAGCCCAAGGGGGATCCAAACACCTTCACATAGACATACATACAGGCAAAATACCAATCCACATAAAATAAAAATAGGTTTAAAAAAATAAATGAACACTTGGGAGGCAGAGACAGGTGGATTTCTGAGTTCGAGGCCAGCCTGGTCTACAAAGTGAGTTCCAGGACAGCCAGGGCTACACAGAGAAACCCTGTCTCGAAAAAACCAAAAAAAAAAAAAAAAAAAAAAAGAAACCAAACTAAAGAATAAATGAAAGAAGTACCAGATGGTGGTGGAGCATGCCTTCAATCCCAGCACTCCGGAGGCAAAGGCAGGCTGAGCTCTGAGTTCAAGGCCAGCTTGGTCTACAGAGTGAGTTCTAGGACAGCCAGGGCTACACAGAGAAACTCTATCTTGGAAAGAAAAGAAAGGAGTTAGCTGAGCAGAAGCAAGTAAGAAAAGAGAGTTATTCTCTCTCGTGGCTGCGGTGGGATTAGCCCCTGAGTTCCTGCCTTGAGTCCCAACAGTAATAATCTGGATTTTGAGCCAGGGCAGCCCTTTCCTCTCCCAGGTTTCTTGCGGTCAGGATGTTTTATCACAGCATCAGAGGTGCAAGCTGTCTGTCATCCTTGAGAGGGGGAAGCAAGGGGATCAGGAGCTCAGGGATAGTGAACTGGAGGCTCGCTTGGGCTGTACAAAACCCCACATAACAAAACAAAGCAAGAAAAAAACGTTTTCATTGACTCCCTCCCCTGAACACACCCGTGGTTTCTATGACACGTGCCTTCCTCACGCAATCTTTCCTCCTTACTCTCAGATAAATACTATGACCTCATTTTCGTGTGTTTGTGTGTGGTTCCGGGGGTGAAAACCAGGTACTTGCACATGCTATGTAATTGTGCTAATGCTTAGCCCTGCCCCCCCCCCCCCCCCCGCCATTCACAGGGCACGCACGGGGATGGGAGGTGGGGATTCTCAGCAAGTTTAACATGCAAGCTAAAAGCTGAGCCGTGGGCTGGGAGTCTTGTTTTTTCTTTTTCTTTTTCTTTTTCTTTTCTTTTTTTTTTTTTTGGTTTTTCGAGACAGGGTTTTGTTTTTTTCAAAGACATTTTCCTTTCACATTCCAGTCCTCTGTTCTGCGCATGCGTGTGTGCATGTGTGTACACGTGTGTGTGCATGTGTGTCTCCATGTGACCTCTGTCCACCCTGAAGCATCTTAGGTTTGACCCAGCTAGGAAGAGCAAGCTTTTGTGGGGGCACCAGGAAGGTCCCCCGTATGTATACACACCTCCCAGCTTCTAATGAAGACACAGCCAAAGGTTGAACAGTGCCACGCCTAGTAATACGGAGGCAGATAACAAGGACAATGGATTGTATTTATTGAGCACCTACTAAGAGCAGGGTGCTGTACTGAGTACTTCTCATCATTATCCCATCCTAAAAAGAAAAGCCAAAAGCATTTATGTACCAAGAGCTAAGTTAATAATCAGGTACCTAGACCCCCACCCCAGGCCAGGTGTCACCTGCCCCTCAAGAACTTGTCTCAAACAAAAAAAGGTAAATACAGTAGTATTTACAAGAATATGCTTAGGGAAATTACTTTGTGAACCCACCCCACCCCCATCACCTACAAAAAGTGGTCACATTTAAATGTTAGATCATGGGGAGATGACTTAGTCTGTAACCTGCTTGCTTGCCCCGTGAGCATAAAAACCTGGTGCCATTGCCACCAAGTGATGGTGACGCATGCCTTTAGTCCCAGTACAGAGGCAGAGGCAGGAGGATCTCTGAGTTCGAGGCCAGCCTGGCCTACAGACCTGAGTTCTGATGCCAGCACTTGCATAATGAGCAGGGAGGGGGAACTTTAGGGGGTAGGGAGGGTGGAGCTGGGTGTCTATAATCCCAGCACTGGGGAGGCTGAGATGGGGGAATCCCTGGGGCTTGCTGGTCATCCAGCTTTGTTGGTGAGCTCCAGTTTCAGAGAGAGAACCTGTCTCAAACAGATTGGCACGGGCAGTGGTGGTGCCCGCCTTTAATCCCAGCACTTGGGAGGCAGAGGCAGATGGATTTCTGAGTTCGAGGCCAACCTGGTCTACAGAGTGAGTTCCAGGACAACCAGGGCTACACAGAGAAACCCTGTCTCCAAAAACAAAAACAACAACAAAAAAAAACCCAAACAAACAAACAAACAAAACAAAACAAAACAAAAAAACCAAACCAGATTGGGACTGGAGAGATGGCTCAGTGGCTAAGAGCACTGACTGCCTGCTCTTTTAGAGGTCCTGAGTTCAGTTCCCAGCACCTACGTGGTGGCTCACAATCATCTATAACTCTAGTTTCAGGGCATTTGATATCCTCTTCTGACCTCAGGGACCCCAGGCATGCACATGGCCCATAGACATACATGCAGGCAAAAAGAAAGAGAGATTGAGGAAGATTCCCGATGTCAACTTCTAGCCTGTCATGCATACACACACGTGTATTCACATGCACATATATGAACACACACACACACCTCCAGACATAAAAGAGAAGGTCTTCTATTGGGAAGATTGTGGGGGGCTCCTGTGTCCTGGGGTGGGAATGTCAGTTGGCTCTGCAGAGTCGTGTGGAGGATGCAGGCTGCAGCGGCTGAGATCATGAACTCATGTATAACCGACAGAGCAGTTCTACCTTGGGGGATTATTTCACAGCTCACTGCACAGGCACAAAGTGACAGAGATATAATGTTCATTACCAACATTACATGTAATTGCCAAAGTCTGAAAATATTCTAAATGTCCAATCACAGGGGATGCGTTAAGTAAACGATCACAGGTCCATTCGGCTACCAAGTATGACTGAGTAAGAAGTAGATACAAAGAAAGAAAATGGCAGACAGAGAGTCTCTCAGGGCTGGCGTGGGCTCAGAGGCAGGCCCTGGGCCCTGGGTTTTATCCCCAGTATTCTCAAAAAGGAACTGTAAGTCTTAAAAGTTCACTTCCAGGGCCGTTGAGATGACTCAAGAGGAAAGACACTTGTCACCAGCGCTGACAACCTGGGTTCAATTCCTGAGACCCACATGGAGAGAAAGTTGTTATCCTGGGAACCCCACACAGGCACCACGGTATAAGTTCAAGGCCAATTCAGGATTTAGTGTGAAGTCCTGTCAAAAAGCCAACCAAGCCATTGCCTGGTGGTGGCGCACGCCTTTAATCCCAGCACTTGGGAGGCAGAAGCAGGTGGATTTCTGAGTCTATAAAGCAAGTCCAGAACAGCCAGGCTCTGCTATGAATTAGAGGCCAGCCTGGTCTACAGAGTGAGCTCCAGATTAGCCAGGGCTACATAGAGAAACCCTGTCTAGAAAAACAAACAAAACCAAAACCAAAAAACAAACAGCAGCAAAAAAGAACTAGACTCGGTGCTGCATATCTGCACTCAGGAGGTAGGACCAGGAGGATCAGAGTCATCATCAGCTACATTTCGAATTTGAGGTCAGCCTGGGCTACATAAGACCCTATCTGCCCAGCCTTTGCTAACTCCAACTCCAACTCCAACCCCAACCCCAACCCCAACCCCAACCCCAACCCCACCCTACCCCTACCCCTAACCCTAACCCTAACCCTAACGCCAACCCTAACCAGTTAAATAAATAAAAATGATCAGTTAAAAAAAAAATTCACAGCTGGGCAGTGGTGGCACACGCCTTTAATCCCAGCACTTGGGAGGCAGAGGCAGGCAGATTTCTGAGTTCTAGGCCAGCCTGGTCTACAGAGTGAGTTCCAGGACAGTCAGGGCTACACAGAGAAACCCTGTCTTGAACAAAACAAAAAACAAAAATTCACACTTCCATAAACGTCAGAGAAAAACTGCCCAAGATTTCTTAAAAGCAACTTTTGCAGAATTCTGGCAAGGATCCGGAGGCAGCCATACACTGTGTGTTTATTTAAGGGGGCCTGGGGAACAGCCAACTCTCAGCAAGCACGACAAACTTCATGGCGTTTTCCCTTCATCCTCTTCTGTCCTGATCTCTCTGGCTCAGTGAAGCTCACATGCCTGGCTCACGAAGGAATTGACAGCTCAGGGGCTCTGATACCTCATTCTCCAAACCAGACACGACAGGACATGCTTGCTAGATCCCAGAAAGACACCATTTTCTGAATAAACTCAAGATCTTCCTGCATCACAGACTTCTCCCCAGACCCATTTGTCAAAACTATTTACAGCCAGGTGTTTCCGGTTGCAGCTGCCTGAGGCAATCGATGGTAGTTAACAGACTAACAGACCCCTAGATAGACTCAAGTCATACATAAATAATAAAGAAGCCAGCCATGGTGGTACATAGCCATAACACCAGCTCAGGAAGCTGAGACAGAGAGGCCAGGGAGATGGCTCAGTGGGTAAAATTCCTTCCGGTGCACGCCCGTTGACTTGCGTTCCTTCCTCCAGTACCAGGTAAAAAGCTAGATTTGGGGGTGTGCATCTATAATCCCAGCACCCCTACAGTGAGATAAGAAGCAGCGACAGGAGAATCAAGAGGTTTGTATATGCTGAGCAGGAAATGGGAGAAACTCACTCTACCTCAAAACAAATGGAAGGGGCTGGACGTGGTGGCTGGTGCAGGTCAAGCTGGTGGATCTCTGAGATTGAGGCTAGCCTGGTCTACATAGCAAGTTCCAGAACAGCCAGTGTTATGTAGAGAGCCTATCTCAGAAAGAGAGAGTTGGGGGGGGAGAGAGCCAGTTAACGCTTGAGTGGTGGGTGGGGTCGCTGTGGTGTCCTCACCTGCCACTTGTGAACAGCTAGCCCTGTTCTGAGGAGCCCTCATTTCTGAAATTTTTGCCTCCATCTAGAAGAACAAATGATTCGATTGTAGAGGCCGTCTCCTTAACAGCGGAGCCTCAGGAGTCAATGTGTTTTGAAGAGGCCGCCTTTTAGTTCCCTAAGTAGGGTGGGGCCACCCAGAGGCTCGCTCAGAAAGCCCTGTACAGGGGGCTCCGATGCTGGAGAACTTTGCACAGTGGCTTTTTAGGGGGGGTCCATCTCAAAAAATATCCAACTAACGAAAGATTAGTGGTGGCAATGAAGGCAAACATCCCTCTATGCCATCATGCTGATGGACGGGGAGACAGCTTGGCCTCTGGCCTTTCAGAATCAGTCACCATCAGTCACCATGGAAGGGGATTCAGGAGCCATGGTAAAGGATGTCAAATACGGTATCTTTTTTTTCCTTCCTTCCTTCCTTCCTTCCTTCCTTCCTTCCTTCCTTCCTTCCTTCCTTCCTCCTTCTTAATATTTATTTATTTATTTTATTTATATACTGTCGCTGTCTTCTGACACACCAGAAGAGGGCATCAGATCCGATTACGGATGGTTGTGAGCCACCCTGTGGTTGCTGGAATTTGAACTCAGGACCTCTGGAAGAGCAGTCAGTGCTCTTAACCACTGAGCCATCTCTCCAGCCCTTATTTGGTTTTTCAAGACAGGTTTCCTCTGTACAGCCCTGGCTGTCCTGGAGCTTTGATTTATAAACCACAGGCTGGCCCCAGACTCACAGGGATCCTCCGGTCTCGGCTTCCGGAGGCCTATCACGTGCCACCACACCCAGAGAAATGTAGTTTCTTCTTCCCGCAGTCTTATCTATTTCCACTGCAGTGCTTTTTAGCTCAGTGAAGTTGTGCACTTTGACGCACAGAGAAGTTGTCCTCCGGCCTCCACACACTCTGTAGCAGGCACACACAGATAGCATATATGAAGTTACAGTAAATGTCTAAAAAAAAAACAAGAAAGAAAGGAAGAAAAGAAAAGAGAAGAAAGGCTGGAGAGGTGGCTCAGTGGTTAAAGGCACTGCTGCTCTTTCAGAGGGCCTGGGTTCAGTTCCCAGCAACCATACTGGGCAGCTCACAATTGCCTGTAACTCCAGTTCTAGGGGATCTGATGCCTTCTTTTGGACTCTGTGTGCACCTGCATTTGTGTGCACACTCATGAACACACACACATTAAATTAAAATTTCATGAAGAAAGAAAAGGAAGGAAGGAAGGAAGGAAGGAAGGAAGGAAGGAAGGAAGGAAGGAAGGCTGGCTAGGCATGGTGGTACGTAATCTGAGCCCTCAGGAGCAGAGGTGGACGGATCTCTGTGAGTTCCAGGCCAGCCTGGCCTACCTAGGAGGAGTTCCAGAACTATACAGGACACAGTGAGAGCTTGCCTCAAAATAAATAAATAAGCTCAAAACTTAGGAGGCAGAGGCAGGCAGCTCTCTGTGAGTTCAAGGCTAGCCTAGTCTAAGAAAAAAGGAAACCATTTGGAGTGGCGATTTTCAATATATTGAAAAGACTAAAGAAAACGAACAACTAAAAATATAAGAATAGCGGCTCAAAAGGCAAGGATCAAAGAAAGTGTCTGAAGGGGGACCCAATGGAAATTCCGGTAGTTTCTAGGTGGTGATGACGTTGTCGTTGACAACGATGGTGATGATACGTTCCTGTGGGATGGAGGCAGGCCTGTCATTGCACCTGTGTGAGGTTAAAAGGTCTTCTCTTTCCACCGTGAGTTCTAGGAACCAAGCAAGGCTCGGGTGGCAGGTGATTTTACTCATGTAAACGGTAACTAGGGACAGAGTGCTCCCACGTCCTCCGAACTTCACACAGCTGCTGTGGGAGTACAAGGCTTCTGGAAGTGAACGGTAGTGATGGCTGCCCACACTGCCCCTTCCTTCACGTGCACTTGACCATGGTGAAGAGGAGAAACGGTGTGCATTGTATCACAATGATTTTACAAGGTTAAGGATACATATGTAGCTCAGCTGTGGATGGCTTTCCTAGAATCCCCCAGGGAGGGGCTGGGGTGTGGTTCAGTGGTAGAGCCCCTGCCTAGAATCCCCCAGTGAGGGGCTGAGGGCGTGGCTCAGTGGTAGAGCCCCTGCCTAGAATCCCCCAGTGAGGGGCTGGGGGCGTGGCTTGGTGGGAGAGCGCTTTTCTAGCATGCACAAGGTTCTGGGTTTGGACACCAAATAAATCCAGCAGCTGCACACACAGACAAACAAACAAATAAATTTAACTAAAAAAAGAAGGAGGAGGAAGAAGAAGAAGAGAAGGAGAAGGAGAAAAAGCAGCAGCCACAGCAAGCAGTCTGGGGCCTGAGAGGCTGGAGGTATCTGCAGGGACGGTGGGCCGGCCCTTGTCAGATGAGGGCTGCTGTTAGTCCCTATGAGAGAGCCGCAAATCTATTCCACTTTTGTTTCCTTGTGATAGGATCTTGCTATGTAGCCCAGGCTGTCCTTGAACTTCAGATCTTCCTGCCTCAACTTGAGTGCTAGCAATGCTTATACTTGGAAAGATCTCTCCTCCTCCTCCTCCTCCTCCTCCTCCTCCTCCTCCTCCTCCTTCTCTCTCAGGTCTCACTACATAGCCCTGACTAGCCTGGATCTCACAGAGACTCTCCTGTCTCTGCTTCCCAGACTCTGAGATTACCAAGACCCCATGCCTTGCTCTGTCGTTTTTAGCAGAGTGAACATATGTTTATCATAAAGTGAGAAAGCTCTTAAGAGTAGGAAGGGCTTCACCATCTTCCCACACTCAAGTTCTTCTCTTGGACCCCAAACACTGTGAGCAACAACCCACTGGACAGAGCAAGGCCCCGGAAGCTGTCTTCCTCAGATCAGGCAGAACACACAAGGAATCTAGGGCCCTTCTCCCCAGAATGCTCCTTGCTCCGTTGCTGTGGCAACCAGCGCCTCTTTATCAAGCTGCGGAGAAACCCCTGAAGGCCCCACCTGTTCTCCAGTTTGTGATTTCGAGCTTTGGGTGTTTTTAATTGTAGGAAAAACGAAATGAACAGGGCTCGCTCGCTCTGCACGGGCAAGATAAAGCCTCAATCTGCCAGAGCGCTGTCTGCTGTAAAGAAATCTCTTTCAATTTGCGGGCAACTTTCCAGCCAGGCTCCGGTGGCAGCGAGCGAGCTGGCAGTGCATGTGGTGACACACTCAGATGGAGGGAGGCTCTGCCATTTCAGCGGGGTGTCCTCTCCTCATCAGGGAAGGCTGGGTCCTGGCCAGCCAGGTACATCTGGGATGGCATTCTAGCAGGCTGGGAACTTAGAGATCCAAGGAACGAGGCGCAAGGCTCCCACTGTGTGTCCCTCTGCTCCTTCAGACCCCTAACCTTTCTCCTGACCACTCCACTCTGGCACTGCAGGCTAACCTCAGCATGCCAGAGGCAGAAACAGGCAGATTTCTTGTGAGATCAAGGGCAACCTGGTCTTCATAGTGAGTTCCGGGGCTAGCCAATGCTAAATAGTGAAGCCCTGCCATAAAAAATAATCAGATGAGCCAGGCAGTGGTGGCGCACGCCTTTCATCCCAGCACTTGGGAGGCAGAGGCAGGTGGATTTCTGAGTTTGAGGCCAGCCTGGTCTACAGAGTGAGTTCCAGGACAGCTAGGGCTACACAGAGAAACCCTGTCTCGAAAAACCAAAAAAAAAAAAAAAAAAAAAAAAAAAAAAAATCAGATGAATGAATGAATAAAATGCACCCTGGGGGTTAGTAAGATGGCTTAGCAGGTAAAGGCGATTGCTGCCAAGCATGGTGACCTGAGTTTGAACCTCAGGACTCACACATGGTGGAAGGAGAACTTTGTCTTTTTCTAACCCCACACACCTTCTTTTTGTTTTGTTTTGTTTTGGAGACAGGGTTTCTCTGTGTAGCCCTGACTGTCCTAGGACTTATTCTGTAGACCAGGCTGGCCTTGAACTCACTGAGATCCACCTGCCTCTGCCCTTGCAGTGCTGAGGTGGAAGGCATGCAGCACTACTGCCCAGCTCTCCACATTCATTCTGTGGCGGGCATGTGCCCCCATACAGATGGACACACCCACACCCACACACGCAGGCACACAGACACACAGACACACACACACAGACACACACACACAGACACACACACAGACACAGACACACACACAGACACACACACACACACAGACACACACACACACACACACACACACACACACACACACGGGATCTGGAGAGATGTGGCTCACCATCAACTGTAACTCTAGTTCCTTGGGGATCTGGCGCCCTCTTCTGGCCTACCTCGACCATGCATGCACATGTCACACATACATGTGGGCAAAACAGGCCTACACATAAAAATAATTAAATCTGGCTGGGTATGATGGCACACACCTTTAATCCCAGTACTCCAGAGGCAGAGGCAGGAGAATCTCTGATTTGGAGGCCAGCCTGGTCTACAGAGTGAGTTCCAGGACAGCCAGGGCTACACAGAGAAACCCTGTCTTGAAGGTTGGTTGTTGGTGAGATTCCCACTTCTTATTTTCTGACTGAGCTTGACTCCAGGCAACTGGAATCACAGAATGTTAGGTCACAGAAACCACAAAAGGGAGGAGCCATTTATTTGGCTCCCTTCCTTGCACAGCCCCACCCACTCTTAAGGATTCTGGGAAATTGCTCGTCATCCTGGTATTCACCGCTCTTAGCTCTTCCACCTTCCAGAGTTTGTGATTGGCTGCATGAGACGGCGGCTTCTGTACAAACCGGTTTTTTTTTTTTTTTTAAATTTTCTATTTTTCATATGCATATTGTGTGGTGTGCACATGTATGTATCTTTGCAAGTGTGTCGACCAGTGTGTGAGGTAAAGGAACACATGCATGGATGTGGAACCGTGAAAGGCAGCCTGGTTTCTGGTTGAGCTAAGGTTTAAAACCCTGGGACCCAGCAGAGGATACCCCTACAAGGGACAGTAGGTGCTTTGCCATGCTCCTGGACCCCAGGCTCCTGACACGAGGCTGCAGCTCTCCATGGGTCTGTGGTCATCAGTCATGTAAGGACAATGCCCAAGCCCCTCCATGTAGCCTCAAGACATTCCCATTTTAATGAGGCACCTAGAGGCTTAGCCAATAAACTCCCCTTCCCCTTCCCAGCCACTCCTCCCTGCAAAAGACATTTTAACCTCAGGACCACCCTGAGGTTGGGGGATACGGTTTCACTCATCACCACTCTCCGCCATGACAATAAATGCCCTAAAACCATGGACTGTCTCTCTTCATCGGGATCCACTGTGGGGAACAATGGAACAAGCCTTTGTCTAAAGAGCCAAGTCTAGTCTCCCGCAGAGGGCCTCTCAGTGTTCCCAGCTGTGGTCTCTACCAAACCAACCCAGCTAACCACTGACAAGCAGGGACCCGGTCCCCGTCGGGACCCAGCCGTGCACCTCTCTGCTTTTTGCCCTTGCCCCTGGCTAGATCCGGCCCGCGGGCCTCCACTTTGTTCTCAGGTCTTCGGCGGCATCCAGCAACACCTGGGATACCCAAGAGCCTGAGAACCAGATGGAGCCAGCTCTATGCAGTCCCTGGGCCCCCCAGGCTGCACTCCTCCACCCCCGGGTAGTGTCCCATGGCTCCTGACAGCCTGAACACCCGCCCGGTGGTGCCTTGGGGTGAGCTTGGTTAAGCTTCCCACATCCCACCTCTCCCAGAGGCCCGAGCCCCGGGAGGGGGGTGGACGCGGGACATCTCTCACAACTTTAACCCAACACATGGGGAAAGGCCATGTGATTCTGGGAGTCGTTCTTCAGCTCTCTCCCACCTTATCCACTGAGGTACCATCTCTCAATCAATCCAGCCTGCTCTGGAGACCCCTGCCTTCTGAACTGGGGTCTCCAGATGCTGGGATGGCCTGCTCAATATCAACATGAGCTCTGGGGATCTGAACTCTGGGCCTTATGCTTTCATGCTCAATGCTTTAAGCATGGAACCATCTTCCCAGCTCTGTGAGAGAGTTATTTATTTTTATGTGTATGGCTGTTTCACCTACAGGTATGTCTGTGCACCATGTGTGTACAGTACCCACAGAGGCCAGAAGAGGGCGCCAGATTCCTTGGAACTAAAGTTACAGACTCTAATGAGTCATTGGGTGAGCTCAAAATCGAATCTGGCTCCGCTGGGAAAGCAGTTAGTGCTCATAACCACTGAGCCGTCTCTCCAGCCCCATGCCAGGCAGTTTTGACAGATGAGGTCCCTGGTGCTGCTTTCGCTTTGCCCACAGCCACTTAGAAGTCCCGCACCTCGGGGAGTCATCTAGGAGAAGGCTGTTCCAAGAGCAGATACACCCGGGGCCTGGGTGACAGGCTGGAGGGGAGGGTCACCAGGTTGCCCTGGCAACAGAATGGGGGCATAAGCTGTTCTCCCGAGGGTTGTCAGGGCTGCCAATAGAGACAGGTAGAATCCCCATTGACAAGGTGATGTGAGTGTGGGGTGGGGCTCTAGGGAATGATTGCTGTACATGAAACCTGAAGGACTGAAGGACTGAGACGGGGGTAGCTGCTGCCGGACACCAGACTCTGTGGTATTGGGCCCCAAAGCTCAGGACTGGGAGCACGGTCCTGCTTGGGTGACACACTATTCTGATCCAGCAGGGGCAGGTGGGTGAGGCTGGGCAACAGTCAGGGACTGAGATGAGTGCGCCCCAGACTCCCACTAGTACTGAAGTATAGTTCCGAAGAGTGCTCCTTAAGAAAGAATGCTCCCCATAGCTGGGGCGGTGGTGGTGTGCACCTTTAGTCCTTTAATCCCAGCACTTGGGAGGCAGAGGCCAGTAAGTTCCAGGACAGCCAGGGCTTCGCAGAGGATCGCCCTCCCCCTGAAAAAAAAAATGTTTCCCCAAAGTGATCTCAAACAGCTGATCTCCAAGAGTGCTCCTCAGCAGCACTTGGCAGTCCCCTCCAGTAGAACCTCTGTACCTCCCCAGTGTGCTTCCCAGAAGGACTCAAGAGTACTCCCCACTAGTACCTGAGAGTGCTCCCCCACTAAAAGTGTGTCCTGTCTTAGTCTGCAGTGGGGCATCTCTGGCTGTTGTGTTGCTGCATGAACACACACACCCATCTAATCAATTGCCTTCTAAAAACTACGTATAAATGAAATATATTATGTCTGAGAAGCGTCTTTTTGCAGTGGGCAGTAGACACCGCAGAAACCGGAAACTGCTCTACTTCTCAGGTCTAAACGACACATTATGTCACCCCGTCCAAGGCTCAGGGAACAGTCGGCTGGGACAGAAAGAATGTAAGAACCAGGGAAAGGAGTGGCGTGTTGCAGGACGTGGCTAAGGTGGCTGCTGCCCCCAAGAACTCAAAGCCACGGCAGTTACCACACGCAAGATTAGGACCGGAAAGACGTAGTCATGGAGGGGGCGGGGCTCCAAAGGCCCGCCCCTTTCTCAGGATCAATAGCCGGTTTAGAGTTATGGAAGCAAGATGAGACATCTTCTCAGAGGTGTAGTTCTTCTTCACCCATGCCCCTGTAAACAAGTTAGGAAGACTAGAGAGGGGACCAGTGGGAGGAGGAGAGGGACAAGAAAAGATAAATATAATCAAAACACATTCTGTGTGGATGAAAATGTCATAATAAAATCCATTATATATAAATCAAACATAAAATCACATAAAAGAGCTCCCCAGCCAGGTGGTGGTAGTATACACCTTCAATCCCAGCACTTGGGAGGCAGAGACGGGCAGATCTTTGTGATTTGGAGGCCAGCCTGGGCTACATAGTTAGTTCTAGGACAGCCAGGGCTACACAGAGAAACCCTGTCTTTTGTTTTGTTTTGTTTTGTTTTGTTTTTCGAGACAGGGTTGAGAAACCCTGTCTCGAAAAATAAAAACAAAACAAAACAAACAACAAAGGGGTGCTCCCTAATAGCTGAGAGTATTCCTTGAGAATGCTCCCCAAAAGTACCTGAGGGTACCCTGCATCAGCACCTGTGTGTCCTCCCCAAAAGTGCTCCCCAAAGAGGAAGCCAGAACAGCTGACAAGAACTTTAGGTTGAGCGTCCCTGAGCTTTGTTGACCCCGCCTCCCCATGCTGTCACCCCCCACCTCCATCCTGTATGGCAGAGAGAAAGAGGCATGGGATCTCCCACAAGACGAAGAGCCACCCACCCCCTTCAGGATTGTGTATGTCAGAAAACACCAAAAGGCCATAGCTTCACACGCCCTGACCTGCAGATGAAGGGAGGGACAAGGGTGACCTCCGAGCAGCCAAAGTACCCACTGGGACCTGCTGCCAAATGGCTGGGCACACCTGTGATGGATTTTTTTTTTTCTTAGTTAAATCATTTGAAGTGGAAAGACCCACTGCTAATCTGGGTCTTGGGAGGTGGGAGACACACCTTTACCCTAAGCCTGTAGAAAGGACATGGAAAATGGAAGCTTCCACTCTGCCTGCTTGCTCTGGCTCTCACTGGTAAGTCTGTTCCTTCGCTGGCATTAGCCTACTGCTTCAGGATTCCAGCCTATACTGAAGACCCTGAGACACTCAACCTTGTGGGACTGAGCAACTACTGGATTCTTGGACCTTCCATCCATTGGCTGCCATGTGGGACTAGCTGGACCATGCCCTGTAAGCAACTCTAATAAATAGCATATATGTGTGTGTGTAAATTGCATATATATATATATATATATATATATATATATATATATATATATATATTTATATATACACATTCTGTAATTTTGTTCCTCTAATTTTGAACCCTAATACAGATAGCAAGCACACAGTGGGTACCCAGAATGTAGTAAATTCACAGCATACAGTAGGATCTGTGTGCACAGCGAGTTATGGTACTCACACCCCCAGGGGGGTGTGGGTTCTAGGCAGAGGCACCGTGTCCCTCTTGAACTGCTCTGGGTCATAGAGGTCAGCGGCTAAGTGGCTCTGAAGATGAGCCAGGCTAATCCTCACTCAATGGGCGTGTGGCTTAAGAAGATTGGAGCGGAAACCTGGATCCACAAACTCCATCTCAGATTAGAGATGAGACTCTCCCGTACAGGCAGGGCTGGGGAGACCTCAGAGCTCATCGCTCCACGGCAACATGGGGTTGCTTCATCTTTGCTACCCAGATGGTCAAAACCCCTGTTCTATTGAAAATGACAAGAAGGGGCAGGAAGGCCAAGTGTGTGAACGCAGACCTGTAATTCCAACACCCAGGAGGTGGAGACAGGAGGATTAGAAGTTCAAGGTCATCCTTAGCTACCTAGGGAGGCTAGCCTGGACTAACGGAGACCTTTTTCTCAAAACAAAACAAACACACACACAAAGACAAAGCAAAACAGAAAAGGAGGCTTCTGAACCCACAAGGTCACTTCAAGGACTTGGAGAGAAATGGCCACGCAGCTGCCTCCTCTGCTCTGTGGAAAGCGGGCTGTGCGTCACCGCAGGAGACGGAAGAGATGGAGCGATACAGCTTATCTCTTCCTTCCTGAAGCCTTGTTTTTCCCTGTGCACCTCTCTATCTGTTGCAGGGAAACATGAAACTATCTGATCCATGCACAGAATTTATTTTATTTTATTTCTTTAATTTTGAATTTAAGAGTATAATTGCACCATTTCTTCCTTCTCTTCCTTCCAATCCTTCCCTTCCTGGTTACACCCCCTTTGCTCTCTCTCTCAGATTCACGGCCTCAATTTCTTAATCTGTGTGGGATGTGTGTGTCTGTGTCTGTGTGTTCAGTGTGTGTACTGTTACTTGTGTGTATACGATGTCAGGGCTTACCACTTGGGATTGCATAACTAATTTGGGGGCTCTTCCTTGGGAAAGACTATTCGTCTGGCTCTCTTGTACATAAATTTTGCTTTCTGTACCAGGGAAGAAACCCAGGGCTTCATGTACACTAGACAGAGTTCCATCACTGGGGGATTCTAGGCAGGGGCTCTACCACTGAGCCAGGCTCCCAGCCCCTCACTGGGGGATTCTTTTTTTGTTTTTTGTTTTTGTTTTTTTGTTTTTTTCAAGACAGGGTTTCTCTGTGTAGCCCTGGATGTCCTGGAACTCACTCTGTAGACCAGGCTGGCCTCGAACTCAGAAATCCGCCTGTCTCTGCCTCCCAAGTCCTGGGATTAAAGGCGTGCGCCACCACTGCCAGGCATCACTGGGGGATTCTAGGCAGGGCTCTACCACTGAGCCACACCCCAGCCCCTCACTGGGGGATTCTAGGCAGGGGCTCTACCACTGAGCCACACCCCAGCCCCTCACTGGGGGATTCTAGGCAGGGGCTCTACCACTGAGACTTACTTGCTCATCTTCTTTCTCTATCAGTGCCTTTCTCTCTCTCTCTCTCTCTCTCTCTCTCTCTCTTTCTTTCCCCCTCTATCTCTGTTTCTATCTTTCTTTGTCTCTTTATCTCTGACTCTCTTCTGCCAATGCTCTATGCTTAGGACTGTGAAGCATCTACACAGTGAGCCTCAGACACGCTGTCCTGTCCTTGGCACAGCCCAGGCCTGAACTCTCAGGCAGGGTTGCTGAAGACAGTGGGGCCAGAAGCAGGGGTGGAAACTTTAGATTTGACATGAGGTCCACCATACCTGGTCCTCACAGCCTGCTCTGACCACAGACCTCAACATTAAGGCTAGGGAGTCCTAGTGGCTTGAAGGACTGACCCTGCTGCTGTCTAGGCCTGACTTTAGGTTCTTCCCCATGCAGCCCCACGAAGACCTCAGATCTTTAGATCACGTAGAAGCCTCCAGAATCCATGCCAACACGGAACACAGGAACCCTGCAGAAAGCATCCAGAAGGGGGTGGAATCTGGCCTTGGCTGTAGCTCACCAATTAGTGTAGGCTGGGTGGCCAGTGAGCATCAGAAAGCCTCAGGTCTCCAAGCACACCTGGCCACACCCAGATCTTTTGGATGGGTTCCCGGGGGGTCACACTGAAATCTTCATGATTGGACAAGCACTTTGCAGCCTGAGCTATCTTCCCAGACCTTGACCCCTCTTCCACTTCACCCCAGGACAGCGCACACAGCAGGTTCCACCCGATGTACACTGCTGGGCTGCTGGATTATGCTCTAGTGCCTTCTTCTCTCAGGATCGAGGCCAGCACCTGCTCTGCAAGCCTGGGAGGTCCCTGCAAGAGCCCTGCAGGGGGACAAGGAAGGCATGCAGCTTTTCACCCAGCTTAAGAAAGGCTTGAGGGCTGGAAAGATGGCTCAGAGGTTAAGAGCACTAGCTGTTCTTCCAGAGGTCCTGAGTTCAATTCCCAGCAACCACATGGTGGCTCATAACCATCTGTAATGGGATCTGATGCCCTCTTCTGGTATGTCTGAGGACAGCGACAGTGTATTCACTTACATAAAATAAATAATTCTTTAAAAAAAATAAATAAGTCTAAAGTTTGAGGGATTTTGGCTTTTTTTTTTTTTTTTTGGTTTTTTTTTTTTTTTTTTTGGTTTTTTGAGACAGGGTTAGACCAGGCTGGCCTCGAACTCAGAAATCTGCCTGTCTCTGCCCTCAAGTGCTGGGATTAAAGGCATGCGCCACTACTGCCCGGAAGGATTTTGGCTTTTTAAAGATTTTTCTTTATTTTTATGTTTTGTCTGCATGTCTGGTCTATATACCACATGAGTGTCTCGTACCTGTATAGATCAGATGCTCAATCTCCTGGGACTGGAGTTACAGACAGTTGTTAGCTGCTTTGTGGTGGCTGGGAATCCCAACCAGGTCCTCTGGCAGAGCACTCAGTGCTTCTAATCCTGAGCTGTCTGTCCAACCTCCACCCACTTCTTTTGGAGACCAGTCTCACTATGTAGCTTTTGTGAGCCTGGAAGTGAGTCTGTAGAGCAGGCTGGCCTCTAACTTATAGAGATCCGTCTGTCTCTGCCTCCAGAGCGCTGAGATTAAACATGTGTAGCACCCGTGCCCAGCTCTCCGCAGGGGTTAAGGAGGTAGCAACATCGCCGTTTTTCCCAGAAGGCCTTGAAGTGACCTCATAGGGTTCAGGTAGCTCGTTTTTGGTTTTGTTTTGTTTTGTGCTCTTTGTTTTTTGAGACACAGTCTCATGTAGTCCAGGCTAGCCTCATGATGTAGCTGAGGGTGACCTTGAAAATTTTGACACATGCTGCCATGCAAGTGAAATCTTGGGGAGACATAGCTAAGTGGAACAGTGCAGACACAAATTCCACTCATAGGGGATCCCAAGAGTCTTCCAACTCGTGTACACAGAGAATAGAATACTGGGTGCCAGGGACTGGGGACAGAGGAGGGGGTCAGTTGTTTAACAGGAACATGGTTACAGCGTGGGAAGAAGGTACTTATCCATGGTTAAAGTAAGAAACCATGCCGGGCAGTGGTGGCGCACGCCTTTAATCCCAGCACTTGGGAGGCAGAGGCAGGTGGATTTCTGAGTTCAAGGCCAGCCTGGTCTACAGAGTGAGTTCCAGGACAGCCAGGGCTACACAGAGAAACCCTGTCTCAAAAAACAAAACAAAACAAAACAAAAAAAAGTAAGAAATCATATGGCAGTCGTGTACAGTGGCTATACCTTCAATCCCAGAGGACAGAGGCAGGAGGATCTCTGTGAGTTTGAGGTCAGCCTAGCCTACATAGTGAGTTGCAGGACAACCAGAGCTACATAGTAAGACCTCATCACAAAAACAAACAAAAAAGAAGCTGTATGGTATATGTTTTATACTATAGTTTTTTTTTAAGGTTAAAGGTTGGAGTCGTGGCTCAGCTGTGAAATGCTTACTTAGGATTCCTCAGTAACACAGTGGGCATGGCTCAGATGTAGAACCCCTGCCTAGAATCCCCCAGTGAGGGGCTGGGGCATGTCTCAGTGGTAGAGCACCTGCCTAGAATCCCCCAGTGAGGGGCTGGGGTGTGGCTCAGTCGTAAAGCATTTCTTTACTTGGACAAGACCATGGGATCTATACCCAGCACTGTCACAAGGAGACAACCCAACCAAACAGATTATCAGGTGGACAAAAGAGAAACAGAGGGGAAAGCCCACTTGGTGGACACGCCCCTCATCCCGCAGTTTGGGAGGAGGCCAAGGCTGGAGTATGACAAATTCATGGCTATCCTGGCTATGCTGTGGGACCATGTCTCAGTGACAAAAAGGAGAAATGGCTGCGCTGCAGTGGGGCTCAGCAGGTAGAGGGGCTTTCTACCAAGCCTGATACCCTGAGAGCTGAGCTCCACCCCTGAAACCTACATGGTGGAAAGAGAACCAACCCCTACAGTTGTCCTGACTTTTGCATGTGCTCAGTGATACTTAAAGACAGACATACACACACACACACAGAAGTAAATACATGCAATTTGTTTGTTCTTCGAGACAGGGTTTCTCTATGTAGCCCTGGCTGTCCTAGAACTTGCTCTGTAGACCAGGGTGGCCTTGAACTCAGACATCACTTGGCTCTGGCTCCTGAGTGCTGGGATTACAGGTGCATGCTACCACAGTCTGGCAATACATATAATTTTTGAAACCAGAAGAGTTTTAAAACGTGGCACCCAGCAGAGCATTCAGCTGCTTGCCAGCCCCTGGGTCTCTCTGGAATAACATGGTCACTATTTACAAGCCCCTATCCAGATGTGGCCCAGTTTCCTAACCCCCCAGGCCTTTCTAGAGGAAGGGAGAGGGTAGAGTGATCTGTCATGAGTGCAGAATTCAGTGGCAAGTGGACCATCCTGGACCCTCCTTCCCATGTTGGCAGCTTCTTCTACGGCCAGCTCAGTTTGCAACTTTAGGGGCCATGGCCTGCACCTCGTAAAATATTTATACATCATGTCACTGGGTTGATGGCCCAGAACATCACCACAGCTAGACAAATCCCTTGGTGTGACAGGCCAAAGAGAAGAGGCTGGCCCTGTGGGCACTACACCCAACTGTCAGGTGTAGGTGGAGCAGCTGAGGCCCTGATGCAGGTGGTAAGGCCACAGGTAGACTTGGGCCAGGCAGGAAGGATGCAGGGCCCTCGCCTCTGTGCCCTTTCTCCCTGTCAAGTCTCACAGGGGCGCTAGATCAGGTTCATAAGTAGCTAGCTGCTGCTTTGAAGGTAGCCTCTCTCGGTTGTTTCATAGGTAGGGTCACATGTAGCCCAGGCTGACCTTGAACTATGTAGCCAAGGATGACCCAGAATTTCTAATTCTCTTGCCTGTACTTCCCATGTTGGGGCAATCATGGGTGTGCAGCACTGTGTGTGGTTTATGGGGATGCTGGGGACCCAATCCAGATCTTTTGTGTGCTAAGTAAGCAGGTTATCAACGGAGCCCCTCAAGACAGCAGGGGACAGACACAGGAAGCTGTGACCCTTCACCCTGTCTGCCACCAATCACCTAGGTGAATCTTTCCCCTATCAGCTCCGTGGGGGTGCTGGAGCCTCAGCTGCGGTTGCCATAGAGATGGGGCAAGTGGCCAGTAGGTGTCACTAAAGCCTGCAGAATCCAGAGGAGCCATAAAGATGGTGGGGGGCGCCAAGGCCCCTCTGTCCCGGGTCTCTTGTAAGCACTAAGGGGGATCTTCCCAGACCACTACAGGTAAAGCTTGGTCTGCTGTGGACAGCAATCGGGAACACAGCCCAGGACAACAAAGAGGAAGAGAAAGAGCCCTTTCCCAGCTGTGCAGAACTAACAGGGCTCCAGGTGGTCTGGATGAGTCACTGGGGTTTGTTCTCATTGTGAAATTGTGCCTAGGGCTGGCCTGGAGCAGGGTGTAACACAGAGTCTGCTCTTGGCTTTGTTCTGTTTGTTTGTTTGGTTTTTTGAGACAGGGTTTCTCTGTGTAGCCCTAGCTGTCCTGGAACTCGCTCTGTAGACCAGGCTAGCCTAGAACTTAGAGATCCGACTGCCTCTCCCTTGCCAATACTGGGATCAAAGGTGTGTGCTGCCCCTTCACCCTACTCCACCCCTCAGCTCGTAGGCTGCTCCTGTTTTTCAGGGCTCCAAATATCTTTAGTCGGAAGCCACTTACCCTGGTAGCCAGGCACAGGGAGGCTCCATCTTGTACTCATCATTAATCCACACAGAGCCAGATCTACCTTCTTCTGGCCTGCATGGACCTCCTGATGTGACCTCTGAACTCAGAGCTCTGAATCTAGGAGGCACATTTTTTGGTACTCAGTCATCATGGGTCAGAGGGAAACTAGAAGACTCACCGGACACTGGATTCTATCCTTCCTTATTCATTGTCCTGAGAATCCGGTGAGTTCCTGGCCTGGAGGTTCAGTGTGAGGTCTTCCTCAGTCCCCACAAGGCCCACACTGTTCTTAAACGAGTTCTTAGCCACGCCATGACCTCCTTTGCTATAAGAAGCAAAGTAACGCTACCACAATCAGCGGTATTTGGATCACAAGGGCAGCTTCCACTCCATCCTGAACCTTCCAGCTACATCTGGTTTGGTGGCTGCTATGGTTCCCTGGGGCTCAATCAGGAGCAGGAAGGGCCTGGCTTCTTCTCACTGTGTGAACCAACTTCTGCCTTTTCCTTGAACCTAAGCACAAAGCCTTGGGAGGATGTGTCCCACCACCACCCGAAGCCACCCAGAAGGGTTGATACTTGTTGATCTACAGTATTGTATAATAGGCACTTGGAAGGTGGAGACAGGAGGATGAGAAATTCATGGAGAATTTGAGGCTGACTTAGGCTACATAAGACCTTGTCTCGGGTGGGGGAGGGGAACATGCCATTCTACCTTTTCTGGGTACAAGATCAATACTTGACTCCAGAGAAACATTGCATATTACAAAAACATAAAGGGGAAACTGAATGAGAGCCCATGCTCTCATGAGTCTGCTGACACGCCTTGTGGGACTAGAGGAGCCTGGGTTTTGCGTCTCCCTCCCTTAGTCCTACATCCCTCACCTTCTATCCAGCTTAGATGGTCAGTTTCCTTCAGGCTGCCTCTGGAAGAGGCAGGCATATCTCTGTGAGTTCAAGGCCATCCTGGTCTGTGTAGTGAGTTCCAGGACAGCCAGAGCTACATAGTGAGACCTTGTCTCGAAAATTAATTAATGAATGAACAAAAAGAAGCAGCCCTTTCTTTCTCACTAGGTGTGGCGTGAGGCCCACCATGAAGCTGTGGTCCGAGGAAGGCCCAGAAAAGCAATGTCAAGAAATGATTCCTGGGCTCTCTCAGTCCAACTGGGGAGTGACTAGCAGATCAGGACAGGGCAGAGAGCACACCTCCCCATCTACCTGTCTATCCATTCCTTTGTCTATATGTCCATTCATCCATCATCTATCCATCCATCTATCCACCCACCTAAACCACCCATCCATTTATCCGTTCATCTATCCACTGTCCACCTGTCCATCTGTCTGTCCATTCATTCCCCTATCTACCTACCTACTAAATATCTGTAGGGCACGTGGAACTGTGTTTCCAGACAGACATAAGAACTGGCACGGCTGAGTGAGCTCAGACCCCAGGAATCTCAGAGATCTGAGACCCGTTGGAGTCGAGCCACTCCCTACTTGTCTGTATTCCTGCTCTGGAACACGTAACCATGACACCCCACTGAGGACCGTGGCCTGGCCTCACACATCATTTAGGATGGCCTCAGGGAAGGCCTTCTCTCCTCCAGCCCCTCTGGTACTCTCTGGCCCAGTGCTCCCAATCAGACCGGTTCTGCCTGTCCCAGACTCTGCATTCCTGTCCCTGCCCAGGGCACAGATGCCCCCGAGGGGAAGTGCAGACAGCAGACTCCCATTCCTAACTGACAGCTGTACACCTTTGGCGCCTGGGTACCCAGAGAGGAGACCGGGAACCACAGCATTCATCCCAGAGTCCACTGTTTCCCCTTCCGGTCTGGCAAAGGAAGACACGGACTGTTCTGAACTTTATTCTGCCCCCCCCTAAGCAGCATGCCTGGAGCACCAGGCACCACCAGCAGAAAGGCAGGACGCAGTATGACATATATCCATATGTCCACCCATCCATCCATCTACCTAATTACTCATCTATTTCATTATCCTATCTGTCCATCCCCTGACCCATTCACCCATCTCTTCACACGTCTACCCATCAGCCCACTTACTCATCCATGTCCATCTGTCCATCCATCCATCCATCCATGCATCCGTGTATCCACCCATCTATCCATGTATACATGTACCCATCCATCTGTCTGTCCATCTGACCATCCATCAATTCATCCATCTATCCATCTGTGTATCCATCCATCCATCATCCATCCAGTCATCATCCATCCATCCATCTGTCTGTGTATCCATCCATCCATCCATCCATCCATCCATCCATCCATCCATCCATCGCAGTGAAGGCTTTCTTCCAGCCAGGCCTTAGAGAGCAAATGAGGACACCGTAAGCTGGCCATGGTAGGTCGTGCCTGTAACTCCAGCACTTGTGTGAGGCTGAGGCAGGAGGATTGCTACAAAGTCAAGGCTGGCTGGAGCTATAAAGTGAGACCCTATCTTAGCAAGATGGCTCATAAGTAAAGACACTTGCTGCCAAACTTGACAACCTGAGTTCAATGCCCAAGACCCGCATGGTGGAGAGAGAGACCAACTCCCTCAAGTTGTCCTCTGACCTCCTCGAGTGTACGCACACAAATATACCGTAATAATAAAATGTAATAAAAGAAATCAAGACACTAACAAGCTAGGGACAAAACTCCTCCTTCCTCGGCCCTGTGCTCTTGCAGCCGGAGAGTCCTCTCCCAGACTCTCTGGTAGGGTAAGAGAGACGAGGATAGGTTCAAATAAATGTATATACAAGAACAAATACCGTGTCCAGCGAGGTCACCAACAGGGAGGGACATGTACTGCAGTGCAGGGGGTAAAGTCCAAGGTCCGGCAGTCTGAGGTCATGTGAGCGCTGTTCTTAGAGAGCAACCCGATGGCTCAGAGGCGAGGGCTGCTGAGGAGGGCAGGCACACCTGAGTGGCTTTGGACAGTGACAAGGGATTGTCTCACAGTTCAGGGAGCTAGAGAGCAGATGGGCCATGGGCATCCTTTTTTGTTGGTTTTTTGAAGTCAAGGTCTCCCTGTATGACCCTGGCTGTCCTGGAACTATGTAGGCCAGGCTAGCCCCAACTCAGAGATCCACCTGCCTCCAAGCGTGTACCACCACACCTGACTGTTCTTTTTCTCTGAGGCAGGGTCTTATATAGCCCAGGCTGGCCTTCAACTTATTATGTAGCCAAGGTTAACTTTGAATTCCCACTTTCTGGGCCCCACCTCCTGAGTGCTGTGATTACAGCTGTCAATCACCTTTCCTGGTTTACGTGATGCTAGGGAAACAGGACTCCTTGTGCATCTCAGGCTGCCACTCTATCAATGGAGCCACATCCCTAGCCCTTGGCGGGTCACTTTTGGGGCTCCCGGGAGAAGCTCTTCCAAGCCTCTGTCCGTCTCCTTGGTTTGGGGCTGTTCCTTCTGCTGTTGTTACGGACATTCCTGTAGGGGTGTGTGTATTTACTTCTTCAGGACCTCAGTCTTCACAGAATGACTGGCCAATGGTGTTTACAAAGATTCTTTCCGCCAGGCAGTGGTGGCACACGCCTTTAATCCCAGCACTTGGGAGGCAGAGACAGGCAGGTTTCTGAGTTTGAGGCCAGCCTGGTCTACAGAGTGAGTTCCAGGACAGCCAGGGCTACCACGCATCGCAGGGATACTCCAGGTGGACATGATGTTCTCTAGGACATCATCTGTTATCTGTCTGTTTCCTCCTTCAGGGTGGAGAGAGACTCATGAAGATGCTGGAAATGGGGGCTGGGAGATGGCTTAGCAGTTAAGACAGTTTGCTTCTCCTCCAGAGGACAACTTGGTTCCCAGCACCCACCTCAGGGGGCTTACAACCTGTGCTGCTCCTCCAGAGGACTACTCAGTTCCCAGCACCCACCTCAGGGGGATTACAATCTGTAACTCCAACTCCAGGGGATCCGATGGCCTCTTCTGGCTTCCATGGGCATCTCCATTTTTAAATCCCCACTCCCTCTACACATATATACGCATAAATAGAAATAATAAAGATAAATCTTAGGCCTGCTATGATAGCACACAGCTTTATTCCTAGTACTCTTGAGTCAGAAGCAGAGGTAGGAGGAACTCTGTGAATTCCAGGCCAGCCAAGGGCTACATAGTAAGATCCTATCTTAAAAAACAAAAAAACAAAAACTTGGGTAGTGGTAGTGATGGGGGTGGTGGTGGTAGTGATGGGGGTGGTGGTGGTAGTGGTGGTGGCGGCGGCGGCGGTGACACGACTCTAATTCCAGCACTCAGGAGGCAGAGGCAGGCAGATTTCTGAGTTTGAGGCTAACCTGATCTACCGAGCGAGTTCCAGGACAGGCCAAGACTACACAGAGAAACCCTATCTTGAAAAGCCAAAAAGAAAAAAAAAAAAAAGGAATAGGGTGTGGTGGTGTGTTCCTGTAACCTGAAACTGGAGGCAGGAGGATTATCAGATTCTGGCTCTAAGATAAAAGAAATAAACAAGTAAATGACCTGGGCAAGAGGAGCCAGGGCTAGCCCAGCTGCCGTCTGCAGATGATACTGAGGCTCGGCAGCTGTCTTAAAGCAGGCCTCAGGCCAGTCCTGCCTGGGCCTCCAGGCTCTGTCTGAGATGCTGGCGTGGCGGTGGAGGTGGCTGGGCCAGTGTTTAGTGTTGGGGGCGGGGCGCACTGAGGGAAGCTGCTAGCCCACAGTCCTATCCAGCCTCCTCCAATAACCTGTGGTGGCTCCTGTTTCTGAGGACCCAGACTAGCTACACCTGATGGAGTGACTCCTCCCAGCCAGGACTAGGTAAAAGGTGCTTTTATCCATCCAGCGTTGATCTTACGTTCCCAGCTCTCCTGCTTTGACACCAGGCCTGGCTTTACCTCTGTATGTATGTGTGTGTGTGTGTGTGTGTGTGTGTGTGTGTGTGTGTATTAGACAGGGTGTCATGTAGCTCAGGCCGGCCTCTCCCTCCTGAGTGCTGTATATTTTTATTTTGAGACCTCTTGCCTTGATCAAAGTCTGAAATTCCAGAAATAAGTTAGTTGGGTTTGTGTGTGTGTGTGTGTGTGTGTGTGTGTGTGTGTGTGTTTGAGACAGAATCTCACTGTGTAACTCTGGCTGGTCTAAAATTCCCTATAAAGACCAGGTTCACAGACCTACAGAGATCTGCCTGCCTCTGCCTCCCAAGTGCTGAGATCAAAGGTGTGCGCCACCACCGCCCAGCCATGGATTTTCTTTTAGCAGCTTATGATATGTGTATGTTACTCTCCTGTTATTCACGTAGTAACCATCTTGGTTACCACACCGATGCCCATAGCAACCTGTTATGTCCAAGTAGCTCTGATGTTACTGCTGTTTTTCCTTTTTTCACACAAGGTCTTAAGCAGCCCGAGCTGGCGTCTAACTCCACAGATAGCCCAGAATGGTCTTAGGCTCTCCCCTTCTTCACCTCCTCAGTGATGGGATCACAGACACTTGCTTTATAGCAGGAAGAGTATCATAGAAATTTGGGGTCACATTCTCAGAACTAAGGCACATCCCAGGATTAGGGGAGGCTGGACTCCAAGCAGGCTCAGGTACACAGACACACACACACACACACACACGCAGGCACGTGCTCACAGAACCCATTCACCCATTTTTCGGATGAGAAGACTGAGTGGAGAGTCCACAGGGTCTCAGGTTAGATTCGTCCCTAGGCAAAGTCCTTACTTCTTACCCACCTTCCCTTCCTTTATCAACAGTGATCCCCACCCCCTCCTACTAGAGTTGACCTCTCAGGGGTCTCCACAGCTCCTCCACAGTCCCTGCTGGTGAAATGAGCTGCCCTTCAGTACCTTGAGGAAGACGTGGCTGGCTGTTGACAGAAGAGAGCCAGCCGAAAGCATCCGCAGAGAATACCTTCCCGTTAACAAAGTCTGAATAGATAAGGCCAGCTGTGAATGGGGGAGCCAATGTCTGCATTAACCAAGCTGGGGTCCTATGGGCAGAGGCTGGGGGGGCCCTGGATCCCCCAAGACTGGGCATGCAGAGCTGTGATGATACCCTGAGCCACAGCTGTCTGGGATGGTGGGTTCTGTGCACCACTACCCTAGATCTAACATCTAAACAGTGAGCCAGGCAGGAGCTGTCCCTTTAGCTTCTGACATTCTGGTTCTCTACTGCCTAACAAACTTCTATTCATACTTGAAAGTCCTACCATGAGACTCTCCTTCCGTCATTAAACGGATACTCACTGAAATCTGCTGAGAAGGGGCTAAACAAAGGGGAGAGCTATGTTATCTCCCCTCCAAATTCCTGTGTTGACATCCTAAACCCCACAAGGGACAGTGTGTGACTTCCTTTGCATTGGTGAGACAAAATACGTGATAACTTAAAGATTTATTTTGGCTCTTTGTTTCAGAGAATTTCAGTCCATCATGGTAGGGCTTTCAGGGATGAATAGGAGTTTGCTAAGCAGAGAAGCTACAGAAACTCGAAAGACAGGCCCTGGCTGGCTCCTTGGTTGAATGCTCTGGGCCTGGGACATGAAAGCTAGGCCAGAGGCCCTGTAACTCTGACCTCAGTACTATGAATGCACAAAGAGAGAAAGCATTTGCAAGTCAGGAAGCTGTCTCACCAGACATCACATCTACTGTCAACCTGAACTTGGGCTGTCCGTGTGAGCAATGGGGGACTCAGTCCCACTAGGCCATAGAAATGTACGATTTCCCTACTCTAGTTAGTCTTGGAGGAGGGCTGTGTTGGCAGGGTCCTAGAATGTAGCAATTTTTTCCCAGTTGAAACATTCTACTCAGCAGGGAGACTCCTTGGGACTCAGGAAGTGTGCATCACACAAGTCTCATGGAGTCTGAAATTTAGCAGACGCACAAGGCTCCTCCCTCCTCAGTGTTACCTAGGAGCTAAGGATCGGCCCCTCCCTCCCTAAGGCTACGGGTAAGAAGGATCCAGGAGAGAGACTTTTAGACCTGCTAAACTGCATGGTAATCTGGCAGAAGGCTCCCGGTGGGCAGTGGGATGGGGGCGGGGCTTGGGGGCGGGGCGGTGTGGGCGGGGCTTCTAACTGAAGACTCCCAGATAGTAACAGTGGAAGGAACTGAGCAGTTGCCCCCAAGTCATTCACACTCTGTCCCTGTGAGGATTAGCGTCTGAAATGTCCCCCAACCCCAAAGGTTCCTGGGTGGAACACTTGGTCTTCCAGAAGTGTGGCTGAGCTGGTAGCAGTTCACTGCGGTTAGGGGTGGGGTTTGACAGTCCTATTGGTCCTCTGATTTCTGTGGACTCACTGTGTTGCTTAGTG
Organism: Uromys caudimaculatus; assembly: GCA_028551405.1. NCBI lineage: Eukaryota > Metazoa > Chordata > Mammalia > Rodentia > Muridae > Uromys > Uromys caudimaculatus. The sequence continues at coordinate 9,526,257 of CM052721.1, forward strand.
CTGCCCTATGCTGCAACCATAGGCCTCCATGAGGTCTAGCCTGCCCTCCTAGCCACCGTGGACTTTACAGGTTTTCACTCAGGTTAATTTCGCCAGGTTTTTTGTCACAGCCATGAGAAAAGAAACTAATAGGTCTCTCGTTCTGCATCCTGAGCAGCTGGAGGTCTTTCCATCATCCTTCTCACCCGCCCTTATTTCTTTTTATTTAAGGTTTTATTTTTACACTTGGGAAGCAGAGGCTGGGGCATTTCTGTGAGTTCTGGGCTGGCTAGGGCTACACAGTGAGAAGAAAAAAAATTATTCTTATTACTTATCATATTGGATCTGTGTGGGTATGTTGTGTGTCTCTGTGTGTGTGCTTATGTGTCTATGTGTGGGCTTGTGTGTGTGTGTGTGCGCTTGCATGTGCATGGGTGAAGTAACTGAAGAGAGGAGCTAGAGTTACAGTGTTTGTGAGCTGAGACAGGGATCCTTGGAACCAAACTCCAGGCCCTCTGTAAGGGCGACAGGAGTCCCTAGCCCTGCCTGAGACATCTCTGTTTCTCCTTCTGTCTTCTTCTGTCCTGCATATCTTTCCTCCTCTTCTTCCTCTTCTCCCTCCTCCTCCTCTTCCTCCTCTCCCTCCTCCTTCTCCCCCTCCTCTTCCTCTTCCTCCTCTTCTTCTTTTCTTTGAGAGTCAGGACCTTTCTATGTAGCCCTGGCTGACTTACAGGTTGGCTTGAACTGGCCCAGACCTGCCTGCCTCTGTCCCCTGAGTGTTGGGAAAAACACGTGAGATACCATACCCCCTGCCTTCCTTTCCTTTTTGACTGGGTCTTTTTGGCAGCCCAGGTTGGTCCTGAACTCATGGAGCTGAGGATGACCTTGTAGTCCCATCCTCTCATCTCCAACTCTCAGGTGCTGGTAGCGCAGGTGTGTACCACAGTGCCCACCTCTTGCTAAGTCACCCATTTAGTATCTGCCAGCAAGGGCAGCTCAGGCTGGGACACCCAGAACTGACACCCAAGGGCAACTTAGCTGCCGTGTGTGGCCTGGGTAGTGACAAGCTCCAGCTTGCTTCAGTGCGCTCTGGGAAGATCTCCTCCCCTTCCCCTGCTGGCTCACCTCTGGTTTGGGTGGTTTGTCAGTCAGGATTCCTGTGTGTGACCTGTCCTTGCTGCACGGGCCTCCCCAGAGCAAGGCGGCCTCAGCTGTCCCACTTCTTCCTGGTGACTCTGAGTTTTATAGATGGAAGCTGCCGTGAGGCCGAGCCTGGCTGCTCCTTCTCGGCTGCTTCAGGAGTCACACTGTGTTCCTGGTTGTGAGATGCAAGAGACAGTGTTGAGGGTACACTGTTACTGAGGAAAGGGACATTGTGTGACCATAATAAGGAGAGACAGTAGGTTATAAGGCTGGCCCCATCGCCACTAAAGGGTATAGCTAGACTTTGCTACTTTGTGGGCTCTTATTTTTCCCACCCTTTATCCCGTTTCACCTTCTATCACCAGATAGAAGAGAAAGAAGGATATGGGGGAGAGAGAGAGGGAGAGAAAGAGAGAGGGAGAAGGAAAGAGATCGGGGATCTGAATCTAATGTCTTTCTTCTTGTTTATTCTTTAAGCAGACTACTAACAAACTATAACCAGCCCCCCTGAACGACCACCAACCACCAACCCTGCCTTGCGGGGCCCTAACATTTATATTGCCTCTGAAAAGTTCCCAGAATTCCAAACATCATGCACAATCACAGAAACTATCTGCAGCTGGCAAACCCACGCCCCTGCTAGAGCATGAGGCAAATCACAGTCAGCTGCTGTGATCAGGCCGAAGCAGCCCCACATCCCACACCTGGGATTAAAACAAAAGCAGATCCTTACACTATTTCTGTTTGGTTTTTAAAGACACCATAGTCCCGGATCTCACTACAGAATAGCATTTAGAAATATTTATATAATTATGTGTATATATGTACGCCTTATGTCTCTGCACCACATGCCTGCAGAGGTCTGGGGAGGTCAAAGGAGGGTATCAGAGCACCATCGCACTGGAGTTACAGTGAGAGTGAGCTGCCAAGTGGGTGCTGGGAACTGAACCTGGGTTCTCTGAGGAGCAGCTAGTGCTCTTAGTCACTTAATCTCTCTAACCACATGGGGAGGGCATTTTGTCAAGTCTGGAATTAAGGAATTAGAATTGTGACCTGTTGGAGTGTGGAGAGAGGGAAGGAGAGAGAAAGGAAGGGAGACCGGGAAGAGGGAAAGGAGACTAAGGAGGAGGGAGGAGGAAGACAGGAGAGAGGAAGAGGAGGGAGGAGGGAAGAGAGGGGGAGGAGGGAAGAAGAAGAGGAGGGGAGAATGAAGACAGGAGGGAGGAAGGGGAGGGAGGAGGGAGAGGGAAGAGGAGAGAAAAGGGAGAGAGGAGGATGGGAGGGAGGGGAAAGGGAAGGAGGGGGAGGGGAGGAGGGAAGAGGGAGGGACCAAGAGTAGTGAGAAAACGGTATAAAGAGGAGGGAGTAGAAAGAAAAGGAGGAGGGAGAGTGGGGGAAAGGGGAGGAGGACAAAGGGGAGGGGATGGAGGAGGGAGGGAGTCCCTGTATTCTGGATTTGTGGCCTGGACACATTCTGAGACAGAGCTGGTCTCCTGGATGTGCGCACGTGGTGACCCTCCTGCCTCAGGTCTTCAGGTCTTTAGGTCGGTCCTGTGTTAGGCAGAGCTGCTGGCTCTTTCTGCCCATGTTACTCCTCTAGGACTGACTCTCCCAGAGGACTTTGGGGGCCTCCCCACCTTTTCCTTGCTGTAAATCTGAGCTTGACCATGCCCTAAACACATAGAGGAAACCATCTTCAGGAGAGAAAGGACTCATGGGAAGGGAGAGTGACAGCCAGTGAGGGGTGTGTTCTAGACTCGTTCATACCTGAGGAGGGCTGGACTTTGTGCTTATGAGATCAGAGGTTTGTTTGTTTGTTTTTCAAGATATGATTTCTCTGCGTAGCCCTGGCTGTCCTAGAACTCACTCTGTAGATCAGGCTGACCTCGAACTCAGAGACCCGCCTGCCTCTGCCTCCTGAATGCTGGGATTAAAGACATGCAACACCACTGCCTTTTTTGGGGGGAGAGGGGAGGTGTGGTAGGCAAGTGCTCTGTCACTGCATGACATTCACAGACCCTTGTGTGTATGTATATACATACAGGAGACCCTCTGTCTCATGTAGCCCAGGTTGGATGCAAACTCACTACATAGCTTAGGCAGTCTTTGAACTCTTGATCCTCCTCCCTACACATCTCAAGAGTTTGGAATATGGAACCACACTGCACCAGGCCCAACTGCTGTAACTTATTATATTTTTAATTTTTATTTGTAATTAATTATGTGTGTGTGTGTGTGTGTGTGTGTGTGTGTGTGTGTGTGTGTGTGTTAATGCCAAGTGAATGCAGAACTGGCTGAGGCCATAAGAAGTCGTCAGGGAGAGTTACAGGCAATTGTGGGTGACTCCACTGTGGCTGCTGGGAACTGGACGCTAAACCAATAAGTCATCTCTCTACTCTTTAAACAATTTTAAATCTATATTTACTTATTTATTCTGTGTGAGAATACTTATGCCTCAGCAGTGGGAAGAGCTCAGAGGATAATTTTCAGGAGCAGGTTCTCTCTCTCCAGCCATATGGGTCCTGGGGATTGAACTCTGGCAGTCAGGCTTGGCGGCCGGCACCTTTGTTCACTGAGCCATCTTGCCTAGTCCCCTAGTGTGGGCTGGGTATGGTGATGTGCAACTTGTGATCCTAGCACTTAGGAGTCTGATGCAGGAGAATTGCCATGTATTTACAGGCCAGCCTGGGCTACATGGTGAAACCCTGTCTCAGAAACAAATAACCAGGCAGGGTGGCTCAAACCTGTAATCCCTGCATTTGGGAGGCTGAGGCAGGAGGATTGAGAATTTGTAATCAGCCAGTGACTTTGTATCAAAAATTGCAAAGGAGGGCTGGCAATACGGCTCAGTGAGTAAGTGCTTACTGGACATGCCTAGCAATCCTGCCTGGGCTCTTTCCCCAGAGCCCATGAGAACCCATGTCAGGATAGAAGGATCAAGAACTCTACAATGTTGTCCTCTGAGCCCTCCATGTGTGCTGTGGTGTGAGAACCTCCCCCCCCCCCTGGCTTCGCCCGTGCACGCATGCACGCGCGCGCGCGCGCGCACACACACACACACACACTAAAAAGATCGCCAGGCAGTGGTGGTGCACGGCTTTAGACCCAGTACTCCAGAGGCAGAGGCAGGCAGATCTCTGAGTTCAAGGCTAGCCTGGTCTACAGAGTGAGTTCCAGGGCAGTCAAGGGTACACAGAAAAACCCTGTCTGGGAAAACCAAACACACACACACACACACGCACACGCACACGCACATGCACACGAATAGTAAAATTAAGAGATCGTAGGCTCAGTGGACGAAGAGCTTACTAAGCAAGTATAAAGACTTCAATTCGAATTCCCAGGACAGGATAGAGAGTCTGAAATCTCAGCACTGCATCGGGAGGATGGGGGGCAGAAACGGGAGACTCTCTGGAAACTGTTGACCAGGCAGCCTGGTGGTTACAGTGGTGACCCAGGAAAGGCTCTGCTTCAGACAAGATGGAAATCAGGGACCCACGGCTGAGGTTCTCCTCCGTCCTCCACATTCACACACAGGAAAAAATGCAATCACATGTGCCACGTGCACAGATTTATTTACTTTTTTAAAGATCATACCTGGGGCTGGAAAGATGGCTCAGTGGTTAAGAACACTTATTCTTCCAGAGAACCCAAATTTAGTTTTCAGCACCCAAATGGTGGCTCCAACCCATTAGTTACTCCAGTTCCGGGAGTTCCAACACACTCTTCTGAACTCCAGGGGCACCAGGTATGCATGTGGGACCCAGCTATACATGCGGTACACAGTTATACATGCAGGCAAATACAATGAAAAGATATTTTAAATAATCATGTCTGAAATACATTCATCTAGGTACACATAAAAATTTAAAATGATTATCTACTCCCCAAAAGCTAGTGAATACTGATATATTTGTAATTTGACTGATTGAAACACTGGGTAGCCCAGGCTCTGATCTTTTTTGGTTTTTCGAGACAGGGTTTCTCTGTGTAGCCCTGGCTGTCCTGGAACTCACTCTGTAGACCAGGCTGGCCTCGAACTCAGAGACCCGCCTGCTTCTGCCTCCCAAGTGCTGGGATTAAAGGCGTGCATTATCATGCTTGACCCAATTGTCAGTATTTTATTGTATGTTATTTCAGAGCTTGCTTCTCTCTCTCCCTCTCTCTCTCTCTCTCTCTCTCTCTCTCTCTTTCTCTGTGTGTGTGTGAATACTTCTCTCTTCCTCCATTTATTATTAGAGCAAATGTTTTATTCTATTTAATTTTAATAGCATGTATGCATGTGTTTGTAGGTGGATATGTAGAAGTGAGGGAGCACAGGAGCTCACTGAAACAAGAGATTCCCTGAGCTGCAGTTACAGGGAGCTGGGAGCTGCCTGAGGTAGGAGCTGGGAACTGAACTCAGATCCTCTGCAAGAGCTGTATGTATTCTTAACTGCTGAGCCACATTTGCAGCCTCTGACTTATTTAATTATGTTGGTTTTCTTGACAGGGTTTCTCTGTGTAGTCTTGTCTGTCTTGTAGACCATGCTGGCCTCTAACCCAGAGATCTGCCTGCCTCTGCCTCCCCCGAAGACTGGGATTAAAGGCATGTACTACAATGCTTGGTTGTTTTATTTTTACTATTAAGTGTGTGTGTGTGTCTTGTATTCCATGGTGTGGAGGTTTGAATATGCTTGGCCCAGGGAGTGGCACTATTAGGAGGTGTGGCCTTGTTGGAGTAGGTGTGTTACTGTGGGTGTGAGCTTAACACCCTCATCCTAGCTGCCTGCAAGTCAGTCTTCTCCTGTTTGCCTTTAGATGATGTAGAACTCTCAGCTCCTCCTGCACCATGCCTGCCTGGATGCTGCCATGTTCCCGCCTTGATGATAATGGACTGAACCTCTGAACCTGTAAGCCAGCCCCAGTTAAATGGTGTCATACTTATGCTTCAGCCTCCTGAGCATCAGGATCACAGGTATGTTTAACCATGCCTGGCTGGGAGTGGCTTTGCTATCAAAGCAAGTGCTCTTCAGCAGTTGTTCTGTCCCTGTGTCTCAATGTAGACCTCGTTACCATAACCCAGGAGTAAGGCCCTAGCATCTGCTACCTGCCTGCCACCATTTCTCAAGATCCACAAAGTTATATCCCTCTTCCTCCTCCTCTTCCTCTTCCTCCCCTTCCTCCTCCTGTTCTTCCTCCTCTTCCTCTTCTTCCTCCTCTTCCTCCTCTTCTTTTTAAAGATTTATTTATTTTATTTATATGAGTACACTGTCGTTGTCTTCAGACACACCAGAAGACGGCATCGGATCCCATTACAGATGGTTGTGAGCCACCATGTGGTTGCTGGGAATTGAACTCAGGACCTCTGGAAGAGCAGTGGGTGCTCCTAACCACTGAGCCATCTCTCCAGCCTCCCCCCCCCCCTTCTTTTTACTTTTTTGAGATAGGTTCTTACTATGTAGACAGTCTAGAGAGGTTTCAAACTCACATTCTTCCTGCCTCAGTCCCTCATTGTGAATAGGCTGCTCTGAGGTAGTCAGTGACAGCCACACAGAGCAGACTAAGACGTCACCCCGGGGCAGATGCCTAAATCAACAAAATGGCGTAAATATACACAGCAGACTATTACCCACATCAAAAAAGGACATTCCGAGAGATGCTCCAACAAGGGTATTGAGTGAAATAAGAAAGAATTCAGGGCCTCTAGGTGAGATCAAGGTGATCCATGGATAAAGATGCTTACTGTGTAGCTTGTCCCTGGGGACTCACGCAGTGAATGGAGAGCACTGACTCCCAAAAGTTGGGCTTTGATCTCTATACAGGTTGTGGCGTGTACACACACACACACACACACACAGAGGCATGTGTGCACAAGCATGCTCACAAAATCAAACTAGAGCAGTAGGTGGTGTGTGTGTGTGTGTGTGTGTGTGTGTGTATAAAGGACTGTATTTAATGGGGACAGAGGTTCAGCTTGGGAAGATGAGTGAGTTCTCTGGATGGATGCTCGTGATGGTTTTACCATACCATGCATGTGGGTTTTAAGATGGCTAATGTGCGGGGCTGCAGAGATGGCTCAGTGGGTAATGGCACTTAGAGCTTTTGCATAGGACCTGGGTTCAGTTCCCAGCACCCATGGCAGGTGGCACACACACACGCTCACACACTCACACACACATACACACATACACACCCCACACATCCATACACACACATACACACACACTCACACACACACATACACACACCCATACACAAATACGTACACACACGTTGCAGGATATTTATTTGATCACACGGTGAACCCCAAGATTGTATTCTTTACTGGAAAAACCTGTTTCTAGTTGTGGTGTGGCTCAGGTTTGCCCACACCTTGAATCCAAGAGCTTTCTGCTTGAATATTGTAAACAGGATTTTAAAAAGTCAACCATAAGTCAAGAGGCGGAGTAAGCAAGCAGCTGACAAGAGGTGAACATAGGATTATTAGTAAAAACCCATAGAGAGAGAGAGGGAGTCAGGAGGGATGGAGAGATGCAGGAAGGAGGGGGAGGGAGGGACCTTCTGCTTGAAGGATGTTTTCTGAGCAGGCAGGAGAGAGAACATGCCTCCTGGGACATCAGCTGAGGCGGAAGGTCAGCTGGGTGCTCTCTCTGCCTCTCTGAGCTAGCAGGCTCTCACCCCAGCATCTGGCTCCCGAGTCTTCATTGGTAAAACTGGACAATTGAGAGTTTGTTAAAAAGCAACATACACATATAAACACACTCACACACATATACACACACACACACATAAACCCCCCCCACTCATACATACGATACCCAAACACACCATACACACACACACACATACACACACACATACCTATACACACACACACACACACACACACACACACTCATGCACATACACACATACAGAGGGGAGGGGCATATAATTAAAACAAATACAAAGAAAGTCTTTTAAAAATGGCTAAAATGAGGGAGCAAGAGCGCCAATGGGCCTGACTCCCCCCCCCCCTGTCGTCCTGGAGTTTGGACCACCAACCAAAGAATACACATCTATGGACCCATGGTTTGGACCACATATGTGGCAGAGGATGACCTTGATGGCCATCAGGGAGAGAGGAGAGGCCCTTGGGCCTGAGGGTGTTAGAGGCCCCAGTAAAGGGGAATGTCAAGGTGGGAATATGGGGATGGGTGGGTGGGTGGGTGGGAGGTAGAATTCCCTCATAGAGGCGGGGATGGGGAGGGGATAGGGGGGTTTCCAAAGAGGAGACCTAGAAAAGGGGAAACATTGGAAATGTAAATAAAGTATCAAAAAATAAAATTAAAAAAAAAAAAAAAAAGGCTAAAATGGGCTGGAGAGATGGCTCAGCGGTTAAGAGCACTGACTGCTCTTCCAGAGGTCCTAAGTTCAATTCCCAGCAACCACATGGTGGCTCACAACCATCTGTAATGGGATCTGATGTCCTCTTCTGGTGTGTCTGAAGACAGTGACAGTGTACTCATATGCATAAAATAAATGTCTTATATATATAAACAAAAGTGGTTAAAATGGCAAGCCAGTGACATGTCTCCATCTTTGCCACAAAGCCTGACAACCAAGGTTTGATATTAGGCACCCATATGGTAGAAAAAGAAGCATCTTTTGGGCCGGGCAGTGGTGGCGTACGCCTTTAATCCCAGCACTTGGGAGGCAGAGGCAGGTGGATTTCTGAGTTCGAGGCCAGCCTGGTCTACAGAGTGAGTTCCAGGACTCCGGGGCTATATAGAGAAACCCTGTCTCGAAAAACAAAACAAAAAAAAGAAGCATCTTCTGCAGTCGCTCCTCTGATCTCCATATGTGTACGGTGGCATGTGCATACTCTGTGCACACACATACAACATAAATAAAATAAATAAATAAAAAACTAATTAAGCTAAGTGTAGTGGTACAACCTTTAATCCCAGCATTTGTGAGTTCAAGGCTGACCTAGTTTACACACCTCACCCTGTCTCAACACCTCGCCCCCCCAAAACAAAACAAAACAAAATAACCCAACAAACCAATCAAAAAACTGGTTAAAATAGGAGCTGGGGAGAAAACTCTGGATAAGGCACACCTGTGAGGAAGAGTTTAGATGCCCAGAAGCAGGTGTGGCAGCTGTCTGTAATCCAGCCCTCAGAGCGAGGACTCCTGGGGCAAGAGAGAGCTAAGTAGCCAGAGTCACTCAGATCCAGGCTCAGTGAGTGACCTGCCCATCCCTCATCCCCACCCCCACCCCCTATTTCTCTATGTAATCGAACTTCTTGCTCTGTTAGACCAGGCTGGCCTCAAACTCGCAGAGATCCACCTGCCTCTGCCTCCCTTGTGCTGGGATTAAACGTGCCACCCAGATCCTGCCCAGATAGATAACGTGGACAGAGCACAAAGACACTTGTTTTAGTTAAGGTTTTATTGCTGGGGAGAGACACCATGACCAAGGCAACTCTTATAAAGGAAAGCATTTAACTGGGGCTGGCTTACAGGTCCAGAGGTTCAAGCCATTAGCATCATGGTGGGAGCACGGCAGCATGCAGGCTGACTTGGTGCTGGAGAAAGAACTCAGAGTTCTGCATCTTGGTCAGCAGGCAGCAGAAGAGGACTGGGTGTCACTCTGGGCATATTTTGAGCATAAGAGATCTCAAAGCTCACCCCCACATTGATACACTTTCTCCCCATAGGGCCACACCCACTCCAACAAGACCACACCTCCTGGGGGGGCCATACCTATTCAGACCACCATAACACTTGGTGACAACTTCAGGCCACCACACACATGTACACAGCTCTGTATACACATGCACTCACACACAAAAGGTTAAAATGGTACTGTTGTTTCCTGAGTCTCTCCATGCAGCTCAGGTTTGTCTTGAATTTGTGGTTCCCCTGCCTCGGTCTCGGCCTCTCCATTGCTAGCGTGACAGGCGTGTACTAACTACCATGCTCTGGAAAGCTATTTCCATATAAGGTCATTTTGAAGTATTGTTGTTCCAACATAATGTGAAATTAACTTTTCCCAGACAGAACTCTGGCGCTGGGTCAAAGTAACAGGAGCTGGCTGACGGCTCAGGGGGGTAAGAGGTTTCCCGAGGTACAAGCGAGAGGACCTGACATACCCAGAACCTTTGTTGGAGGGAGTGTGTGTGCGTGGGGGGTGGAGACCAAAGAATTGCTTGGGGGCTTTAAGCAGCCAGCCTAGCTCTAGATCCAGGAAGAGAGACTCTGTCTCAAGGGTATAAGGCAGAGAGCAGTAGGGGAGGTGGCTCCAGGCTCCTACATCCCTGTGCGTACACCGCACACCCCCATCCACCCACGCGAGTACGACTACTGACCACTGTGAAGTCCGCCTTGGTGAACCAAGTAGTGTATTGGACCGAAGTACAGGGGTTACATACAAGAGTGACCCTCAAACAGCCAGTGGACTGTTAACTCCTTGTATAACCTTGGGAAAACGCCCTGTGACTTGTGTAAGGTTATGTTTTTATTTTAAGTTGGCTTTATTTTATGTGTCTCAGAGCCCACCGCTCCCCCGTGTGACAGAATGTTTTCAATTTGGAGGAGATTGCTTCCACACACAGGAACTAGGGGTGAGGGTGGGGCACTCAACCTATCACAGATCCCTCCAGAAGAGGGAGCTGTATGGGGGGGGGTAGAGGGAGCTGTATGAGGGGATAGAGTAGTGGGGGGGCATCCTGGAGGAGAATCAAGGTTTCCAGGGGAAAAAAAAATCAAGTGGGCAGGGTCTCCCCGGCCAGAGCGGTTCTAGAGGTTTCTCACTGTAGCTGAATCGGGATATGCACGGGTGTTGGTGGGGTTCTCCTGCCTCCCGCCCCCTCGTCTCTGGGGTACAGACACAGAGGTGTAAGGTGGGGAAGCTGTGAAGGGTATGTGCCTTCTCATCGGGTTTGATCTTTCTTGGGGGGGGGGGCTTGGTTTTGACTTTCAGTGGATGGGAAGAGACTGACGGGTGTGGGCGTGAGGAGAGGGGGGCTTTCAAAGCTGTAGCCATGGGAAATGTTTTTCTTTCCTGCTGGAAAGAGAATGCATGCTAATGAAAGATAAAAAGGAAAAAGGGGAGGGGGAGTGAGGTGGGGAGGGAGAGAGGGAAGAGAGCGCTGGAAGCATACTGGCTCAGGAGATTTGGTCAGGGTCAATCCCCCCCATCTCTTCTTGGCTGGTGTGGGAGGGTGACCTTAGATTTGCCCCACTCCCTTGGTTCTTAGGGGCCTTCTTGATGAGTGTGTCTCTGCCTGGCAAAGATGCCGCAGCAGCCTACGAGCAACAGAGAGGCTGTGGCACGGAGAGATGGCATGTGTGATTATCCAGGTTTCTGGACCTCCGACTTAATCTGTCCTGGGGTCTGTGGGTGTGGATAGCAGCGCCCACCTTTTTAACGACACCCATCCCTACCCACTAGAGAATCTCCTCGGTTTTTTTTCTGATTATTTTATAGAAATATATCTAAAAAGCACCCATCTACTGTGTGTATACCGATCATGTCTGCTAGGCAGTTCTCTTTATCACCACCCGGCTTCCCAGGATGGCCCTCAGATTGTCATTCTTGGTGGCAAGAGCCTTTATCTGCTGAGCCATCTTGCTAGCCCCCTTTATTGAGTTTTTTATTTTTATTTATTTATTTATTTATTTATTTGGGTTTTTGAGACAGGGTTTCGCTATATAGCCTTGGCTGTCCTGGAACTCTGTAGACCAGGCTGGCCTTATTTATTTATTTTTGAGAGAGGCTGACTGACTGAATTGCAGGCCTCTGTTTGTTAAACAGCATAGGATGACCTTGAACTCCTGTTCCCCCAACTTCCACCTCTCAGGTTCTGGAGGATAACTATACACCATCATAAATAACTAGAAAATAAATACAAACTAGAATTTTACTCATTTTTCTTCTTATGGAACAAAGTTTCACTATGAAGCCTTGGCTGGCCTGGGTAGACTCACAGCTACCTGCCTCTGCCTTCAGAACACGGCGGTTATAGGTCCGAACCACCCCCACCTTCAAGGCCCCTATGGTCTGGGGTCTAGATAGAACTAGAGGCCTAGAGGCAGACAGAGCTCTTGACTACCGTGTGTGAGTGACTGGATTCCATTTACAGCACTAGAAGGGGAAAAAAGGTCCGAGGAGACCCCGGAACTCCCAGCCTAAGCGACTTCCTCAGTGTGTGGCTGTGACCTCCGACATCTCTATGAATTCTTTTAGGACAGTATCACAGATCAGAACTGGGCGTCTGCAGTGGCTTCCCCGGGCAACATAGAAAAGGCTGGAAGGGTTCAGCTACAGGGGTGGGATAGCCCCAATTTGGAAGCGGCCAGCCCAGATTGGGAGGCACCACGTGGGTTAGGGAGGCGGGAGGCCAGGAGCTGCCTCTGGGCGCCAGGCATGCTGTGGAATTTGCGCCACAGCTCCCTAGCATGCACGGGCCTGCCAGGCAGCCCCGCAGAGGCCCAAACAAAGCTGGAAGCCAGGAGGAAGGGGGAAGGGAGGAAACTTCTGAGATCAGGCAGCCCCCTCCTGGGGCACCGAGTCCCCACCTAGGTGCAGCGCCCCTCCCCAAACACACGTGCTGCCAAGCCCTCCATTAGTCACCCCGGCACTCACACACATAAATCCGATTAGTCACACCCCGCACAAACTGGCTGCGGAACACACCCGGTCACACCCAGACAAAGACCAGAGGTCCCCAAAGAGGCCTGGTTTGTCCATCGGGGTTTGTTCCTCATTCCCCAGGGACTAGCATGGCGTTTGCGGAGGGGGCACCGCAGTCTGGGGTACACAGGCCTTTTCGCAGCCGCAAATCCCCCCCATTACCGGACACTGTCCCCCCTTAAATAACCGCAGTACCCCCTGACCTCTTTCCAAACTCCTCACCGGGGGGCACACACTCCATAATATACACCCACCAGTGTCCTTGGCCACCCCCTCTTCTGTTTCTCTAGGGGTGTGCGTGGGGGATTGGGTTGACACTGGGCCCCCTCCCCCACGCCAGTTCTGGGACCGGTCTAGCAGGAAAACATTCCCCCCAAGGTCACCGCAGCTCGAAAGCGGGCTGCCGAGCTGATTTATTTGCGGTTTCTTTGCAGTAACGCTATCGCTCTGATTCCGGGGAGGGAGGGAAAAAAATAGGAAGAAGAAAGAAAAAGAAAAATGCTTGCGGTGGAGTTTAACCTTGGATGAAACTGGCAAAGCTTTGTTTTTTTTTTTTTTCCGAGGCGCTTCGTTGGGGCCTTGCAGGGAGTGCTTGGCCCGAAATGTGGAGCTACAGCCTCTTGCTGCTCGGCTACTACGCGGGTCAGTGCTCAAATTTCTCTGGGCCCGGCCCAAAGCCCTCGGCCCCTCTAAAAGTGCTTTTGAGACATCGTTGGGAATCCAAGAGCTCCATGGGTTTCCATATCCCTGCACCCCGCATCTGACATACAGAGAAGCAACCAAGAGAGGGTAAATGCTTGCCCCCAGTGCAGCTGTCCCCACCCTGAGCCCCATGCACTCACAGGGACCAGCATAATGGTCTGCTGCCTGCCCCTTTGGCAAAGAAAATTCTTGTAGCATGAGACGTTATTAACCGCAAATACACCCCCTTGGGTAGTTCTCCCCCGCCCTTAGGTTTAACAGTCACGCTATGGCCGCCATCACCAGATGACCAATGCCTGCTTTCTGGATGGTTCGGTTCTGAGAATGAAGGCGAGTGGTGGACTCGGGAAAACCAGACCCAAAGGAGACGTTTCGGGGTGTCTGTCCTTGGCAAGGAGGCGAGGGACGCTTATGAGGTCCTATCTCCACAAATACCATGCCTGTAGGCCTGAGATTAATACGGGGTCTAGAGGTCCTCCTTGGCATAAATGACCTCACAGCCACCCCAGCTTTATCGAACTATACTAAAAGAAGTGCCTGGGCCCAGACCCCCTACCCCAGCTGCCGGTGATCTGTGAGGCCCGATACTCCTGGTGCTGGCACTGAGTGGGTGAGGCAGTTCCCTCTTTGGCGAATGGGGAAGCTCCTGGCTTGCTTTCCTGCGTGGTCTCGGGGTCCTCAGGCCATGACCAAGGAGAGAAGTGTGCCTGGCCCTGCCTCGGGGAGGAGGGCCAGAGTGCAGATTTATGACCCTAGCCGCTCCCTGTGCACCAAATGCATCTCGAGCCAGACAGTGGAATGTAAGACCCGACCCGGGCCAGAGCAGGAGGCCAGGGTCGGAGGCGGGGCTGAGAGGAACAGAAATCCGAAGTGGCCGGGTGCCACCGCCCCTGAGCTGCGAGTTGCCCGCTGGGGTCTGGGGTGGCGTGCGAGGCTCTGGCACCACATTCTTGGTTTTGTTGGCGGGCTTGGGCTACCCTTGGCTGGATGAACTTCAGGATAGCCAGCAAGCTGATGGGCCAGCCGCAGCGAGAGACTGCGAGCGTGGCTGGACCCGGCATGGCCTCTCCGGGTTTTAGTGGCGCCCGGGCTGGGAGCTCCGGGGCAGCAGGATTTAGGATCTGCGGAAACATCCGCCTTAGACTCTACCGTGGCATCGCCGGAGGCACAAACTGACTTTGCTTTCTCTTAGGGTCCCTGTCACTTAGTCTCCAGTGGAGTTCCACTCCCTGGGAGAGCTGGTTCGGGGCAACGGGTAGAGAGGGTCACTTGGGTGTCCTCTCCTAGGAATGGAAACTAGCTTTTTTTTTCTTTTTTTACACCCCCCCTTCCCCTGATGGAGAAGTGGAGAAGCATGGGTGGAAATCTGTCCCCACGGCTATCAACATCCGGATTGTGGAAGATGTGGGTTCAAGCTTTCGTGGGGCAGAAGTGAGGGGAGCGCGGGGTTCCCTGGAGCCGGACAAAGGCGCACCGCAGGGAAGGCAGCCGCACTCAAGGTTGGCCTGTCCTCTGGTTTTACAACAAAGAGCTTTGCGTTTTGTCCGTGGGGATCGTCCAGAGCTTCCAGACCTGGACCAGATATCTGGAAGAATATACCAAAAGCCTCAGGAGTGGCCAGGGACAACCACGCCAGACCAGGCAGGCCAGCCGGGTGGATTGTCCCGGAACAGCGTCCTGGGACTTCATGGAGGTCCCGCACGATTTTCCCTCCAGTCAATAACACACACACACACACACACACACACACACACACACACACACACACACACACACACACACACAGTCAACATAATTTTTCTAGCCACGGATCCCACCGGGTAAACAAGCGTGGGGGATGGGGCGCGGAAGATGGCGCCTGGACTCGTGGGCCCTGCGGTTGTCTCCAGCTCGGTTTCAGGACAAATATACCCGGCTTTTGTAGTTAAGTGTGGCCCATCCCGGCTTGGAGGTTATTTCCCCAGACCTGGAGGCTCTCTGAAGTGGTGGTGTAGTGTAGCCTCTGCTTCTCTACAAATGTCCCCACGCCCCAACATGGCTCCCGACCGCTGTTAAATGTGGGGGACACGGAGACCTGAGTACTGGCCTGCGCACCGCACGCTGTACTTGGCAGCCTGGAGAGATGGAGGAGGGACTCGGCCATATTCCCCTCTCGGGGGACAGGAATCCAGGGCCATCGTTCCCCAGGCCCAGCGCACCCGGTGGCCTGAGGGCCGAGAGGGGACTGGGGAGCCGTACATTCCACAGGGGAGCGGGTCATGTTCCGCCCCAACCTCCGCCCTATATGAAACTCTGGGTCGGTATGCCACGCCGACGGGGCGCACACTTGAAAAATGCAAACGCCATCAGCAAATCCGGGGCAAATTGGAATAATTTTTTATTAGCAGCTAAATGATTTATGGCACACATACCCCGCCGTCACAATTACCGCGTCTTGGAGCATCCAGGGGTGAAAACATTAAACATTTATAAAAACAGGCCTTTGTTTTTTTCCAATCCCGCAAGCCTTTTGCACAATACCCCCCTACCCCCACCCCGACTCTCTCAAGATACATATTTTTTCTTGAGTTGTATTAAAATAAGAAAAACATCCTGGATCCCGAGAGGGATGAGGGGGTTGGGGGGGGAGATCAGGGCCTGCGCTCTGAATATTGGAGGGCGTTGGGGGTGGGGGGAAGTGAGCGACTGAGGCGTGGGAGGGTTTAACTGGGAACCCACAAAGGCCTCTGGATAAGACTCAAGGGCACTAGGCGCCCCCCACCCCCTCAGCCCGCTTCTCTCTTGTTTCCAAAAGCATTTATTTTATTTCTTGCAGTCACCCCCCCCCCCAAGGCACATAGACACAATACCTCCTTTCTCTAACCCCCCTCTCTCCGTCTTTGCTCCTGGCGGTCCCCGGGCAGCACCGGTCGCCTCCGGTCGCCCCTGGCTGCCACTGAGACCCGCTCGCCCAGCTCCGAGCGCGCGGACTCCGCCGCTCAGTTCCCCTCGGCTCCGGCTATTTTCGTTCTTTTTCTCTCCTTCTCACTCCTCCCTCCTCCCCCTACCGAGCTCAGCTTCTAAAAGAGGGCAGCCTAGAAACCAGCGCAGAAAGCCCCAGGAAGGGCAACTTGAAACTGCTCTCAAGAGGCCGAATTTCCCCCCCCTTCAAATTTATCCTGGAATTAAATTAAACACCCCCAGCTCTCTCTCTCTCTCTCTCTCTCTCTCTCTCTCTCTCTCTCTCTCTCTCTCTCTCTCTCATCTTCCCTTTTTTTTTCTTTCTAAAAGTGGAGAAAAGAAAAATAGAACGGATGAGCGCTAACTAGCTCATTAAAAAAAAAAACTCAAAAATTGCCTTAAAAATGGATTTAAAAAAAAAAGCAGCAGTAGGAAAACGCTGAGTCCGCAGAGCAGGGCGAAAGAGCGGGTTTCTTTTGTTTTAATTAAAACCCTATAACCACGGTTGCTCTCGAGGCAGGATCTGCAAGGCTCTTTGCCTTTCCAAGCCTTCCTTTCCAGGGTAGGTAATGCCTAGCTGGGCTCGGGCTCCTGTGGGGCTTGCGGAGAGGGTGCAGGGGATCCCCCCCCTTTAGGACCGGTCCCTTCGGCGAGGACCACACTCCCTGGGTCCCCAGCCAGGTAAATATACCGTCGGCGGCTCCAGGCCACTTAACCTCGAAAGGGTTTTTTTTTTTTTTTTTTTTTTTTTTTTGCTGAAAGAGCAAAATAAAAGTACAAAGTCTGGGGGATTGGTGCACCCCTCCCCCTCTGGCCGCCGTGGCCAGCCAAGCACTTTTGGGCTTGGCTTGCTTCCTCTGAGCTCAACAGATTTTTTTTTTCCCCTTTCCCGGTCTCGCCCTCCCTGGAGGAGGCGCGGCGGATGGGAGGCGAGAGAGGCCCCCAGCCAAGAGGTTTTTAATATTACACCTTAATAGGTTTCAGAAAGCCCCGTGGAGAAATGCTAATAGGGCTGAAATGTCAGAACCGAGAGGGATTCAGCTCGCGTTCCGCCGATCTAATCCTTTTTTCTGCTCTGGTTTTTCTTGGGGGGGGGGCATGGGGGGAAAGGAGGGGCGTCCACGCCAAAAGGGGCTTTGGGGAGGGGCGCGCAGTGCACACTCGGCCGCATAGCCCCACGGCCTGGGTTTCTATAGGAACCCTTTTTATAAGACGTAACTCACCGCTGCCGACCGCCGCGGCCTGTCCAAAATATTAATCAGTAAAGCCTTCTAACACCGCGTTTCAGGGAGGGGACCCGCAGGCTGGGGCGAAACAAAAAAAATGTTCTTGTAGCCTGCCTGCCCACACCGCGACTGCTAGGGGGACGGAATGAATTGCTGCTTTATTTTAAAAGGAGAGGGAGAGAGGGAGAGAGGGAGAGAGGGAGAGAGGGAGAGAGGGAGAGAGGGAGAGAGGGAGAGAGAGAGAGAGAGAGAGAGAGAGAGAGAGAGAGAGAGAGAGAGAGAGAAGCAGGCCTTGTTATTTTGGCGTCTGAACCTCGCTCTTTGGAGTGGCACCCTGGAGAGGGAGCACCGGGCGCGGGCGCAAAGAACTGCCCGCCGGCTCCCCGCTCTTCCCGGCTAGCTTGTCACCTCCTCCTGAAGAAGGAAGCTGACAGGAGGCCTTGCAGTGCCCGGGATTGCGGCGACAACCATCTTCCTCTATTTTGATCACTCAGCCCAGACGCAGGAGGAGGGGCTGGGATGGGGGGGGAGGAGGGAGAAGGAGAAAGGAGGGGGGGTCTGCTGGAGCTGGTGAGGGGGAGGGCTGCCTAGAAACGGCTCGGAAAAATTCTCACCACCAGTTTTGATCATTCAGCCCCGCCGTGGGGAGCCTGGAAACTGCTGGAGCCCCGAGGTCCGTAATTGGTTTTATAGGAATGGCTGAGGGCCAGGGTGTTTACATGCGCGTGATGGGCGGCGCGCGGGGCCAATGCGCTGCGGCCGGGGGCTGGCCCGAAAGGGGGGGCGGGCACCCGGGAACAATGCGTGTTTCTTCGCCTGCGAGGCTCCCCTCCCCCCCGTCCCCCATCGGCCCCCCTCCGCTTTTTTTTTTTTTTTTTTTTTTTTTTTTTTTTTTTTTAGATCCAGCGAGAGGAACTTGAAAGGGGGGTTGTGTAATGTACCTTTTCCAATCCCGGGCTGTATATGGAGATTTGGGATTCTTTAAACCGGCGCTACCTGGATTTTATTAAAAAGCGGGGAGCTCGGCGGGAGGAAAGCTGGCTTTTCCGGGGGCTGCGGGAGCGGGGCCGCGGGAGGGCGGAGGAGTTGGCGCGCCGCGCGCCCGGCTCGGGGAGCGGTTTTCTACCAAAAAAAGGAAAGGCGGGCAAAAAGTGTGAGGCGGCTGCGGGTGGCGGAGGGGAGCGGCGGCCGAGGGATGGCGGGCAGTACGGGCGCCTAGCCGCGCCAGGAACCGCGGCGGTTGCCGGAGTCGCCGTCGGAGCCTGGAGCCCGGAGCCCCGCCGCGCCAGGTACGCTCCGGGCCCCGATGCTCCCCGAACTTGTGCAGCACACCCCTCGGGTTCGCAGAGCAGGCGGCCCCCCGAAACTGTCGGGGTCCCCAGAAGGGAAGCGGAGGGCAGGGACCAGGGGGAGAGAACGCATCGCTGCGCCCTGGACTCCCACCCGAGCTCTCATGGTGCAGCCGCCGAGGGCGGCGGTTCCCTGCTCGGTTCCCGGCAGGCGGCGGGCTAGCCCGGGGACGCCGAGATGGTTTCGATTATAGGCTGTTTTTAATTAAAAGCCGGAATTCAGCCATTTTAGCTGCATTTAAGAGAGGAAAAGTAGAGGAGGACGCAGTGGAACCCCGCAGATAGCCACGGCAGCTTCTCGGCCATGGCAAAGGCTGTTCCGTAGGGCTTCTTCACCCCGACTTCCTTAAAGTGGGGCACCTTGGCACTGCCTTTTTCAAAACGCGGTCTTTAAAGAATATTACCTTTAAGTGTATGCGGGAAGCTCCTGGCGCCTTTGAGACAAGTATCCCGGGCTGTAACGATCCTAGATTTTTTCAAAAGTAAACGCGATTCTGGTAGCCAGAGCCTAAGAGCGAGGGAGGGCGAGAGGAAGGAGGTGTTTGTAACCAAAGCCACGTTAAAATAGGCGTCCTTAGCAAAGTTGGGGGAAGAGGACTTTTGGGTCTGGGCGTAGGGCCACTGGCCACCCGGGAGCCCGTGGCTGTGGCTTAGTACCCGGCTGTTAGAGCGCCACGGGTCTCCCGGAATCAGAGGATCCAGAGCTGCCTGGGGCTGGTGGATGGTCAGCGAGGGAAGGGTGGGCTCTCTGAGACCTTCTTCTACCCCCCTCGGGAGCAGGAAAACGACAGATCTTTTAAACAAACAGCTTAGACAGGAATTACAGGGGGGTTTACCCGATGCTGGGGAGGCGCCCCTCCGCTGGCCCGCGCTGTTAAGGTTTTTTCCCTTTGTAGGTTATTTTGGGGGTGTGTGGGTCGCAAAGCTAGGGTAGAAGCGAGATCTTTGGAGCCCCCTTCTCTCTTCTTTGATGATCCCCAAGTCCTCCACACCAGGCTATGTCCTCTGGGCATCGGTATTCCCAGGCCCGGGCGTTGGAAAATGAAACCAAATCTTGTTTTGAAGGAGTCTTTTTCCAGTTCGAGGGCGAGAATGCCACGTCTCGGGGACTCGGATTCTGTGACTCCCAGTGGCCCAACGGGGGCAGCAGAAGGGGGCGGTGATCTTCCTTTAAAAATAAGCCCGTTTCGTATCTGACCTTGGTAAACACCAACTAAAAGCCCCTAAACCGAACACCCTATTATTATTATTATTATTATTGTTATTATTATTGACTCACAAGGAGATCCAAAACTCGGGAGGAGAAAAAAAGGGGAGATGAGGGCCCCAAAAAGGTTAAACATTAAACTTTTCGAATCAGATAGCGGCATGGCGTTATGGACACATTTCGGCCAACTCAAAAGCGTTGGAAGTTTTAAACCTCCGGAGCTTGTGACGCCTGAAAAATAAAATACTCTGGGTTTGGATTTAGCTGAACGGGCGCGGTCGGTTGAGTGGCCTTCCCCAGTTACGGAGGACTTCTCAGGCTGGGACACAGCGAGCGAGGGCCGCTTTCCCGAACCAGGTCCCTGGGAACCCTGAGCTGCTGGAGGAAGGACCATAGTAGGTCTTTGCATTTGGAGGAGAGGGGGCGGCTACTCTCGATTTTATTTCTGGTCACCAGCTCGATTCGCTACTCTCCAACCCTGAAGGGCGAGGCAACTTTCTGAAACTTGTTTTCTTTCTTTTTTTTTTTTCCCCCTCTCCCCTCCCCTTTTCCCCCTTTCCTCTTCTGTGTCTTCCGTGGCCGTCTTCCCTCACCAAGACACCGTATACGCCTCCTTCCTCATCTCCGCTCAGCCGCCCGGAGGGGACTCACCGCGGGCGGTTCATGCGCCCCGGGCCGCGGGCCCGTGGTTGAGCGCAAGCCCCGCTGGCCGCCGCCATGCACGCCGCGGAGCGCCCGCCACCCGAGGACACTAGGACTACATCGAGGCCGAACTTTTAAGTCCCACTGAAGCAGGCCGGCGGGCCGGGTGGGCAGGCTGACCGCGGCACTCCCGCGGAGGATGGATGGCCGAGATTTCGGGCCCCAGCGGTCCGTCCACGGCCCCCCGCCGCCGCTGCTGTCCGGCCTGGCCATGGACAGCCACCGTGTGGGCGCGGCCACCGCCGGACGCTTGCCCTCCTCGGGCTTGCCAGGTCCCCCGCCGCCCGGGAAATACATGGCCGGTCTCAACCTACACCCGCACCCGGGTAAGTGTTGCGCACTGCGCTGGCATCCACCCTCCAGCGTTGATGGGGATCTTAGGGCGGGAGCCCGGGTCAAACCTAGGCGACTGGAGCTGGGCGTCTCTGTCCCGTTTCAGCGGGGTGTGCTGGAGGCTCAGCTCCTAGTGCAGAGGTCGGTCTCCAGGAAGACAGACCTCTCCCTGGTGTACCAGGTAGTCTCAATCCTCCTGAGGCTAAAGTGTCTGCAGTCACAATCACCCTAGGGGATCTCAATCCAAGGGCTGTTGAGGAAGTGGAGTTTGCAAAAATAAAAATAAAAAAATTAAAAATTTAAAAAAAAATGTAGGCGCGAAAACAGCGTGCCAGCTCCACACCCTGGGAGACAGACAGCTGCTTCCGTATGGATCTTAGATCCTTTTCTTGGCAAGCACTGGTGGGTCTTGGGTTCTGTCCCCGTGTATAGCCGCGTCCCGGGCGGCTCCACGCCTCCGAGGGTGGGAGTGGAGGGAATGAAGGATAATAGTGACCCCAGTTTTAGGAGTCTGATCTGTGATGAACCCTTAAGATCTTAGGAACCCTGGTTATCTGGGAAAGATAGAGGTCGGTGCAACCCAGCCGCCACTCTGGCAGAGCCCGGGCTGCAAGGGAACCCCGTGGTGGCGCGCAGGAGGTGGTGGCTGAGAAGGCCCAGTCCCTCACCGTTCCCTGGGCTGCACAGGGAAGGAGCAGAGGGACAGGCAGGGCTGAGCCAAGTCTTGGTCACCGTGCGCCGGAAGAGAGAGAGCCTGGGACCTGCAGACCTGCCTGGTGGCGGCTCCGTAAGCTGGTCCCTCCTCCCCGGCTGCTCCTCGCTTCTGCGTTTAGTTTAAGGAGAAAACTCCAGCTCTTCCTTTAAAACAAAACAAAACAAAACAAAACAAAACAAAACAAAAAAAAAACTGGTCGATTTCCCCAGGAACCCGCTCCTTGGTCCTTTTGAACAAGACTTGGACACCCTGGGGGCTCAGAGCCATCACTTCAGAATCTCCCCCTGCCCCGCCAGGGTGACTACGGCTCGCCGAATTAAGCCTCTGCCTTTGATATTTTTCTCCTGGAACTTTTCTAGAATTGGGAGTCCGGGACTCAGCGGGACAAAGGGCCTTTGTGAAGCGCCTGGCGGGGGAGGGGCGAGCAGAGATCCCCGCCGGCGGGGGCGCGGGGACCCGGGTCATCTCCCCTGGTGTGCGTGTGCCTCTTGAGAACTAGAGGCGCGTCCGCTCGGGGGGTTGGGGGTAGTGGCAAGACCAGATTCATACCGAAATGGTGCCCAGCGACCCAGGTGGGGCATCAGACCATTCCCAAGGCAGGAATTGGGGACGGCTTTGGGATACAAAGGCCATTTGGGCCAACCCCGTTTGAGAGGGCTTTTGGAGGTTTATGGATGTGTGCGTTTGCGGACTTTTGGGGTTAGTTGGTTTAGCTGGAAGTGGCGTCAGGGGCTCCTCTTGTGGCCTGGGAATCTGACCTCAGGGTGTTCCTGGCTGGCTGAATCTCAGCTTGTCGCCTGCTCCAGCTTTGCCTGGGATCTGGCCCAGGCTTGGCTGAGAGCAGCGCCGATAGCCATTCCTTGCCGCTGTAGTTCTAAAGTGCACAAGCATTTCCCAACCCTGGTGGCGTAGCATAGTCAGACTGCCTTCCATGCCTAACCCCTCCTCTAGTGGACGAGGTGATGGAGGCGTAGACGAGGAAGTGCAGCTGCAAGCAGCCTTGGAATCCTGTGTCATGGCCTTCTCTGCTGGGAGCTGTACGACTTATGTACAGGATATCTTGAGGCCCTGGAGGAAATGGGAGGAAAGTCACTGCAGTCCCCTTGAGGTCTTGCTTACCAGAGAGGGAAAAGTGGGGGCCCTCGCAGCTCTATTACTTCCCACTGGTCCCATCTGTCCCCACCTCCAGATGGGGCTGATAGACTGGACCCCAGGTCAAGGCCCAGAGCTGAAGCCATACTTAATCCCATTAACCACGATGTGGGACTGCACCCCATTCAAACCGGAGGAGCTGGCGGGGATGGAGACTCCAGACACCCCTCCCCCACCTCGCTTTCTTTGCAGGGGGTGCAGGTGCTAGATCTTTACACAGGGCACCACCCGGTGCTTTTTTCTGGCTGCCAGCTCCTTAGATCTCGCCAGTCTTATCAGACCCGTCTTTATTTGTTTACTTTTGTATAAAATGTCAGAGAAACTGAGCAATTTGCTAGGGTCACGCAGCCTAGAGGGAAGAGGGTTTTTGTTACCTCTGGGCTGGACCTCTTGGAGGATGCGGTCCATGGCTGCTGGGGTGCAGAAACCCCTGTGAAAGTTCACTAGGCCGGGGGCGAGGTTGAGGGGGGAGCTTGGCCTGGTAACCCCAGGGGAGCAGGGCTGTTGGGTGAGGGTCCATTGTAGGCAAAGCTTTCTACTCCGATGTGGGTTTGGCTGAGGGCTCCAGCCCCCTCCTCAGGTGAAATTTAAAATAAATAAATAAATAAAAAAGAACAGGGCGTCAGTATGGTATGCTCACATCCATGCAGCACTCGGAGAGGCAGAGATAGAAGGAACAAGAATAATTGGGGGCCGGCCAGCCTGTGCTACCGACCTAGATACTGTTCCATGAAAGTACACACACACGCACACACACACACACACACACACACACACACACACACCACACACGCACACCACACACGCACACCATACACACACCACACATGCACGTACGTGCACACACACACACATACCCCGCATGCACGTTCTCACACGCACCACACAAATACACCACACACACCACACCACGTACCACATGAACACACCGCACGTACACACAAATACACATACACCCCCCCCACACCTTGCACCATGTACACAAGCATACCACACACATACACCAGTCGGATTGAAGCAGGGGTGGCGGCTTCTTTCTTTTCCCTTGCTGTAAGTCGTTTGAGCAGTGAGTATTCCCAGCTTGTCAGTGAGACTGACCTGTGGGCTAGACTCTTTTTTTTTTTTTTTTTGGTTTTTCCAGACAGGGTTTCTCTGTGTAGCCCTGGCTGTCCTGGAACTCACTCTGTAGACCAGGCTGGCCTCGAACTCAGAAATCCACCTGCCTCTGCCTCCCAAGTGCTGGGATTAAAGGCGTGCGCCACCATGGCCCGGCTGGGTTAGACTCTTAATTGCTGGAATTGGGGGGCCTGGGAAGGATCCATCTATCAGTCAAAGTGCCGTTAGCGAGCTCTTGTACCTGGGTGCTTATTTTCTCTGAACTCCCACCCTGCACTGAATGAGAGGTGGGACTCAGCGATGTAGACATAGGAGGTACTGCACTTTGACCTGGCCCTTGGACAATAGGCAACCAGCCGTGGGCTCCCGACTCTGGAATCCACCCTGTCAGCCTACTGGGATTGATTTAGAAAGATTAATCAGGACTGGCTGCTGGAGACAAGGGATGGCAAGATATGGTTGGTTGGCTGTTTTTTTCCCCCTCCTTGAACCCTCGCTTTGGTCAGAAGGCAGTAAAGGAAGGAAGGCATGGAGAAGGTTCTAGAACCTACAAGAGTTCCTTGAGCTCCCTGGTTCTTAAAGTGCTCACTTTCTGCTTATCTTCTATTTTTTTTATGACATTTTAAATGTGTGTGTGTGCGCGCCAGACTGCATCGTGCACACCAGGCTGCCGAGGTCTGAGGACAACTTGCTGGAGCTGGTTCTCTTCTGCCCAGTAGAGGTCTTGGGATGGGATTCAGGTGTGGCCACGGGTCACTTTACCCTCTGGCTCATCTTGGCGGTGCCTTTTGGGGCTTCACCAGCATAAGCCTTGCTCTTCCTTCCTTCTTCGATCGATCGATTGTTTCATTCGCTTGGCAAATGATTTCCAAGAGCCTCTCTGCTCACCGGGTATGCACTGGGCCCTTGAACTGGGGCAGGGAACCAAACAGAGGGTTGGCTTTGCGCTTCCTTGGGGCTCACTTTCTAGTGTGGGAGCCAGGCAATAAACACACAAATCACAGGGACACAGGCCCATGTAGGAAATAAAACGACCTGGGTCTGGTCTGGCCCTTGGGGTGAAGGGCCAGGTCAGAGGGCTTGACCTCAGCCATCCCCAGAGTGAACTCTTTTGTGTGTCTGAAGAGCAGAGAGTTGACAGAAGGCAGAAACAGAGCTGGGTGAGGTATCAGGTTTGAGAGCCCTGGATCAGTAGGTCCAGTGGGAGATAGACTACATGGGGTGGGGCAGATCTTACCCAGTCCCTGAGGACCAGCAAGGAAGTCTTGGAATTTTAAACAGCCATTTTACAAAACTGGCCTGGACTCTTAAAAAACCAAAGTCAGTGGTATGTAAGGCGAAGATAGGCAGGGAGCCGATACTGTTTTACGCAGACAGCGGAAAAACTGACTATGGGTACAGGCAGTGTGTAGCCGAGATTGAGGCTTGGTTTAAGGGAAAAACCATTCCAAAGGATCATGGAGGCAACTGGAAAAATTGGACTAGGAGCTGTAGATCAGAGCGATGAATCAGTACAGATCCCCGGACACCAGTCACGGCCTGGTTTGTTTAAACGTTGTTCTTATTTTCTGGGAATAAGGATGCTGAAGTACTTAGGGGCTGGGGGACCCCATGGCTGCCACTGTCTTGCAGATGGCTGGGGCAAGTAGAAAAAAAGAATACTTTGAATATAGGTGTCCGGGCATGTTTGCCAGGAGACAGCAGGTAATGTAATGTCAGATAACAAACTAAGAGGTGTGATTAGAGCCCGTGAAGGGGATGGTAACTATTTTGAACTTCTCTGAAATGGAAATTCTTCCAAAAGAAGCATACAAGGCTGATGGCTGAGTGGGTAAAGGAGCTTGTGGGTAAACTGAAGCCCTGAGCTTGGTCCCTGGGGTCCACAGGGTAGAAGGAGCTGTGTGTGTGTGTGTGTGTGTGTATACACACACACACACACACACACACATGTACACAAAGAAAGAGACTCTGGGTTTTGGTCAGATATGTTCATAGGGTGGGAGGGACAGTTTGGGGACAAGGTGGGTTGAGGCACCTTTTCTGCCCCTCCCTTTCTATTTTTTTTCACAAAGCCTCACTGTATAGCTCTGACTGGCCTGGACTTTGCTGTATAGGCCAGGCTCACTTCAGTCTCAAGGAGACCACCTGCCTCTGCCTCCTGAGCTGGGGTTAAAGGCCTGTGGCACCATGCCTGACTTTTTTTTTTTTCTCTTTTAAGATGAGTTTTATGAAGCTCAGGCTGGTCTGGAATTTATGACCCTCCTACCCAGTTCTCTTGAGTGCTGGGAATTTAGGAGTGTATATGATAATTGCCCGCGGTGGTGGGACATTTTTGTTTTTTGTTGTCGCTGGGGATATACGCATACACATGCACACACACACATGTATGCACATACACATATCATATTTAGAAGACAGGGTCTGCTATAGCCTAGGTGGGCCTCTAGTTCACTGCATCTAAGAACATGGTCTGGAACTCTTGATACTGCCTCAGTCTACAAGCGAACCACTTGATTTGGTTCTGGCCTGTCAGGGGTGGCCTTGACTCCTTTTGGTGGATCAGCATGAAACCCTGGGTTTGATTCCAGCCCCCTATCGGGAGCATAAACCTTACCTGTAATCCTGGCTCTCCTTGAGTGGCGATAGGTTGAGGCCAGCCTGGGATTTGTAAGATACTGTCTCAAAACCAAATAAACAAAACCCAACAACAAAAGACAAAAGAAAAACCCACCATCTGGAGTTGAGCCTCCCCTAGAGTCAGTTTGTTTGTTTGTTTGTTTGTTTAGTTTTGTATTGTTGGCGGTGAAACCCAGCGCCCTACGCACATGCTGCTGAGTCAGATCCCCAGCCTGAGAAGGCCAGGGGTCCTTGGTATCCCTCTTGCCCAGAGAAGCATCACATCTGCTTATGGTGGAAGTAAAAGCTGCCACATAGTGAGATGCTGACTCAAGATAAAAAGCCTTTAATCCCAGCACTTGGGAGGCAGAGGCAGGTGGATTTCTGAGTTCAAGGCCAGCCTGGTCTACAGAGTGAGTTCCGGGACAGCCAGGGCTACACAGAGAAACCTTGTCTCGAAAAACCAAAAAAAAAAAAAAAAAAAAAAAGTAGGACTCTTGAGATGCAGCTCAGTGGTAGAGCTTCTGCCTAGGTTCTGTTGGAGACGTGGCTCAATGGTAGAGTCCCTGCTTAGAATCCCCCAATGAGGAGCCTGGTGGTGTGGCTCAGTAGTAGAGCAACTGCCTAGAATCCCCAGTGAGGGGCTGGGGTGTGGCTCAGTAGTTAGAGCACTTGCCTAGAATCCCCCAGTGAGGGGCTGGGGCGTGGTTCAGTGGTAGAGCTCCTGCCTAGAATCCCCTAGTGAGGGGCTGGGGCGTGGCTCAGTGGTAGAGCCCCTGCCTAGAATCCCCCAGTGAGGGGCTGGGGGTGTGGCTCAGTGGTAGAGCCCCTGCCTAGAATCTCCCAGTGAGGGACTGGGGTGTGGCTCAGTGGTAGAGCCCCTGCCTAGAATCCCCCAGTGAGGGGCTGGGGTGTGGCGCAGTGGTAGAGCCCCTGCCTAGAATCCCCCAGTGAGGGGCTGGGGTGTGGCTCAGTGGTAGAGCCCCTGCCTAGAATCCCTCAGTGAGGGTCTAGGGCCCACATACCCTTTCTAAGAATTTTACACATTTCTCAGCAGTTCTGAACCTGGAATCCTTTGATAAGAAACTACTTTATCTGGAGCCTGGCTGTTCTAGGGCCGAGGGTTGGTTGGTTATTTATTTATTTATTTATTTATTTATTTATTTATTTAATGACTTTGTTTGTTTTGTTTGTTTCTGGAACTTGCTCTGTAGACCAGGGTGGCCTCAAACTCAGAGGGATCTGCCTGCCTCTGCTTCCTGAGCAAGGAGCATAGGAATTCATGATGTATCACCATCTGGGTTTTCCTTCTTTTCTTTTTGACACTTACTGTGCACTTGTATGTGGATGCACGTGCTTGTGTACACACACGTGTGTGTATATGCACGTTTGTATGTGTTCCAGTGTGTGTTCAAGAGGACAGTTTGTGTGAATCAGTGCTCTCCTACCGTTTGGGTCCGGAGGACTGAGCTTAAGTCATCAGCTTGCCTTGTGACCTATCACACCTGCCCAGGCCTGAGATTGAAGTCTTGATTTTCTGCCTTTGATGAGTCTGTGAGTCTCAATTTTCCCATCTACAAAGTGGACCAATTAATACTGAAAGCTTCTTTGCCTTGTGACCTTTGATGAGGCAGGCTCAGGCCAGGTGCCTGACCCAGGCCCAGCCCTCTGCCGTAGTTACTGAAAAAGTGATTGCTGTAATTACTGCCGTCATTAGCCGGTGACTCACAGATCCCGCAGGCCCGTCCACATCTCTCCCAGGGCTTTGGAATTTCCTTCTAACTCTCTCTGACTGGAGGATAGTCCTTAGCCACTGGGGACCAACCTACACTTTCATTTTATCTTGGGACTCTGGTGGTGATCGACCCCAGGGCCTTGTAGCTTCCTAAGCAGTACCCCAGGTCCTCATTGCTTTTTATCGAACCCTTCCCCCCTTTTTAATAATAGCCAGACTAAAATACTTCCATGTTATGTAGCTCAGGCTAACTTTGAATACCTGATCCTCCTCTTTTTTTAAAAAAAGATTTATTTTGTGTGTATGAGTACACTGTCTTTAGACACACCAGAAGAGGGCATCGGATCCCATTACGGATGGTTGTGAGCCACCTTGTGGTTGCTGGGAATTGAACTTAGGACCTCTGGAAGAGCAGTCACTGCTCTTAACCACTGAGCCACCTCTCCAGCCTCAAATACCTGATCCTCTTGCCTTCACATCTCAAGTGCCTGGATCACAAGTATGGCTGCCATACCCACATACCCAGACTTTGAAATGCTTTCATCTCAAGTTTCTGGTTTATTTGACTTTTTTAGGGTCTTCCGGTGTAGCCCAACCTGGGTTGGAATTCACTAGAGCTCAGATTTGCCTCTTGTAATCTTTAGGCTTCAATGCTGCCACACCCAGTGGGGTAGGCCTTTAGTCCCAGCACTTGGGAGATAAAGGGATCTCTATTGAATTGGAGGCTAGCCTGGACTATATACTGAGAGAGTTCCGGGCCAGCCAGGGCTAAGTAATGAGATGCCGTCTCAAAAAATTCAAAGTAAAACACCAACCAAAGCAGGCTGAGCATATAACTCATAGCATGCATGATGCCCTGGATTTGATTAAGTAATATTAACTGTCATAGTGGTATATCACCCTGTGGGGCATCAGGCCCCATCCCGGGAGATGGGGCCTGAGTAATGCAAGAACATCCTCCCCTGGGTATATAGTGAGTTCGAGGCTAGCCTGTGCTATATAAGACAAAGAAACAAAACAAGCTAGGTGTAGTGGCTCGTGCCTTTAATCCCAGCACTGAGGATGCAGAGGCAGATGGATCTTTGAGTTCTGGGCCAGCCTGGTCTATAGAGTGAGTTGCAGGACAGCCAAGGCTACACAGGGAAACCCTGTCTTGAAAAAACAAAAGAACTTTAGAAAAAAGAAAAGAAAAAAAAGTGTAGCATTAAAAAATAGACGGGCTGGAGAGATGGCTCAGCAGTTAAGAGCGCTGGCTGCTCTTGCAGAGGTCCTGGGTTCAATTCCCAGCTCCTCCACAAGAGCTCACACCATTTTGACTCCCAGTTCCTTGGAGTCCAGACTCTGTGTCTGGCCTCTGCAGACACTGTAAGCGTGTGACACATGCATATAACAAGCAAAACGCCTATAGCACAAATATGCAACAGGAAGTAAAATGGGGTATGATAATAGGATTCTCTGAGAGATGTTTTTGAGGATTAAATGTTGCAAATAAAGCATTTAACACCCTGTCTGATATGCAATAGGGACCTTGCAAATGTTTATTATTATGGTAATGAAGTTTTTTTTAACCTCTTACCCGGTTCTAGCCCATTCTCTTGATGTATATGAAATACAAGGGGTTTTTTGTTTTTGTTTGTTTGTTTGTTTTTAAGAGACAGGGTTTCTCTGTGTAGCCCTGTCTGTCCTGGAACTTGCTCTGTAGACCAGGCTGGCTTCCAACTCACAGAGATTTCCTCTGTCTCTTCAGCCCTGGGATTAAAGGCATAAAGGCACCAGCCCCATCCCCCTTCAATACAGTTTTATTTAAGCCAGGTTTGTTTGTTTGTTTGTTTTTTAACTATGGCTTCGTAAATTTTGTGCCTAGAGTCAATGATGTAATAAAATCAACTTATATTTTCTGGAGTTATTCAGGTTTGTTTGTTTGTTATTATTTTGGTTCGTTTTGTGTTTTAGAATCTCTGCCTTCCATTCTGTGGATACAGTTTATATTTGGGAATGTCTACTGCCCAGTTTGCCCTTGTCTTTTCTCGAAGATTCTGGTCCTGCATTATTTCCTCTTCCTTCACCTGGTTGCCAGTTACTCTGTTCCTTGAATCCGGGGCCTTCCTGTCTCCTGGGTTCCGTCCGTGTTTCTGGGGAGCACACTCATGTTTTCTGAGGAAGGCTGTGCAGAGGGCAGATGTGAGGCCAAGTGTGTCTGGAACATGCCTTTGTTCTGCCTGGTCACCTTGATTTGCGGTGTTCCTCTGCCTTCTTCTGAAGGCTCTGGTGCTGTCCCTCCCACTGGTGGGGCTGGGGACCAAACCGGTACAACTTAGTAGTATTATTTGTTTAGCTTGTGAGTGATTGTGTACTTATTTGTGTGCCTGGACAGTTTCATTCATGTACATAATGGATTTTAGGCATTTTATTCCCCCCAATTCCCTCTCAGCTGCTGACTGCCTTTTGAAATTCATGTTCTCCCTAGTTTCATGGCTGTTTTGTGAATGACCCACTCAGTTTAATTAGAAGGTTTTTTTTGTTTGTTTGTTTTGTTTGTTTGTTTTTTCCAGACGGGGTTTCTCTGTGTAGCCCTGGCTGTCCTGGAACTCTGTAGACCAGGCTGGCCTGGAACTCAGAGATCCACCTGCCTTTGCTTCCAAAGTGCTGGGATTAAAAGGTGCCTGGCTAGCACTTTCTTGAGCTTGGGTGTCAGGTCACTTCTCCGAGCATGACCGGCTTAGCCAGTGGCCACATCACTGAAGAAAATGACACACCAACCCTTCAGTAACTGTTAACTGTCTATAAAGCTTCAGAGTCTTAGTCTGTAGCCCTGGAACTCACAGGTAGCCCAGGCTAGCTTTGAACTCAGAGTGCTGGGGTTAAAGGCATGGGTCCATCACTTTGAATCTTGATCACCATATGCAAGGTGTCTGTTCCCCGTGGCCCCACCCCCAGCTCCCTGCTTGATATCTTTTTGAGCGGCCCAATAGTGACAGGCAAGGCTACAGGGACCCAGGGGACAGCTTGACCTCTTCTAGCTGTGTGGGTTGGACATTTTGCCTAACTGACCCTCTGTTTTCTTTCTGCTAAAATGATCGGTTAATAGTCACTTTTCATGGCTGTGTGAAGGGTAAATGCGTCTAGGCGCAGAAGCACCTAGAGCATTGCCTGGCTCAAAGAAAGGCTGAGCTGCGGTTAGGGATTTTCTTGCCATCCTAGCTGTCTTGAGATTCTGTGCGGGAGTGTCTGCTGTGGCCTCCTTTTGTGTTTGCTGTGCTGGGTGCCTGTCAATCTCAGAATTCAATCCTTGCAGCCTGAAATTGTTTTTGAGTTTCTATTTTTATTCATATTTGATCATTTCCTGTCTCCCATTCTTTCTTTGTACTAGTAGGGAGATATCTGGAGGCCCTTGCTCCAATAAACACATTTTCTGTATATTTTTTTTTTCTTTCTTTCTCTTTTTTTTTCCCCCCTGAGTTTTTCCCCTGAGACGCGGCCTTGAGACATAGCCTGGAACTCATGATGGTAGACTAGACTAACCTCAGACTCACAGAGATCTACTTGGTTCTGCCTCCTGAGTGCTGGGATCAAAGGCCTACACCACCAGGTCCAGCTTTACTGTTTATTTTTACTTAGTGTGTGTGTGTGTGTGTGTGTATTTGTGTACTTCAGAGGACAGCTTTTGGGAGTAGTTCCAACTAGGTTGTCATGTTTTGCTACAATCACCCTTACCCACTGAGCCATCTCACCAGCCCACACTTACTTAGCTACAGCCTTTCTTCAATGGAATTTTATAGCCCTTTAACCCTTCACTATAGTTTTTGAAGTTGGCTGTCATTCATATATAGAGTGTAGATAAAGTGTGTGTGTGTGTGTGTGTGTGTGTGTGTGTGTGTGTGTGTGTGATGTAGCCCAGGCTGGCCCTAGCTCAGTATGTAGGTGACAGTGACTTTCAACTTTTTAAAAATCTTCCCATCTCTATCCAGAGAACACTGGGATTGTGGGTGTACACCACCACAGCCGGTACTGGGGATGGAACTTGGGGCATCTGAATGTTAGGGTGCTAGCCCCTACCGACTTAGCCATATCTTCAGCTGTTATTGTTATTATTATTATTATTTTTGTTTTGTTTTGTTTTTTTGAGACAGGGTTTCTCTGTGTAGCCCTGGCTGTCCTAGAACTTACTGTGTAGACCAGGCTGGCCTCGAACTGAGAAATCCACCTGCCTCTGCCTCCCAAGTGCTGGGATTAAAGGCGTGCACCTGCCAGCAATTGTTATTATTACTGTCAGTATAGCATCCTGTACTTTCATGGCTGTGTTCCTTCTCATGACCTGGGTGGTCATGACTGTATCGTTTGTGAGTTTTCTTTTCTTTTTTTTTTCCGGGCTCTCTGTCTGCATCCTCTGGCTCACTGGTTCTTTCTTGTCTTCTGCATTTTAAGAAAGAAAGGAATGCTAACCAATCCAGGGCTTGAGGGGTAGAAGCAGGAAGATCAGGAAAGAATCCAAGGCTAGCCTTAGGTCTGGAATGAGTTTGAGAACAGCCTGAGCCACGTGAGAATCTGTCTGGGAAGTGCCCCTGCTACTTAAGCCTGAGGACAGGAGTTCATTTACCCGCACCCACCTGAAAACTGGCAGAGCTGTGTCTGCCTCCTGTAGCTGGAGTGCTTTGGGGCGTGGAGACAGGAGGATTGCTGGGGCTTGCTGGCCTCCAGTTTAGCTCCAGGTTAAGGGAGGGTTGGACAGTGAGAACCGGACCCCCCAACCCGTGTTATCTCTGTATGAAGGTATTTCCCTCCCTGAGTTTTCTTTTTTCTTTTTTTTTGAGACAGCTGCTGTATGTGACTGACCTTGAGGTTTTTTCCCCCTTGAGGTCTTTTCCCCCTAGCGCCTGGACAGCAGGGCCAGGCATATCTGGTGCCCGTTTTTGATACTTCTTGGCCTTGTGGAAGAGTACTGTAGCTGCCTAAGTGCTTGGGTTTCCACTTGGTTGTGTCCTCTGCCTAAACCCAGCCCGGACAAGTCACATTCTTTTACAAGTTCATTCAATAATTGAAACGGACTATTGTTACTGTTTGAGATATGGTCTCTTTGTGGCCTAGGCTGGCCTCAGGCTTAATGTTTAGCCTCTGTAGGTGAGACTGACCTTGGTCTTCCTCCATCTGGAAATACAACCTCAGCCTAGGGGGCAGAGCTGGGATTAGGGAAGTGGGCCTCTCCACCCCCCCCATGAATTCCAGCCTTTTATAGCTTCATCTCTGTCAGCAAAAGACTCTAAAATCTTTTTTTTTTTTTTTTGGTTTTTCGAGATAGGGTTTCTCTGTGTAGCCCTGGCTGTCCTGGAACTCATGTTGTAGACCAGGCTGGCTTCGAACTGAGAAATCCGCCTGTCTCTGCCTCCCGAGTGCTGGGATTAAAGGCGTGCGCCACCACTGCCCCCAGTGAAAACTGCTCCCCAGGTATAGGAGACAGCTTGCTTGGCTTGCAAGATGCCTTGTTCCATTCTGTCCCCAGCACTGCTGATGAAACAAAACAACCCACCCACCCACCCAAATCAGCTGTGGCCTTGAGCACCTCCTTGCCCCCTGGGTTTTAGAGATACCAGGGACCAAAAATATTCTAATTTGATTTTCTTATCTGTTTGGTTTGAGACAGGATCTCTCTCAGTGTGTACTGGCCTCCAATTCCTTGGATACTCTCAGCTGTCCAAGTGCTGGGGTTAGGAGCATGAGCTACCACACCTGGCTAGGTTTTTTTAATTTTTTTTTTTTTTTTTTTTTTTTTGGTTTTTCGAAACAGGGTTTCTCTGTATAGCCCTGGCTGTCCTGGAACTCACTCTGTAGACCAGGCTGGCCTCAAACTCAGAAATCCGCCTGCCTCTGCTTCCCAAGTACTGGGATTAAAGGCGTGCGCCACCACTGCCCAGTTTTTTTTTAATTTTAAAAAAATTTTTATTTGCTTTGTTTTGGTGCTAGGGATGGAATGAACCCAGGGCTCCACATATGCTGCTAAATCTGCTGTCTGCCACTGAGCCTTAGCCCAGTTCAGTCAGTGTGTGTGCTTGTCTTAGTCAGGGTTCTATTCCTGCACAAACATCATGACCAAGAAGCAAGTTGGGGAGGAAAGGGTTTATTCAGCTTACACTTCCATGCTGCTGTTCATCACCAAAGGAAGTCAGGACTGGAACTAAGCAGGGCAGGAAGCAGGAGCTGATGCAGAGGCCAAGGAGGAATGTTGCTTACTGGCTTTCTTGCTTCCCCTGGCTTGCTCAGCCTGCTCTCTTATAGAACCCAAGACTACCAGCCCAGGGATGGCACCACCCACAAGGGGCCCTCCCCCCTTGATCACTAATTGAGAAAATGCCTTACCGCTGGATCTCATGGAGGCATTTCCTCACCTGAAACTCCTTTCTCTGTGATAACTCCAGCTTGTGTCGAGTTGACACACAAAACTAGCCAGTACAGTGCTTGTGTGTGTGCAGGCATATATATGTATGTATATGTGTGTATGTTTGTGTCTATATGTGTATGTGTGTGTAGGTATGTGTGTGCATGTGCATGTGTGTGAGAGAGTTTGTATGTGTGGTGTGTGTGTGTGTGTGAAAATGGACAAGCAAGAAATTCATGCGTTTGAGAGTGTGTGTATGCATGCATATATGTGTGTGTGAGAGTTTGTGTGTGTGTATGTGTGTACGTGCGTGTATATGCATGTGTGTGAGAGTTTGTATGTGTGTGTGGTGTGTGTGTGCGAGTGTGTGTAAGAGTAGGCAAACAAGAAATTTGTGCTTTTGAGAGAGAGAGCACGCAAGCGAGCATGCACACACTGGAGCACACGTGGTGCACACACACAGAGGTCAGAGGACAACTTGAGGCAGGGACATTTGGTTCTCTCCTTCCATCACGTGGGTCCCAGGGGTCAAAATCAGCAAGCTCCTTTATGTACTGAGCCATCTTGTCAACTCAGAAGGAATTATTATTATTTTTTTATAACTTATTTGTTTTTATTTTGTGTGCATTGGTGGTTTGCCTGCATGTCTGTCTGTGTGAGGGCGTCAGGTCTTGAAGTTACAGACTGTTGGGAGCTGCCATGTGGGTGCTGGGAATTGAACGAAGTCAGTGGTCTTAACTGCTGCCATCTCTCCAGCCCCAATAGAAGAAATCCTTCCGAAGTTGTGCTGTGCCTTTAGGTGTCAAGGGTCAGCTCCTACCTCATTTCTGGGTGCTTTACACCTCATTCTGAACATTTCCCTTTGTCCAAGCACTCCCCGGAAGTCCCTCCATCCCGGACTCCTCCTCTCCTGAGGCTGGAGTGGTCCTTAGGGGATAAATTCTTTCCAGAAGGAAGTCTTCCTGTAATTGCCTGCTGATTGTGACCTGTCTGGAGCCCTGAGGGCCCAGGCTAAATGGACTTATTTGCATATCACTGGCTAAGGTGGTCTTTACCTGTCTCTGGAAGCCTTTGGTACTCTTTTTTGTTGTTGTTGTTGTTGTTTTTTTTTTTTTTTTCTGAGACAGGATTTCTCTGTATAGCTCTGTCTGTCTTGGAACTCACTCTGCAGACCAGGCTGGCCTCGAACTCAGAAATTCGCCTGCCTCTGCCTCCCAAGTACTGGGATTAAAGGCGTGTGCCACCACTGCCCGGCTGGTACTCTTTTTTTTTTTTTTTTTTTTTTTTTTTTTTTAATTTAAATCTTAAGTATCTACTTCTGGGGGATAATACGTATGGTGGGGGCAAGACAAAACCCGTGGTGCCCAGTTCTGTGAAGATGGAGGGTCCTGGATTTGGTCAGGAAGTGTCCTGCTGACCACTTGTTCTAGGAACGATGGGGTCTCTTCTAAGAGATGATCTGGGGGTCAGAGCACCCTAGGTAGATGGGGAGCAGAGAGATGAGAAGGATGGGTGGGGTTTGCAGTGGTTGGATTGAGCTGGAGGGGCGGGTGGGAAGGCTAGGCTGGGATGGGCTTTATCTCTCAGGACCAACCTTTAGGCCTTCCTCCTGGGTGTGGGGCTGGTTTTTAAGGCTGGCTTTTGCCTCAGTTCCTCTCCTTCACCTCAGCTACCTACCTTGGACCCCAGAGGAGGAGGCAGCCATAGGTCCCCAGCCGCTGCACCCAGAGAGTACTGAGTAAGGTTCCACACTGACTGCCCAGCTGCTCAGTCTGCTACCTGGTGAGTGTCAGGAGGCCAGGGGTGGAGAGTTATAGGGGTCTTGCCTTCTTATGCACAGAGAGGTTGGGTTGTCTAAGGTCACACAGCTAGTAAGTGAAACCCCCAGAAGCCAGGCTTTAGCTGTCTGCTGGAAAGCTGGGGTGTGGGTGGGGCAGGGGATGATACGAGAGCCCTTTTTTTTTTTTTTAAACTAGAGTCACATTACTTTTTATTTATTTGTATGTGTGTGTGGATGTGTGCCAAGGTGCACACGTGGAGGTCAGAGGACAGTTTGCAGGAAGCAGTTCTCTCACTCCACCGTGTGGGTCCCTGGGATTGAACTCAGGTCATCAGACTTGGCAGCAAGCCCTTTACCCACTGAGCCATCTCACCAGCTGAATTTTGTTTAGTTAAAAATTTGTATTGTGTTGTATTTTGTGTGTGTGTGTGAGAGAGAGAGAGAGACAGACAGGCAGATACAGAGAGACAGACAGAGCGCGCATGAGAGAGAGAGACAGACAGGCAGATACAGAGAGACAGAGTGCGCATGCACAGAGAACAGCTTTTGGGAGTTGATTCTCTTTTCAATGTTGGATCATCAATGGCTTGCTCGGTAAAACACTTTTACCCACTGAACCATCTCACACCCCAGATTCAACTTTTATTAACTTACTTGCCCTGCGTTTCGTAAATTATACCCGTGACAGAGTTCCTGGGAATCAAAGAATCAAATACCCCAGGATCTGTTGAGAGTTATCTTTGGCCACATCTTTGGCCCGTTTGTGCTTGTTCCCGTGCCCAGTGTCCCCTCACAGGGACTGCATATGCTCTACAGTTGAGCGTCCACAGCTCTGGTTTCATTCTGCCACAGGGGCTAAGTAGCCCAGGCTGACTTTGAACCTGCAATCTTCCTACGTCAGCTTCCCCAGTGTTGGGCTTGTGTTCACTCTTCTTTCCCTCTCTCCTTCCTTCCCTAGTTTCTTTATTTTTTTGATTTATCGTTATTTTATGCGCACTGCTATTTTGCCTGCCTGTCTTTCTATGTGAGAGTGTCAGATCTTGGAGTTACAGACGGTTGTGAACTGTCTTGTGGGTGCTGGGATTTGAACCCTGGTCCTCTGGAAGAGCAGTCAATGCCCTCAACTGCTGAGCCATCTCTCCAGCCCTGTTTTCATTTCTTTCTGCATAGTTCAGTGCATTTGAACTGTACAGCCGGTCTTTGCTTGAGTTCTTCCTACCTCCCCTCCCCCAGCCCCTGGCACTTCCCTTCAGGCTCTTCTTTATTGAATTGATAGATCTGGATTCCTTATCTACTTGTTCCTCAGGAAGTATTTGAACAAGTATCACACTTTCCTTCCCCCCCCCCATAGAATAATACACTGCATAGACGTACCACAGTTTGTTTACCCACGGAAGAACTCTTGGACTATTTTTGTCTGCGGGCTATTAGTGAGCACTGTTCCAATGCTCCAGGCATGCAGATAACGGTCCGAATTCCTCCCAAGGGTTAGCATTACAAGATCGAGTCTTCAAGCCTGCCTTACCTTTTTTCCCCCCTCTAAGACAGGGTCTCTAGCTCAAGTTGACCTTGAATTGACTATTCAGTTAAAGAAGACCCTGTAGACTGACCCCGCCCCCACTTTCCAAGTGCTGGAATCACAGGCATATGTCGTGCCTAGCATTGCTTCTTCTGCGGGGCTGGGGGTTGTGGCGTTGCTTTTTGACATGGAATTGCCATGCAGCCTGACCTGCTTCCTGATGTCTGGGATTACAGGTGAGCCTCCCCACACAGTTTGGAGTATGGTTTTAGCAGTCTAAGCCTGTGTCCTAATCTCTGGAAAGGACTAGAACCACTGTGGTTGGCTTCCCTGCCGCAGGCCTTGGGGAGCAGCATGGGGCAGGGCAGGTAAACAGGAGAGTGGGGCCAGTGGACAGCCTTGTTGCTCCGTAGGCTGGGATGTTTGGGGATAGGGTGGGGACAGATGGGCCACCTTTTGTTTGTTGATGTGTCATTGTGTGATCCTTCTATGACTGTATGATTCCCAGCTCCTGTGCAAAGGCCCTTAGGTGCTAAGTCCCAGATGTAGCCTTGGGAAGCCCTGTCGTCTTACAGTGGACAGCTTCCAAGATCCCCTGTGTGTGCCCAAGACTCTAAGAGTGCAGGTAGCACCAATCTGAATATGGCCTGTGGATTTTCTTTCTTTCCGTTTTGTTGTTATTGTGTTTTTTTGAGACAGGGTTTCTCTATGTAGCCCTGGCTGTCCTAGAATTCAGACCCGATTGCCTCTGCCTCCCAAGTGCTGGATTAAAGGTGTGCAGAATTTCTTACATGTTCGTACCTCTGATTAACTTGTAAGAGCAGACACGGTAAGAGTCAAGCAATGGTGATTAATTGCACAATAGAATGATCAGGGTTGGGAACGGGCTCCTTTTGCTAGGTGTTTGCCTAGCATGCAGGAAGCTCTGGGTTTTCCCAGCAATGCAGCAGCTAGGCGTGGCCACATGTACCTGTAATCCCAGCATTCAGGAGGCGGAGGCAGGAGGATCAGGAGGTCAAGGGTCATCTGCTACATAGGGAGTTTAGGGGGTCAGCCTGGGATCCATGAGACCCTGCCTCAAAAATAAAATAGGGGCTACAGAGACTTTTTTAAAAATTTATTTATAAGTACACTGTAGCCGTCTCCAGACACACCAGAAGAGAGCATCAGATCCCATTACAGATGGTTGTGAGCCACCATGCAGTTGCTAGGATTCGAACTCAGGACCTTCGGAAGAGCAGTCAGTGCCCTTAACTGCTGAGCCATCTCTCCAGTCCCTGCTACAGAGACTTCTTAGGCAGGCAAGAGCGTTTACTGCTTTTGCAGAGGACCTGAGTTTGGTTCCTATGCTGGGTAGCTCAGAACCACCCGTAGCTATGAGGCACCTATAATCCCATGCACAAACCCACAGCCACATAGTTAAAGCAATAAATGTTTTAAAAGACAATTATAACAGGCACACTCTGAAGAAGGATTTTCCTTTTATTTATTGTGTGTGGACATCCGTGTGCGTGCATGCCATCGCATGTAGGGCAGACGACAACTTGGAGAAGTTCTCTCCCTCTTCCATCTGGGTGCCGGGGGTTGAACTCAGGTTGTCAGCTTGTCTGCAAGCTCCTTTACCTGCTGAGCCAGCCATCTTGCTGGCTCACAAGCACACTTTAATACAAGTAATATGACTGGTTTCTCAAAATACCGGTTATCTATCTATCTATATCTGTCTGTCTGTCTATTCTAGATGGACTTTATATTCCGAGCTAGCTTCATGTCCTGTCCACCCTTCTCCTTTTGAGATGGTCTCATGGAGCCCGGGCTGGCTGAGACCTTGAACTTCTGACCCTCTGCCTCCACTTTTGAAGGGCTGGGATTCTAGGGCTGGACTCTCTATATTCATCCTTCTTTTGTGAATGATAAGAGACAGATTTGACGAGATAAAGTGTTGGAATAGTGTAGCATTGAGCTCGCCCATCGCCAGTTGCCGGTGATGAGTGCGCCAACGCAACTGACGAGCAGAATAGATCAGAAAGGTTCAAGGCGCCATCAGGCCGTCAGAATGTCATGAGATTTAAAACTCAACCAGTAGTTTATTTCTGGAGTCTATACCTATCACTTTGGCTTATTGTTGAAATTGCAAGTACGGTCAGCTATGGGTTTCGTCCTGATTTCATCCGTAGCACAGGCGGGGATGCCACTGGCTCCTACAGCGGCATCCTGAGTGGCATCCTGGTCTCTGAGAGGATTGTACCCTAAATCACAGATA
Source organism: Uromys caudimaculatus (assembly GCA_028551405.1). Classification (NCBI taxonomy): domain Eukaryota; kingdom Metazoa; phylum Chordata; class Mammalia; order Rodentia; family Muridae; genus Uromys; species Uromys caudimaculatus. Next base: position 9,566,763 of record CM052721.1, read on the forward strand.
GTGTCCCTTGCCATGTATTGAGGTAACAGATGATAAGGAAGTGCGGTGTCTGGATTTCCTCGCCAGTCCATGATGACCTGGGCAAGCCACAGCGTCTTTGCTTTCTCCTTCATAACTGGGTGCAGTGTGACTAACACCTTCCGTGATGGGAGCCGGTGAGGTATGCACTTGGCACACAGCCTGGTGTGTAGGAAAACGACTCGGGAAAGTTGGTAGTTTTATGAATGTCATTAAATCTTTACAGAAGAAGCAGAGACACCCAACCGAGTGCTCATCCTGACTGTGAGCAGGTGGCCCCTGGCTAACCCCCAACTTCTGAAGACTTGGTTCATTCTTGAAATGCTGGGGAATGGAACCAGGGTTTCATGCATAATGTTCAGATGGTCTACAAAGCCCATCTACTTCTGATTTTTTTATTTTTAAGTGTGTGTGTGTGTGTGTGTGTGTGTGTGTGTGTGTGTGGTGCAGGTATGCCTGTGTTTGTGGAGGTTGGAGAACTTTGGGGGACATTATTCAGGAAGCTGTTTATTTTCTTTGAGGCAGGGTCTCAGTGGTCTGGAATAGGCTAGACTGACTGAGCCCTAGGGATCTGTCTGTCTCCACTTCCTTAGCCTTGGGATGATATGGGCGTTTCCCCACGTCTGACTTTTTCTTCTTCTTGAGACAGGGTTTCTCTGTAGCCCTGGCTGTCCTGCAACTCACTCTGTAGACCAGGCTGGCCTTGAACTCAGAGATCTGCCTCCCCCTGCCTCCCAAATGCTGGGATTAAAGGCATTTCTGTTCATGTCTTTAATTTCTTAATATGCAAAATGAGTAACAAGGTTCCTGGGCCCCAGGGCTTCAGGACAGTGAGCCAGGATCTGGAAAGGGCTGTAAGACTTGTGAGCAAAGACAGCTGAGGGTTGGAAGCTTCGAAGCTTGGAGTTTTAGGGCTGCTTTGGATGAATGTTCTGATCGTGGAAGCTAAACAAGTTCGGGCTTGCTCAGTGCTTGAATAGAATAGGCACTTGGCTTTTTTCTTTCTTGTGTGTGTGTGTGTGTGTGTGTGTGTGTGTGTGTAAATGACATCCACAAACACGGGAACCTGACTGATAGTCAGCACCCTTGTGAAAAAACACAAGAGGCGTGCATCGCCTGCCTGGAATCCAGGTCCTGGGGAGGAGGAGACAGGAGGATGCCTCCGACTCACTAACCAGCCATTCTAACCAAATCAGAACTGGAAAGTGTTTGAGGAAGACATCTGAGGTCAACTTCAGGACGCCGTGTGCACAGGCACACATGAGCACAAACGCACATACATATAATATACAATTATGTAATATGCAACTGTAATATACAGCTCAGCGATGCTTAGTGTGTTAATGACTTACCAGTGCTCACTTCTCTGAGGAAGAGTAAACAGTGTGTGGGTAGGGCAAGGGGACCCCCTCAAACCCTGGCCCTGGAGGCGTCACTTAGCCAGTCATTTGTGACAACAGCTGGCATTACATGGCACCCCGTGGGCAGACCGAGCTCAGACCATTTTACAAACACAAGTGTCTTGAATCTTTCCATACATCAACCTGAAGGGAGAAGATGATAAATGTGTTACGAATTTCACATAGCCCAGGGGGATTTACGGATTGGCCAGAATGACAGCCATGAGTTAGGTAGGAGTGGTGGTGTACGCCTGGGATCTTGTCACTCAGGAAGTCTAAGGCAGGAGGACCGCCTGACCCGGGAAGCCAACCTGGGCTACATAGTGGGACTTTGTCAAGAGGCTATGGCTCACCGGGCAGTGGTGGCACACGCCTTTAATCCCAGCACTTGGGAGGCAGAGGCAGGTAGATTTCTGAGTTCAAGGCCAGCCTGGTCTACAGAGTGAGTTCCAGGACAGCCAGGGCTACACAGAGAAACCCTGTCTCGAAAAACCAAAAAAAAAAAAAAAGGCTATGGCTCAGCGGTGAGATGTTTGCTATACACATGCAAGGACACAAGTTCAAATCCCAGCACCCACATTAACAGGTGGGTGTGGTCAGGCTGTTTCTGGGGCAGAGACAAGCGGGTCACTGGGGCCTGGCATCTCTCTGTTTGGATCCAGGCCCAGTAGAGATACTGTCTGAAGTGACTAAGCTGAAGGCAGATATCCTATATCCTCATGGCTTCTGCATGTACATCTGCTGAATGAACACATACACATGTGACACGTACGCACACAGAAATGGGCCTGGGAGCTAGGATGTGGCCTTCGCTCTGTCTAGGAATCTCATTGTGTCCCCAGCTCTTCCCCACAGAGACTGACGGTTCATGTCCACTCCTTCAGTTTCTCGCCAGGAAAAGTTCTTCAGCCGAGAACATGGCTGAATTAAATCTAAATTAATTGAGATTTAATAAGCTAGCACGTACAGTTCTTCAGTTTCCATGGTTGCAATTCTGACTTAGGAGTGACACATGGTCAGTGGCTACCATGTCCCACAGCATGGAGCGTCTGCTGCTCCTTGGTCTTCTCTGTTGGTGTGTGTTGTTCATTTACCCAGTCCTGTACCTGACAGAAGCAGCAATGCTTTTGGCTTTGCTGAGGATGTCAGGCAGGGTGATGGGGCTGGTGGTCTTGGCGTGACTGTTCTGTAGGAGCTACTTAAGGTACTGTGAATGGAACCCAGGGCCTTGATCACGTTAGGTGTGTGCTGTGCTGCTGAACCACACCCCCAGCCCCTCTCTGGGGGATTCTAGGCAGGGACTCTACCACTGAGCCACGCCCCCAGCCCCTCACTGGGGGATTCTAGGCAGGGGCTCTACCACTGAGCCACACCCCAGCCCTCACTGGGGATTCTAGACAAGGTCCTTTGCCACTGAGCCACGCCCCCAGCCCCTCACTGGGGGATTCTAGGCAGGGGCTCTCCCACTGAGCCACACCCCCAGCCCCTCACTGGGGGATTCTAGGCAGGGGCTCTCCCACTCAGCCACGCCCCCAGCCCCTCACTGGGGATTCTAGGCAGGGGCTCTACCACTGAGACACGCCCCCAGCCCCTCATGGGGATTCTAGGCAGGGTCTTTATTGCTGAGCTGTCCTTCCCAGCTCTTTTTTCCTTTTATGGAGACTGTCTGAGTTGCCCTGACTAGCGTTGACTCACTCCAGTCCAGAGTGGTTTTAAACTTTCCATCCTTTTGCTTCAGCCTCCTGAGTAGTTCTAATAATGACTGTCCTATGCCACCACTCCTGGTTTTGTGCCTGCTTTAGGATTGCAACTCTGTGACCAGAGAGCAGCATTAGCTTGCCTGGTCACTGGGACCCCACCCCCCCAGCTGTCAACACCCCCAGCCTGGGAGGAGGAGTTGGGGCCCTTAGAGCCCTGGTGGTGACAGGAACTGTTGGTGGCATCCGGGCCCCAACGCATTTCTGGATTGGGGTGCTGCTTGCTGGGTTTCACAAGCCCAGGCAGGGGCAGGCCTGGGCCCTGTGCTTCCGCACAGCCCAGACAGGAAGAACTGGTGGCTGATGTAAGCCTTTGTGCAAACCCCTGGCTATTGGCTTCCGGAGCCTTCTACCGGCCGTCTGCCACATCAAGGAGGAAGCCTAGGGTTTGGCAGGGCCCAGAGGCCCTACCTTCCCGGGCTTGGGCTACATGGATGTGCTGACCGGCTGCAAGGGCCCTTGGGCCACAGGAGTTGGCGCTGGATTCTGGTGAGGGACTGGGCTTCAGTGATGGTGGCTGAACGTAGGCCATGGTAACAGGCGTGTGATCAGAGGGTGTGTGAGGTCTACATGTAGCTTCTGCTCTCACTACTCTGGGAGTGATCAGTGAGGAAGCCCTGCCCTTGGCTAACTCTGCTTTCCCATGTGTACCCCAAGGGCCTAGGGGCATATTTTGGAATCCTATCTCCACAGGGGAGCGGTCAGTTGACACTTTGTCATGGGAGGGCTCTCAGGGACCCTGAAACTGGACTGCGTATGTATGTGGGCGGAGTCTGAGATCCTGTGACTTAGACCAGCGGGCCCCTGGCATCTGAGCCACACATCCTGTCTGTATTGTCTGCAAACGGTGCCCACCTCCCAGGGACTAGAAAAGGCTCTTGAGAACGTACACAGCGCTTTCCTCTGGAGACCAGCCAGGATGGGCACCTGGTGGGTGCTTGGTTAGAGCGCTGGACCCAGTCACGTGTTCAGGGCTCCACACCCTCTCCTGCAGAGTCCTGGGGAGAGTTTGAATCACCCACGGAACATCTGGCCTGTTTACTACTGTTGTTCCTAAAACTATCATATCTGTTATATAATTCTTGTTAAATATGCCTCTTTCCTACCTTGCTTTTGCTTTTTAATTTTTTAATTTTTTATTATTATTATTACTATTATTATTATTTTGGTGCTGAAGTTTGAACCCAGTCCCTCATGTGTACTAGGCAGGCATTTTACATCCCCAGATGGAGTTTGGGCATTCTTTTAGACGGGGTCTCACCCTATAGCCCGGGCTATCTAGAACTTGCTGTGCACCCCAGGCTGGCCTTGAATTGCAGCAATCCTTCTGCCTCAGCTTCCTTGAGTGCAAGGATAACAGATTTGAGGTGTCATGATAGGATCCATTTTTTTTAAACTTTTTTTTTTTTTTTTGAGATGGGCTCACCTTCTTGTCCAGGTTAGCTTAGAACTTGCAACGTTTTGGCCTCAGCTTCCGAGGGCTGGGATTATATGTGTGTCAGCATCCTGACTTCTGCTGTTTTTCTTTTCCTTTGTGATTTGCTCCACCTATTAGGCCTGTCATGCTGGGCTCTGCAATGTCCTGCTGGGTGTGCAGGCTTTTTCTTCTTGGGCCTCAGTTTCCCCATCAGTTACATGGACAGTTATATGCAGTCGCTAGACACTCAGAGGCTCTTGCATATCCTGGGTGACCAAGAGGTCCTTGGGGACATTGGTCTCTGGACAATGTCCTGCGCTGAGCTCGGAATATGAGCTCTTTCTCCAGTGACCGTTGCCTCCCTCACTCTGTGGCCTGGGCGGTCGCAGCCAGGGTAGTAAAAGCATTCTCTGGGGTACTGGGCCTCTGGGGACAGGGGGGAGTCTGGCCTTCTTTTTTGGTCACTCTGGTGATTGGGGCCATAGGGTGTGGCTGGGGCTGGCCAAGAGATGCTTCTTGATCTCTCTGGCAGTGAAGGCTTTATGCAGTGGAGGGCCTTGGGACGGTGGTCCAGGTGGCATAGCCTGGTTTACTGGCTGCCTGACAGGGACCCCCCTCCCTTTTCTCTGCAGGCGAGGCCTTCTTGGGCAGCTTTGTGGCCAGCAGGATGGGGCCCTCAGCCTCATCTCAGGGGAGCCCGGTATCCTTGCCCTCTGACCTCTCCTTCCGCTCCCCCACCCCCAACAACCTGCCCATGGTGCAGCTGTGGGCTGCCCATGCCCGTGAAGGTAAGGAGTGGGCCAGATGGGAGGGGCCGAGGGCTGCTGGGCTGCTGTCTCCAAGGTGATGGCAATTTAATGTCCCCAACACCATTCTCAACACCTTTCTCACCGTGGCCTCCTCCCGTGTGTCCCCTCTAGCACTTAGCGCTTATTTTTGTTACCACAGGGCCTTTGCGTGAGCCATTCATGCCTCTGCCTGCAGCCTCTCACCCCAGCCCACTGGCTCCTCCTCCTCTGCTGCTCAGTCACTTCTGTTCCTACTGATAGCAGATGGAAGATAAAAGATTTACCTGTGTGTTGGTTCCCAGATCATGTGCATGCATTTTGAGGGCAGGGACTGGTATATAGTCAGTGGAATACCTTCCCAAACATACACACAGACATATAGACACACAGACACACACACTATTGTGGGGAGCCATGGGCCTAGGTACTCTGGGCTTTTATTTTTTTATTTTTTTATTTTTTGGCAATACTGAGGATTGTATGAACCTAAGGCCTTCCCCTCAACCTCTGTCTCTGGTGGATTTGGGGTGTTGGTTTGTTGAGGTTAGGGTCCTGTGGACCCTCTGGGCTCACCTAGAACCCAGGACATTGTAGGTCTGGGAGACCCCTGTTGCCTGCTTTTGACTGCCTGGGCCATTCCCTACCTCTTGAGGTTGGAGGCAGAATGAATGCCCACCAGCGCCGGGTTGTGGATGCTGTACTTTGCCCAGCTGTAGCTGGAGGTGTCACTGTCACGCATACCAGAGTGGTCTTTCCTGTACAGAGAAAGTCACTAAAGCCATTTTTCTTCTTGGGCCTCTCAGGACAGGCGCGTGAATCCAGGAATGAGTATAAACGCCTTGCATGAAGGCTGTGTTGCCTCTGCTGGAGTCTGCCATGGGCTGGGATAATGGTTGCTGGTGTGGGCTGGTGTTGTGCCTGAGTTCCTCTCACTGAGCTGAGCCAGGGTGAGCGTTGAGCAGGGGCCTGGAAGAGCACAGGCTACCTCCACTGTGTCATCGGCTCATTCCTCAGTTCTTCCCGAGATGCTGACACTCGTTTGCCACAGCAGACATACACCACAGACATGACCTGGTCCTGGGGCTGTGCTCTTAGGTCCCCTCCATCCTTTGCAGCATCTGGGGCTGGGGTGCCCATCTTGCACAACAGACCTGCAGAGGACCCACTGCCTGCAGCTTAGCATTGGTTTGGTGTTTAACTGCGACGCGGTGGACTGGGCATCTCTGTTTTGTTCCGTGACTTGGCGTCGTGGGTTCTTTTGTCTTTTGTTTTTTCAAGATAGTCTTGCTAAGTAGTGCTGGCTGACCTGGAACTCATTATGTTGACCAGAATGGCCTTGAATTTGCAGCAGTCCTCCTGCCTCTGCTTCCCAAGAATTAGAATTATATGCGTGAAGCCACCACTCTGGACAGCCCCCATTTATTTATTTCTTTGTTTTGAGATAAAGGGTCTTACTGGGTAGCCCAGGCTGGCCTTAAATTCATAGAGATTCACCTGCCTCTACCTCCGGAGTGCTAGGATTGAAGGCATGTATCACCATACCTGATCTTAGTTTTTATTTTGTAGCAGGTTCTCACTAAGTTGCCTAGGCTAGCCTTGAGCTGCCTGCCCTCAGTCTCGGGTAGTCAGGATTACTGGTCTGTACCATCAGAGTGTAGCCTGTGTAGTGACTATTTGGGGTCATGAGGACTCAGAATCAGGAGTTTTTGTGTGTCAGGCAAGCATCCAGAGTGCCGTCTGTAGCTCTGTCTGGTGTCAGTTCTTAGGGCCAGGAGCAAGCTTCGTATCCCTGACCCCAGACAGACCTCAGACTAGGGCCAGGGATAGTATGTCCCTTGTTGCTCTCTAGTAGGACCCTGGTCCCTGGCTCTGCCTGGCCTCTAGAGCCCTGTTTTCATTCCCTGCTTGCCCCTAGTTGTCTGTGTTCCATTGTCACCTGTGGCCACGCCCTTTTTGAAGTCACACCACTCTCCCTCACTTTTAGGGAACTTAGGAGGTCCTCCTTGCAAGACTGGGCAGCTAGAGATGCTGACTTCAGTGTTAGAGAAGGCAAGCAATCAGTTCTGAGGCATACAGCAGAGAGGAGGCCCATGAAACTGTCTATCCAGAGTCCACACTCTATTAAGGTTGCATCTAAGCTATAGGGTCCGGTGACTTCAGTTCAAATCCAGGTTTAGCTGCCCTTTGATCTTTTATAGATGGTGGTCTGCTCTGAGTCTGTTTTTGTTTGCTTGTTTGTTTTGTTTTGCTTTGTTTTTAATCTGTAACATGAAAGGACAGGAGTGTGTGGTCTTCTTGGGGTTGCTTTTGAGGTTTAAATGAGAACGGCGTTCGAGTCCCCTCTCGGTTAGGTCTGTTCTGTCTTTGATCCCAGAGCGTTTGAACTTGTATCCCAGTCCTTGTGAGTTTCCTGGGCCTCACTGAAGGCTTGAAGTGTCAGGGGTTTTGGGGGCGGGGCAATTGTTGCCATGAGTACTGGTATTAACCAATCAGCTTCTTGTACCAGGGGACTGACAGGCCACTGTGGCTTTTTCCAAGGAGAAGCAAATGCTAGTGAGACAGATGTTCTGGGTGAGCATGAGTAGTGTAGACCTCTCTGTCTTTTCTCCTTAGGCTTCTCCCACCTGCCCAGTGGGCTGTATCCATCCTACCTCCACCTGAACCACCTGGAGCCCCCCAGCAGCGGGAGCCCCCTCCTCAGCCAGCTGGGTCAGCCCAGCATCTTCGATACCCAGAAAGGTAAGGGGGCAAGAAAGGGTGGGACTGTTGTTAGGCGGGGAGGGGGTGGCAGAGTCATTTCCTGGGGGTTTCTCTGCCGGTCCTCTTTGGGGTTCCAGGTACCTTGTATGCTGCATTTACCTCTTTCTATTGGAGGGTCCCTAGGATGGAGCCCCAGGCCTTGCAGATGCTAGGAAAGGATTCTACCAGTGAGCTGCACCTCCAGCCCCTTCACTAAGGTTCCTTTTCTTGTAAGCCAGGCTGTCCTGGAACTCACCATGTGGATCAGGGTGGCCTTGAACTCAGAGAGATCAACTTGTCTCAGTCTTCCGGGTGTTGGGATTAAAGACATGTACCGTCAATATTTTCTTAACTCTTTTTAAAATCAATAATTGAATCTTCCTTCCTTCCTTCCTTCCTTCCTTCCTTCCTTCCTTCCTTCCTTCCTTCCTTCCTTCCTTCCTTCCTTCCTTCCTTGAGTGTGTAGATCAGAGGACAGCTTTTGGAGTTCTCTCTTTTCACCAAATCGGCTGGAGATCTAACTCAGGTCTTCAGCAGTCTCCCCTTCCTTCCTTTCCCTCCCCCTCCTTTAGTCCTTCCTCCCCGCCTCCCTATCTCTGCCTCTCTCTTGCCTCATGTAGTGGCCTAGACCTTGGTTCATAGCTAAGGACAGCCTTAAAACTTAACATCCACCTGCTTTTACCTCTTGAATGCTAGGCCTCAAAATTCCTTTTTGAGACTTAGTTAGGACTGCTGTGAACAGACACCATGAATGACCAAGGTAACTCCCCCCACCCCCACCCCCAGACAGGGTTTCTCTGTGTAGCCCTGGCTGTCCTGGAACTCACTCTGTAGACCAGGCTGACCTCGAACTCAGAAATCTGCCTGCCTCTGCCTCCCGAGTGCTGGGATTAAAGGCGTGTGCCACCACTGCCCGGAGTAAGGCAATTCTATAAAGAACATCATTTACTTGGGGCTGGCTTACAGGCTCAGAGGTTCAGTCCATTATCATCAAGGCAGAGAGCATGGCAGCATCAGGCAGGCATGGTGCAGGCAGAGTTGAGAGTTTACATCTTCATCTGAAGGCTGCTAGTGGAAGACTGACTTCCAGGCAATTAGGGGAGGGTCTTAAAGGCCACACCCACAGTGACACACCTACTCCAACAGGGCCACACCTTCTAATAGTGCCACTCCCTGGGCAGAGCATATATAAGCCTCACAGAGACCCAGCCCCAAAGGCCCCAGTGGGTAAATTTACCTGTCAGTGAATTTACCCATAGCCTTTTAATCATCTCTGGATAGCTCTGAAAATGACCTTTGACCTTTCTTCCTTGACCAATGAGGAGACAGGTCTGTGAGGATGATCGGATAGTTAGAGCCAGGTTTCTACTCACTTTCCAGCCATGCCTAGCTTCTCTCCAAAGGACTAGGCCCCTGCACATTCTCTCTCTGGGGTACAATGCACCGGTGGGTGAAGGGAGGGCATCTCAGGGTTAGGAGTGGGTAATGGCCCTGGTTCACTGTCTCCTTCTCTCCCTAGATGGCTTCTACCTGCCGGCACCGGGGACCCTGCATGCTCATACGCCCTCGTCCAGAACTCCCAGTGGCCACTCCTCAGGTGGTCCAGCCAAAGGCTCCTCCCGGGAAAGCACTGGGAAGGATCGCTCGGGCCGTGGTGGAGACCCTCCTCCGTTGTTTGGCAAGAAAGACCCTCGGGCACGTGAGGAGGTGTCCGGGTCCCGTGGTGTGGTGGACTTGACCCAGGAGGCCCGAACTGAGGGCCGCCAGGACCGAGGATCCTCGCGCCTGGCTGAGCGCCTGTCTCCCTTTTTGGCAGAGGCCAAAGCCAAGGGTGCACTGCAGCCATCGGCCTTGAGCCTGTGCAATGGTGTGGTGGACGCGGGGCTAGTGGCCGAGTTCGGCCGTGGAAGTGCTAAGGAGGTAGCCAGGCAGGAGGAGAATGCTCGGCTGCTGCGGCGGGCTGAGGCCCTGCTGCCCGCTGCAAGGCCCTGTGGGTCCCCACTTCCGCCACCACCACCACCACTGCCCCCCAAGGGTCCCCCTGCACCCCCTTCCTCGACACCAGCCGGTGTCTACACCGTGTTCCGTGAACCAGGCCGTGAGCACCGCGTGGTGGCACCCACCTTTGTGCCTTCTGTGGAGGCCTTTGATGAGCGTGTGGGACCCATCCAGATAGCATCCCAGGCTCGCGATGTCCGGGCCAGGGAGCGGGAGCCAGGCCGTCCTGGGGTCCTGCAGGGTCCGCCCGGATCTCCACGGCTGGAGCGACCAGAGGTCCTGCGGGAGAAAAGTTCGGTCATCCGCTCCCTCAAGCGTCCTCCTCCAGCGGATGGACCTCCCGCAGCCCGCTCCTCCCGCTGCTCCCCGGATGCCCGAGCCTACCTGCCCCCCAAGGAACTGCTCAAGCCCGAGGCTGATCCGAGGTCTTGTGAGCGCGCACCCCGAGCCCCGAGCTCTTCTGTTGCCCAGCAGGCTGCTAAGCTCTTTGGCCTAGAACCATCCCGACCCCCTGGGCCGGAACACAAGTGGAAACCCTTTGAGTTGGGCAACTTTGCCACCACGCAGATGGCCGTCCTGGCCGCCCAGCACCATCATGCCAGCAGAGCCGAAGAGGAAGCAGCTGTCGCCACAGCATCCAAAAAGGCCTACCTGGACCCCGGGGGTGCGATGCCCCGTGCCTCGGCCACCTGCGGCAGGCCCGGTGCCGACCTCCACGCCGCAGCCCACGGACCCGGAGAGGCCTCTGCTATGCAGAGCCTCATCAAATACAGTGGTAGCTTTGCTCGGGAGGCGGTGGCAGTTCGCCCTGGGGGCTGCGGGAAGAAGAGCCCCTTTGGAGGCCTGGGCACCATGAAACCTGAACCTACACCCACGTCTGCGGGTCCCCCTAGAGCCCAGGCCCGGCTCACACACTCTGGGGTCCCTACAGCTGGAGGGGGCGGCCGGCAGCTGAAACGGGACCCAGAGAGACCTGAGAGTGCCAAGGCCTTTGGGCGAGAGGGCTCTGGTGCCCAGGGGGAAGCGGAAGTAAGACACCCTCCTGTTGGAATTGCCGTGGCTGTGGCCCGGCAGAAGGACAGTGGGAGCAGTAGCCGGCTGGGGCCTGGGCTGGTAGACCAGGAACGCTCTTTGTCACTGAACAATGTCAAAGGTAGGTGCTGGGTCCTGTTATTGTTTCTGATGGTGGTGGTGGTTGTTTTGAAAATACAGGATCTCGTGCACAAGATGGGCAAAGTGCTCTGCCGTCACATCCTGCCTTTTATTTGGGGGGAGGGGCAGTCATATGTGTGTGTGTGTGTGTGTGTGTGTGTGTGTGTGTGTGTGTGTACCCGTTCATGTAGTTCTGAGATGGGTCCCAGGACATGTGTGCTATGCAGGTATTCTAACGATTGACCCACACCCCCAGCCCCCATTTCTCGTTGAATTACTTTGTAGTCTAGATGGGGTTTGAACTTGAGATCTCTCTCCTTAATAGCTGGGAATGAAGCAGAAACAGCCCCTACTCTTAAATGTTAATATTTGGGTGTGGGTGTGGGGACCGGTGTCGAGTGCATGTGTGGAGGTCAGAGGGCAACCTTGGGTGTTTGTTCTGTGTTTGAGACAGGCTCTCAGTGTATTTGCTTAGTGTGTGTATGTGGGGTGTGTGTGTGTGTGTCCCAGCAGCCATGTGAATGCACCACAGTGAACATGGGGAAGTCAGAGGACAAGTTGTAAGAAATGGCTCCTCAGCTGGGCAGTGGTGGCGCACACCTTTAATCCCAGCACTTGGGAGGCAGAGGCAGGCGGATTTCTGAGTTTGAGTGCAGCCTGGTCTGCAGAGTGAGTTCCAGGACAGCCAGGGCTACACAGAGAAACCCTGTCTCGAAAAACCAGAAAAAAGAAAAGAAAAGAAAAAAAAAAAAAAAAAAAAGGCTCCTCTACCACCATGTGGTTTTGGGGATGGAACCCAGGTCTTCAAGCTTGGTAGCAGGTCACCTAACTGGCCCAAGACTCTCTCTCTTGCTGGGGCTGCAGACACCAACCTAGCTGGCCCAGGATCTTCCAAGATTCTCCGCTTCATATCTGGCCCTCTTTTTGTTTGTTTGTTTTCGTTTTGTTTGTTCGATTGTTTGTTTGTTTTTTAGATAGGGTTCTCTGTGTACCCCTGGCTGCCCTGGCAACTTTTTCTGTGGACCAGGCTAGCCTTGAAGTCACAGACATCTGCCTGGCTGGAATTAACAGTGTGTGCCACACTGCCTGGCCCAATCCCTAATTCTTGGTTCTATCTGCCTCTTGCTTCCTATTTTGTGTTTTTAAAGATGGACTTTCACAGACAGGGCTAGCTTGGAACCTCCTATGGAGACCAGGCTAGCTTTGAACTCCCGGAAATCCACTCACCTCTGCCTCGAGTGCTGGGATTGCTGGCTGGTTTCTTAGTCTTTTCTCCCGAGCCTTCCTTCCTCACACCCTCCCTCCCCAGTACTGCTTGCCTGCTCCCCACTTGCCCATTGTAGCTGCTATTGAAACTTTGATTGCCTTTCCCATTATCCACATAGACGTGTAGAGCGCAGGAGAGGAGAAGGAAGAAAAAGACTATTATGTTTCCCCAGCACCCCCAAACACTTTCCTGGCTCTCCCTGAATTCATTTTCCTGTGCAATTTGTGTCTACCTGCAGAGTGGCTAGTGCAGCACAGCCTTGGTCTTAGGCGTCACAGTGTGGGTTGTTTCTCCCGAGATGTCTGACTCTTTATGAGTATCTTTTTTTCTTTTTTACGGCCTTTAATATTCCGTGGAGAGCACACACCAGCAGGTACTGTAGTTAGGTCTCCGTTCCCCGGTGGGCATTTTAAGTCTTTGCCTGCTTTCTTTTGTGCGGAGAACGCTGTGTGGAATATTTTTTGCGCGTAAGCACCTCTGTGCTGTTTTGAGTTGCTTTGTTCTGTCCTAGGGATTCCTAGGAATAAACCAACCTTAAGCCTGCTGTTCTGAGTCTTGTGGGGTAGAGCCAGGCGTTGACTCATTCAGTGCCTCCGGGGTCCAGTCAGCGTGAGGCCTGGAGCATAGTAGGTGCTGGGTAACCAGGTGAATGAATGAATGTTTGTGAATGGAAGAGGCAGCTTCCTGTCAGGCTTTAGTGAATCTTTTTTAACTGAAAACAAACAAACAAACAAACAAACAAACAAAAACCCAAAACTGTACGGGCATGCATGTCCCACGCGAGTCACACCCACAGAGCTGAGAAAAGGGCCACACATCCCTTTAACCTGCTGAGCCGTCACAGTAGCACCTTGGTTGCTGCTGCTGCTTTTGTAAAATGATTGTGTGTTATCAGTTGTGTGCGCACACACACGTGTGTGCTTGCTATGGGCAGATAGGGAGTCAGAGAATAACTTCCTAAAGTGGATTCTTTCCCTTCTGCTGGGTTCAGGGGTCAAATTCAGGTCATTAGGCTTGTGTGGCAAGCAGTTTTATCTACTGGACTGTCTCACTCAGCTTTCTTTTTTTTTTTTTTTTTTTTTTTGCCCCATTCATTTTCCTGTGTCTGTCTGTCTGTCTGTCTGTCTTTGTTTATCTGTCTGTGTGTGTGTATGTGTGTGTCTATCTTGTATGTGTGCGTGTGTGTGAGTTCCTGTGAATATCTGGGCATTTGTGTGCCATGGGCCTGTTTTAAGGTCAGAGGACAACCTTGGGTGTCAGTCCTTGTCATCTACCTTGTCTGAGACAGGGCCTCTTGTTTGTTGTTGTGTACACCAGCTGCCAGGTTTGTGGGTTTTGGGGGACTCTCCAGGTTTTGCCTTCTATTTCATTGTAAGAGCTCCGACATGGGATCTGAACTTTTGTCCTTGTGTCCTGTTGAGCCATCTTTCTGGCCATTTTTTTTTTTTTCTTTTTTTGAGACAAGGTCTTGTTATAGCCAAGGCTGAGGCAAACTAGCCTCACCCTTGTGACCTTCCTGCAAAGTGCTGGCATTGCAGGTTTTAGCTACCATACTGGGGCTTGATTTCTTTGAATCCATAGTGAGGTTGAATCTTTCCCCAGAACTTGGTAAGTCGGTCAGTGTCCTTGAGTCCTCGTGTATTTTGGAGACCTATCTTCAACATGTTTGTTGAGCCCTGTAGAGTGTCAGCTAAGGGCAGAGAGCCTGCTGCCATGTTGAGGGCCTTGTGGGTCCAGGCATTGAAACTGCTCAGGTGTACCCTTGTGATGTCACGGTAGGCTGAGTGGAGGCTGGGAGAAGGTCATGTCCAGCTGGTCCTTGCTTGTGCAATATCTCAAGGCAGGCATTGTGTCATGTCACTAGCCTCCTAGACCACAGTCCTGGGTCACCTACAAAGGATGGACGCTCCCTTATGGCGATTTCCAGTGTAGACACCCATAGAAGCCCCGAGACCTTGTATACATGTGTCTCCTGCCGTCTCCTGGGTTCCTCCCCTCCCCTGCCTGCCTCCTAATGCCTTCTGGGTTCCATGGTCTTTGCAAGCAGCCCCTTCTGTGTCCTCCCTCCTGGAAGCATTTAAGTCCTATTTCCCAGACAACCTAGTAAGGCCAGGTGTTCTGTCTCACTCTGACCCATTTGTAACGTCAGAGCAGGCTTCCTGGACGCACCCTGCCCCGGGGGTGGAGTCCTGGGCCTGGCTCTGCCTCCCTGTACTGTTGTTCTTTCTGGAGATGGGGGTTTCACTGTGTAGTCCTGATGAGGAAGGAACTCACTACACAGACCAGGGCTTGAGTTCAGACACCCTCCCATCCCTGCCGAAGTTAAAGGACACTGCCACCACACCCTGCTCGTAGCGGTATCTCTTCTTACATCAGCCAATGCTCCAGCTGGCCTATGCCTGTTTTCCTGGTAGAACACTCCCCCTCCCTGTTGACTGTTCCTGGATGGCCAGCACCTGAGACTTTGGACTTTGAACCAGGATGTGCTCCTTGTCGGCTCTGCTTTTGAATTCCCCTAGCATGGAGGTCTAAGTGACTGGTGCCTAGTGGATGTTTGTTTGCCGACTAAACGATCCTCTTGCTTTGGGCAGGGATAGCCAAGGAAGCTGGTCCTTTGGTGATGGGGGTTTGCAGCAGCACCTGGTAGTCTGAATAGGGGTTCTGTGACATGGTAGGGTATTCCTCTTGTGTGTAGGGCGGCTCATGTCCAAAATACCTGTGCCCAAAGGGTCACAAGGGCTTGTGCAAGGAGGAGAGGATGTGGTTGAAGTTTGGGCTGAGGAAGTTGTTTGTCTGTTGTTATCTGATGCTTTTTTTCACTCTTGGGAATCAAAACCATTGTCTCATGTATGCTACCTACTGGCTGTAATTTTGCCAGTATCCAGCCCCTCCCTGGGGGATTCTAGGCAGGGGCTCTACCACTGAGCCAC
>CM052721.1:9582328-9593009 GCA_028551405.1 Uromys caudimaculatus
CCACGCCCCCAGCCCCTCACTGGGGGATTCTAGGCAGGGGCTCTATCACTGAGCCACGCCCTCAGCCCCTCACTGGGGGATTCTAGGCAGGGGCTCTACACTGGGATCTCTTCCCTGATCCCTTTTTTGCTTACTCCCTTTGGCTCCTTGTGGCCTCCTCTCTGCTCCTGTGCAGGTTCCTGCCTCAGGGTGCTCACGAGTGCCTCTTCTCCCAGATGTCTGTCCTTCCTGGCATTTGCTGTTTGTTGATTGAGTTTCTCTCCGTCTGGTGTTGTGTAGACAGGAGATGGCTGAGGGGCTATGAGTGGCCTGCTTGGAACCTGAGCAGCATGCAGCTCTGGTGCTGGTAGTTGGGTGGTGAACCAGCCACAATCGGTCATGCTGTGGTCAGCTCCGTGAGGGAGGGTGACAGAGGAGAGGTGGTGAGGGCATTCCTTCCTTCCTGGAAGAGATGATGACAGGAGATGAGATTGTGTTGAATAGTCCAGTGAAAGGGCAGTATGTGTGGAGGGAAGAGAGTGTACACGTCCCTAGGGAAGAGATCATGTGACTTGCATGAAGAGATTGGGCGGGACATCTGGACCCCATGATGTGAGCCCAGAGCAGGGGTTTGACTCTTCACGGTGACTGTGAGCAGAGCCTAGAGGTCATAGGGAGCTACAGAGCAATGCAGTTAGAGGTGGAGCCCCTCGGAGCACGGGCTCAGGTGCCACAGTCATGTCACGTTTCCTTGGGAGCCAGCCAGTTTGCAGAGAGTGACCTGGAGCTCTGCCTAGTGGCCCTGGGCATGAAGGCTGCTCTGAGTTGTTGGTGTCTAGTGGCAGGAGACACTTGGGACAGGAAGTAACCCAGGGCAATTCAGTCAGGGTGTACAGAGGACTTGTGGCCCCGAGCCTGGTCTACACGGCAGGCGCCTCCCCTTTCTGGGGCCCCAGCAGCAAGCACTGTACCCACAGCTGGTCTCAGACTCAGAGACTGGCGGCACGCGCCCTTCCCATATGGCTGAGCCCTTGGGAGTGTGTGAGCCTGGTTGACGTGGCGTCTCCCCTGGGACAGGGAAGCATGAGCCCAGGCTTTGATTTCCAGGCACAGCTGTGGAACTCTGGGTGGCTCTCTGTGTCTGTGCCCTGCCTCAAACCTGCTGTTCCCTTCTGATCTGCAGTTTCCCCCTGGTTCCTGGTACAGCCCCTTCTAGTTCTGCCATTGGGGTGTGTGTGTGTGTGTGTGTGTGTGTGTGTGTGTGTGTGTGTGTCTGTCTGTCTGTCCAGAGGGGTGTGTCTGTATGTCTGTCTGCCTGTCTGTCTGTGTCCAGAGGAGTGTGTATGTGTGTGTGTGTCTGTCTCCAGAGGGTGTGTCTGTCTGTCTGTCTGTGTCCAGAGGGGTGTGTGTGTTTGTCTGTGTCCAGAGGGGTGTCTGTCTGTCTGTCTGTCTGTCTCCAGAGGGCTCTGTGTGTGTGTGTGCGTCCAGAGGGGTGTGTGTGTGTCTGTGTCCACAGGTATGTTTGTATGTGTGTCTGTCTGTCTGTCTGTGTCCAGAGGGGTGTGTGTGTATTTGTGTGTCTGTTTCCAGAGGCCAGTTTCTTCTACTTTTTTAAAGGTTTGTTGTTGTTGTGTTTTTTTTTTTTTTTTTTTTTTTTTGAGATAAAGGTTTCTCTGTGTAGCCCTGGCTATCCTGACCAGGCTGGCCCCAAATTCATAGAGATTCACCTGCCCCTGCCTCTCAAGGACTAGGACTAAAGGCGTACACTACCAATGTCCAGTCTGTGCTTTTTAAAAATATGGGTTGTGGAGATTCAAGCTTGGGTCTTCATTTTCATGGTAGCCACTTGACCAATCCATCTGTCATCCCAGCTTCTGGTTGGAACCTGCCACTCTAGCTGTTAGCTCAAGGTTGTGTGTGTGTGTGTGTGTGTGTGTGTATGTGTGTGGTGTGTGTGTTAGTTCCTTGGTTTCTCTGATGGAATATCCAACAAAAACATTTATTAAAGGAAGGAAGGAAGGAAGGAAGGAAGGAAGGAAGGAAGGAAGGAAGGAAGGAAGGAGGAGTTTATTTTGGCTCATGGTTTGAGTGTGCAGGCTATCCCGGTGGGGAGGTCGTGGCCGCGGGAGCCTAGGCTCAGTCACGGTGCATCTGTGGCCAGGAAGCAGAGAGCAGAGGATGCTGGGACTCAGTGTGCTTTCTCCTTTAAAAATGTATTTACTGATTTGTGCACATGTATCTGGGTGCGTGTATGTGTATGCAGGTGTGTGCGTGTGTGTATGTGTGCGTGCCTGTGTGAAGACAGAAGAGGGTGTTGGATACCACCTTCTAGTCCTCTCCTAAATGTCTTTGAAGCAGGGTCTCTCTCCAGAGCTGGAGCGCAAGTCTTCTTGGCTCAGCTGGCAGACAGGCAGCCCCAGCTGTCTTCCTGTCGTCAGTCCCTTGGAACTGTAGTTACAGGTGTGTGACAGACGCCTGGCTGGGTTACGTGGGTCTTGGGACCTAAACTCTAGTTCTTACGATGACGAAAAGGTTCTCTTAAGTGCCGAGTCGTCTGTGCAGCTGCTTTCTTCTCTTTAAAAAATCTTTGCATCTATCTATTATCTGTCTGTCTAGTGTGTAGGCACATGTCAAGGTCAGAGGACAGCTTGCAGGGATCTCTTCTCTCCGTCCCACCACCTAGGTCTCAGGAATCAAACTTCGGCTGCCAGTCTTACTTACAAGAGCCGCTACTCACTGCGCCGTCCCTGGTCATGCCGCTTCTTTCTCAGCCTGGGTCAGTGACCCAGGGAGTAGTTTTGCCCACCTTCAGGAGTGGGTCTTCCTATCTCCTGTGAAACTTCTGTGGCAACCCCTCATAGACATGCCCAGAGCTTTGCCTGCTAGGTGATTATAGATCCTGTTAGGCTGACAGTATTAACCAGTGCAGGAGGGACCAGTTGGAGCGAGAACTCCAGGGCCTCAGAGGCAAGGGGTGTCCTGGCTGGGCCTCCCCCTCCTCTGCCCTCATCTACGGGCGGCATTGCTCCCTGCTTCCTGTCCCCCCCCCCCTTCCTTTCCTCATCCATCCAGTCACTCTGTAACCTTGTAAGTTAAGAGTTTGATGACTCTGAGGAGCAGGACCCTTTGGAGACCAGGGCCACTTAAAATTGGTCATGGTTTTCCTGTGTTGGGCCTGCTTTTTAGATGCTCTAGGCAACCTTGAGCGTTACTTCAGGAAGACTTCCTGGCCCTACTCTATCTGTCTCTAGGGACTGGCACTGTCCCATAGGAGGCTGCTAGGCTGTCTCTCCGGCACATTTGGTTCTGGGCTGTCTGCGCTCATGTGGCTGTGCTCTCTCTGAGTTCCTGTCCTGTGCTTACATGGCTGCACTCTGCCTAACTCTTCTGTGGCTCTGGATGGCTGCATCTCCATCTTCCCGGGGAGACCAGAAGGCTCTGCGGACTCTTGAGTTTGTCTTGGGCGGGGACAGTGTTCTTCAGGACTCTGAAGTTTTTGGGGTGCAGGGAGCTCAGTTGCCGCATCTCAAGTGGGACCTTGACCTGTGAGGATCCTGAATACGGCCTGGTGTAGACCCTGTACCCAGACAGCGTCCTCAGTGGGATTCCCAAGCTATCTGTGTTGGCAGTCTCTGTCACCTGAGACATTGCTGGGCCAGGCTAAGGCTGATTACTTTGATCAGTGTATTATTTACCGAGACAGAGGCTCACATAGCCCGAATTGGCTTTAATTTGCCATGGAGCCAAGGATAACCTTGAACTTTAAAATCCTTTTCTGTGGAACCTGGGGCTGCTAGGTAAGCAGTTTGCCAGGTGAACCACATTCCCAGCCTCTTTTCTGTATCATTTGTTTGTTGAGTGCGTGTATATGCGAGTGTTTGCGAGAGTGTGTGTGCGCGTGTGTGTGTGTGCGTGCATGCATGTGTGTATACACATGGACATGTTACCATGTTATATGTTAAGATCAGAAGACAACCCGTAGGAACTGGTTCCCTTCCTTCCACTATGTGAGTTCCGGGAATTGAACTCGGGTCGTCAGGCTTGGCGGCTAGCACCTTTACTTGCTGAGGCGCCCCATGCTTTTTTAACTTTTAAGTATGTTTCTTTGGGCTGCAGAGATGGCTCAGTGGCTAATGGGCTTGTTGGGGAGGAGGTCCCAGCATCCTCCTCTGGACTCCTCTAGTACCTCATGCAGACATGAGTGGAACACACAGGCATAACACTTACAAGCATAAAATAGAGATAAAAGAAAATGGCATTAGTTTTGTGTGTCCATGTATATGTATATGTATAGGCATGGGACTGCACATGTGGAGGTCAGAGGACATCTTGCAGGAGTCCAGGTCTCTCCCCTCTGGTCTTCAGGCTTGGTAGGAAGTACCTTGATCCACCGAGCCTCCTTTCTGCCCCCCCCCCCTTTTTTTCCTGGGGTTTAAGGCGTGTACTACCATGCCTGTTGGATAGAGTCTGCTAGTGTGACTTTTACCACAGGTGAGTGACAGACAGGCTCCTGGGGGGAGAGGGATGGATGGATAGGAAATTTCTGGGTCAAAGACCGCCCCCCAGAGGGGTGGGGTTCAGGGGCCATAAGGGACTGTACTGCTGGGGTGGCTGGAGGCCTCCGTAGGGTGTACTTGGGATTATGAGAGGTGTAATGGGAGTCTAGACGACTGCTGGCTGGGGACTCACTGTCACCTTTGGCCCCCCCAGCGCATGGCCGGACTGATGATGACTGTGATCGAGCCAGGCACCGGGAGGATCGGCTGCTAGGGACACGGCTGGACCGGGACCAGGAGAAGTTACTCCGGTGAGGACTTGGGGGACCTGAGAGTTCGGGCTGGGGGCTTCTGAAGTAGGGGTGTTGAGGTGACCTCTGAGCTCCACCACGGTCCTTGAGAGCCAGGCACCTTAGGCTTGTCTGTCCATGTGACTCAAGGCCCCCCAGCCACTGGTGAAGAGCCTTAGCTGTCTCCAGGCTCACTGTGAGTGCCTGTCAGCTCCCTGAGCTGTGGCTCTCTTTTGCCACATCCCCTTTCCTGGGCTACCAGCTGTTCCCAAACCTCTGTTTCCCTTTGCAGAGAAAGTAAGGAGCTGGCTGATTTGGCCCGGCTACACCCCACCAGCTGTGCTCCTAATGGTCTGAACCCCAATCTCATGGTGACTGGCGGCCCAACACTGGCAGGCTCAGGACGCTGGTCTGCTGATCCCGCTGCTCACTTGGCCACGAACCCCTGGCTGCCACGCTCGGGTAGCACATCCATGTGGCTTGCTGGACACCCTTATGGTGAGTGTAGCTTTATGGGGTTTTTCCTTCCTGGAGGGAAGGCTGGGACCAATGTAGTTTTTCTCTGGCTCCCAGTAAGGTGGGATTGACATACCTGTCCCCAGTCTGCCTGAACTCTTACGGTCCCTTTTGGGATTCTCAGTGGACATCAGGGACTATGGTGCTGTCAGTGGTCCAGGAATCTGACGTTGATGTACACTTGGCTTTCTTCCCCTAGGCCTGGCACCCCCCTCTCTGCACCAGGGCATGGCCCCCGCATTTCCACCTGGCTTAGGGAGCTCTTTGCCATCAGCTTACCAGTTCGTCAGGGACCCCCAGTCTGGCCAGCTGGTGGTTATTCCTAGTGATCACCTGCCTCATTTTGGTAAGTGACCCCTGAGTCACAGCCATGGACTTTCCTGGCCACCCATGGGAGTGGAGCAGCTCTGTATATGGGGTGGGGACAAAGGGGTCCAGGGAAGCCTGAACCTCAGTTGTCTTCAGAGAGCAGATCTTGGGAATCCCGTGAAAATTCAGTTAGGGTCACCTGTGGAGACTGGGTGTCCTTGTGCCTTCTGGGGTTCACTCTGCAGACCATGGAGTGTAGTTGCCATGGTGGCTGGCTTTGGTACCATCCTACAGGTTGACATGTTCCATTCTACATGGGGGTTCGGGTAGAGTTGTGGTACATATTAATGTGGTGTGAGGTATGATATTCCAGGCTGGGGAAACCAGCGGGGCCTGTTGTGTCTGCATTGGACCTCAGTGTCTCCCTCTGGAATAGGGGTGGGAGCCTGCACAAGAGCCGGGGCTATGGGTGCAGTCCTGTTGTCTGTCTCCACAGCCGAGCTGATGGAGCGCGCAGCAGTGCCTCCCCTCTGGCCAGCCCTGTACCCGCCGGGCCGCAGCCCCCTGCACCACGCCCAGCAGCTGCAGCTGTTCTCTCAGCAGCACTTTTTGCGGCAGCAAGAGCTGCTTTACCTGCAACAGCAGGCGGCCCAGGCCCTGGAGCTGCAGCGGAGCGCACAGCTGGTGGTGAGTCCTGGCCCCAGTGGTGGGAGGGAGATGCCCTAAGCCATACAACCTGAAGATAGTGGCAGTCAGGGAGGGCTCCCTGTGGGAGGAGGCATCTGAATAGAGACCCTGGGGGGTCATGGATGGCACCCAGCACAGATAGGACCCCATGGCCAGTGGAAAAACCAAGACAAGAGGTGATCTGTGGATTAAAGATGCTTGTTCCAGGAACACCCAAGGGGTCTCAGAGGGTCCTCTCTGTCTTTGAACCTCTATAGTTTAGGAGTTTCTGCTTCCAGGAAGTAGGGGTACTAGTAGTTAGTTACTCAGTTCTTAGGTCCAGGGGGCCATGGGAGCGACACGTGTGTGGAGTTGTCCTATGTTTTGGGTACTAGCTGCTGGGGGGGCCTGTAAGTACTGGCTATTGTAGAGCTAGGTTTCTCATTTTGCTGTCAAATGCCTCAGTGAGCTTCTGTTCCCCACTACCGAGGTGCTTGGATAATACAACTTAGTACTGAGCAGGTACTAAGCACTCCATTGTGAGCACAGTGCATGGTGCCAGGGTGTGGGCTCTCCTGTTATTGTTAATGGCTCCTTGCTTTAACTGTGAGGGTCCCACCTGGGCCAGGGTCCTGATGGAAATCTCTGCTTGCCTGGTGTCAAGGAGTTTTAGGCCATGGTCCCTCCTTGTAACACCCTGGGCTCTGTGCCCTGCCCCCGGTCCGCTCTCCGGGTTCTGTAGAATGCTACGTTTATTACATGTGCACCATAGTAGAATGTCTGTGGTGGATTGATTACCTTGGGGCGGGGAGGACTGGGTGGCCTGGACCTTGGATCTTGCCTGATATTTTCTAGAGTGGAAAGCTCCAGGGATTGGTGGGCAATGGTTCGTGTCATGCCTATCTTACCTCTTCTCTCATTCCTACCCCTTCTCCCGTACCTCAGCAGGAGCGGTTGAAAGCACAAGAGCATCGGACCGAGATGGAGGAGAAGATAAGTAAGAGGAGCCTAGAGACCACGGGCAAGGCCGGCCTGAGTGCTGCAGGCCCTGGGCTACTGCCTCGCAAGTCTGCTGGCCTGGGTCCTGGCCCAACAGGCAGCCATGGCAAGGCCATGAGCCCACCCCCATCTCCTCGAGCCTCCCCCGTGACCTCTCTGAAGGCTAAGGTCATCCAGAAGGTGGAGGATGTGTCTAAGCCTCCAGCCTATACCTACCCCGCCACACCTAGCTCACACCCCAGCAGCCCACCGCCTGCCTCCCCGCCTCCTACCCCTGGGCTCACCCGCAAGGAAGAGGCTCCCGAGAACGTGGTGGAGAAGAAAGACCTGGAGCTGGAGAAGGAGACGCCCAGCCCGTTCCAGGCCCTGTTTACAGGTGGGAGTATAGGACAAGGGCTGCCTTGCCGTGGGACACTGAGTTCCTGGGTGTTCATCGGTGGCCTGGTTTCCTCTCTCAGCTTGTCTGTTCAGATGCTCATTCATTCATTCACTGGCTCCATTCATTCACTCACTCTTGCTGAGTACTCTGTAGAGCCCACTGTCCAACTTTGTAATGAGCGCAGCTGAGATTTTCTTCCCGGTCCCTTGTAAGTGGAGTGCAGGGGACGTAGGCCTGATAGTGTCCCTGCAGGGGGATGTTTGGAGCACAGCAAAAAGCCAGACCTGTAAACTCTGCATGTGATCACTCTGGGAACAGTCATGGTTCCCATCCGGGCAGCCCTCACCCATGTGGTCTCAGTGCCCGGTAGTCATCAGGACTAGCTGCAGGTGGCTTTTGGGGCTGAGGTATGTGTCCTCGTTTCTGGGGGCCATAAAGATCGTGAAGGCATATTTGGGAGGATTTGGGTTTTAATTCAGAATGGCGTATCAGCGCTGTGTTAGTTTGCACAGGGATTGGCCCCCCTCTGGAGCCATTTGGTGTAATGCTATGCTAAGGGTTAACCACATGCCTGGCCTGGAGCGTACGCCGCCAACACACTATTGTGCTCCTATTGGGCACTGCCCAGGTGTGTGTCAGGCCTGAAGCTGCTGCAGTCACTCCAGCTAGCCCTGCCACTTAGGGTAAAACTGGATTACTATGAAGGATGTTTGCTCTGTTGTGTTTTGAGACAGTGTCTCCCCATGTAGCCTGGGCTGGCTGGTCTTGAACTCACAGAGATCTGCTTCTCAAGTGCTGGGATTAAAGGCATGTTGCCACCATGGCCAACTACTATGAGAGTTTTGAACACATGCCTTATTGGCATGAGACACAGCCTAGGCTGACTGACAGATCTTTATAGATCTTGTTTAAGCATTTGCTTCTGGTCCAGTCTTGATTATCTTTACGAGGACAAGATGGTGGCTGCTGACTAGCTCTCCAAGGCTCAGACGTGTAGAAGGGTCCTGGGTTATTTCAGAGGGCAGTGGAGGTGGGGTAGTGGGCCAGTGCTCCCCACCTTGCAGCTGGTCAAGCAGGGGACAGTTGGTTATATGATATCTTTTCTGGCTCAGGTTATGGGGATAGGTCAGAGCCTTGGGGAGCCCCCTTCACTGACTTCTCCTGTCCTTGACAGATATCCCACCCAGGTATCCATTCCAAGCCCTGCCTCCACACTATGGGAGACCCTACCCCTTCCTGCTGCAACCCACAGCAGCCGCTGATGCTGATGGCCTCGCCCCGGATGTGCCACTCCCGGCTGATGGACCCGAGCGTCTGGCACTGTCTCCTGAAGACAAGCCCATCTGCCTGTCACCCTCTAAGATCCCAGAGCCACCTCGGGACAGCCCAGAGGAGGAGCCACTGGCCAACCGGGAAGTGAAAGCTGAAGTTGAGGATATTGAAGAGGGCCCCACAGACCTGCCTCCCCTCCAGTCACCATTGGCCCTGCCTGTCCCAGAGACCATGGTGGCCGTGAGCCCTGCAGGTGGCTGTGGAAATAGTCCTTTAGAGGCCCAGGCATTGAGCACAGCATGTCCCGGCTGCCGGGAGCCCTCCGAAGTGTCAGACTTTGCACAGGTGGCTGAACCGCACATAGAACTACCGAGTAGGACAGAGCCCCGCATGGCTGCCCTGGAGCTGGGGACACAGCTGACACCTGAGCCACTGGTAGAGACTAAGGAAGAGCCGGTGGAGGTACCCCTGGATGAGCCAATGGAGGAGCCCATGGCAGAGGCAGGGCCTGAGGACAATCTGCCCCAGCCATCCTTGACTGAGCCTCAGCCCAGCCTGGAGCTCTCAGACTGTGATTTGCCTGCCCCAGAGGGTCAATGTCTCAACCTGGAGGCCCAAGAAGCTGCACCTGCTCCTGCCAGTACCTGCTATCTGGAAGAGACCCACTCTGAATCACTCCTGCCTGGCCTGGATGACCCACTGGCTGGCATGAATGCACTGGCAGCTGCAGCCGAGCTGCCCCAGGCCAGGCCTCTGCCCTCCCTGGGTACTGGAGTCCCAGCTGGGGAGAAGCTGGACACGGCCCCCAGCCTAGTCCTGGAACACAGCTTCCTGCAAGGAATCACCCTCCTGAGTGAGATAGCTGAGCTGGAGCTGGACCGGAGGGGCCAGGAGGTCGCAGGTAAGCATCAGGCTGAAGGCTTCCAAGATTCTTATTCAGTGGTGGGGGTGCACACCTTTAATCTCAGCATCCCTGAGCTGTGATTTGCCTGTTCTAGAGCCCAGTGTCTGACCTGGAGGCCGAGGTCTATCTCTGTGGTTCTAGGCCAGCCTGGTCCTGCCGGGTTTCAGAGTAGATTTACAGATTGAGGTTTTTTGTTTTTTTGTTTTTCTTAAAAACTTCCAAGATCCCCAGAATATGTCTTATTCACATTTTTTTTTGTTTGTTTTGTTCTGTTTTTGCTTTTAATTATAAAACCAGGCTTGGTGGCATAGGCCTACCATCCCAGCTACATGGGAGGCTGAGGGCAGGAGGATTGTGAGTTTATTAAGGCCAGCTGGACTAGAGAGAATATAAGGCCAGCCTAGGCAACTAATTGAGACCCTGTTCTCACCATAAAGAGCTGGGGCATGGCTCAGTAGTAGAGCCCCTGCTTAGAATCCCCCAGTGAGGGGCTGGTGGCGTGGCTCAGTGGTAGAGTCCCTGCCTAGAATCCCCCAGTGAGGGGCTGGGGGCGTGGCTCAGTGGTAGAGTCCCTGCCTAGAATCCCCCAGTGAGGGGCTGGGGGTGTGGCTCAGTGGTAGAGCCCCTGCCTAGAATCCCCCAGTGAGGGGCTAGGGCATGTCTCAGTGGTAGAGCACCTGCCTAGAATCCCCCAGTGAGGGGCTGGGGGCGTGGCTCAGTGGTAGAGCCCCTGCCTAGAATCCCCCAGTGAGGGGCTGGGGGCGTGGCTCAGTGGTAGAGCCCCTGCCTAGAATCCCCCAGTGAGGGTCTGGGGCGTGGTTCAGTGGTAGAGCCCCTGCCTAGAATCTCCCAGTGAGGGGCTGGGGTATGG
>CM052721.1:9593109-9613458 GCA_028551405.1 Uromys caudimaculatus
TATGTCTTACGAAAGCAGGAGTTTTGAGAGGCTGGGTGGGATAGGGGCAGCAAGAGGGATGACTCTGTGGGTAAAGGCACCTACGACTAAGCCTTGATGGCCTTGAGCCCTGGAACCTATGTAGTAGCAGAGGACAACTGATTTCCGGACATTGTCCTCTGAGTTCCACACGTGTGCTGCAGCATGTGTGCATGTGAACACACAAATAAATGAATGGAATGTAGCCCCGTTGGTAGAGCATTGGCTCAGCATGCACGAAGCCCTGGGCGTTCCATCCTCAGCACCACATGATCCAGGCATGTAATCCCAGTGCTTGAGAGATGGAATCTCGGGCTGGAGAGATGGCTCAGAGCACTGACTGCTCTCCCAGAGGTCCTGAGTTCAATTCCCAGCAACCCACAGTGGCTCACAACCATTATAATGGTATCCAATGCATATTCTGGTGTGTCTGGAGACAGTGACAGTGGACTCACATACATAAAATTAATAAATAAATCTTTTTTAAAAAAGAGAGAGATGGAGTCAGGCAGATTCAAGCTTTAAGACCATCCTTAGGTACGTACTGAGTTTAAGCCAATCTGGGCTATGTTAGATTCTGTCTCACCCTCCATCCCCTAACCCCCCTACAAAAAAAAAAAAAAAAAGGTAGAGAGAATGTATCTGCTCGTGGAACCAAAGTTGAGCAATGAGCAATCACGACTTAATGTGAGATACAGTGTGGGTGCTGTAAGTCGTCCTGAGTTCTTTCCTCCTGTGCATACCCAGTTAGTTCTTCCTTTTTTCCGCCTCTGTCTCCTGTTCTACTTTTCTCTGTTGACCTCATTTTTGCCAGGCTCGTTCTCCTCACTGGGGCTTCCAGTAATTCCTCCCGTGCCTGTTGGCCTGCTCAGCTGGGCTGAATCTGTATCTTTCCCAGAAGTCCTAGTAAAAACTCCGAGACGCCTCAACCTGGGCCCACTGGGGTTCATTACTGCCAAAACCCTGGGGAGTTGGCACCAAGGGCAAAACACGGTTGCATGCGTGTGAGGACCTTAGTTCAAATCCCAAGAACCCATTTGAAGCTGGCTAGGCAAGCATGCCTCTGAAATTCCTTTGTTGCTACAACAGAATTGGAGGCGGAAACAGGAGAATTCTGGGAGTTCAGTAGCCTTTTGAGCCTGGTGTATATACAAGAACAAGAAATCCTTTCTCAAATAAGGAGGGAGACTGACAACCTGACTTGGCGTCTGTCCGAACCTCCGGGTGTGTTCTGTGGGGGTGGGGCCACTCATATGAATGCACACAAATGCACACACATGTACGAAGGCACACACACATGCACACATACACGCGCGCGCACACCCAGTGAGAGAAAGTCCTTTTGTTGGGGGGCAGGGGTTGCCTTCATTCACCTCCACACTGGATCCCTGTTGCTTTTTGAGGGACCTCTCGATTCTGCTAGAGTTCAACAAACCCCAAATCAAAGGTCAGCCATGAGCAACAGCTGGGCCCATCTCTCAGTCACCCCTGGTAGTGACAGCCACAAGCTGATTTACGTGTTCGCTGGGATTTGCTCAACACTTTGCCAGTGACGGGCCCCTTTGACTAGAGATTTTTCTTTCATTCTTTTTTTAAATTTTATTTTAAAAAGAGATAGGGGCTGAAGAGATGGTTCAGCGGTTAAGACTGCTCTTCCAGAGGTCCTGAGTTCAATTCCCAGCACCCAGATGGTGGCTCACAACCATCTGTAAGGGATCCGATGCCCTCTTCTAGTGTGTGTCTGAAGACAGCTGCAGTATACTCATATAAATAAAAAATAAATAAATCTTTAAAAAGACAGGAAGCCCAGGCTGGCCTAGGAGTTGGAGCAATTCCACTGCCTCGTCCTCCCGAGTTCTGGAATTGTAAACATGCTGTGGACCTACCCAGTTATTTTTCTTCTGTTTGTAGAAGCCTGACCTTTGCTCGTCTTTGTTTTTAAGACTTTGACTCCCTCTGGAAGGTACCATATATATATTAAGTTAGGGCTTACCCTTATAATCTCTAACACAGTCACCTCTGTAGAAACCCTGGACATAGGTAGGCTGCAGCCCGATGTACCTGGTTGTTGGAATGGCGCACACCTGCGGTGCTGGTATTTAGCAGGCTGAAGCAGGAGGCCCTCTTGTTCCAAGATGACTGAAATTAGAGTCCAACCCATAAAACCTGGCTTGGGATGTGTCCTCTGGCGAGCTTTGGATCAGCCAGGCTGGTTGCTTGAAGGGAGAAGGAGCTGGCAAACCTCAGTCCCCTTCTGTAATTTGGATCCACCATCCTCTGCCTCACTGAGAATGTTGAAACAATAGGGGTGAGGCACGACAGGCTAGCCCACTTCAGTCTGATGTGCTAGGAACCTCGTGGGCTCACTGCTGCATGGAGTTCATTGATTTTACAAATAAAACCTGGGCTGGAGACATGGCTTAGCTCACAACCCAACATGCAAGACTAAAGCCCACCAGCTGGGTGGCACAGGGCTGTAATCCCAGCCATGGGAGCCAGCCCTAGGAAATGCCTGAAGCTTAGGATAGCATGTGTGCCTAACACAGAGCCCTGGTTCCATCTCTTGTTCTGTATAAGCCAGGTATGGTGGGATAGCCTGTCACCCAGCACTTAGGAAGCAGATGCTGGAGTGTCTGGGGTTCAAAGTCAGACTCCTGTGTCCTTGACTACATGAGCTGCTGTCTCAAAAACAAAAAATAAATGGAGCTAGAAAGAGACATCTGTAGGAGTCCAAGGCTAGCCTGGTCTATGTAGCGAGTCCCAGGTCAGCCAGAGTTACGTATCTCAAAACAAAAAGTCAATAATTATATAAATAAAAATTGAAATTAAAAACCCAAGCCACTGATTTTTCAATGAGCCAGGAGGTATTATTTGTCACCTCTGTTGGCAGCAGTAATTCTGGTTGTAACCAGTTCAGGAAGACACTGTTGCCATCTAGTGGGGAAAGTCAGGGAGGCTTCAATGATTGACGGAGCTTGCTAGAGGACAGTCCCCAGCAGAGAAGTCCATCCTATATTAGATGAGGGCTTCAAAGCCTGGTTATTGTTTAAGTGCTGAGATTATTCATGCTCACCCTCTTGGCCTTCAGACACAGAGGTTTGCATTTTTTTTTTCTCAAGCATGCTTGGATGGAACCCAAAAACTGGCTAACTTTTAAACTGAAAAGAAAATATCAATTCGAAAATGCAAAGAAGACCTGCGAGACAGCTCAGTGAGTAAGGTGCTCGCTGCTAAGCCTAAAGATCTGAGTTCGATTCTCCATAACTCAGGGCGGAAGTGGAGAGCCAGTTCCTGAAAGTTGTTCTTTGACCTCCGCATACACACTCTTGTCTATGCGGCACATTTTCTTCCTCTGCTTCTCTTTCATACACGCACACATGCGCGCGCGCACACACACACATGCACACATGCGCGCGCGCGCACACACACACATGCACACATGCGCGCGCGCGCACACACACACATGCACACATGTGCGCGCGCACACACACACATGCACACATGTGCGCGCGCACACACAAGCAATAAGTAAAATACAAATAAAATTAAAATAGTCGGGCATGGTGGTGCAAGTCTCTATTCCCAGCACTTAGGAGGCTGAAGCAAGAGGCTCGTGAGTTTGAGGCCGCCCTAGCCGAAGCCAGACTTGATCTCACAGAGCTCAGGCAGCCCCAGACTCCTTATGAAACAAAGGATGACCTTGAACTCCTGATACCCTGCCTTTACTTCCTGGGTACTGGGATTACTGTTGTTGACCAGTATGCCTTTTTATATGGTGCCAGGGATTGGTGCTTGTTATTGACTGAGCCAACATCTCTTCATACGGGAGGCTGGGTGTGTTAGCAATGTTGGAACAGAGAGGACATTCCTGCTCTGTAGCACACACTGCGACATCCCCCCCCCCCAAGGGGACACTGCGTGTTGGGGCATTACACCTTTCTCCTTGATTTCTGCTTTTTAAGATACATATTTTTGTGTGTATGTGTGTGCATGTGCATGTGTGTTAGTGTTATGTGCACACTGAAAAGAGACTCTGGGGTTTGTTTGCCACAGGCTCGGCCAGGTAACTGGTTCTCGGGACTTCTGGGAAATTTCCTCTGCCTGATTGACCTTAGGGACACTGGAGCTGTAACCATGTGTTACTGTGCTGGGTTTTACCCGCGTTCTGGGTCTTTGAGCACAGGAAGCCTTTCTCTCACCCAGCTGCCTCTCTAGTCAAGTTCATGATTTTTATTTCTTTCTCTTTTTTCTTCTTCTTCCTCCTCAAAGGGTTTCTCTGTGTAGCCCTGACTGTGCTGGAACTCACTTTATAGATCAGGCTAGTCTTGAACTCCTAAAGATCCACCTGCTTCTGCCTCCCAATACACACACACACACACACACACACACACACACACACACACACACACAATTTCTAAGTGTGTGTGTGTGTGTGTGTGTGTGTGTATACATGTGAGTGCTGGTACAGGGGAGTTGGATCCCTCAGGAACTGGAGTGACAGGTGGCTGTAAGATGCATGACTGATGAGAATTAAACTCAGATCTTTTGCAAGAGCAGGATGCTCCCTTACCTGCTGAGCTGTCTCCAGCCATTTATAATCTCCCCTCATCTCCCTTCCCCCCCAAGATTTGTTTGGAGAGAGGGTCTCTGTGTAGCCTGAGCCCCGTCCTCCTGCCGGGGTGACAGGTGTGTTTTCTGATGTGGGACACAACATGTTGACTGAGGAGAAATCATTAGAGTCATGTGGGGATGTCCGTTGACCTGGGAAGGAACCTCTGCCAGTGTTTGGTTATTCCGAGGTATTCACAGTGCTATGTGGCTATGTGGCCCAGAACCAGGGCCAAACTATAGCATCTGGGCGTTTGGTCAGGCCTCTTGACGGCTGGCTGGGTGGGTGCAGCCATCTTGCCTGTGGTCCAGGTCCAGGCCCTGACTCACTGGTCTTTCTCCCTTCCTCAGGTCCAGAGCCAAACCTAGCCGTGAGACCCTCCCTTGAAAGCCTGCTGGTGGCCAGCAGCCACATGCTGAAGGAGGTGCTGGAGAGCCCCTTCTCAGACCCACTCAAGAACTTACGGCTTCCTCGTGAACTGAGCTCCAACAAGAAGTATAGCTGGATGCAAAAGAAGGAGGAGCGGGTGAGCTCTCCTCCCTTCCTCCCGGAGGCCTGTGAGGCAGATGCTGTCGGGCGGGCGGGATCCAGCCATCCAGCCGGTCCTCTTTCCTCTCTTGGCTTTCATAGCTTTCTCATACTGTCAGGCGTGTCCCTTGGGTACAGCGTGGTGGATGGCCATGAAAGCACACTGGAAATGAGGCCTGGGGCTACCCTTTGCTGCCTGTGTGGTCTCAGGTAGTTCGAAGTTCAGACTGGGAGCCCGAGTGTGTAAATAACACACTTGTTATTTACCTCCTTAAACTACCACTACTGGGTAGTTTACTCCTGTCATCCTAGGTGTTGGTACCACATGGCAAAGCTGGCATTAGGCCACAGCCCGGCTAGGCTACTTATTGAGTTCCACACCAACCTGAACTATAAGCGTAATTAATGCCAGATACCCTTGGTTTGAGCCCGGCATGGGAGAAACTGCACATGGTGGTGTTCACCTGTGATCTACTGAGATCAGGAAGCAGAGACAGGAAGATTAGAAGTTGAAGGTCATCCTTGGCTACATACTGAGTTTGAGGCCAACCTGGGCTACATGAGACATTGTCTCTAAAACTAACCAATCAAAATAGGAGACAGCAATGGGGTTCAAGCAAGGGGCGGGACATCAACTGACAACAGCATCCTTATTTGTCTCTCTCTCCTCCTGGTACCCCGTGCAGATGTTTGCTATGAAGTCTTCCTTGGAGGACATGGATGCGTTGGAGCTGGACTTCCGGATGCGGCTGGCAGAGGTCCAGCGACGGTACAAAGAGAAACAGCGGGAGCTGGTGAAGCTCCAGAGACGCCGGGACTCGGGGTGAGTGTCTCCTCAGGTTGCGCCCCATCCTGGATAGCTGGTCGGTAGGTCGACTTTGGTAGTGGTCAGGTGTGTGTGTGGACCCAAGTGCCCCACTCCGCTTCCCGCCCACCCCAGGTTCCTAGCCGAGCCTGTGAATTCTTTTTAAGGGACAGGCACGAGGATGCCCATAGAAGCCTGACACGCAGAGGCCCTGGCAGGCCGAGGAAACGGACCCACACCCCGAGCGCCCTGTCGCCCCCCTGCAAGAGAGGGAAGAGCCACAGCAGTAGCGGAAAGTAAGGCTGGTCCCTCGGTGGGTCGGGGACTGAGTGGTACCGAGCTCGGAGGGGAGGAGCAGGGCCCCCTTTGACGGTGCCCTTCGCTGGGCGCCAGGGGACCTGGTAGTGCCTGGCGTTCTGATCCCTGAACGGCAGCTCCCAGGGAGGCCGGAGTGAGACTGGAAAGACCCTCAGTGCCTTAACGCTAACCGGAACGCTTGGCCCCGCCTTCTGCTCCACCCACTTCCTTCCCATTAGGGACAAACTTCTGCTTCTTTCCATGGCTCCTCCCTACCGGAAGTATCAATTCAACTCCAGCCTTCTAGGACAGGCTGGATATACATGGCTGACCTCCTGGAATCCCATGGGAGACAGGGCTACTCTCTGAGGACAAGGTCCTCTTGGGTGGCATTGCCTCCATTTCAGAGGGGTCCTCCTGAGGTTGTTTTGATTGCTGGCTGAGATGAGGGCTCTTTCTCTCCAAGGCCAGGCGTCTTGTCCAGATGGGCTCAGCTTCCCTGCGTACCTGCAAGCAGGCCAGATGATGAGGTGTTTAAGGGGTGGGTACGTAGGGGTGCGTGGATACTAGGTGTTTGTTTCCAGGGCTTGGCGGCAAAGAGTTGTCTTGGAGTGGCCATAGGCAAGGCAGTAGAACGGTCATGGTCTTGTCCTGAGAAAATGGCCCCCGCCTTGCCACACCTTGTAGTTAACATTGGATCTTCCTGACTGGAAGAAGAACAAGAGGTGAACGTATATCTGTCACCAGCCATAGGAGACGGTGAATGAGAGATGATGGAAAATAAATAAAGCAGCCAAGGCCTCCAGCAGTGCAGGCCCAGCAACCCCTAACTTACAGTTGAAGTCTCAGCTCCACCCCCTCTTTGTGACCTTGGGCCCAGTGTTAGCTTTGCTGAGCCTCCAGTCTCAACTTCCTCATGTATTAAAAAACAAAACAAAACAAAACAAAAAAACCAACCCCCTCAAAAAAGAGTGCTCTGGGGATAGAGCGTGCTGGCATAGTAATTGACTAGGGTGCACAAAGCCCTGGGTTCTACCCCCATGCACAAGGTGTGCTGGTCCAGACCTGTCACCCCAGCATTTGGGAATCAAGAGGTAGAGTCACAAATTGAGAGAACCTTGTATCTGTGTCCCTGCTCTCTTCGTGTAATCTCCTCTCCCGCCTAGTAGATTTCCTTAGGATTTTCTGACCTTGGTGTGATTTTGGTAAAGGTATGGTTCGTGTGTGTGTGTGTGTGTGTGTGTGTGTGTGTCTGTCTGTCTGTCTGTCTGTCACCACATCAGAGAGAGGCTGGTGGAGGATGCTGATGTGAAGGTATTTTTTCTTTCCTCCTCTCCGTGTACACCACTCACTAGCCTTAACCTGTCTCCCCACCCCGATTATTCCAGTGTCCGTCACTGTTTCTTCTTTCAACATGGAGAGCCCAACCCTTCAGGGCCACACGGGTGCACTGCTCCTCTCCTTTGCCTGTGACCTGGCTGAGGTACTGACCCCCATGGTGTGTTTGGCTTTCAGGCTGAGCAGCAAGTCCTTGCTGACATCAGACGACTATGATCTGGGAGCAGGGATAAGGAAGAGACACAAGGGCCCTGAGGAGCAGCAAGAGGGCCTCATCGGCATGGGGAAAGCCCGGGGCAGGAACCAGAGCTGGGACGATCACGAATCCCCGTCTGATTTTATGAGTCAGGTTAGTAAACAGCTCAGTCTTGCAGACTTACTGGGACAAAGGTCTCAACTTGGAGGACTGTAGGGCCTACCTGAGGAACGGAACTTTCTCCGTGGGGGGTCTCTTGATCCCTGCCTCTATAGGGAAACCGTTAGACTTAGCTTCCTCACTGCCGGGAGGAAAGGAAAGCCCAAGGGAGATCAAGGACCTGGCAAAGGAACAGGAGACGGAGGTAGGGCTAAAAGCTACACTGGTTTGTGTGCACTGAGACTTGTGCTGCAGGAAGCGGGAGGTTAGATCGCACGTGCCTAACCAGATGGCGTAGCTGCGTTGTTCAGCAGTGTAATTGTTTAATGAGTACCTTGCTGTTGCACATGGGCTCCATGTCATTGTGATTCAGGCTGACTTCTCCAGGGGTAATTTCTCATCTCTACAGAGCCTTGGGACCGTGCGCTTACCCACCCTGTTTCTGAATGCTAATGTTCTACCTCATGAAGCCTTGTGGGAAGGGGGTCTTCTGATTGATTTTTGTCATCAGAGGGGAAATGTCACGTAAAAGGGCTGGATGGGGGGAGGTAGTCGGTTTGGGGGCTGTGGAGAGGGCTCAGTGGGTAAACCATTTGATGTTCAGGTATAGTAACTGGAGTTATTATAACCACTGGTGGGCGTGGTGGTTGATCTGTAATTCCTGATCTTAGGGGGATGGCTGTTGAGACCAGACAGAGCAGCCAGCTCTGGGTCTTGTCCTAGCTTGAATGAGAAACCCTGCCTCAATGTATAAGGTAGAGAGAGTGAGGAAGGAATATACCCACTGTCACTCTCCTTTCTGCCTGCATTCAATGCATGTGTGTCCCCAGCGTGCGCACGTGCGCGCACACACGCACGCACACACATCATACTTAATATGCAAAAAAATAAAATTAATCTAAAAATGGTATCAGGTCATGGCAGTGTGTGCAGGTCCAGCCTGGTCTACATAACAAGTTTAGCCAGGGCTTCCTAGTGAGACCCTCTCTCAGAAAAACAAGATGTAAATAAATAAGAGTGTAAAATAAAGGCATGAAGAGATTGGCGATGTTTTTGTACACCAGGATCTCTTTTTCTTCTCAGGTCATGGTGAGAGGCGCTTTTGTTAATTATCTACAGCTCCATCCCAGCCTCTCCCCTGCCTCCTGCAATTGCCGCCTGATTAAAGATACAGAGCTAGCGCACAGAAATGGCAGAGCATTAATGCCTTTGAAACTGCACATTTCGTTTCAACAAATGACTACCGTTGGCGATAAACGTGCAAGGAGAAATTGAATCTGTGAAATCTCTAATCATTCTCCCGGGTCCAGGCATCCAAGGCACACTGCGTGTGTTTTCTTGGCAGCTCTGACCCGTTTAGTTGGACAGGCTGGTTCAGACTGAGCAGCAGCCTCCGGCAGCTGCTGTGGAAGGCTGAGATACAAAGCAGATCTGCTCCACTCTGGGCTGTTTCCAGTCCTGGCTCTCCTGGTTCATCCAACTACCTTCTCCAACCCATCTGTAGCCCGCTTCCTCAGAGTTCCATAGGCACTCTCAGACGGGGCTGTGGAAAGCCAGAATGGGAGGGCGGGTGCCAGCCAGGATTGTTACCACGGCAACAGCCTTTAATAAGTGATTACTAGGCCAGACATCTTTAAAAACTTTATTTTACGTGTATGGGTGTTCACTTGCATGTATGTCCGTGCGCCACGTGAGTTCATGGCCTGTGGAGACCAGAAGAGGGCGTCAGATCTCCTGGAACTAGAGTCATAGATGGTTGTGGGCTGTCTTGTGGGTGCTGGGAATGGAACCTGGGTCCACTGGAAGAGCAGCCAATGAGTGCTTTATTTGTTATATTTGTGTTTTAAAGACTTATTTTTGTTATTTGTAAATTATGCGGATCCATATTCAGGTATGTGGGCACATTAGTGCAGAGGTCACAGCATTCTGAGGGAGTGTCACATCCCCAGAGCTGGAGGTACAGGGGCTGTGTGTTGGGAACTGAACTTGGGTTCTTTGCAAGACAATTACAGGATCTTAATCTTCTGCACCACACCCAGTTTATTTATATATATATATATATATATATATATATGTGTGTGTGTGTGTGTGTGTGGGCATGTGTATATGTGTATATATATGTGTGTGTATGGTGTGTGTGGGGGTGGGCGTGGGTGTGTGCATGTATGCATGTGTGGGTATGTGTGTTGGATACCCATCGGAAGTCAGAGTCTGTTTTCTCCATTAGATCCTAGGGAATTGAACTTGGGTCATCAGGTTTGGCGACTGGTACCTTCAACCTGCCCAGCTGTCTCACTGGTCTGAATACATGTTCGTACACGGGCCTTACCATGGCTCTTGTCATGATAGCCTCGTGATGCTCAGACACAGATAGCCCCAGTATAGATAGAAGGAGTGAGGACTAGTTAAGCAGTTTACCACAAGTCTAGAGGATATGGGATGGTAGGTAGTTGGCCCAGTCTCCTAAGCATTGCGACCTGGAACTCACTACCCTATTTGGCCCTATGTGTTAATCTGTGACCTTCCTTCTCCAGCTAAAGATTAAGAAGAAAAAGATGGCGAGCGACCAGGAGCAGTTGGCAAGCAAGCTAGACAGAGCGCTCTCCCTCACAAAGCAAGACAAGCTGAAGTCACCCTTCAAGTTTTCCGACAGCCCTGGGGGGAA
Source organism: Uromys caudimaculatus (assembly GCA_028551405.1). Lineage (NCBI taxonomy): Eukaryota > Metazoa > Chordata > Mammalia > Rodentia > Muridae > Uromys > Uromys caudimaculatus. The sequence continues at coordinate 9,603,725 of CM052721.1, forward strand.
ATCGAGAACCGGTGGGGGCTGTGGCAGGTTCTTGACACAGTATGACAGCCTGCTGGCCAAGGACAGGAAAGCGCTGGCCAAAGGACTCGGCTTGGCTCTGAAACCCTCCAGAGAAGGTAAACACAAAAGCTTTCAAAGCCAGGAAGATGGAGGGGGGCTTCAAGGCCAGAGGCCAGCCCAAGTCTGTCTATTCTCCATTTACCTCAGAAGTAAGCAGTCACTCTTACAGTAAGTACAGCCTTCAGCATCACCGCATGGCGGATGCTAATCTTACTTGCTCCTAATCTCTCTTGCCCCGCTCTGAGGGACTTCAGGGTTTCTTGCAGCTTTGCACTGTGCCCCCAAAGTGGAAATTTTGCCACTGAGAGGATGTACTGTTGGACAGACAGTTGTGATAGGTGGGAGGAGGCAGATGTTAGTGGCTGGCCTGCCACTGGCCGGCTGGAAGCCATCGTTGGGGAGACCTTGCGCCATAGAGTTTTGTAGCCACTTAGCTTAGAGAGGCCCGGAGAGTGACTTCTTCTGTGTGCTAGAGGTGATGGATTTTGTTGCCTGGAGGACGTGGGTCATTTGTGCCTTTTGTGCCCACATCCACACACACCTATACATCCAAACCCACACCACACATGCCCACAAATGGGTGGTAGTGTTAGTGGGTATGGAGAGATTGGGAGAAGGAAGTATGTGCCTATGCAGGAAGAGACAAACTGGAACGGACCAGGCCCCGTTTGATCCACTAGCTCATTATAGCTCACTGCCATGGCCAGACGTGTTCTCACTTTGGCCTTGTCTACTGCAGTGTCCGTGTGTGACTAGGAGCCAGGGATACGGAGACGCCTACAGAACCAAGAGACAGACAGAGCTTTTATTCCATTTAAGTTGAGACTGGCCTTGTGGGTTTTCAGAGCAAGGCAGCTCACTCGCCTTGGCCTCTTGTGGGCCTCTGCCTGACGGGAATAGGTGCACACTCTCTGTATGGACGGACTCCTGATGTCTGACACAGGAAGGAGGAGGTGGCTGCTTGGAAAGACAGGAGTGGCTTCTCCCATCCAGTCCGTGTCAGAGGTTGGCTCCGTGTCTCCAGGGTTTGCTTATGTTCGGTCAGATGCGCTGCGTTTTAGACTTGGCTAGACCCTGGTTCCTGGGAGACGTGTGAGTATATGAGTTTGAATGTCAACTGAAAAAAAAGATAATGCGCATGTCTCTTCTCTGGTTTTTGCTGGCTGTGCTGGGATATTGATCTAGATAGAACCGGATCTAGAAATTGCCAGATAGGAGCACTTCTCCAGCGTTTTCTCTCTTGTGTTATCTCCCTCTCCTTTCCGTCGAGGGACAGAGTCTCTGTGTGTAGCCATTGCTGGTCTGATCTTGAGTTTTCAATCCACTTGTCTCCACCACCTGAGCACTGGGAGAGCAGATGCCTGCCACGCAGCCCAGCTTCCTGAGTGTGCTGTGCTTGTGTTTTGAAAACTGATTTTTGTGTGTGTGTGTGCGCCCGAAGGTCAGAATAGGGTGTTGGATTCTCTAGAGCTGAAGTCACATGTGACTGTGAGTTACCACGCGGGTGCTGGGAACAGAACCTGCGTCGTCTAGAAGAACAGATGCTCGTAACTACTAGGCTACGTCTTCATCTCAATGTTTCCTGTTCCTCCCCTCTGCTCTCCTATTCTCTACCCCCAACCTCCTCTCTTTCAAGACAGGGTCTCATGGTGTAGCTTTGGTGGGCTTAGAATTCACTTATATAGCTAAGGCTAGCCTTGAACTCACCGAGCTGTCTCTGCCTGTGCCTCCTGAGTGCTGGGATTAAAGGAACGCACCTAGCACGCAGTTTAAACTCACGATTTTATGAGCTTTGGAGTTCAGGCAGTGTCCTAGGCTCCCCGAGTGTGAGGCTCACGTTCAGGGTGGTGGACCGTGCCAGCCATAGTGTTAGGTTGCTGGGTTGTGTGAATCATGTACTTTTTTTGGTTGTCTTTGCCCTGGGGGTCTTCGGGACCAACGATGTTCCAATGGGTATAAGGCCCACCCACCCCTCAGCATTATGCACCAGGAACATGTCAGATCATGTTAGCGGCAGCGCCCCTCACATCTCAATGGTATGGTCACTTAGTCTCTGGTCCTGAACAGGCACAGGGACCTTAAAAGGCTTGTGGCAGAAAGTGGAAGGGAGCAGCGGCCTCTTGTTCTTTCAGTTGAGGCTGGAAGGCACCATTGTCATGTCATACCTGATATATTTTTAGGGAAGGCCAGGTTGGCGGAATGTCACTTCTAGGCCTCTCTGGCCTTGGAAGGAACAAGGTGGAACACACGAGAGGGGTTGGTGTGCAGTGGTTAGCGCTTACAGCATAAACTTGCAAACCTGAGTACTTTTACATGTGTGTGTTGTGATACATGTGTGTGCGCCTGATAATACACACACACATACAATGTGTGTATGAATATGGAGAGGTATTATGGTAAAGGACTGGTGGTTTGGTGCCCCCCCCCCCCGAAGTTGGGGCCCTGGTTGCAGTGAAGAGTGGAGTTTATCGGTACAGTGGCGTTAGGGATACCTGTGCCCCTGTGTGTTTCTCTTGGACTTGAAGATGTTAGGCGCTGCCAGGCTCTAGCTGTGTGTATTCACGTTATCTTGTTCTGTGTGGGTTTTTAGCAGATCAAGGATTTCCATCTTGGCTTTAGGGCCCTTCTCGTCTTGCTCAACAGCCCAGCCACAGATCAAGATGGTGTATATTTGGGTTGAAGTTGGAAGGGACCAAAGAGCCTCCCTTTTAATTGGGCTGTTTCCCAACCCTCGCAACACAACTGTGTTTAGACCCGAGCCGTAGAGAAAGCCATCTGCAGTAAACTGGTCAGCCAGCTGTCTGATGGGAAAGAGGGGTTGGGGGAGGGGCGGGGCCGGCTAAGGAAGAATCTCATTGGCCGAGCACCCTCCCCCAGCCCATGCCAATCTACTGTTGCTGTGAAGTTGAACCAGGAGCTGGGAAGAGATGCATAGGATTGGCCCTTGACAACTGTGTCCTCTTCTTAAAATAGCCACCGGGCTGTGTGATATCTGTTGGGTGGAGTGCTTGTGGCCAGTAGATAGTGTAGATAGCTTATTCCTCTGAATGTTGCTCAGATGTCATGGCCCCCGCCCTGTGCCTGGAGAAGTGGATGCATCCACGGCGGGTGACGGCAGCATCTGAAAGGGCCCGATCCGCCTCTCAGCAGGCATTCCAAACTGTGCACGCCAGATCAGAGGAGAGCTGGGATGTCACACATGCCCAGGCCGTGGGCAGTTGGCACTGGGTTCTACAACATCTGTTTTCAGGGCCCCTGGCAGGAAAAAAGACACCAGCACCCTCCTCCTTGAGCCCCACGACTTACCTGTAACAGAACGTACTTCGAAGGGCTGGGAGGATAGCTCAGTGGGTATAGTGCTTGCTCTGCAAGCATGAGGACCCAGGTTCAATCCCCAGCCCCAGCACCTACATAAAAGTCAAGCGGGAAGGTGCATGCTTCTGGTGTGGTCAGTGAGAAGGGGAAAAGGCACTTGCCACACAGGCTGAGTTCAGTCCCGCAACCCATAGAGTACGGACTCACACAAGTTGTCCTTGGACTGTCTTGTGTGTTCCCTGGCACATTCATGTCCCCAGACATAAACTCACACACGCAGATGAAATTAACAGCAACATACTTAAAAAGATGGTAGGCACTTGAGGATCCAAGGTCACGGTTGACCTCTGGTTCCCATACTCACACACGTGCATGCGCGTGCGCGCACACACACACACACACACACACACACACACACACACACACACACACACGAGACCACCTACACACACACAAATAAACAAATAAAACCTACTTTGACTGCAGATACGGACTCAGACGAAGACGAAGACTTTCTGAAGAATGAGTGGCCTGCCCAGGGCCCCTCCAGCTCCAAACTGACCTCGTCCCTCCTGTGTGACATGGTGCCCAAGAACAGCAAGACAGGCACAGGCCCTAAGCTGACCAAGAGGGGCCTGGCAGGCCCCCGGACTTTGAAACCCAAGGTGGCCACCAGTAGGAAGCAGTCCTTCTGTTTGCTGCTCCAAGAGACCGAGGCCCGCTCCTCCTTCAGTGACTCTTCGGAGGAGGACTCCTTTGATCAAGGTTACTAGTGCCAAACACAAAATAACCTTCCATGTTTTTAGAGCGAGAGTGAGTGGGAGAGAGAGAGAGAGCCAGCGAGCGTGCGAGAGTGTGTGCACACAGCAGGGATGGCTATAGCCGTCTAGGTTTTTGGCAGCGTAGCCTGCCCTATCCGCCTATATTTTTGGTTTGTGTTTGCTTTTTATTTTTACTTAAACTTGTGATAACACCACTGGCCAGCCCTTAGGGAGCTCTTACACGGACTCGTTTTTTTAGTCTCCCAGAATTTCTCACCCTCCTCCTTCTGCGTCCCACTAGTCCTCCCCAAGGCCCCCACCCACTCCCAAAATCCAAAAAAGCCTAACCTTACCTTTTCCAGACCCCCAGGCCGGCCTGGGTTTTCTCTTGGCACAAGCCTGGCGGAGGCTTGCCCAAGGAGCATTTTGTAAAAAACAAAACAAAAAAAACAAAAAACAAAAAACCGGATTTCTCGTGTGGGCGTGTGACTTGCTGTTTGTACCGCGATTTGCCGAGCTTTATTAAACAAACCGAGTTCATTTTTAACTAAACTGTGTGCCTCGTTTCTCTTGCTATGTCCTTAACTAGATGTTAGGTTGCCCTCCCCCCCCCTCCATCCCTCCTCCCCGTCCTCTCTTCCCGCTCTCCGTCCCCACTCTAGAAGCCATAGACATGGTGGACTGCTTCTCTGTTATTCAAATATCCCTGGTATCTTCGGCACTCATTCCATTTTCGGGTGTACAGTTCAGTGTTGTATCATCTATCTGTTTTGTTTTTTATTTTTTTCCTTTTAAGCTGCTTGTCTGTGTTTTATTTTTCTGGAAGCTTCTGCTACTTCCCACCCGTGTTTTTTGTTTTGTTTTTTTTTTTAAATATATATATATATATATATATAAAAAAATCCCAACAAGAACACCAATTAACTTACCAGTACTTGTTGCTAACACATCTTTCTGTTTTGAAGGGCATGCGGGCAGTCCAGAGTCAAGGCCTCTATTGGCCCATCTCCTTGATTTTGGTATTTTTGGATTTTTTGTTTTGTTTTGTTTTGTTTTCTCTTCCTTGTTCAATTTGAACGTGTTGGCTCGGTTGCCACGTTGAGGGTCAAAAATGCTATTTCTTGGGGTTGCTGGACTGAGGTCTGTCTGGCCTTAGCCCAGCCTACGGGCCCACCACCAAAAGAACATCCCGGCTTCCACTTTTCCAACATCAGAATTGTAGCCCACAGTTAGAAATTCAAGAGCCCGCAGACCCTTCAATCAGAAAATGTCCCCGTGAGGAAAGAAATTGGGCATCACCCCTTAGCCAGGGGCTGCTTCAGGGTAAACCCCCTTTAGATCTAGAGTTTGAAAATGCCCGAATGGTTAGCACCATGTCACCGTTCCCTGAGCATGGCCTCGGGAGTGGGGAGCAGGTTCATAACAAACCGGAAGCAGACCATAACTTTGCTTGAACCCCCTGGGACCAGGGCTCTGCTCTTATTGGCCAGTCTTCCTTCTGTTCCCGCCTCCTCCATCACCAGCAGTCCGAATTGGCAGAGGCGGGTTTTGGGATGACCGAGTGACGGCACAAAGGGACCTGGTTCCTTTTGGGCTGTTCTGTAATACTCGAGCCAGCACAACCTGGGCCACGGAGAGAGGCTGCCTGCCAACTGTGTGGGCTTCCCTAACCTGGTCTTCTGTGGATGAGACTGGTTGCCCCCCTATCCCCTCCCCTCTGCCCTTAACCTACACGCCCTCAGAGTAAGGGTCCCAGCCTTGAAGGTTTTGAGCCTCTCCTGTTCCAGAGTAGACCACACAGAATCAGGCATCCCTAGCCTCCTCTAGTCAGTACCAAGGGATGATAGCCCAGCCAGAGGAGAGGCGAGGGCCAGGGCCTGGCTCCCTAGCTTGCCTCTACCATTCAAAGCAAAACTGGCCGATGAGGTCTCAGAAAGGGATATTTGGGTAATAGGGCCTTCCCGCCCCCTTTGGTACTAAAACACTTAATTGGCGTGGCTTTTCTAGTATGTCTGCTTTCTCCTCCCAGCAGCTTGGCCATCCCTCCAACCCTTGACCCCTACCCATGATGCTTTGAGTGTCTGTTTCGGTCTCTCGCATTTGCTCTCACGCTGCACTTGGACGCAAAGCGAAGGCTGGGAGTAGGGCAGACGGCGTAGCGGGTTACTGAGTTTGAGCCTGGCTCGTTGCTCCGTAGGTAGGCAAAAACCATTTTCCTTTTCTATTCTCTGTTTATCCCCCCTCCTCGGGGTCTGCCCCCACCAGGTCTGGCAGCAGCACCATCACTTTGACTTTTATCAGGTTTTGGGAATTCAATTACCCAACCCCTTGCCCTGAGCCAGGATTTAAAAACACATATATTGACATGAAAGTTTTTTTTTTCCTCCTCCTTCATTCCCTTGAGTCTTTGTTGGGACTTTTCTCCCCCTCTACCCTTGGCAAGCTCTGTGGATCCAGGTATAGACAATTCCAGAAATTCTTGACACGCCCCCTGTCCTGCAGGGTCTCTCAGGTCTCCTCGTCCTCATAGATGCTGGTCCAGTCAGAGACACTGCATGAGTCTTGACAAGCACCTCATTGTGAGGGCCCCAGGAGACCTCAGGATAATTCAGTTTCCCTCTTGGGGAAAAAGTACCCATTCTGGGTTTTGGTCTTCTGGAATGTTCTACAGCATCAAATTGCTGAGACCAACTTGCTCCTGGCTTTCTGGGATCTGACAATGGCCCTCAGAAACCCAGAGCAGGGACTCCAACTTGCCTCCCTGCTGGTGAAGCCTGGAAAGAATGTTCAGGGCTTCCAGTCTCCATACCTGAGCAGCCAGGACAGAGGGGGAGTTTTAGAAAGGGGAAATTTCCATTCCCCATCCCAGCCAGCCACCCTCCCCATCCCCTGCCTACCCTACCCAAATTGGCCAACTCCAGGGAGTCCTGATGTGAGATTACCCAGGCTGCCGAAAAAAAGTCTGCCTACACTTAGCCTGCTTTGCCGCTGTGGCCCACTGGGGCGGAGACAGAACCATGTGACGTCGCAATGTGATTGATCGCAAGTGCGCACTGCCTGCCTGCCCCTGCCTGCTCTGCTGGCATCCCAGCCTGCTTCATCCATCGCTCTGGGAACACCTCCCGCCTTGCATCCTCTTAACCAACTTCCTATCCCTCCCTCCTCCCCCTTCCCTCTCCTCCCCCCCTTTCTCTCACTCCTTCCCTCTCCCTAGCCCCTATGCAGCCCCTTCTTAGCTCTTCCCTCCTTCCTTCCCAAGTTGGCTGGCCCAGCAGAAGCTAGGATTCCCTGTCATAGACACACTGGTTAGAACTCTACCCTCTACATAGCTGGTGCCGCCTCGGCCACTAGTTTATCTAACCAAGCCGTGGTGTGGGCCTTAGCAGGAAAAGCAGTATTTGATCACCCTGTCCAGCCCTTACATCTAGGATGTGTGTATCTTAACATGGCTTACCAGACCAGAGGAGCCTTCCAGCCCTACCTGGGCCCCCAGTGCACAAGCCCTCCAGGTAGATTGCACCTGGTGTTTACCTGCTTCTTGGTGCTATTCCCCTTGAAAGATCAAAAGCCAGTCTGTACCTTAGGGTGCCCTCACCATCTGGTGGAGAATTTTGTTGCATGCCTAGGGGAGTGTTGAGTTTTATTTTATGTGAGCCAGCCCCATCGTCCATCCTAGCAGGGGCTGTCAGCCTTTGAGCCCGCGGGGGCCAGTTGGGGGAGTGACATCGGTCTCTGACCCAGCAGAGACCTGGCTGGAGTTTAGTCTCCTTCACTGCTGCCTGAGGGTTTGGCTTTAGGGGGCCTCCCTTCTGCAGCGTGGGCTGCTCTACCTGCCCCCAGGGCAGTCTGAGCTCACATCCATGGGTGGGTCTCTTTTCTTTTTTGAAATAGGGTCTTACTCTGTAGCCCTGGCTGGCCTTCAATTCACAATCCTCCTGCCTCAGCCTCAATGCTTAGACCACAAACATGTACCTCCACACCAGGCCGTGCCACGTATGATGTGGACTCTCTTAGCTGGGTTGGTGGGCTGCAGGGTCACCTGGGGCTCAGAGAGGCTCCCTAGCATGGGGGTGCTAGATTCTACCTCTGCTCAGGAATAAGACTATGGTGGGCCCCTAGTCTCCAGGAAGAGATCAAATTCTTTCTGCCAGCAGCCCCCTGACCTCTGGCTGACCAAACTGCTCCAGGCCCCTTATCTAGATCCCCCAGCCTGAGCCCAACCCCCCCCTCCTTTCCCTCCTCTGCCTCTCTCTTCTTTCCTGCTTCCTTTCTCAGCCTCCATGTCTATGTCGGGGTGTGTGTATGCGCGTGCGTGTATGGACTGTGACGAGCGCTGTCTCCTGTCTTTGTCCGTCTGTGTGTCTGTCCCCCACCTACAGCACAGGTGCATGTCGGTGTTGCCCTCCCAGAAGCCCATCTCAATACCCAGAGCCACCCCTCTCTCTCCCTTCCCCAGGCTGCCCCTGTATGGGTGACTGGTAGAGGCCTTGGGCTGTGGGTGGGACTGGGGGCTGGTTCTGTATCCTCCCTCGCTGACCCTTGGCGAGGATAGAGACTGGAGCCAGGGCGGGTGGTGGGGGGAGGTGGGGGCAGCGCGCACCCAGGCCAGGACTCTCACTCGTTCCTTGTTTTCTGCATGCCAGATGACAGCTCAGAAGAGGAGGAGGAAGAGCTAGAGGAGGAGGAGGAGGACGAGGAAGAGGAAGACGTTGGTAGCTATAGGCTGGGTGTCGGGGAACAGGCCCTGTCGCCAAGCCTCGAGGAGAGTGGGCTGGGCCTGCTGGCTCGCTTTGCAGCCAGTGCTCTCCCCAGCCCTGTCGTAGGGCCACCCTTGTCTGTGGTGCAACTGGAAGCTGAGCAGAAGGCTCGGAAGAAGGAAGAACGGCAGAGCTTGATGGGTGAGTGTCATTGGTTGCCAAAGGGGTGTTGTGGGCCCATCACAAAGATAAGGAGACTGAGGCTCAGTGGGGGCCGGGGGAGCTGAGTAGACCTTTGATCACCTGACTGCTGGAAATTCCTTGGGCTGTTATCTTCCATAAGAAGTGCCCATGGTTACATAAGAGTAGGTTTGTTTACCCTCATGCCCTCAAAGGCCTCCAGGACCTCAGGGAAGGCCTTGACCTAGGCCTGGTGACTAGAGGCCACTCTAGGCTAGTAGTCTCCAGGCAGAGAAAGTCAGAGACAGGAGAGATGCAGAAAGAAGAGGAAGGGAAATATTCTGTCCAAGTCACTGGAGAAGTTCTGAGTCCGCTGAGGCAGAGGAGTGGCCTCGGTGGCCTGAAGCTGGTGGCTGGAGGACTCAGATGGCAGGCTGAGGCTTGTTCTTACTCCCTTAGTGGGCTGAAGTTAGGGCATTAACATTGGGGCAGGAGGCTCAGCTGACCCTGCCTCACTTCCATTATATCCTTGAGTTTAGGCCCTGTGTCCCTGATGAGTCCAGAGGTTCTTTCCCCAGTTGTCTTAGTCAGGGTTTCTATTCTTGCACAAACATCATGACCAAGAAGCAAGTTGGGGAGGAAAGGGTTTATTCAGCTTACACTTCCACATTGCTGTTCATCACCAAAGGAAGTCAGGACTGGAACTCAAGCAGGTCAGGAA
>CM052721.1:9613558-9680759 GCA_028551405.1 Uromys caudimaculatus
GATCACTAATTGAGAAAATGCCTTACAGCTGGATCTCATGGAGGTATTTTTCTCAACTGAAACTCCTTTCTCTGTGATAACTTCAGCTTGTGTCAAGTTGACACACAAAACTAACCAGTACGATTGAACCCTTATCAACTTGACACACAAACACATCACCAATAAGCCTTGGCCCTTACTTCCTTATTCATCCCCAAGATCTAAATAACTTTAAAAGTCCCACAGACTTTGCAAATTCTTACATATTAATATTTCAGACCCTTTTAAACATCCAATCTCTTAAAATTCAAAGTCTTTTAAAAATTTAAAGTCTCTTAACTGTGGGCTCCACTAAAATACCTTCTTTCTTCAAGAGGGAAAAATATCAGGCCACAGTCACAATCAAAAGCAAAATCAAACTCCAACCATCCAATGTCTGGGATCTACTCATGATCTTCTGGATTCCTCCAAGGGCTTAAGTCACTTCTCCAGCTCTGCCCTTTGTAGCACACACCTTGTCTTCTAGGCTCCAGATGCCTGTACTCCACTGCTGCTGCTGTTCTTGGTGGTCATCTCATGGTACTGGCATCTCCAAAACACTGCTGTCTTCTGTTGTAACTAGGCGTCACCAACAGCCTCTCATAGGCTCTCTCCATGGTGCCAAGCCTCAACACCCCTGCATGACCCCTTCAGTCCTAGGCTATCAACCGCAACTGAGGCTGCACCTTCACCAATGACCTTCCACGGCCTCTCACAGTGCCCAGGCCTCAGCTGCTCTTCATGACTCCTTCATGCCTTCAAAACCAGTCCCACCTGGGTGACTCTTACACATTACCAAGTCCAGCCACAGCACAAGGTACAACCCTGGCTATCTCTGGAACACAGCCTCTGTGCTCTCAGAAAACACTTCTCAGAAGATTTCACCCCAATGATGCCGGTCTCTTCCTAATCACTGCTAATTTCTTAGCTCCAGCTAACCAGCATCAATAGTTCCAGCAATGCAATGGTTTTGCTTTAGTAGTTCTGGTATCTTGTTAATCACAGCTGATTTCTTCAGCCTCAGCTAACCAAAACCACAGAATTTTCATAGTCAAAATAGCAACAGCCCTGATAAGAGTCTTTAATCTTCCCTCTGAAATCTCACAAGGCAGGCCTCCATCTTCTGCACTGTTCTCAACATTATCTTCCAAGCTCCTACACAACACCCCACAGAGCTCTTAATACCAAATGGATCTTCTAGCTCAAAGTTCCAAAGTCCTTCTACAGTCCTCCCCAAAACATGGTCAGGTTGTCACAGGAATACCCCACTTCAATGGTACCAATTTGTCTCAGTCAGGGTTTCTATTCCTGCACAAACATCATGACCAAGAAGCAAGTTGGGGAGGAAAGGGTTTATTCAGCTTACACTTCCACACTGCTGTTCATCACCAGAGGAAGTCAGGACTGGAACTCAAGCAGGTCAGGGAGCAGGAGCTGATGCAGAGGCCATGGAGGGATGTTCCTTACTGGCTTGCTTTTCCTGGCTTGCTCAGCCTGCTTTCTTATAGAACCCAAGACTACCAGCCCACAGATGGCACCACCCACAAGGGGCCCTCCCCCCTTGATCACTAATTGAGAAAATGCCTTACAGCTGGATCTCATGGAGGCATTTCCTCAATGGAGGCTCCTTTCTCTGTGATAACTTCAGCTTGTGTCAAGTTGACAAACAAAACTAGCCAGTACACCAACCATCAGGGTAGACATGGTTCCCAGGGCTAGTGATATGGAGCTGAGCTGGTAGAGTGTTTGCCCAGCCTGCAGAGCCCTGTGTTCTATATCTGTCTCCAGCATTGCGTAAACCAGATTGCAGGTACACACCTGCAACCCCAGCATTCAGGAGGCAGGAGGATCAGGAGTTCAAGGTCATCCTCAGCTATAACACACAGCAAATTGGAGGCCAGCCTAGGGTATGAGTCCCTTTCTCAAGTGGCAGTTGTGGAGTAGGCATGAGGCCTTCTGGCAGAGACTGTGTGTGACAAGGGCCAGGCTGCTTTGAAGCTTCCTGGAGATTTCCTCAAGACCCCAGTTCTACCCATGGCTCCTTCCTCGCTCCCTAAGATTCACCACCGATTGCCCTGGCGTCTTGAGGCTTTTACATTGGCTGCTCCTAGCCTGTTCTCCAAGTGTCAGGCATTCTGGCGTATTCTTCAGACCATTACCACTCGGTTTCGACAGATGAGTGTGGGGTGTGGTTTTTGCTACCCTGCTTTACTATTTGGGCTTCCCGCATGACCAGCCCCCACCCAGAGACTATTGGATCTGCTGATGAAAGACAGACACACACGTTGCTCAATTTCAACCTGCCTTATTGGCTCAATTGGTGGGCTCTTCTTATCTCCCAAGGCTAGCCCACCCTCCCCAATACTCTTAGCACCTCTTAACTGCCTTTAGCTTAGTGTCCTGGCTACCTTCTCTTTGTTGAACAACCCAAAACTGCCCTCTGCTTAGTTGCATTTCTAATCTCCTGCCTGGGGAAGCAGCCTATGGCTGCTCCACCAGAGATCTCATATGGCTAGTCACCTTTTCTCCCTCCAAAACATGGCCAAAATCTCCCTTCCTCTTCCTGCATCTCTTAGCCTGCCTGCGGGGACCCGGAAGTCCCCCCTCTTTCCATCCGCCCAACTGTTAGTCCCTGGCATCTTTATTGATAGGTCAAGAACCAATTGGGGAACAGGACCTTAGCATCTGAAACACCCCCTACAGATGAGCATTTTAAAAAAAGATTTATTTATTTATTTCATGTATGTGAGTACGATGTCTCTGTCTTCAGACACCAGAAGAGGGCATCGGATCCCTGTTACAGATGGTTGTGAGCCACCATGTGGTTGCTGGGAATTGAACTCAGGACCTCTGGAAGAGCAGTCAGTGCTCTTAACTGCTGAGCCATTTCTCCAGCCAATCTCCAGATGAGCATTTTATTTATTCTTTGACACATGTATAAGCAGTGTATCTTGGTCATATGTACCACCACTCAAATGAACTATTGAAAACATTTTTAAAATCGTACTTTGGTTTACTTTGCATGTATGTTTCCAGGTGCACACTTGCCACAGCAGACACGCCAAGGTCAAAGGTTCTGAGAACAGAATTCAGGTCACCAGGCTTGGTGGCAGACCCCCTTTTCTGTTGCGCCATCTTGCTGGCCCCTTGTCTTCAACACCTCCTCCGTTTTTCCAGCTTGTGGTTTGCTCAGGTCTTACCTCTGTGTATGAATCCTGGAAGTTCTACCAAAGTATCCTGAGCCAGATTTGTCCTCTTATTTCATCTTGAGAGCTTTGGGCCTTTTCACAGATAATTTATGCAGTCATCTAGTATTTGGTGTGTGAACCTCCAAACCAGACCCCGTGTGGGCCACCTTTCCTCCCCTTCGCTTTGTGGCATTTTATATCCAGATTTCTCCAGCAGCAGCTTCCAGCTTCAAAAGGAAACCTTGCCACTGGGACAGCTGCATGCAGAACATTCTCTGGTTCAGCCAGTGGGACACATGCACGATTCTGGGGGTACCTCTGAAGATAGCAGAAGATATTTTAGTCTCTTATTGTCATCTGTTAGGTCATGATCATCACCAGCAAATGTTAACAAAGGCTTCCCTCGGCAACTTGCTTCTGAATGTCTTTTAGAGACACAACTTTCTCAATACTTGATTCAGTGGAATCCAGCTCGAGGTATCAAATGTACAGTCTGCTGCTACTAAGTCACTAGACTGCTTCTTTTTTTGGCTGTCCTGGAACTCACTCTGTAGACCAGGCTGGCCTCGAACTCAGAAATCCACCTGCCTCTGCCTCCCAAGTGCTGGGATTAAAGGCGTGTGCCACCACTGCCCAGCTCTAGGCTGCTTCTTATCATGGAAGCCAACATGAATTGAGAGCCAGACTCCTCTGCAAGAGCAGCAAGGACTCTTAGCCGCTGAACCCTCTCTACACCTCCTATTATACTTTTATGTAGGTAGGTCTTTTACCCATGTGTGTGCACTAGTTGTGTGCCTGGTGCTCATGGAGGCCAGAAGAAAGCATCAGATTCCATGGAGCTGGAGTTACAGATGGTTGTGAGCTGCCATGTGGGTGGTGGGTACCAAACTCAGGTCCTCTGGAAGAGCAGTCGGTGCTCTTAACCACTAAGCCATCTGTCTAGCCCCTGTCCCCTCACCCCCACCCCATACTTGTAATGTCTGTAGGGTCGGTAGTAATTTATCTTCTTTTATTGCTGATACACTCTCCCTTGATTAGCCTGGCTACAGCTTACCTGTTTCATTAATTCCCCTCCCTCATTCATTCATTCATGCACTTTATTTATTTATTTATTTATTTATTTATTTATTTATTTATTTATTTATTTATTTATTTGTATATGGATATGTACTTGCTTAGTGCTTGTGTGAAGATCAGAAAATAGCTTCCTGGAGTTGGTTCTCTCCACTGCCTGGGTTCCAGGGTGTCTTAGTCAGGGTTTCTATTCCTGCACAAACATCATGACCAAGATGCAAGTTGGGGAGGAACAGGTTTATTCAGCTTACACTTCCACACTGCTGTTCATCATGAAAGGAAATCAGGACTGGAACTCATGCAGGTCAGGAAGCAGGAGCTGATGCAGAGGCCATGGAGGGATGTTGCTTACTGGCTTGCTTGCTTCCCCTGGCTTGCTCAGCCTGCTTTCTTATAGAACCCAAGACTACCAGCCCAGGGATGGCACCATCCACAATGGGCCCGCCCCCCTTGATCACTAATTGAGAAGATGCCTTACCGCTGGATCTCATGGAGGCATTTCCTCACCTGAAGCTCCTTTCTCTGTGATAACTCCAGCTTGTGTCAAGTTGACACAAAACCAGCCAGCACACAGGGGTTGAATCCAGGTAGTGAGTCCTGATGGGCAAGCTCCCTTACTTGCTGTGTCATCGTGCCAGCTCAGGTTCATTGATTGCCGTTCCTTGCTTCCTTCGATTTCTTTGGGCGTGTCAGTCCTGTGCTGCCACTTCCTGTTTTTCAGAGTAGCCTCTTAGATCACTAGTTTGAGAGACCTTATTCTTTTCCAGTAGAAACATTGTTCAAAGATGCAAAGCTCTCTGAAGACACAGCTTCCGTTGCATCTCACACGTGTTGACGCTTGTCAGATCCTCATTATTCATGAACCATTCTAAATTTCTCTTGTGATTTCTGCTTTGATCCAGTGATGACTCAGGAAGTTATTTATTCTCCAGACATCCGAGGGTAGTTGCTTGGTCATCTTGTGGATCTCTGCTTGGAGTCCATTCTAGTTGGAAAGTACATTCAATAATTTCAATGAAAAAGGAAATTAATTTGAAGCCCTATGGTACTTCCTAGGGGCTAAACAGGTAGTGTGTACTGATATTAACCATTAGTCACACCAGAGTGATTCTCTACAGTTCAGATTTACTCTTTCCATCGTGCTAGAGATAAGTGTTAAGATCTGCAACTGTAATTTGCACAGTTTGCTATTGCTCCTTTTAATTCTGTCAATGTTTGCTTTAGGTATTTGTAGCTCTGTTATTGAGGGCCTATGAGTTTTTGATTATTTTGTTATTCTCTTCTTGATCTTTGCTATTAAGAAGTGTTCCTTTCCCCTCCCTGGGATTACGTTTTGTTCTAAAATCCACTCTTACCTGAATCTCCACAGTCATTCTGGTTTTCTTTTTTTCAATTTTTTTAAAAAACGTATTATGATCGTGGAGGTGGTGTGTCTACTGGACATGTCTGTCACAGGGCTTGATGGAAGGAGAGATCTCCATACCTGTACTGAGCATCTACCTGTCTCCCTCCCTCCTTCCAAGCAATTAAATAAATAGATTCTCTAGTTCTAGTCAATTATTTCTTCCCTCTTTTTGTATTTCCCTATTTCTGACAATACGTAGAACGAGGTAGGTCTTGTAGTACATAGCCCTGTGTGCTTGGCAATTTTAATTTTGATTTTGAAGTTCATCTGGGGTAAGTTGCTAGGACGTCATGTTTTTATATAGCTACGTGGCACAGCTCTGAACCACATCTACTTGCTAGTGGATGCATATTTGAGTTGCTTCCATTTTTAGGCTTTTGTAGCTAATGCTACTTTCAACTGTCTGTGCTGGGGTTTTTTCCTTTTTTGTGTGTGAGGAAATGTTTTCATTGTTTAATTGTTTTAATTAAATACTTGACTTGCTGGGTGATTTGGGAAGTTTGTTTACCCTTTTGAGGAACTAATAAACTTTCCTTTTTGTTCTTAAATATCTTTTAAATTACGTATGTATATGGGAGAGAGAGATAGTGTAATGTACACAAGAGTGCAGTGCACAGAGGCCAGAGATGTTGCCAGGAGCTGGAGTTACAGGTGACTCTCCCATGTGGATCCTGGGAACTGAACTTGGATCCTCTACAAGAGTGGTACATGCTGTTGACCACTGAGCATCTTACTGGCTGTCCTATGTACATTTCCATTGCTGTGATAAAGTTTATTTTAGCTCATAGTTTACAGTCCATCCTAGCAGGGCAGTCAAGAACTTCAAACAGCTGATCACATTTCAACCACAGTTAAGAAGCAGGGAGAAAATGAATGTGTGAGCTTTGGTGCTCCGCTTACTTCCTCTTGCCTAGGGAATGACACTGCCCACAGTAGGGTGCAGCTCTTACCCCAGTTACCTCAATAAAGACTATCCTCTACAGACATGCCCAACACAGTCCTTCATTGAGAATCTCTTCCTAGGAGTTTGGATCACAACTGAGTTGACTTATCAAGACTTGTCTTAATCTGACCCATTCAGTTAAAGGTCTCTTTAGCAGATTTATTTCCAGTACTGGATTCTCTGGGTGTTTGGCCTTGAGGCTTACTCACAGGTGTGGCTAGACAGTTTGGAATGGCCTCTCTTTTGCTCTTTTCTTTGTGATTCTTAGGTTTCTCTTTTCTGATTTCTGAGATCAAGATTCATTTCTTTTGCACGTGCGCCCTATACCTTGCCCCAAATTCCTGAGTAGGGGGTGCAAGGCTGAGACCTGACCCTTGTAGCTACATGCTTGTCTTATGGTTTCTATTCCTGCACAAACATCATGACCAAGAAGCAAGTTGGGGAGGAAAGGGTTTATTCAGCTTACACTTCCATGCTGCTGTTCATTACGAAAGGAAGTCAGGACTGGAACTCAAGCAGGTCAGGAAGCAGGAGCTGATGCAGAGGCCATGGAGGGATGTAACTTACTGGCTTGCTTCCCCTGGCTTGCTCAGCTTGCTTTTTTATAGAGCCCAGGGATGGCACCACCCACAATGGGCCCTCCCCCCTTGAACACTAATTGAGAAAATGCCTTACCACTGGATCTCATGGAGGCATTTTCTCACCTGAAGCTCCTTTCTCTGTGATAACTCCAGCTTGTGTGAAGTTGACACATAAAACCAGCCAGTACAATGCTTCTCTTCCAAGAACACTCTCTCCTTCCAGGTCTCAGTCAGCTCTCTGTACCTGCTCCATGCAGAATGGTCTAGTGTTTCCACAGGCTACACACTGAGGATAACCTCACACTTCTGATCCTCCCAACTCTGCCTCCTGAGTGCCGAGATTACACGCATGCACCACCAAGGAGGTTTTATGCGGTGCTGGTGATGGAACCCAGGACTTCATGCGTGCTAGGCAATCAACTCTTTTGAGTACTACACCACGCCCCCAAACCCCAAAAGCTCAACTCTCAAGCCTGAACCCTCCTCATGTACAAGAATGCCCCCCTCCACTTCCAGCTGCTTCCCTGCACATTTCATCAGGGAGAAGCTTATTAACAAGTTAATTAACAAGATCTGTAAGCTTTGAAGGGACTTTCTTTCACCAGGCCCCCACCATCCCTGCCTCTCTATGGCTGCCTCTGAGTGGGCCTCCCATGGCGGCCCTTGTGAACAGGCTGCCTGTTGCCTGAGAGTCAGTAGGGCTGGATTGGGCCCCCAGGTCCTCTTTCAGGGGTTGCTGGCCTTCTAGGGGGCTGTCAAACCAATAGGCTATCTGGTCTGTGGGATGATGTATGTATAATCTTTCCATCTTTGAACTTTCGAGGTGGGAGAGACCCCAAGAGAACTCAGAGAGCTATATTTAGACCAGGGCAGGCTGGGATGGGCCACCATGTGGACAGAAGCTAGAAGTATGGGGAAGGATTGTTTGTTAGGATGGCTGCAGGGGGATTGTGAACAGAGAGGGAACACCCTGGGGAATCAGGTGGGCTGTAGCATACTTGTGTTTCCTGTCAAGGTGGTTGTTCCCTAGGCTGAGGGACAGTGGAACAGCAAGTTGAAGGTCAGGAAGGTAGAAGAGGAAGGAGAGATAGTGGCCTTGAAGTCTAGTAGTGTGTCTCAGAAGATCCAGGGCATAAGAAAAAGGGTCCTCCTTATGTAGGGACTTGTTAAGGGGGAAGAAATGGACCTCTGAGGAGTGTCTCAGCAGGGAGTGGGCCTGGGTGATTAAGGACCCTAAGAACAGGAAGGGAATCTGTCAGAAGTAGGAAGACAGGCTTCAGGCTTGGGGCTTTCTTGGGGCTTTCCCCACTGTCTCCGTGTGCAGCCCTTGCTCCAAACTGCCTAGTTTCTGGGGTTTCCTGAGAGGCAGTGTAGAGAACCTCATGTGGGTCTAGGACCTACATATTTTAGTGGTGTTCTTGGGGTGAGAGGTGGGGAACAGACATGGAATAGGGAAACCCTCGTCCTTCTCTGAGCCTCAGTTTACCTCCTGGTAACGGGGGTCTGTGGATTTCTGGCTGGTGGCCTTGCAGGGCCAGGTGGATGGAAAGAAGGGCCTGTGGAGACCCTACCCAGCAGCCTCTACCTCCTTCTTCCCACATCCAGGCACAGAGTTCGAGTACACAGACTCAGAGAGTGAAGTGAAGGTTCCCAAGCAGTCACCTGCTGGGCTGCTGCGGCCCAAGAAAGGGGTTGGGGAGCCAGGCCAGTCTCTGGCTTCGCCGGTACCTGGCACTCGGGCCTCTGGTCCCACCAGCCCAGACAAGGCCAAACTGGCCTCAGAGAAGGGACGCAAAGCCCGGAAGATACGCGGTCCCAAGGAACCTGGCTTTGAGGCGGGGCCAGAGGCCAGTGACGATGACCTGTGGACCCGACGCAGGAGTGAACGCATCTTCTTACACGATGCCTCCGCTGCAGTCCAGGCACCCAGCAACACAGCATCAGCAACCAAGCCTAGCCGCTGTGGCAGGGGCGGTGCCCCAAGCCCACGGAAGGACACTGGGCGAGCCAAGGACAGGAAAGATCCCAGGAAGGTAAGGGCTCAGCACAGGTCCCATGGTCTCCATCCTTGGGGTGTGGCTTTGATATTAGCAGTGTGCCCATAGGAGGTTCCACCATGTTTGGTGTTCATGAGGAACCTTGCTTCCTCTTGCTGTTCCTGACAGAGGGCCTTAGTCTCTCACCCATCATGTAAGAATAATGGTTTAAAATGTGATTAAATACCCAGAGCCCTATGTAAGGTAACTATAACAAAATAGCCAACACAATCAACTTGTAAAGAGAAAAGGTTTCTGGATTTGGTGACTCTTGTCTCTAACCCCAGCACATATTTGATGTGTGTGTGTGTTTGCTGAGGCTGTATATGTGTCTTGGCACATGTGTTGAGGCCAGAGGACAACTGTGTGTACCTGGTTCTAACCTCTCACCCTTATGTGGGTTCTGGTAATCAAACACACGCCACCAGACTTGCATGAAAAGCCCATTTACCTACTGAGCCGTCTCGCCAGCTCCAGTTTCGGTTTTTAGACAGGGTCTCTTGTAGCCCAGGCTGGCCTTGAACTTCTGATTCCTCTACCACTGCCACATGCGTGTTGTAGTCTCGAGGTTTGAAGCAGTTTCCGAGTACAGTGGCTTTCAGCTCAAAGCCTGTAGCAGAGGCATGGGTTGGCAGGGCGTGTGGGTGATACCTTCCGTGACAGTTCGCTGGACACCTAGGTTATTTCCAGATCTTGTTTGGATGTCCCTGTCTGTGAGACATTGATCAGCTCCCACCCCACCTGCAGGGCGGAGTGTCTAGATCTCTGTACTGAGGTGCCCAGGAGGAGGCTGCCTCATTGCAGAGTCCTGGGGAGTCTCACACACATCTACAGGTGACTGGGCAGCAGCTAAGCCATTGTAAATGCCTTTCCAGGAGTATGGCCGCTAGAGCTCATTGGTAAGGTCTTATTGTTCTTCTTGGGTCTTGATGGCACTGAATGAGTCATAAAATAAAGCTGGTCCCTCTATGCCGTGGGGTAGCCCTCAGCAAGGCAGAGCCTCTGCACATGCCAGGGATGCGCAGAGGATATATTCATGACAAGACCTCAGTGAGTCTGTGTTAAACAAAACAAAATATAGAGTGCTTGTCTATATCACTCAGGCCTAGACTCTCCCAGGGAGGGGCTGGGGCATGGCTCAGCGGGAGAGCCCCTGCTTAGAATCCCCCAGTGAGGGGCTGGGGGCATGGCTCAGTGGTAGAGCCCCTGCCTAGAATCCCCCAGGGAGGGGCTGGGGTGTGGTTCAGTGGTAGAGCCCCTGCCTAGAATCCCCCAGTGAGGGGCTGGGGGCGTGGCTCAGTGGTAGAGCCCCTGCCTAGAATCCCCCAGTGAGGGGCTGGGGCGTGGCTCAGTGGGAGAGCCCCTGCCTAGAATCCCCCAGTGAGGGGCTGGGGGCGTGGCTCAGTGGGAGAGCCCCTGCCTCACATGCCCAAAATTCTGAGTTTATGAAGCATCCCTAATACCACAAAACCCAAAAGCTCATCCGTAAATATTTCTGTAGAGTTACCTGGTTATATGTATTTCTGGAAAGTTCTGTAGAGATATAGAGGCTGCCACTAGGAGAGTTGTTGCAGAAACTCACATTTCAGCACTTTTTTGTTTGTTGGTTGGTGCAATAAATCGTATGGTAATGACAGAAATCAGTCGTGAGGGCTGGCAAGATGGCTCAGTGTGTAAAGGCACAGCTCCCAGGCCTGACGATTGATGTCCTGAGTTCAGTCCTTGTGGAAGGAGAGAACTGCCTCTGGCAAGGTATTCTCTAGTCTTCACATGCACAGTTGGCAAAAACCCACATATAAATAAATACAAAGATCTAATAAAATAATAATATATGAATAAAACCTAGAGCACTTGTAGAGAGAGAGGAGTCTCAACCCTGGCTCAGGCGTGGCATGATGAGAGTCCCGTGGGGGTGGGAGGTGCCTCGCTGTCAGGGACCCTGCAAGCCTCATGACTGGCAGGGAAGCAGTCGTGGGAAGTGAAAAATGAAGCTCAGGTTAGCTCCATTTTAGCAGGTTCTGGTTCAAAACTCCCAGAGTCTGACCTCATGGTTTATTTCTCTTACACCTTTTTTTTTTTTTTTTTTTTTTTTTATGTCTATGAGTACACTGTAACTGTCTTCAGACACACCAGAAGAGGGCATCGGATCCCATTACAGATGGTTGTGAGCCACCATGGGGTTGCTGGGAATTGAACTCAGGACCTCCGGAAGAGCAGTCAGTGCTCTTAACCGCTGAGCCATCTCTCCAGCCCTCTCTTACACCTTTAAGCACAATACAACTTTGCAAAGAGATGGCCACGAGACAGTCACCCCAACAAAGCTTTAGGCCTAGATACATCTGAACTCCCTGGCAAAGGAGCAAAGCTCCTGTGACCTTTAAGAACGAGTTCTGTTGTCTGATAAACAGAGCTCAGGGCTAGAGCCCAGGAAGGAAGGACTTGTAACAGCATCCGATGGAGGATACAAAGTCCATGGGACTCTCTCAGAAGCATGGGCTCCATTCACTGAGGCACAGCTCAGGATGAGGGTCTACACGATACCCAGGATAGTGGGGGATCCAGGAAGGCTGTCTCCACAGAATAGCAAAGGATCACGGGTTGTTAAACAGCCAGGACCCCAGCCTTCTGGCGAGAGGGCGTCAGTCATTTTCTTCTGTCGAATTAAACAGGCCTGGGTGTTTACAAGTCTGGATTTTCTAATCCCTTCTGTGAGCTGTGTTTCTTGCCCCCCACCTCCGTGCCATGGTGGCCTGGGCCCTCCATGCCCTTGACGGACAACTCCCTACCTTCTGCTCTCTCCTCTAGAAGAAGAAAGGGAAAGAGACTGGGTCAGCAACCTCACTGCCACCTCCACGGGTTTCTGCCCTGCCTGACTCCAGGGCACCCCACCCAGGAGCCCTGGCAACTGCCAAGCGAAGCAAGGCCAAGGCCAGAGGGAAGGAAGCAAAGAAGGAGGTAAGCTTGCCAGAAGAACTTAAATCAAGGCCGCGCTGGGGCCAGGTCCAGGTGTGGGCAAGCAATGCCCCTAGTCCATTGTCATCGTCCCGCCCCCATACTGGATGTGGGTGTGACAAGCTCCGTTCTCAGCCAGGACTCCAACCTTATTGGCAACCCATATCCTCCAGAACCACTACCTTAAAGACCTGTTCCTCAGCAGAGATCCCCCTGGGTGTGCTAAGGCTTCTTCTGTCTGTCTGTCTGTCTGTCGACAGAGGGCCATGGCATGCCTGGGTGTGCTATCAGCGACTCCCATAACCCCGTTTTAGCTTCAACTTCGTTCTACATGGCTAGAAATCAGCTTCTCTAAGGCGGAGGCCAAGGCGTCTGCTGTGGTAACATGAGGAGAGTACTGAGCACGGAGTACCAGATACTGTGCTAAGTACTTGTGTACTTAACAAGGCTTGGGCTACAGTGTGCATGGCCTTTCGAATTGACCATGGCCCTGGATTTCTTGGGAATGTTCCCAGCATGACAGGATGGCCTGCGCCTCGTGCAAAGCCATCAGTGTGTGTGTGTGTTCTCCCCAGAACCGAGGAAAAGGGGGTGCCGTGAGCAAGCTAATGGAGTGCATGGCAGCAGAGGAAGACTTCGAACCCAACCAGGACTCAAGCTTCTCTGAGGATGAGCACTTGCCCCGTGGGGCCACAGAGAGACCTTTGACCCCAGGTGAGTGTCCCGAGAGGCTTCAGGGGTTCCCCAGAAGTATTTAGATATCAGCCTAGGGTGAGGCGCTGAGGCTGGGGCAGCTCAGCTCTGACCTAGCCAGCCTGTGGTGGGGATGAGGAGGGGTGGACCAGGCCGATGAGATGCTGATCTTGAGGCCCGTCTCCGAAGTAAGGGGCTCAGTGTGCATTTTAATGTAAACCTGGCTGTCTGTGCCGGAGGCAAGCAGGAAGCTGCTGACAGTAAGCCTCAGCTACGGTTGGGACAACATGGGACAGAGACTACTTAGCGCATGATGGGTTAGTTGGGGTGGTGGGTCACGTGAGCAGAAAGAGGTAAGGGCTGATGTTAGGGGTCCACGAAGGAGCTGCAAGATGGGTGGAGTGTGGGTGATCACACGCTTGTGTTTGAGGGCTACAGTTTTGGGGTATTTTAATGATGCCCTGCAGAGGGTACTTGGACCTCAGGGTGTGAGCTAGGAGGAGGGATGGTGGGTATGAATTGTGAGGAGCAGGTTGGAAGAAGAGCTAGGCAATTCCTGCCCTGATGGGGTTGTGGTGTCCTAGTCATTCTGGCAACGGTACAGCTAGTAGCATCCTCACACGTGTGTCTGGATAGCAGCGCTAGCCGCAGCGGGCTTGCTCTCGGGGTGATGGGCTCTGAGGGTCCAGGCCCCAGCACTCTGCCCCGAATGTCGCGAAGTGTGCAGTACAAGGATAAGAGTGGTCCCTAGGGCCCATGGGCGTGGCTGAGACCCAGGTGGTCTCCCTGACTGTGCAGGGCTATGGTTCTGTCCTCTGCCGGCCAAAGCAACCGGTACTGTCAAGCCCACTTGTAAAGTGTGCGGTGCTCCCTCTGCCTGTGAGCATGGCTGAGTGCATGGTAGAGTGGAGAGGTGTTTTTTTCTTCCACTACCAGACTCTGGAGCTGTTTGATTCATGTGCTTGTTACTTATTTACCGTCTGTCTGTCCATCTGTCTATCCATCTGTCCAGCCATCCATCTGTCTATCTATTTTGAGCATCACACAGGCTGAGCCACATCTCCAGCCATTCTAAACAAGTATTTTGGGGGATTCTCGGCAGGGGCTCTACCACTGAGCCACGCCCCCAACCCCTCACTGGGGGATTCTAGGCAGGGGCTCTACCACTGAGCCACGCCCCCAGCCCCTCACTGGGGGATTCTAGGCAGGGGCTCTACCACTGAGCCACGCCCCCAACCCCTCACTGGGGGATTCTAGGCAGGGGCTCTACCACGGAGCTCTGCCCTCGTCCTTCTAACTTTTCAAGATTGAATTTTACTAAGTTGCCTCACTGGCCTTGAGCTCACTGTGTAGATCAGGCTGGCCATGTACCCCACTCTTGCTGTCTTGTGTCATTGGGGTGACAAGCCACTATCACCAGCCCCAGTTGGGTCTTTTTTATGTTTGTCACCGACAGGGACCAGGTATAAAGCCTTATGGAGAAGAAAATAGAGAAAAACTGGGACAGGCAGTCTCTGTGGGGAAGGGGCTCAGGTGAAGAAAAAGAACACCAATCTAGGGCATGGCAGAGGGTCTGGGCTGGGCACAGTGTGAAGCAGGTACCTTTACCATCCATTGCGGGTCTTCTTGGCCCAGGACCTTGAGATGGGAAAGTTTGTTACTCCTGGCTTTTCACTCACCTGAGATCTTCCTAGTTGTTTGTAAAGACCGGGAAGACGGGCTGCCCATCCCCCACCCCGTGTGCAATTGGGACCCAGTGTATAAGGAGACAATATGGAGACAGCCATATACACACACGCCCTGCAACTCTACCTGGACACCCCGGAGGGGGCTTGCGGAGTCCCCAGGAAGGCCTGGGGTGGTCTCCCCATAGACATCCTCTGACTCTGCCTGGCTTCGCTGCCCACCTCTCTGCAGCCCCCCGCTCCTGCATCATTGACAAGGAGGAGCTGAAGGACGGCCTGCGTGTGCTCATCCCTATGGATGACAAGCTGCTGTATGCGGGGCACGTGCAGACTGTGCATTCACCCGACATGTGAGTGATCGCCGTGGGGCTTGCTGACCCAGCCTCCACACCCAAGCCTGGTTCTGCTCCTGGGCCACCTGGGGAAGGTTGCCTCTCACCCTCTCTGAGGTGGTGAGCAACAGTGTCAGGAGTTCTGGGGAGTCACTGAGGGCCAGTAGTTAAGAGTTGTACCAGAATAGACCCTAGCTTCTGTTGGGCAGAGCTAGGCCTCCTGGGGCCCAGCAGGAAGTGGGTGAGGTGTACAGCCCTCCGTTGGAATGAGGGGTCCTGGCTGGGCATACTTTGTAGTCCCTGAATTATATAAATGAGGAAGTTGGATACAGGAAGAGCGAGAACACAATCCATATTTACATAGTAACATATATACATAATATAATATAACATATAACATTAATATATATAATATATAACATAATTACATGTTATTATATATGTTATTATAGATTATATACTTACTATGTACTATATATATTACTTGGGTCTGTTGATTCTAGGTCTATGAAGTAGAGCATCATGGCTGCACAATTGTGTGGCTGATCATGATATGATATAACATGATATTATTAATACGCATATATCCATATTGATATAGTTAACAGACATCTGAACTAAAGGTAAACCCCACGTACCAGGCAGCAGAGCTAACAGTGCTAGGTTGGGGTCGTTGCATTTCCAGAACGGGGTTCTCAGGCCACAACCCTATTGTATATTTGTCCCTGTGCATGCAGATACCGTGTAGTGGTGGAAGGTGAACGTGGAAACCGTCCCCACATCTACTGCCTGGAGCAGCTACTGCAGGAGGCGGTGAGTGGGGGAGGGGGAGGACCCCAAAACCCGGAGGGAGGGGCTCCAAGGCAGTGGCCGGAGCGCCGCTCTTGATCACCTCCTTCCCAGTCACCTTCTGACCCTCAATCTGTACTCTACTAGATTATAGACGTGAGGCCGGCCTCGACACGTTTCCTGCCCCAGGGGACCAGGATCGCCGCCTACTGGAGCCAACAATACCGGTGCCTGTATCCAGGCACGGTGGTCCGAGGTGAGACACCTCTCCCCCCTAGCTCACCTAACTCCTGATAAGTCATTATCAGTTCATCTGGTCAAGGAAACCAGCTCCCAGCTGGCTTAAACCAGCAGACACTGTTGCTGGTTTGTGTAAATAAAATCCAGGGAGGGCTTTCTGGTCTGGCTTGATGCGGACTATTCCGATGAAGTCAGCAGGACTCAGGGTCTTAGTATCTGACCTTGGAATGTGATCTGTAGGCCGGCTACACACCTGCTTCTTGGGAAGGCATCTCGCTTCACACGTATCATCAGAGAATGGCTTACTCTCCTGCTTTCCCACTTTGGTCAGGGGGTGACTGACTTGGCTCATGAAGCCTCCTTGAGGTTACTACAGTTGAGTCCATTGGGCTGGGCCCATTAAAATCCTGTTCCTGTGGCTAAGGAATGAGGCTGGCTTCCCTTCTCCATGGATACTGTATTATAGTGGACAAAGTACCCGGCGGAAAATGTCAGGGCAGGAGGACCTGGTTTGACTTGTCGTCTCAGCAGGCATATTGCTGTTCCGGTCCTTGGGTCTGTTGTTTCTGGGTCTGTGAAGGAGAGCATCGCAGTTGTACAATCATGTAGATGATCATGTTAATAACACGAAATACAATAAACATCATGTTTACCTCATGATAGACAGGAAGCAGAGAGTTTGGGAAGACCACATACCAGGTACAGCCTTGTAAAAGGATGCCTCCAGTGTCCGGCTGCTGCAGTTTGGCCCCACTTCCGAAGGTGCCAACCCCACAGTAGCACCAACAATACTCGGGGCACAGAGTATTCCACACATGGGAAGTCTGGGATGCTGTTGATCACACAGAGAAGACAGAAAACAAATGGGGTGGGGGATGGGCGGATGGTTCAGAGGCTAAGAACGCTTGCTTCCAAATCACGACAGCCCGAGTTCAGATGCCAGCCCCCCTGGGCAACAAGCTGCATCCTTTACGCACTTGAAACTCCAGCTCCACAGGCTGTGAAGACAGGAGGATCAGCAAGGTCTTGCTGCCTTTTAACCTAACAGAAAACGTTAGCTTCTGGTTTCAGGAAGCGACCCTGCCTTGAAAGACTGGGTGGAGAGGGATCGTGGCGGACACCTGATGCCCTCTGCCTGGCCTCTGCACACACACGTGTGCTTGGGCATTCACAGATGTGCGCATACAAACAAATGAATCCATATTTTAAAGCCAAAAGAAAAAATGGGTATAGGGCTGTAGAGATGACTCAGTGGTTGAAGATGCTTACTGCTCTTGCAGAAGACCCAAGTTGGGTTCTCAACATCCACATGGCAGCTCACAAATGTCCGTAACACCAGTTCGGGGAACCTGATGCTGTCTTCTGGCCTCCAGGGACTTCTGCATACACAGGGTACACAAACTCATGCAGGGGCACACACATACACATAAATGAGTAAGTCTTAACAAAGAAATAGAATAGGTACCCTAGAAGATAAATAGTCGGGATATCAGAACAGACAAAGCAGAGACTTGTGCAGTACAAGGCTTAGTCATTCCAAAATCAACCTGCCTGGGGATGTGGGTGTCAGTTGGACCCAAAGGCCAAATACGACACACCCCATGGCTACCTCACATTCTATACACCAGAAGACTGTATACCACTAAGCAACAAGTGTTCAGTATGGTCTGAGCCACGACTGAGCTGAGAAGATACTTCTTTTCCCATCTGTAAATTATTGATCAATCTCCCGAAATAACGTTACTAAAAGTTTGTCTAGGAGTGTGGCATTCTGAGACTTTGTCTTCCAGTACCATGAAGGGCTGGGTGCTCCCCAAGCTGCCTCAGGGGGCCCCTTGGAGTTTTAGGACTGAATCTGGCCAGCATGCTCAGGCTCCCCTTGGTCTTTTCTGTGTGGCACCCTGTCTCCTTCCTGGTTCATCTCTTCATCTTAACAGATCTTTCAGTAGCTTGTTTGTTTGGAGATGTGGGCTCCTGTGGCCCAAGCTAGATTGAAACCTTCCACCCAGACAATGAAGACTTTGAACTTCTGACCCCTCCTGCCTCCAGCTCCCAAGTGCTGGGTGCATGTGCCATCTTACCAAGCTGATGTAGTACCTGGGTTGGAACTGGGGATTTGTGTGTTCATGGCTGGCACTGTGCCAGCTGAGCCATGCCCCAGCCTCTTGTCGTTTTCTGAGAAAGATTCCACGGATGATAAGTTGGTCAAATTCTATGTGTTACCATCTGTTTGTCTACCTTTACTTAGAGATAGTTGAGCTGGGTATAAGTCCCACATTGGAAATAATTTTCCCCTTATTTTTTGTTTTGTTTTGTTTTGTTTTTTGAAACAGGGTTTCTCTGTGTAGTGTGCCCTGGCTGTCCTGGAACTAGCTCTGTAGACTAGGCTGGCCCCAAGCTCACAAAGATCTACTTTTCTCTGCCTCTCAAGTCCTAAGATTAAAGATGTGTGCCTCTGTGCCTAGCTACATTTGCTTTCTGTTTTGAACTTCCAATATTATTTGATAAGTTCACTGCCTTGGAATTCTTAAACCTGGGGGCTAAGGAGATGGCTCAGTGGGTAGTGCAATTTCTGTGCAAGTGTCAAGACTGGAATTCAGATACCCAGTAAATGCCAGGAGAGTCTGTCTGCTTATAATCCCAACATGTGGGAGACAGACCTGGGATCCCCTGAGCAAGCCACTTAGCTCGATTAGCTGAATCAGTGAGGTCTGGGTTCAGTTAAAGAACTTGCCTCAATATATGGGGTGGAGAGAGATCAAGGAAGACACCCAGGGTCAGCTGCTGGCCTCCACTTACACCTGCCTGCGCACACACGCATCAGACACATGCAGTAAAAGCAGTAATTTGTTCATTTTTGTGGGAGACTCATTGCGTTTTTCTCTTTCTTTTGAATCATTTTAATCTTCTTACGGTCTCTGGGTCTGCAGTCCTGTGTGTGTGCGCGCATGAAGTGCAGGCTCGCACAAGTCAAAGGTGTGCATGCGGAGGTCAGGGGATGGTTTGCGGAACTGTGTCCTGCCTGCACCGCGCAGACCCTGGGAATGCAGCTCATGACTTTAGGCTTTTCAGCACAGTTACTTGCCAACCCTTCTTGCCAGGCCTGTCTTTGAACTTTTGATCCTCTGGCCTCAGGCTCTGAGTGCTGGGATTCTAGGCTTGCGCCAATACTCCCTTGAGGGTTGATTTTCAAGGAAGCCTTTGCTGCGTCAGCACATTTGATTTTGAAGAGTCTTACACAGGGTGTTTTGTTCATTTGTTTAGATTCCTTTGGTTCCTTTTCGCCTTCTGTGTCCCCTCCTGGTCTCAGTTGCTTTTCCTCTTCCTCTAATTAGAGATCACCCAGGCATCTTTGTTGATCCTTGGTGAAGAGAGATTGAAGAACCAGTCTGGAGCTCTACATGCTGGTGGGTGGGCAGAAGCTTCTGCTCCAGGATTCCCCAGTACTGGCATGGATAGGTCCTTTCTCAACTGGGTCAGGGCCACAAGGCCCGTGTCTTTGAGGAGTTGGCCTTAGCGCTTGCGTATTAGGAAGGACTGGTGTGTCCCCGTGTTTAGTATTTGGATGTACCCAGTACCTTTCGGTCTGAGGCTGCGCAAATCTTTCTATTCATCCTACTTGTACAAATTTCTTCATTAGGGTCTCCTGTATTGTTGATCTTGACCTTACTCTTATTGACCTTGTTCATTTCCAGAACAGTAAAGCTAAAGCCAAAATCATCTAGACTTGGTCAGGTACTCGGGAGGCTGAGGCAGGAGGATCACAAGGTCAAGGCCAGCCTGGACAACTTAAGTGAGGCCCAGTCTCAACAAATAAAAGTAAGAACAGAGCCTAGGATGTGGCTGGTTGGTAGAACGGTTGTCTGACGTGCACGGGTTCAACTCAGAACCACCGTCAACTGTGACTCTGTTCCAATAGAATGTTCTAGAATGTAGACCTGTGCCTCACTTCCTGTCTTGGCATTCAGAGCGGATGTACTTGGTAAGGCTTTTCAATGTGGCTTTGGGCCTTGTGTATGAGAAAACCCAGAGATGTATGTGGTCATTCATCTGTAACTCCTAGAGTGTAAGAAACAGAGCCAAAAGTGAGAGAGCTGGCTCTCCATCCTTGACCAGTGTGGCTCTCTCTCTCTTTCTCTCTCTCTCTCTCTTTTTTTTTTTTTGAGACAGGGTTTCTCTGTGTAGCCCTGGCTGTCCTGGAACTCACTCTGTAGACCAGGTTGGCCTCGAACTCAGAAATCCACCTGCCTCTGCCTCCCGAGTGCTGGGATTAAAGGCGTGCGCCACCACTGCCCAGTGTGGCTCTTAACTCCCACACTTGCACACATGTGTATACACCCCAGGGTCCTCGAAGGCTATGCCTCTGGTGGCCTGGGCTGTAGTCCCAGGAGCCTCCCTGACCTGCCCTTCTCCTCAGGGCTGCTGGACCTGGAAGACGACGGAGACCTGATCACCGTGGAGTTTGATGACGGAGACACGGGCAGGATCCCCCTCTCACACATCCGCCTCTTGCCGCCTGACTATAAGATCCAATGTGAGTGAGGAACCTATGGCATGGGGGAGAAAAGGGGGGTCCTTGAAAACCCGACTGGGACCCACACACCTAGGCTCTTGCCTGGCTACCCGGCAGCACATACTGCCTGCCCAGTGCTGCCTGGGTTCCCTCCAAATATCTCTGGGCTCAGGTTGGCATTTGGTTCTCTCTTCTTTATTTTTTCTCTTCTTTGTACAAGCTAGATAAGAACTCTACCACTGAGTCACATCCCAGCCCCTCACTGGGGGATTCTAGGCAGGGGCTCTACCACTGAGCCACGCCCCCAGCCCCTCACTGGGGGATTCTAGGCAGGGGCTCTACCACTGAGCTTCAGTTCCAGCACTGAAGGATTCTAGGCCCTATTGCTGAGCTCCATAACCTGGGTTAACTGCAGGTTATCCCACCTGTAAGCAAGAAGCCTGGATCAGTAAGTAACACCTGAGACACTGTCCCTCTGTCCTGAAGGTGCTGAGCCCTCCCCAGCACTCCTAGTGCCCAGTGCAAAACGCCGTAGCAGGAAGACCAGCAAAGACACAGGGGAAGTCAAAGAAGGGGCTGCCACAGGGCCTCAGGAAGCTACAGGGGGCAAGGCTCGAGGGCGAGGGCGGAAACCTAGCACCAAAGCCAAGGCTGGTAAGTTTTCCCTGGCCTAGGATGTGCGGGGCTGAGACCGACCACTGTGGGAATTGGATGCTGGGGCTTGGGGCTTCCCGTAAATGACTTACAAGAATTCTGTGCCGCTGGGCAGTTTTGTATGATTCACTTCATGATTAAAGGCATAGGAGAACATTCAAAGGACCTCCCCAGGGGCTTTCACAGGGAGGGACTTTGCCCTCAGGTTCCTACTGAGGTTTCCACAAGGCCCTTTCTGACTAGCAGGAGGTTTTACCTTTCTCCCAGCATTCCCTACTCTTGACCTCCAGTTGTGACCTCTCTATCAGACAGAACTGTCGTCCTGGAGGAAGGGGCTGCCACCAATGAGGTCCCCGGTGCTCCCTTGGCCCTGGAACCTGTCAGCACTCCAAATTCTAAGAAGAGTACCCCAGAACCAGTGGACAAGCGGGCCCGGGCCCCCAAAGCACGTTCAGGCTCTACACAGCCCAGCCCCGTTCCACCCACCTTCTCTAGCTGCCCAGCTCCTGAGCCCTTTGGGGAGCTTCCAACGCCCGCTACAACCCCACTCGTCACCATGCCAGTCACCATGCCTGCCACTCGCCCCAAACCCAAGAAGGCTCGGGCCCCCGAGGGGTCAGGTGCCAAAGGTCCCCGGAGGCCAGGGGAAGATGACGAACTACTTGTCAAACTGGACCACGAAGGGGTCATGTCTCCCAAAAGCAAGAAGGCCAAAGAGGCCCTCCTCCTGCGGGAAGATCAAGGGCCTGGGGGTTGGCCAGAGTCCACAGGCTTGCTCAGCCTGAGCAGCTACTCACCAGCTGTTGGCAACAGTGAGCCCAAGGCCACCTGGCCCAAGGGTCTAGATGGAGACCTCACTCAGGAGCCCGGGCCGGGGCTTCCTTTAGAAGATCACAGCAATTCCAAAAGCCCAGACAAGGCCCAGGCTGAACAAGATGGGGCAGAGGAGTCAGAGACCACTTCCAGCAGTAGCAGCAGCAGCAGCAGCAGCAGCAGTAGCAGCAGCAGCAGCAGTAGCAGCAGCAGCAGCAGCGGTTCGGAGACAGAAGGCGAGGAGGATGCTGAGAAGAACAGGGAGGACAGCCGGGGTGCAGGGGGCCGGACCTGCAGTGCTGCCAGCTCGAGGGCCTCTTCTCCTGCCTCCTCCTCCTCCTCCTCTTCTTCTTCCTCCTCATCTTCTTCATCCTCTTCCTCTTCCTCCTCCTCTTCCTCCTCCTCTTCTTCCTCCTCCTCTTCCTCTTCCTCCTCTTCCTCCTCCTCTTCCTCTTCCACCACAGACGAGGACTCTTCTTGCAGCTCAGATGACGAAGCAGCCCCTGCACCTGCAGCTGGTCCCTCCACGCAGCCAGCGCTCCCCACTAAGGTATCTAAGCCACCTAGCAAGGCACGATCCTCAGCTCACTCCCCAGGCAAGAAGGCGCCTCCCGCCACCCAGCCACCACCCCAGCTCCCACCCCAGCCCCAGCAGACGCTTCAGCCCAAGACCCAGGCTGCAGCCGGGGCCAAGAGCCGACCGAAGAAGAGAGAAGGCGTACACCTGCCTACCACCAAGGAGCTGGCCAAGCGGCAACGTCTGCCATCTGTGGAGAACAGGCCTAAGATCGCTGCCTTCCTACCCGCCCGGCAGCTTTGGAAGTGGTTTGGCAAGCCCACCCAGGTAAAGTTCCTGGAAGAGAATCATGGGGTAAGGGGGTCCTGCGTTCCAAAATTAATTCTTTTAATCCCAGAGTCCACGTCCTGGATAGCGTGGCCCTGCCCTCCTATTTCACAACTTTCATTTTGAAGCTCAAATATGGACCCTTCAGGGACCCACACAGGCCCTCCTATGATGTTCAAACCAGAAAGAGAGGCCTTTCCAGAGCCCTCAGCAGCCAGCCTGCTTGTCCTCTCACCCTGCCTGTGAACCTCGAGTTCCGAACCCTGAAGCGACCAGAGTGAACACCTTTTCCCCGGCTTGTACCCTGTGTAGGCTCTGAGCAAGCAGCCCATGTGTGGTGGGCCAGGAGTCGTAGGTCCTACCTCTGCCCCGACAGTTGGGGATGGTCTTCCAGAAGCCACTTCTAAGCACCCCCACTCCACAGTCTATGCAAAAAGTACACATACATGTACACACATGTACACACGCCTGCTCATGCAGACTGGCACCAAGTCCACACGTGCGTGCACGTTCAAGCACACACGTGCGTGCACGCTGCTACGAGGAATTGAAGAATGCTAACTCCCATCCCCAGCCCCCCACCAGCCACACACGGCAGTGTTCTGAATACTCCATCCACTGTAGTGGCGCCCGCCATGTTGGATGTTGTAAAACCCTGAAGAAAGTGGTCCTTGGCTGGAGGACGTAGGCAGGGCGGGT
This sequence comes from Uromys caudimaculatus, assembly GCA_028551405.1. NCBI lineage: Eukaryota > Metazoa > Chordata > Mammalia > Rodentia > Muridae > Uromys > Uromys caudimaculatus. The sequence goes on from CM052721.1 coordinate 9,637,018, forward strand.
CCTGAGGTTCTATCTGTTATGCTCATCATTTCTTGTCTCCTGGTCAGCTGGGAACAGGGGTTTTACCCAAGCGCACAGTGTCAAATAATCCTGAATTAGACCTGGGAAAGCATGAGCCAAAGTAAATCTTCCCTCTTTTTTAAAGTTTTCTTGCTGGGAGAGGTGGTAGCACACTCCTTTTATCCCAGCACTCGGAGGGAGGCAGAAGCAGGCAGATCTCTGAGTTCAAGGCCGGCCTGGTCTACAGATCGAGTTCCAGGACAGCCAGGGCTACACAGAGAAACCCTGTCTCAAAATAACAAAAAAAAAATTTTTTTTTTTTGTTTAATCTATCAGGTATTTGGCTAGTAATGAGCAAAGTAATTGTAAATAGACCATAGAGACGTGAACACATTACATAGGGACACACAGGAATAGTCATACGTGTCCACTTACACATGCATGCAGTATGTATGGGATGAGGCACACATGTATGTACACTTCTCAGCTTAGGGTATTGTCAGTAGCTGTTCTGGAAGCTTCTGTGTGGACGGATACAGCCCTCCTGGTCAGCAGTCCACCCCATACCTGGGGGTAGAAAGATGTAGAGCTCCAATACTGAGCTTCCTCTCACAGTAACAAAATTCCCTCTGTGTAGCTGAAGACGAACTTGAGTTTCTGATCCTCCTGCATGCTGGGATTATAGCCATGTGCTACCATGTCCTCTTCATGACATCCTGAGGACGGAAGCCAGGGCTCCCTGTGTGCTCAGTGAGCCCGGCACCAGTCCTAGACTCCATTGCTTTAGTCTCTGGGCACGTGCTGGGTGTCACAGTGAAGAAGCCTACGTGGGAATAAACTGCTCATAGCATGTCCGGGCAGCATAGAAAAGGAGGGAGAGTGTCCCAGGCCTTGAATTCCCTTGAGGGCGTTCCTTAATGACCTACTGACCTCACAAGCCCCGCCCTTCTGCTTCCTGGCCTCTTCCCAGTCACTCCATCCTGGGCAGCCAAGGCCTGGAGCCTCCGGAGGCCAGTCATTAACTGACCCTCAGTAGTCAGGCTCACCTGTATGGTTTCCTATCCACGGGCCCATCCTGGGCTTGCTCTTAGCCTCCACGTGCCTAGGCCAGAGTCCCTAGGCTGTATGACCAGCTCTGACGGGGTGCCCCATTGGTTGGACCCCCTTTTCTGCCAAGTTGTGCCTACTCTAGCAGAGTTAGGAGTTGGGGATTAACAGTGACAGGTTTGGGGGTACCTGGTGGCCCCTCTCAGTGTTTGAGGAGATCCTGGCTCTTGTGTGCTATCAGCTCCTAGGTTCAGTGAGGCTGGAGAGGTGGGGGTACAGTAATGTCAGAATCAGGTCTGTTTCAGAAGGGGGTGTTTTCTTTGTCCCCTCCCCCTCCCCTCTTTTCCTGCCTCCTCTCCCCTCCCCCAGCCCCCCACATTTTCAATGGCATCTTGAGTTCCAGGTTAGGTAAGAGATTCAGTCTCAAAAAAATAAGGTGGAGCCATGAATGTGGCTGTGTCTTTAATCCCAGCATTCAGCGGGCTGAGGCTGGAGGATCTCTGTGAGTTCAAGGCCAGCCTGGTCTACTTAGTGAGTTCCAGGACAGCCAGGGCTACATAGTGAGACCCTGTCTCCAAGAAAGAAAGAAGGCCCAAGGACTGGAGAAATGGCTCAGAAGTTACTAGAGCACTGGACCAGAGTTTGAATCCCAGCACCTACATTGGTGGCTCACAAATGCCTGTACGCTTTAGTTCCAAAAGATCTGAAACCTTTCTCCTGCCTCTGTGGGCGTCTACACACTCATATGCACATACACTCACAAAAACACACAAACTAAGATGGAGAGCGGTAACGAAATATACCTATGGCTGCCACATGCAAGCATTTGCACACACGTACATCTGCATGTCCGTACATTGCACGTGTGTGTGTACACACACACATACACTCCTTCTTGTTGCTATGAGAAATGACTTGATCAACTTATGAAAAAGAAAGGTTTGTTTTGGCTCATTGTTTCCACCTACTATGTGCTGGTTCTGGCTCCATCGCTTGGGCCTCTGCTAACGCAGGAGCACATGGTGCAGAAACAGAGAGAGGAACGAGCCAGAGGCCTGATAGCTCCTTTTAAGACCACACCTCCAGTGACCTGCTTACTCTTGTCAGACACCAGCTCTGAACTCTGTTCCACTCCCTCAGTAGCAGCACCAGCTGGTCATTACGCAGTGTGAACTCAGGGGTAGGTGGGAGCGCTTCCAAACTCAAGCTAATCCCTTCCATGCAGACCCCTGGGATTGATGGCAGGTGACTTAGGTCCAGGGATTGAGGATCCAGATCTGCCCAGACAGTGCCTGGTGGGCTGCCTCACCTTTGACTCTGTGGGTTCGGGCACAGTGCTGGGCTCTAGTCCTGATTATCGCATCCCACAGCGGCGAGGCATGAAAGGCAAGGCCCGCAAGCTCTTCTACAAGGCTATCGTCCGAGGCAAAGAGATGATCCGAATCGGCGACTGTGCGGTGTTCCTGTCTGCTGGCCGCCCCAACTTGCCCTATATTGGCCGGATCCAGAGCATGTGGGAGTCCTGGGGCAACAACATGGTGGTTCGAGTCAAGTGGTTCTACCATCCGGAGGAGACCAGCCCAGGCAAGCAGTTCCATGAGGGCCAGGTGAGTTTCCCTGCTGGTGTTTCATTTCTGTTGATATGATAAAATACTCTGACCGAAAGCAACCTAGGGGAGTAGGGGTTTTCTTTTAGCTGACAGTTCTTTGTTATATAGTTCAGCTCTCAGGGAAGTCACAGTGGCAAGAGCATGAGACAGCTGGTCACAGCCACAGTCAGGAGCAGAGAGGAGTACATATATGCTTAGTGCTCAGCTTGCTTCCTCTACTCCTGTAGTCCAGGAATCCCTGTGCAGGGAATAGAGCCGCCCACAGTGGGCTGGGTCTTCTCGCCTTAATTAACAAAATCAAGATAATCCCCATCTGATGTACCCACAACCCAGCCCGACTTAGCGCCTTTATTGAGACTCTTCCCAGATAATTCTAGGTTTGTATCAAATTGACAATTAAAACCCATCACATCATTTGAGGCTGGGCATGCTGGGAACAGTGGCCCTACAAGTGGGAAGGTGGAGTCCAGGGAGTTTGTGTAGTAGGCCTGGGATCTCAGATGGGAGGAAAACAAAGCTCAGACTTATCCTCATCCATCCCTCTCTCAGCACTGGGACCAGAAGTCAGGGCACAGCCTCCCTGCAGCCCTGCGGGCCTCCAGTCAGAGGAAGGACTTTATGGAGGTATGAAACAGCAGTGGGCTCTCGGTGCTGGGTGCAAGCTCCGTCTAGATGGGGTGGGCTTCAAGCTCTCTCTTGCTCGCTCGCTCACTCACTAGTCTGTGGCTCTGGGCTACTGGAGTCCCTGTCTTCATCCCACCTGCTCACCGAATCTGCCTTTGGCCCAGTGCCTCCTGGTGCCCCTTCCTTTATGTGTCTTGCTCTGGCATGTATAGGCACATCTGTTCATCTTTTCTTCTGTTGTTTCTCTCATTTTTATTTCTTTTCTGCGTGTCTGCATACACACACTTTGTACCTGCGGTGGTGAGTGTGCATGCCAATGTGACTGGAGGTTCACTGTCGACATTGGGAGACTTCCTGAGACCAAACCCAGAGCTCACTGATATGGCTGGTCTTACTAGCCAGCTTGCTCCAGAGGTCCCCTCTCTCTTCCAAGGCTGAAATTTCAGGCAGGCTACCACACCCATCTGCTACTTACATGGATGGGTTCTGGGGATCTGTACGTTCTTACCTGTGGGTATCCTGTCTTCCCTTGCTATCTGTTTCCCTCCATCTCTCTTGGTCTCTCTCTGTCATTGTCTCTCCATCTCTTGCTTGTCTCTCTTTGTTCCTGTCTGTCTCTCCATCGCTCCATCTCTGTCTTCATGTCTCTGCCCTTGAGGCATCCCCTGGGGTCTCCCTGATCCAGGAGGGTTCCCTCCAGTCCCTAACACCCACACTCTGCCCTTGCAGCGCGCCCTGTACCAGTCCTCCCACGTGGATGAGAACGATGTTCAGACAGTGTCCCACAAGTGCCTGGTGGTGGGCCTGGAGCAGTATGAACAGATGCTGAAGACCAAGAAATACCAGGACAGCGAGGGCCTCTACTACCTCGCGGGCACCTATGAGCCCACCACAGGCATGATCTTCTCTACAGATGGCGTGCCTGTGCTCTGCTGAGTGCCGCCCACCCAGCGGGGCCCACAGAGACCCCCCCCCTCCCCACCACTGCCATGGCGTGGGACCACGTGTGTTGTGTGCATGCCAGTGTGCTCGTGGGCGTGTGCATGTGGCCAGGTGGACGCCCCAGGCAAGTGCGAGTGTGTACATGTGTGTGCCCGTATGCATGCACGTGTGTGCGCACATGTGCACACATTTCCAGACCCTTTCTGGTCATCCCCTGGTGCCCTCATGCTGAGACACCCCCCCCCCCCCACTTCAGCTATCAGGGTCCGGCTCTGCTGTCCCCTCAGGGTCACCTCAGCGAGGACTTCCCTCCAGCACTTTGTATGCGCTTGGTGAGGCTGCCCTCTGAGCTCTGGGCCTGTGTAGACTCTTTGATTCTGTGGATGGGGTAAGGGAGAGTTCTATGGACCCAAGCTGATATTTGGTATAGAGTTCAGCCACACCCAGCACGGAGCCCATCCAAGACCTCCTACCATGGGCCGGGAGGGCCCCAACGCGCCAGCTTCACCAATCACACCCGGGCATCTGGGCATGCACATGCCCGGCCTCCACCCTCTCAGGACAGCCTGGACTTGGGGAACAAGGCAGGGGAGGACAGCCCAGGAGCATCACCATACCCCGTGGGCTCCCCCAGCCCAGACCCTTACACTACAGAAATCCCCAATGGTGCTGAAATCCGCGCCTACGCCCGGCACGGCCCGCCCGGCCCCTCCACCAGGAGGATCCGAAAGGTTACCTGTACAGTTTACTGTAGCCTGCCCCTGTATCATACACCTTTAAATGGAGTCAACTTTTTAATTATATATATAAAGATAAATATATATAAATATATATATATAAACTTTTTAAAACTGTGAAAAATAGCTATGAAATTATAAAAAAAAAACACATTCTGACGTGCAGAATATTATTTTTTATTTCCTGTTAGGTCGTGAATGTCTAGCACCGGCTTCATGCCTCCCCCCCCACTCCCCTGTACCCTCACCCCTGCCCATGTGTACTCTCTGTGCCCCCAAATGGATGAGAGATGGAAATAGAAAGAGGGGACCCGAGCCCAGCCCCCAGCTCAGCCCGAAGCACTTAACCAGTCCCCCTGTGCCTGCCAGACCCCAGTGGGGTCCCCGGAGGCTTTGAGCAGACAATCTTGAAGGAAGGAAAAGCCAGATTTCGATTTTGTTTTTTCTTTTCTTTTTGGGGTGGGGGGTACTTACTGTTTCCTGATTTTTTTTTTTTTTTAAGTTTCTTTTGGAATTTTGTTTGTTGGCAAATTCTGTGTGATCTTTTTTCATAAAAAAAAAAAAAAGGAAAAAGAGAAAAGAAAAAATTTAATTGGAAAAATACTATGTCTTTGGAGTGGCTTATTTTGGGGTCCTGGGATGGCAGAATTGGTGCGGGGACCTTGTTCTGGAGCACCCAGAGATGGAGAGAGGCTGGAGCCACACAACACTGGTTTTCAGTGACAGGAGCCCCACATGCTGGGGAATGGGCGGCAAAATTGAGAATGCAGTCTGCAGCTGCTGTACTGGGCACAGAGATGAACTTGGTCCAGCATTTCAGAAAGTTCTCGAAGGCAGAGTGGTCTGTCTTGTCTAAAATTCAACAGCTAGGGCCCAAAGAGATGATGGCTCAGTAGTTCTGAGTGCTTATTGCCCTTGCAGAAGATCTGGGTTCAGTACCCAGCACCCACATGGCAGCTTACAACCACATGTAACTCCGGTCCCAAGGATATGATGTGGTCTTCTGACCAGGTTTCATGTAGTGCAGACATACATGCAGGCAAAACACATACATCTAAAACCTTTTCAGAGCTACAGGATGGAGAAGTCAGTAGAATGCCTGCCTGAGTCCCATACCCAGAAAACACACGAGCAAACGGGCATGGCTGTGCCCTCGGGAGCCCAGTGCTGAGTAGCCAGTCCTGCCAAATAGCAAGCCCCAGGTCAGTGCAAACCTGTCAGAGTGGGTGGTGCGTGAGGGTTGACACCTCAAGATGCTCGCTGGCCTCCACATAAGGTCAAGCCCACATCTGGAAGGGTCAGGGTCACACACCTGTGTCTGGGTGGGGACTAGTTTGGGGCCTGTGGAGTTGGATTGCAGGAACCGCCAGCCGCAAGTGTAAATCCTCACAGATAGACAGGGTGGGGGTTGGCAACAAGTGGTAACGTGGGAAGACGGAGCTAGAGATCGTTGGGGAAACAGTGAAGTGGGTGGGAAGAGTTGCACTGTTGTCATCTAGTGTCCACCTGTGGCATCACCACAGCCTTGGTCTTGATTAATCAGGGCTGCCCAACTGGGACCCTCAAGGGTAGCATAGCCAAGTGGGCCCCGAGGCTACAGGAGTTACGGGGCCCTCCTCCAAGTCCCCATTTTCTGATTCCATTCTTTGGGGATGCAGAGCAGGGAAAGGGTTCTCTGGACTCGGGGAGGCAGCTCAGTGAGGAAGAATGTAGAATATACGAACAGGAGGACTGAGTTTGAATCCACCGAACTCTCTTCAAGAAATGAGTATGGCCAGCCGGGGTGGAAACAGGTGGATTCCAGGGGCTTCCTGGCCAGCCAGTCTAGCCTAAATGTTGAGGAGCAGGTTTGGTGAGACAAGAAAGGCAGAGGAGGGTGTAATAATAATGGACACTGGATGTCTTCTGTGTGCACACACACACACACACACACACACACACACCCCACACATCAACCCCCCCACCCCAATACACACACACCACACCACACAGCAACACCACACACACACACACAGAGAGAGAGAGAGAGAGAGAGAGAGAGAGAGAGAGAGAGAGAGAGAGAGAGAGAGAGAGAATGTCACCATGTCACCAGAACTGGAGACTGTAACGGGAAGAATTCCATTCCTGGCTTTGAGTAGCCTGACTCCCAGCACGAGGGGTAGAGCCGGGATCAATACAATCCCCCTTTTGACCTCTTCTTCCTGTGAGCCAGATGCATATATTCCTCCGTCCTCATGGGGGTCAGTGGTCATTAACGCCAGTGCAAGCCTCAGATGCTCAGTAACAGGCACAAGAGCAGGCTCCTGACCAAGCATCAGTTCTAAAAACAAGCTCAGGACAAGCGGGTTGTCTCATAGGTGGGACCACAAACGTCTCAGCATTGTGGGGAAGACTTATCCGTCAGGACTCCATTTTAATCTCCCCATCCTGCCCCAGTGGCTCACTTCCCAGCCCTCCCCCAACAAACACCTCCTCAGGGACAGCGGTGGGCAGTCTCTGCCATCTTTAATGGCCAGTGCGGTAGTCAGAGAACACACAGGTAGACAGGACACAGCAGGGATTGGTACAGGGTGGTCACAGCTGGGGCCGGAGTGTGTGGAGAGGCAAGTGTCCTCTTTGGCAGGAGGTCCTACAGGCAATCCTGGCACCCACGACTCCGTTCCTCACCTTGCACCTACTTGCCAGGGTTTCGAGTGTGTTGTGTCATTACTTGACTCTCAGTGGACGGGAGTGGGGCAGCCTAGGTCACGAGTGGATCTCAGCTGTCCCTGTATTATGGATAAGTTGAATGGAGCCAGAAGGAAACGGGACATCCCTGTTAGGCGTGGCCCTTAGCCTGTGCTCTAAGGGGGGGGGGTGCGTGGGTGAAGTCCTCCATCTAAGGTGGGTACCCCCAGGTCAGCTGTTGCTATGACTACAGGAGGCTTGTGTAGTAGACCTAGGAATGAGTTTTCCAGACTTTATGCTTTATGTGTGTGGGAGTGGGGGAGGGTTGTGAAGAAGGTCTAAGAACAAGGGGACAGAATAGGGTTGGGGACCTTCCTCCGAGATATGTAGTACAAGGAGGTGCCCCCTGTCCACTAAATGAAAACTACATTGAAGACCATGGGACCCCACAGTGGGGTCACAGTGAAGGGAGCCAACTCAGACTGTGGTCAGCTATTCTGAGTGACTTTGAGGCTGAATAACCCCACCATGATGGTGTGGCAAATGTTGAGTCTCTGGACATAAAGGGTGAAGGGCAGGTGTCTGAGCAAACACAGGACACAGGGAGGCGGTGCCCTGGGCTCTGAAGACATGCTCCACCTGCAGTGCACAACTGGGACAAGGTGGCAAGGTGGCATTAGTGGCTTAGGAGGCGGCCAGGACCCCGCAGGCACTGAGGCAGGGGTGGGAGGGTCCTCAGGCCTTGGGGTAACTGGCCCAAGCAGCTCTGCCTGGGCAGGGGGCAGGATCGGTTGGGCCTCGCTCAGGGGCCGACAGGGATGGATTCGTTGGCGGTGGCAGTTTCGAAGCAGCTGCTGTGGGCATCACGGGTGAGGCTGTAGGTGCAGTAGGCCACAGCAGAGCCCAGGGTCAGCCCCGACATATAGGACACAGTCATGGTGTTTCCTGTGGACAAGAGTGATCTGAGTAGGGCAAAGAACAGCTGCGGGGGTTGAGGTTGCACTGCATTAGACAATCTGTGGCCATGGCTTCTCATGTGTGCACTGTGGTGACAACTGCCAGGGCTCGAGAGCCTGTGCTTTACCACTGAGCCACGCCCCCAGCCCCTCACTGGGGGATTCTAGGCAGGGGCTCTACCACTGAGCCACGCCCCCAGCCCCTCACTGGGGGATTCTAGGCAGGGGCTCTACCACTGAGCCACACCCCAGCCCCTCACTGGGGGATTCTAGGCAGGGGCTCTACCACTGAGCCACGCTCCCAGCCCCTCCCTGGGGCATTCTAGGCAGGGGCTCTACCACTGAGCCACGCCCCCAGCCCCTCACTGGGGGATTCTAGGCAGGGGCTCTACTACTGAGCCACGTCCCCAGCCCCTCACTGGGGCATTCTAGGCAGGGGCTCTACCACTGAGCCACATGCCTCAGGACTTTTGCACACATGGCTCCCTCTGCTTGGATGCCGTTCCTTGCAGCTTCCTGTACCTGTCTCCATCATTTCTTCCTCCAGGATTTTGCTCAAAAGCCATCTTCTCAGTAAAGTCTTGCAAGATCGTTCTCTTTACATCATGGCCCCCCAGTCCTTGCATTTGCCCTAATTTCTCAGACTAATAGCCCCTACGACTTACCACCGTGAAACATCACATCTGTCTGTTCTCTCTCTGTTTATCGGCCATCTCTCTCTCTCAGAACTGTAACCCCGCAAACGTGGGCAGTTCATGTCCTTGCTGCTTAGGAGAGTGCTAGGTACACAGGCTCCCCAACTAGCAGTAGAGTAAGTGAATGAGTGAATGAAGAAATTACTTACAGATATCCTTACACCTACAACTCCCTGTCACTCAACCCTTGGGACCAATATGTTTTCTCACTCCCTGGCTGCCCTTGGCTGGCTTCTCCTTGCTCAGTTTCTCAGGCCTCAGTTTCTTTGCTAGAGGGGCAGACGTCTGTCAAGAGGAATCCCCGAGTGTCCGTCAAGCCGGTGGGTCTTACCTGCCAGCTCCCGTTGCTTGGGGCTCACTTTCCCAGCTGCCAGGATCATGGGCACACTGCCAAAGTAACCATTGCTAATGCCCATGAGCAGCGAGAAGACACAGGGCCAGGCAGGGTGGCGGAGGGCAGGCATGCCACTGGGGTACACACACAGGATGAAGAGGGGGATGAAGACCACACGCAGGCAAGAGCAGGCAAGCAGGTGCGTGCCCCGCCAGTCCACGGGTAGGGCTGCCAGGATCTGCAGAGAGCAAAGAGTCTGGGATGACCCACCTAGCCATGAGCCTGTCTCTCCAGCAGGCCCTCCAGCTACAGCCTGTCCCCAGACAGCCTTACAAGGGCCACCAAATCTCATATACCCCCCCTTTCAGGACTGGTGATAGAAGGTGAAACCCGGAATATGCTAGACAAGCACTCTAATGGTGAGCCGTGCCTCTGGCTCCTCACCCCCAGCCCCTCCCTAAGGGATTCTAGCAGGTGCTCTACCACTGAGCCACGCCCCCAGCCCCTCCCTGGGGGATTCTAGGCAGGGGCTCTACCACTGAGCCATGCCCCCAGCCCCTCCCTGGGGGATTCTAGGCAGGGGCTCTACCACTGAGCCACACCGCAGCCCCTCACTGGGGGATTCTAGGCAGGGGCTCTACCACTGAGCCACGCCCCCAGCCCCTCCCTGGGGGATTCTAGGCAGGTGTTCTACCACTGAGCCACACCCCAGCCCCTCCCTGGGGGATTCTAGGCAGGTGCTATACCACTGAGCCACGCCCCCAGCCCCTCACTGGGGGATTCTAGGCAGGGGCTCTACCACTGAGCCACACCCCAGCCCCTCCCTGGGGGATTCTAGGCAGGGGCTCTACCACTGAGCCACGCCCCCAGCCCCTCACTGGGGGAGTCTAGGCAGGGGCTCTACCACTGAGCCATACCCCCAACTCCTCACTGGGGGATTCTAGGCAGGTGCTCTACCACTGAGCCACACCCCAGCCCCTCACTGGGGGATTCCAGAGCACTCCCGGTGAGGGGCTCATCAGTGGTAGAATGCTTGCCCAACAAGGCCAAGGACCTGGGTCCACCCTGCAGACTCCATAAAGCACAGTAACAGCAAACTGACTGCAAAGAGACTTAAGTCACCTGAGCTGCAGGGAGGCTAGGGTGCCCACTCCAGCCCTGAACACCAAGCCCATCTACTTGTGTGACAGACATGCTGCCCAGCTAGCAGCCTGTGCCTGTGTCATCCTCAGACAGATCCGCTAGTGACTGCGAAGCAAGAGCATTGGGATTGATTCTAGCCTGAAACGCAGTTGATGCCAGAGAGAACAGGCAGGGGTTATACTCCACAGGACAGTATTAGAGATGGTGACACCCATGGCTACCATTCTTCCCACCTGGAACTCACGCGTACCCTCGGCCTGGCATTGCTCCAGGAAGACCAGAGCCTTCCTGGGGTTCCCCAAAGCCACCCTGTGGCTCACCTTGCCCACAAAGTCTGACAGGTTGAACACGGCCATGACCAGGATGGGCAGCCACTCGCCCAGCACGCAGTGGCGGATCTCGGACTCCAGACCGGGAAACAGACACAGTGTAATGAAGTAGGTCACCGCAATGGACAGCATGTCGGCCCAGATGACCCGCGCCACGACGTAGCGGTGCAGCAGCAGGGCTGGGAGGAATTGAGGTGTGTTAGAAGCTGGTGCTCCTGGGGCCCCTGCTGCCTCAGCCTGGGCGACAGCCGCAGATGCCATCATGCCCCACTTACCTCTGAAGGTGGGCCAGCTCCGTTTGACTCGTGGCCGAGGTACATCAAAACGCATGTAGACCCCACTGTTGCTGTGGGTCACCTCATGGGCCGGGCTGTCCTTCGGAGACCTGCTGCTGGACAGGGCTGGAGTTTGGTGCTCCTGGGTAGAAAGGGATGCTGGGAGTTTTGGGCCAGGTACCCAGGGCAAATGGTGGAGCCACAGTCAGCTAGACATTCAGTTAGCACCTACTATGCACACTTCCTTATCAAGCGACAATATTTACCTGCCCTGCTTCCCTCTGCCCAGCCTTAAGTCACAGATAGCTGGACTGGAGAGATGGCTCAGTGGTTAAGAGCACTGACTGCTCTTGTAGAGGTCTTGAGTTCAAGTCCCAGCAATCACATGGTGGCTCACAGCCATCTATAATGGGACCCAATGCCCTCTTCTGTTGTGTCTGAGGATGTACTCATATACATAAAATAAATAAAAACTTAAAAAAAAAAACTTAAAAAAAAATCACAGACAGCAGCTTCCTCTGGGTGGGATGGGGTGTAAGGGTAATGCAGGATGTGACCACTAGAGGGCGCTCTAGCTTTCCAGAACTGCAGATTGGCTAACCCAGGCTAAAGATACTCAAGGAGTTGGTATTAAGAGGCTACCCTTGAAGCAGTGATCTGTGTTGGGGTCCTCACAGAGAGGCACCCCTGAGCTTATTACAGGATTCTCCTGGCTTCCATTAATCCCACTTTCGGGGCTCCGTTGATCTGCCATAGATCCTGGGCTCTTCTCCTGGGCCGTAGCTAGAAAGCCCTCACCTCCTACTGTCATGGAAGGTGGTCCCCAGAATGGAATTTCAATAACAGGGCCGAGGAGAAACTCTTCAAGCACCTGTGTGGGACAAGGAGGCCAGGCCAGGCCACTGCACTTACAAAGTGAACATCTCCCGATGCGACATCATGGTGCACTCGGTAGCCTGCCCGGACGGGGCGGTTGTCACGGGGTCGAGTGGTGTAGTAGAGCACAAACCGGCTGCGCCGCACCAGCAAGTGCAGCAGGAAGCACAGGAGCTCCAAGCCCGCAGAGACCAGGAAGAAGATGATGGTGCTGGCCCGCTCATCCGGGAGCAGAAGTTTAGTGAGGATTCGGCTCAGAGAGATCATCACCCCCGCCGTGCCTGGAGGGGAGGCGGTGGCAAATCAACGCCTCTATCACCCGTGCGACCCCACCGATGCCTCTACGGCCCCCGCTCCACCCCACTCCATCCCATCCACCGGTCCTTTCTCACTGGGTCCTATCCGCTTCATCCTTCTACTGTTCCGGCCCCAACCCACACCTGGTCCTTATTGGCCCATCTTCCTACAAGACCCCACCCCCTCCGTCCAGTCCAAGCCATAGCTCCTCCCAGCCCCACCCTACTTTGCTGAGACCCACCAGTTACCAGTTCCATCTTGTCCCAGCTTCTCTCTAAGCCTTCCCCCAGCCACTTGAAACTCCTCTTCTTGCCTCCCCACCCCCAGCCCTGCTGAATCTTATCTCACCAGCCGCACCCCTAAACTGCCTGTCTATCCATCCAGCCTGCTTCAGCTCCCCCAGGAGCCCCCACAACTCCTCTCTGACTCTGTCATCTGCTCTCACACTATGGGCAGCATCACTGGGCTCTTGCTGGGCCCTCTTGCCCTGAGGAGCTCCCCACGAGGAGGACGCAAGGCTCCTGCCTTCCTAGGCTTGATGGAGAGAGGCCACAGACAAGCCACAGAAACACAGGGTGTGTACACTGAGGCAGAGGATGTGGCCAGAGGGGGAAGAATCAGAGCATCTTACCGAGGAAGGGGACAGTTAAGCTAGGGGGTCTGCAGTACAGGGGAGCCAGGCACACAGACTGAGAGTGAGCACTCTAAGCAGTTAAGAGTCTTGAGCATATGTGAAATACTGAGTGGTTCCCCCCTCCGCAAGGGCCAGCTGGAGCAGTGTGTCAGGGTCAAGGCAGGCAGATCTGCTGCAGACAGCGTGTGAGGCTTGCCTAAGTTCAGCCCACAGACACAGGGCAATGTGGGGCAGGGCTTGTCCTGTCCACCATGAGCAATGAAGATGGACAGGGCTCTGAGGAAGTCTGTCTTGGGGGGCTCTTGGCTCCTGCATTACGGTCCCGAAGCGATCCGCTATCACCCTCCTCATGGGCCAGCCTCACGGATTCCACCACAGAATCTACTGGTTTTGGGTATGAATGTGGCTCAGCTGGTAGCGGTCTTGTTAAGCACGCATGGTGTCCTGGTCCCAGCACAGCGTAAAGATAGTGTGGTGTCCAACACTAGAATCCCAACACTCAGGCCTTGGGAGCAGGAGGATCGGAAGTTCAAGGTTATCCTCAGCTATACAAAGTTAGAAGCCAACCTGGGCTACAAGAGACCCTGTCTCAGAACAACAACAAGAAATCTGCAGGCTTGCAAAGCCACCTGTGTGCCGGCCACCTCCCAGAAGTTAGCCCACAGAAGGCTGCCATAGAGGGGCCATGGAGAGCAGCCTCTGAGGATGACACTGGCTGGGCCCAGCTTCTTGTCTAATTGTGACTAGCTGCAGAACAGAGGGCAAGACCAGGCCGACTCAGACTCTGCCTGGAGGGCATGTCCAGGGGTCTTTTGGCGTCTGGGCACTGGGTAAATTTCAGGCTTGAGTAAGGGTGCTGGGGATCAGAAAGGGGCATCTGGGGGGTGGTCTGGCAGACAAGCAGTTAAGTAGCAGAGCACTAACCAGGGTGGTTGGTGAATGGGGGGCATGTGAGAAGGGGCTTGGACCTGAGTGGGTCAGCTGATATCATAGGCTCGGACAGGCTAACCCTCAGCACACTTGTCCAGGCACGCCTGCTGCCTGTGCGCGCGCGCGCGCACACACACACACACACACACACACACACACACACACACACACACACACACACACACACAATGTTGCAAATTTCCAAACACTCCTTCTTAGAGGAAGGAGGTTCAAAAGACTCAGGGAATAAAGATGAATGGATTAAAAGAACAGCTGAAGCACACAGGATGCTCGAGGCCCCTCCTCAAGATCAGCCAGCAGTGACAATTGCTGGGGAAAGGAGAGTCTTTCCCACCAGCAGAGCTGCCTTCAGGCTGTGCCGGAAGCCTGGGAAGCCCCGGGAACACAACTTTCCTGAGTTAACACCCGGGCTGGGGTGGGTTTCTCAGCACGGCTGTCTTTGAGTCACCCACATCAGCCAAATAAACTCTCCAAAGCTAGATTGGGTGGAACTGGTTTGTTGTGGTGGTTGTTGTTGTGGTTGTTTTTGGTGTGCAGATCGTGTGCCCTCTCTGCTCACATCCCTCAGGGAAAAGTCACACAACGAACACACAAAATATTCCTGCCTGTATGCTCACTGCAACTGTGACTTCCTAATCACACATGCACTCACACTCTAGAACCCTCCCACCCAGGGGTCCGTCCCTCATCGTCCACAGCCCCCACCCCAGCCCCCACCCCAACCAGGGCATATCCAATGGCGTCCCCACACCGGTGCCCCTTGGGGGAGGGGTCTCAATACTCACTCTCTCCAGTCATCACCCCCTGTGTGTACCTCTTGGGCAGTAATCCCGTGTAGCCATAGAAGCTAGATTGCTGCACTTAAGAGAGAGAGAGGGGACGTGGTCAGATACCTTGTACCCCTGGTTGCCGCAGAGGCGGTGTGGACCTCCTGTGCTATGGTTGGCACTGGGAGGCAGGAATGTGCCCCAGAGGCAATGGGAGGCTTACCACAGCCATACAGAGACACGGGAAGGAAGTGGTGTTGCCCCCCAAAAGTTCACGGAGCAGAGTCACCTTCCTGTCCCTGGGGTTCAATGCCACTGACAAGTCCTGGCTGATGGGAGCGGAGGTGACACATGCCCCTGGCTGGATGAGACAGGTTGAATTCACTCTCAGCCTTTCTTCCAGCAGCAGTGACAGAGAGGTTATCAGTTGAAATGGGGCTGTCAAGCTAGCCCCCCCTCCCCCTGCCAAGTGGCTGTGTGGAACACAGCCTCCGTCTCCACTTCTGATGGGGTTGGACCTCCACCTCCACAGGGTTAGGAGTTCGAAACCAGCCTGAACTGTATGAGATCCTGTCTCAATAAAGAGGGAAGTGGGTTGGGGATGCAGCTTAGTTAGAATCAAGTTTGCCTAGTATCCATGAAGCCCTAAATTCCTAGCACTGCACAAACTGGATGGTGTGTGTGTGTGTGTGTGTGTGTGTGTGCGCGCGCGCGCGTGCATGCGCACGCTTGTAATCCTAGCACTAAGAAGGTGGAGACAGGAGGATCAGGGGTTCAAGAGAACCAGGGAGCTGCATCCAAGCCTGTGCCACACGAGAGTGACCTTAGTGTGTATATGACAGTCTGTGTGCACGTGTGTGGTGTGTCTGCATGCTCTGGTATATCCAATAGATGCATGCCCAGCCCTGGGGTGACTCGCCCTGTACAGTGTGCTCCTTGTACAGAGCCACAGAGTACTTGGACTCTGGCCTTCTGGTGCACCCTGGCCCCATTCCCTACCTGTGCAACCAAAGGCCACAGTGCCCACGGCGGCCAGGTTGATGGCATAGGCCTGGTCGTGAGAGAACAGCTGAAGCCACACATCACAGATGCTGATAAAGAGCAAGGGACCCAAGGCGAGGAGGTAGCCTGCAGGAAGCAGAGAAGCTGTGAGGGCACAGGGAGAGCCAGGTGGGAAGCGCCTCACCTCCCGCCATTTTCCAGACAGTGGCTACCTGTCCCCTACCCCAATATTAGGCAGGTAGAAGACTCCAGGAGAGTTTGCGATGGGTGGTTCTCAACCCGTGGGTCCCGACCCCTGTAAGGGTTGAATGACCTTTGTCCAGGGGTCACCTAAGAGCATCAGAAACCACTGATATTTACATTACTATTCATAACAGTAACAAGTTTACAGTTACGAAGTAGCAACGAGAATAATTTTATGCCTGGGGTCTCCACAACGCGAGGAACTGTATCACAGGGTTACAGCAGCATCAGGGTGGTTGAGAAAAAATTGGTCTACAGGGAAATGGTGTGAGCTCCCTGGAGGAGAAGCCATTGGAGCTACATCTATGGACCAAGGGGAGGGCTTATGTGGAGCCCTAGGGATGTAACGTGGGACCACAAGAGCCAGTGGAGGCACCCGCCATTGTACTGGTGTGCATCTTTACCCTGACTTCCAACCACAAAGCCTACAGTGGTCCTAGAGAAAGCAACTGTTTGGCAGGCGAGGCTGGGAAGCTGGGTGGGCAGGTGCCAAGGGCTGGGAGCTCGAAGGAGGAGCATGGAGTCTCCAGAAGGGGACGACGCAGGGTGGCCTTGATTACCTGTGGTAATTCTAGTGTGCAGGTTCAACCTCTCCACCACAACGTTGTTTAGAAGCACAGCCGCCAGGGCCACCAAGATATAGGTGAGGCTCATGTCAAATACGATGGAGGTCCCTGGATAGAAGAGGGGCAGTGACTCAGAGAGGGACTTCCGGCTTCCTCAATCACCCCTGCAAGGACTCTTCACTCTCCCCGAGGGGCTGAATTCTCAGAGTAAATCAGTGGATAGGCTGAGGTCACTCAACAATTGCCAGTGGAGCCGAGGTTCTCACTCGGTCTGCCACAGTGGTCCCTGGCTCATCTACTCCCCGTCGAGGTTTAAATGTGAAATGTCCCCCATGGGCTCACGTGCTACAACACCTGATCCCCAGCAGGTGGCGCTGTTTTGAGCAGGCTGCGGAATCTTTAGGAGGTGGCGCCTCACTGGAGAAACCGAGTCACCGGGGGAGGGCCTTGGGATTTTCTAGAAGGAGGCACTTTCTGTTCACGCTCTGCCTCCGGTGTGTGACTGTAATGTGAACAGCCAGACTCTTGCTCTGTTCACGGTGCCTTCCCTGCCTGCTGCCAGGCCTTCGTTCTCAGGGTGGACCAGATCCGGCAAACTATGAATCGGAATAAGCCCTTCCTCCCTTCAAGGGCTTTTGGTCAAGCATTTTACCATAGCAACGAGAAAAATAACTACTTCACTCCCCAAATAAAGGTCACACCACAGGTGTTCATCCACACAGCATGGTGCAGTAATCTGCTGTGTCTCGGAAAACCACATCAGCCCATCTTGCTAGGTAACATCCCCAGGCAGGGTCCCGACCCTTGGGATTCCCAGAAGGCCCTGGCCCAAGGAGAGGGTGCTGAGATGCCCTTGAGGACTGTGTGGATGGCGGAGGGACCCACCTGGGTACTTGTGGTGAAGATAGTCCACGTCGGTGATAAAGCTGTTGTATGGCAGGAGGAAGCCCACGCCAGCCAGCAGCATGGCAAAGTAGATGGCATGGTAACGGTCGTCTGGTACAGGCTCCTCTACCGCTAAGTGGGGAGACACCAGGAGAGACTAGTGAGCACACCCAGGCTGTGGCAATTGTACCACCGTTGCATCTACGCCACCACAGCAGTTGCCCACCACCAGGGCCCCAGGCATGCGATCACTATCTACAGGACCACAAATGCCAAGGCCACAGATCCTGTTCTTTCTATCTATCTATCTATCTATCTATCTATCTATCTATCTATCTATCTATCTATCATCTATCTATCTAGATATCTGATTTTCTTTTTTTTTCTTTTCTTTTTTCTTTTTTGGTTTTTTGAGACAGGGTTTCTCTGTGTAGCCCTGACTGTCCTTGAACTCACTCTGTAGACCAGGCTGGCCTCGAACTCAGAAATCCGCCTGCCTCTGCCTCCCAAGTGCTGGGATTAAAGGCGTGCGCCACCACTGCCCGACTAGATATCTGATTTTCAAGTGTTTGTGTGTGTGTGTGCACAGGCAGGTACCCACAGAAACTGAAGGTGTCACACGTTCTGAAGTTGTTAACCTGATGTGGGTGCTGGGAACTGAACTTAGGTCCACTCAAAGGGCAGAAAGAACTCGGTTTTTGTTTTTGTTTTTAGATTTATTTATTATATATGTATGGGTGCTCTATGTACACTTGCATACCAGAAGAGGGCATCGGATCCCATTACAGATGGTTGTGAGCCACCACTTGGTTGCTGGGAATTGAACTCAGGACCTCTGGAAGAGCAGTCAGTGCTCTTAATCACTGAGCCATCTCTCTAACCCCCAGAAAGAACTCTTAACCTTTGAGCCAACTCTCCAGCTGCCCCCCTTTTTGTTTTAATTTAAATTTTAGCTGGGTGTGGTGGCACAGGTCTCGAACCCAGCACTCTGGAGGTAGAGGCAGATGGAGCGTAGATATGTTCCTGTGCCTGACTTTTTATAGGGATTCTGGGATTTGAACTCAGATCCCCATACTTGCTGGGCAGGTGCTTTCACCTTTGAACCGTTTCCCCAGGCCCAGTGATAGCCAATGTCAATTGTCGAAGAGATGGGGTTTAGACTCACAATGGAAAAAAACCTCTGGCCACATTGGTGAGAGATGATCTAGATTGAGTTAAACGAGGTGGTAAGATGCGCCCACAGTATGGGTGGCACCAACCCCACTGGCTGGGGCCCTGGACTGAATGGAAACAGAAAAGTGAGCTGAACAGCGTTCTCACCTCTCAACAGCTCCTATTCCTGCTGCCGTGCCTTCCCCGCCATGATGGTCTGTATGCTTCAGACTGTGAGCCACAGCAAACTTTTTTTCCCCCTTTAAGTTGCCTTTGTCAGGCGTTTTGTCACAGCAACGAGACACATAGCTAACCCAGCCACTATGGCCCCTGGCCACCAAGAGTGCTTTCACTGTACCTGCTGTCCACCATTGTCACAGCCACTGTTCACCAGAAGCCATCCCATCACAGCCACCCTGGCCACAACCGCAGCCACAGCAAGCCTGACCAAATGGTGGGGTGACCCTGTAATGGGACCAGCCATGGCAATGCTCGGTGGGGCTAGCAAGGTCTAATGCTCTAATGCAGTGTCCAGGGTGTCCAGCTGTCTCTGCAGATAGAATGCTGGGATCCAGGGACCAGAATGGACATGCAGTGACATCTGTGATTGTCCCTTTAGCAACTACTAACGGAACGCTCATTTCTGTCCCCGCTGAGCTGGCAGCTTTCTTTCTTTTTCCTTTCTTCTTCCCCAAGATCTCATGTAGCTCAGGCTGGCCTCCAACTCATCATGTAGCCAAAGATGACCCTGAACTTCTGATCTTCCTGTCTCTACCTCCCGAGTGCTGGGATTACAGGCAGACACCACCATACTTGATGTTTTTGATACTGAGGATGGAACCTAGGGCCTCCCACATGCTAAGCAAGCATTTCGCCAACTGGGCTACGTCCCCATCCCCTGATCTAAGGAGTTTTGGCTTGCACCCCCCCCCCCCAAGACACCACAGTTCTATCATTTGGGGCATAAAGAGTTGCCACTCTGGTCCAGATTCAACAGCCGAGGGAGACCTTTGTGGATGGGGGATTAATCCCGACTCTCAAGGGCGTGGTTAAGTTGCTGCTGTCTGTGAGAACAAGGAAGAACATACCCGGCATGATAGGGACACCTGGCCTCTTGAGGCACTTCCATTCCAATGCACGCAGGGTCCCTAATGCCCCAAGCCTTGGGAAATAAAGGCTCCGACACCTGCCAGGACCAGATCTGTGAGCAGTGAGGTGTCTGCTGGCAGCAGCGGGGACCTGAATGAGCCGGTCATGAACGTATGCTATGATCACGTGACAGATGCCACTGAGTGTACGTGTTGGGGGTGCACTGTGCATGCCAGTGGGTGACATCGGGTGCTTTACTCTACCTCTCTCTACCTTATTGTTGAGACAGTCTCTTGCTGAGCTTGGAGCTCACCAATCAAGCTAGACTGGCTGGTCAGAGAGCCCCAGGGGTCCTCCACCACCCCAGTGCTGGGATGGTAACCTGCTTGGGTCTTTTTATTTTTGTTTTCAAATTTTACTTACTTATTTTATGTGTTCTCATGAGTGTATATTTGTGCACCATGCAGGCTGGTGCCTGAGGAGGCCAGGAAAAGGTATTGGATTCCTTGGACCCAGAGTTAAGGATGGTTGTGAGCCACCACGTGAGTGCAGAGATCGGAACCTGTCCTCTGTAAGAGCAGCCAGTGCTTTTAACTACCGAGCCTAGCCGAGCTGGCTCTCCAGCCCCCACACCTAGTTTTCATTTACATCTTGGGGATTGAACTCGGGTCCCCATGCTTGCATAGCAAGCACTTTATCCGCTGAGCCACCCACCTGGCTGCATGTGGAGGTCAGAGACAACTTTTCCACCATGTGGATTCGGAAGATCAAACTTAAGTCATCAGTCTTGGTGACAAGCTTCTTTACCCACTGAGCCATCTCGCCGGCCCTTAAATATTTTATTTTCAGCCAGGGCTATACAGAGAAACCCTATTTCAAAAAAACCAAACCAAACCAAAACAAAACAAAATTTATTTTCCCTTCCATGCCCTTATCAGTAACCTAAGATGTGTTCATAGAGGGCTGGCGAGATGGCTTAGTGGGTAGTGGTGAGTGCGGCCAAACCTCACGACCTCAATTCAGCCTTCAGAACCCAGCTGGTGGAAGAAAATCAACTCCGGCACGTTGCCCTCTGACCTCCACAACACGTGTGTGCCCTTCAGCCTGCTAGAGTAATAAACAAACAAACAAACAAATACCTCCCCCCTCCCTTTCTTCCAGGGAGTGAGTTTGGTTTATCTGTCGCCCTGGCTACCCTGGAACTAGCTCTATAGACCAAGCTGGCCTTGAACTCACAGAGTGCTACTATTAAAGGTGTGCACCACCATACCCAGGTGGTTTTTGTTTGTTAGTTTATTTGTTTCCTTAAATATGTGCTCTGGGGCTGGAGAGATGGCTCAGCGGTTAAGAGCACTGGCTGTTCTTCCAGAGGTCCTGAGTTCAATCCCCGGCAACCACATGGTGGCTCACAAGTGTCTGTAACTACTGTTCCAAGGGATCTGACACCCTCACACAGACATATATACACCAATGACTAAAACACCAATGTACATAAAATCAAAATAATTAAAAAAAAAAAAAAAAAAAAGATGTGCTCCGAATTGCTAGCTGTGTTGAGGTTACAGGACCTGCAAGAATTGCTAGCAGTTAGCAATGACCTCTGAGGAATGGACTTACTGGTTTCAGGGGCCCAAACATGAACTGTATCATGCTTAGTGGTGGCATGACCCTGATTTGGCTTTCCTTGGGTAGTAAGTACGCTTAAGGAGCTGAGGTGGTGAGGGGCCGTTTCATCGCTCAGCAGCTGAGGCCGGGGGCTTGGGTGTTCTAGGACATATTGAGGTGTGGCCAGGGAGGTTCGGCAGAAAGTGGTCTTTGAGTTCATCTGAGAGAAGAATGACTCTGAGTGGGCCTGGCCCAATCAGGGGAGGCCTCTGGCCTTCTGGTGGGCTGGGGATCCAGGCTGCTCCTGACCGGCCTGCTTTGTACACTCCGGCTGATCTGCCGTGATTTGCTGTGATATGTCCCTACCGAGGGCTCACATGCTGGAGAAGGCTTGGTCGTCGCTGAGGTGATGTAGAGGCTTGGGACTGATAGGTGTTCGGATTTCTAAGATGAGTCGATGTTCCCTGCAAGGAGTGTGCTCTCACCCTTGGGAGCCCATGAGCCTGGCATGTCCTGTGACTTGCTCCCATTTTCTGTCTACTGTGACACCTCCCTCAGGTGCCCGCCATTGTGGTGCCATTTTAGGCCCTCACAGAAGCCAAATAGAAACATGGGACAAGTTCTTGATTCCCCAGCCACTGAAGGCTTAAAAAGCCTCTATCCTTTATAAAGTACCTGACCTAAGGTGTTTTGTCATAACAACAGAACACGCTCTAAGATAATGGCTTCACCAGCCCTAATGGTGAGTCAGTTCCTTATAATAAATATCTATAAACTATACATGTGCACAAATCCATATCATGTCTATAACTATTCTTCCTTCTATCCATCATCCATCTCTCCAGACATTCTCCATCCGTGTATCCATCCATCCTGCTACTTATCCATCGGTCCACCCATCATCTAACCACCTATGCATCCCATATCCACCAGCCAGTCGTCTATCCACCCACCCATCCATCTAGACATCTACCCACCCACCCATCTACTGATCCATCCATCCACTATCTATCTATCTGTCCATCCATCCATCCATCTATCCAGCCAGCCACCCATCCATCAATCTGTCCATCCATCCATCCATCCATCCATCCATCAATCTGTCCATCCATCCATCATCCATCCATCCATCCATCCATCCATCCATTCACCCATCCATCAATCTGTCCATCCATCCATCCATCCGTCCGTCCATCCATCCATCCATCCATCCACCCACCCATCAATCTGTCCATCCATCCATCCATCTATCCACCCATCCATCAATCTGTCCATCCATCCATCCATCCATCCATCCATCCATCCATCCATCCATCCATCAATCTATCCATCCATCCACCCATCCATCAACCTGTCCATCCATCCACCTATCCACCTAGCGATCAACCCACCCACGCATATACTGATCCATCATCTATCCATCCATCTGTCCATCCATCCATCCATCCACCCACCCATCCATCCATCACCTAATCCCCCATCCCCACTCACCCCTCAGTCATCCCTCTATCCATCTAGCCATTATCTATTCGCCCATCTGTCTTCTTCTATTCATCTATCCACGCATCACCCATCCATCACCCACCCCACCATCCCTCCATCAATCAGTCTGCGTTTACACACCATGTATCCTCCATCCATCCATTGTCCGACTATCCCTCCACCCGTCTGCCTACCCATCCATCTACCCACTCTATGTCTACTTAACCGACCTGCCTATCATCTACCGGTCATTTAGTGATCTGTCCATTTTCTCCTACTCATCCATCTAGCATCTATCTATTCATCTATCATTTCAGATATCTATTATTTATTTGGCTTTATTAAGACAAATCAACTAATGCAGCCCAGGCTGGTCTAGGATTGTGGTAATCCTCCCTCAGCTTTCTAAATGCTGGGATTATAAGTCTGAGCCACCATACCTGGCCTTCTATCTATCATCTATCAATCATCTATCAATTACTTCTCTATCATCCATCTATCTATATCTATCTTCTGTTATCTGTCTATCTATCCAGCCATCACTTATCTATCATCTATGTATCTATCTTCTTTCCTTTCTTCTATCTAGCATCTCCTAATTCTTTTTTTTGAACTGAACCCTGGTTGCTGTAGCCTCTAACGCCAAGTGTGCCATACCTATAGCCTTTCCAGTTCCAGTCATCACTGACACCTAAGTCCTGCCTACTCCATGGCCCTGTCTGCCAGGAAGGGCCTAGTCCCTAGTCATCCTTGGGAGCTGGAGCTGAAGTGACTCCACCCTCTGCACAGGATCAGGTGTTCTTTGCAACCCAATAGGGCTTGATGAGCAGAACACCACACAGAAGCAAAGGAGCCCAGAACATGTCAGAGCCAGAAGCAATGCTACTTCAAACAACCATCCACACAAGGCGCTACCCTCACAGGTGGTTCCTAGGTGTTCACAGGTGCTTCTAATACAGGTGGCTCACAGGTGCTTCTAATACAGGTGGCTCACAGGTGCTTCTAATACAGGTGGCTCACAGGTGCTTCTAATACAGGTGGCTCACAGGTGCTTCTAATACAGGTGGCTCACAGGTGGCTCACAGGTGCTTCTAATACAGGTGGCTCACAGGTGCTTCTTGCAGGTGGATCCCAAGTAGTGCTAAGGGACACTATGGATTTTACTGCAACTGTGTTGAGGCCTGCATCTTGTCCCTCAAGAATGCACAAAGTTCCCAAGCAAGTGAGGGTTGGTGGCAGGGTTGAACCTGGACCCATCAACCCCAGAGCTGCTCTGCAAGTCCAAAATGCACAGTCATTTGCACCAGTGATTCAGTTTGGGGAGACAGGCTCAGAGGTGTTTATTAGGTCTTTGTTCCAGATCACACAGTGGGACTGAAAAGCAGGGACTTGAACCTCACACCCAATATTCATTCTCTGCAACCAGGAACAGTTTGCTTTGAAGAACATGAATGAGAAGGAGACTCTATGGCCACGGACCATGCTGTGGATAGCCTCTAGCAGAGGTCACATGACACGGACCAGAGCCGGGTGTAGTCGTTATTTGTTACCCTAGCCACCTACCTCATCCTGATTGCCTCTTAGTCCCTATGACAACCTGAAGCTCCTCCTGCCCCAATGACTGACCAGGGGCCCTGTGGCCAGTCACTGCCCTGGGGCAGACAGTGTCACTTACTCACCAGAGTCTGTGAAAGTGGGGACACCCCTGACTCTGATGCCTGGATCCTGGGTCCCCTCTGCTGTCGTCTCCAGCTGGAAGTTGTCAAAGCTAAAGCTTGTCACCACACTCTGGCTAGATGTGGCCGCCACGCAGGGCTCCCTGAGGCGCTGGCTTCCAATGGAGCCCATGGCAGTTCACACTGTGAGGAGAGGAGATGAGGCAGTAAGGGGAGGGAACACCGTGCTCCTACAGCTAAGTCATCAGGGTCATTCTGTCCGTTCATTCCTCACCCATTGCTTTACTTGTTTGAATACATTTTGTGGGACTGAGGATAAAGTTCAGAGACACACATGCTATACAAGTGCTCTACCACTAGCCACGCCCCCAGCCCCTCACTGGGGGATTCTAGGCAGGTGCTCTACCACTAGCCACGCCCCCAGCCCCTCACTGGGGGATTCTAGGCAGGGGCTCTACCACTGAGCCACGCCCCAGCTCCTCACTGGGGGATTCTAGGCAGGGGCTCTACCACTGAGCCACGCCGCCAGCCCCTCACTGGGGGATTCTAGGCAGGGGCTCTACTACTGAGCCACACCCCCAGCCCCTCACTGGGGGATTCTAGGCAGGGGCTCTACCACTGAGCCACGCCCCCAGCCCCTCACTGGGGGATTCTAGGCAGGGGCTCTACTACTGAGCTATACAGATTGTAGTCTTACCTCAGTGTTTCTTGCTTGAGTTTGGAACTACCAGCCCTTATTTTGGAGGGAAAGGAACCTGTGGCTGGGTAATGCCCCAATATTTAGGTAACCCCGTTTGCATGGTGTGTCTAGCTTTTCTTCCTTTAACTTTAGTCAGGTGAATTTTCAAACACTGTTGGAATTTTATTTGATAACGAGAAGATACACACTCTTCCTAGAGCACGAGACATGCATAGCAATGGTTACATTTGGCCAGTGGACCCAGACCACGGACAGAGACAGTCTTTCTTTCTCAGCAAGTGCAATGAGAGAATCCATGGAAGAAGCTGGAGGCCCCACTTCTAAGGGATGCCATCTTTAAGGACTACATTGATTACTTGGACCTGTGTCACCAGTGTGCCCTGTGCTATAGCCACCTGTTTTCATTTCTTTACCACATCCTCATTTCTGCAGCTCTGCTGCCTCAGTTTACCTCTTTCCCAGATCCCCAGGTGAGATCTTCCCACCAGTTATAAAATTCCATTCCTTGATGTGTCATCTCTCCACTCTCTAACTCTTGACAGAGTGATGTTAGGGTCAGAAACCAAGACATGGTCTCCTTGGGACCTTGGAGCCTGCTACATACTTAAGATCTCGGACATAAGGAACTCTACACCTATTGGTGCCTGGCCCAGTACTCATGGTCAGTGGACAAGAGGCAGGAAACTGCTCTTTCTGGATGCCGGAAGCCAGGTGAGCCTCCCCTCCAGGCTCAAGGCTGTTCTGAAGGGCTCCTCCCCAGTCACTCTGGTCCTAGCAGCCAGCCATATCTGGAACTGGAAGAGACTTAGAAGGGCTTAAGGCATAGCTGGCTTGGGCTTGAATGACAGTGGGTACAATCCCAGTCTTGTCAGTCACTTGGCGTATACTTCCCTGATCTCTAAAGGGTCTGGGTTAGTGAAGGCTTCGAGTTACCAGATCAGACTCCTGTCCGCCAACCTTAGACAGGAGAGGTTGGGAAAGGGGACACCGTTGGAAAACCATTCACAGTGTCCCCTGATCCATCTGGAATGGAAGTTCAGTCCTGAAAGACACCCGAGATCCACAAAGCCTGGCTCCTCTTCAGCAGGGGCTCCCATGATGCAGTCTCCCAGACAAGCCAGAGCAGTAGGAGAGGTTTCTGCCTGGCTGAGGCCACGCCATCCGGGAAGGCAGACGTGTACGGCATCCTGCCAGGCTGCTTGCTTTGGCTCAGTCAGCGTGGCGGGCAGCTGCCCCCTACACTGTCCCCGTGGCTTTCATCTCCCTCCTCTCCCAGCCCCCAGCATTCAACATCCAGGGTCTCAGATCCTTCCTCTTCCCATATCTACTTTAATGAACATTTAAGGGCAGGCAGATGGACGTGGGAAAGGAATCTTTCTCTATGCTCCTGACTTGGGACCCCTCAGTGCTTGTCACGAAAGCATTGTGGATGATACAGGACATTTATTTAGTTTTCAGACCATCCTTGGCACCAGTGCGCCCACCTAGAGGGTGACAATATTTCACAGAAGGGACTGGGTGGTTGCTAGGAAACATTTAGCTACACATACTAGGCGGTTTAATAGTGATGCAAGCTACCCCTAAGCACCCAGTAGGTCAAAGAGGCTTCGAGCTCTCAGTAGTCCTGTAAAACTAGGCACACAGCACCAGTCTGCAGAAGAGATAACCAAAACGGCGGAGGAAAACCAAACTCAGAGCCAGACAGCTCTAACTGAACCCTGACCTGGCTGACCACCACCGCCCCCCCCCCCCCCCAGCTGCTGTAGGGCTCGTCTCTCAGGCTGCTTGCCCCACATGTGCAGCCAGCAGAAGAGGCAGAAAAATTAAATTTCACTTGGAAAGCCAGCCTGCTCAACCTCCTCAGGCCTTGAACTTCTGGCTCTAGCCACAAGTCTTGTTTACTAGATGCCCTTGGATGCCCCTGTCCCGTGCCCAGCCGTTGTTTAGGGAGTCTCCCTGCGCATCGTAAGGCTCCAATCCCCGCTGCAGGATTGTGGGTTTTGAGCTACTCTGGGCAGCTCCTCTGAGTGCCAGGGGACAGACGACTGTAACGTCAGTGCCACAGACTGGTCAAGGCCTGGGATGCCCGCAGGGCAGAGGGGTAGCCCAGGCCCACCTCTCTCTATGCTTTAGGTTCCTGCATAGTCCGGACACTAGCAGACCCTGATATTTCTTCCGTAGGCAGCCCTAGCAGTATCGAAGTTGGACCCCCGCCCACACAGCAGCCAGCAAAGAGAGACTTCAGGGGCAACTCGGAGGTCGTGACCCAGTGCCCAGGCCCCGCCTCTGTCATAACCTTTTTCAGAACTAGAAGGAGGCTGGCTGGGCAGAAGGGAGTGATGAGAGGAGATGGGTCCGGAAGGAACTTCAGGTGCAGGGACCCCTGAGGTGTGACCAAGGGAGGAGATAATGCCGTGACCCGGCTCGGCCAAGGCCACCCGCGTTTGTCCCCTTCTAGAGCCTGCGTCCCGCTCTCGCAGCTGGGATGCAGGGGATCTTGCACTGCGCGAGGGTACCCATCTTCCCCGGACAAGGGGTGCGGCAACGATCCGGCGCCTGGGAGGGCGGAAGGGGGAGGCGGCGCGACTGGGGCCGCGCGCCGCAGACAAAGGCTCCGACAGGTCCCCGCCGGCGTCTCCCCGCCACCTCCGTGGCGACACTCACCTCGGCCGGCCCCAGGCTGGGATCCTCGGTGGCTGCCCGCCGCCCGCGCCCGGACCCTTTGCGCTGCGCCCCGCTCCTCGAGGCTTGGGCCGGGCGCGGCGGGCGTCCTCCCCGGTGTCCCGGTCCGCGGGCCCGGGTCTGCGAGCGCGTGCGGGGGGCGCAGCAGCTGCGGCGAGCTAGCCCGGCCCACGCCCCGCCCGACCTTCTAGTCCCGCCCACACAGCCCCGCCCACCGTATGGCTCCGCCCAAGTCCCGCCTCCAGTCATGCTTTCCACCATTCTGGTGCCCCGCCTCATCCTCAGGACCCCGCCCCTCACGCCACGCCCACTCCACGGGGCTCCACCCAGGTCCGGCCTCCAGTGGGGCCTACCACCACTCAGTCTCCTAGTCTCCCCGCCCGCGATACATCCACTCTCTAAGAATCCGCCCCCAAGCCCCTCTTTCTCTCCTATTCACTCCGCCCCATCTCTACCTGCGCTCTCCGCCCCTGGCCCTACCCAGTCTTTACCATATTCCCCGCCCCATTTTCTTTACCTATGCTCCACTCACTCTACTTGACCCCGCCTCTAGCTCCGCCTCTGAACTGCCCACTCTAATGCCCCCACTTCTCTTTGCCGTCTTCACCTTCGTTCCTTCTGTGCCCTTAGCCAGCCCCAACCCAGACCACAGAGCCTGCCCCCTTTCCCTGCTTTCCTCTCCGCCTGCCCTAACCTCGCCTCTATTCTTTCTTCACCCCATTCCCTACCCGTTTCCATTGCTGCGTGCATGGCCCCTCTTTTATTCCCTTCTTCCCCGCCTCCTACTCCATTTGCCTAGTTCCACCCTCATTATTCCCACATGCTCCACTCTCCTCCTTTGGGCCCTCTTCGTCCCACCTACCTGGCCTCACCTCCAGCCCTCATACAGGACTTATTATTCCCTACCTGCTAGCTCCGCCCCATCACTTCCCTATGCCGTGCTCCTCATAGCCCCTCCCACAGCCTTCACACCTGCCCCGCCTCCCTTCCACTCCCATGCTTGTGTCCCCACGATCCCCACTTCCGGGTATGGAATTATCCCTATCCTGCACCATGGCTTTCAGCATAAGCTCTGCCCTCTACCCATTCACACCCCACTCGTCTCTGCCCACTTCCTTCTCTCCACCCTCAGGTTACAGTATCTGACAGTCTAGCCTACAGTACGGTGTAGTGTCATAGCTGGCCGTCTTCACTGCCTAACCCTTCTAGCTTCCTGCCGGGCTTAGTCTCTGGGAGCTCTAGGTTACTATTTGTGACATAGTCCTGAGGTTGGCGCTGATTGCTGCAGAAGGGCCTGTTCTGACCCTGGTCTTGGCCACATGACATGGGGGCCATAAAGATGAGGCCAGGAATTAAGTGAGAACAGTACCCTAAGTCCTTACAGACTGGGGAACCAGTCAGTGGGGGCCAGGAGTCTTCAGGACCGAGGCACAGAGAGACACATTTGTCTGGATACCCCTCCTCTTGCCTGCATCCCCACTTCATCCTGGAAGCCTGCTTGGTTCTGCCCATGGCTGAGGGCATTCTTGTCATCTTGCCAGACCCCCTCTCCCAGATCAGAGTTCCTAGAAGTGTCTTTAAAAAAAAAAAAAAAAGACTTCTCTTATTGTAGCCCAGGTTGGCCTAGGATTCAGGATCCCTGTGCCTCAGCCTCTAGAGTGTTGGGATGACAGGTGTGTATTGCCACACTTGACTCAAGGGACACTCAAGGACAGCGTGTGCCTCCTCGCCTTCTTTTGCAACTCTGTAGGCCGCAGAAGGTGGCCTGTTGGAGGTTCCCCTGAGCTATAATAATCTCAATGTGCAAGACCCGAGGCTTCGAATAGTCTAAAGCTTTGGAAGTATGGGTGTAGCTCAGCACTAGGGGCTGGGGGCATGGCTCAGTAGTAGAGCCCCTGCCTAGAATCCCCCAGGGAGGGGCTGGGGGCGTGGCTCAGTGGTAGAGCCCCTGCCTAGAATCCTCCAGGGAGGGGCTGGGGGCGTGGCTCAGTAGTAGAGCCCCTGCCTAGAATCCCCCAGGGAGGGGCTGGGGGCGTGGCTCAGTGGTAGAGCCCCTGCCTAGAATCCCCCAGGGAGGGGCTGGGGGCATGGCTCAGTGGTAGAGCCCCTGCCTAGAATCCCCCAGGGAGGGGCTGGGGGCGTGGCTCAGTGGTAGAGCCCCTGCCTAGAATCCCACAGTGAGGGGCTGGGGGCATGGCTCAGTGGTAGAGCACCTGACTAGCACAAGGATCTTGGTACCATCCCCAGAAGTGCAAATGAAATAAGTAAATAAACAATCCCCTTTCTGGTTCAAGTGTCAGTTGGGACAACTCTTCTGGAAAGTAAATTGACCTTTTAAAAAACACCGTTGGTCCAGAAAATCTAACCCAAGGAATTAGTGCTAAATATAGAAAGGCTGTACCTTCTAAGATGCTGGTGGCAATAGCGGGCACTGCAGGTGGTTGAGTAGCACAAGAAGGTGCGGATGTCACATGCCTCCCAGCAGGTGACAATGTGAACGCTGTACTGAAAAACCCCAGAAAATCAGTGAAGTCATGTGTGAGCTCTACAGTGAAATCTTAAGCCCCCAAGATATGTACATGGTTAGAAAGGATTTAGAATAATATGGAAAGCCAGAAGTGTGAGCGTGTGAAGTGACACAGAAATAGGAAGTGGGACACAATCCAAAAGATGACTTCCACTCTCTCGGTCTAGAAAAACCAGAGGAGCAGGGTAAAATGGCTTTCTGGGAAGCGACAAACGAGCAGAAACCTGCCATCAGAAGAGAAAGGAACTTGGAGGCTGGGGAGATGGCTCAATCAATAGTGCACTTGTCGGGCAAGCAGGGGGACCCGAGTTAAAATCCCTAGAGGCCACACTGAAAATGGTGATGGGTGCCTGTAATCCCAGGGCTGGGAGGGAGGCAGAGAGGAGAGAGTCCCTGTGGCTAACTCTCCGCCATTCTAGCCAAGTCAATTAGCTCCAGGTTCAGTGAGAGACTCTGTCTCAACAAATATGGTGGGATTGACAAGATGGCTCAGTGACACCACCCACACCCACACCCACACACATGCATGCGCACATGCACACACACATACACATGGACACACACACACACGCGCACGCACACGCATGCATGCGCACATGCACACACGCACACGCACGCACACGCACACGCATGCACGCGCATGCACGCGCACATGCACACACGCACACGTGCACACACACACACACACGCATGGACACACATACACACACACAGACACACACCAAAAGCAAGCAACTTATGTAGAACAAGGTCTGGAGTCTAGAGAGACGAGTATAACTAAGAATTCTCATTTCTCTGCTCCCACACACTGGGCGTCAAATAATACAAGCATCCTATGAAAGTTTTAAAGGTGACGGAACCCGAGTTCTGTAAATGCCCAGGGACAAAGAGAGATGCTTCAACTCTTATCCTAAGAAAACAACACAGCCGTTTCATCTTTGAATAGTAGCAAGAAATTCTAACTATAGCGACAGGAACTGAGGAGATGCTGGAAAACAGGAATATGCTACACTGCGAGTGACAGGGGGGTCTCTCTAAAGAATACATAATTTTTAATTTTATGTGCTTTGTCTGCACATTTATCTGTGTCTACCTACTGCCCAAGCTGGTCAGAAAAGGACATCAGGTCCCCCTGGAACTGAAAGTACAGTTGTGACTCACCATGTGCGTGCTGGGATTGACCCCAGGGACCTCTGCAAAAAGCAAGTGCTCTTAACTGCTGAGCCATCTTCCAGCCCCAAGATTTTTTTAGTTGTGTGTGTGTGTGTGTGTGTGTGTGTGTGCATGTGCGTATGTAACGTGGATGTCACACATGCTGGGTAAGTACTCTAGCACTGAGCCACACTCCAGTACTTAGTCATTAGCTTATGGGAAGGGAGAAATCATATAATTAGCTACATCATTACTAAAAAGAAAAAAAAACATTTGATTAAATGTAATATGGCCAGCATTGTAATTCCGTTGGCTGGGTAAGCACAGCATGGCTTTGCATGTGTGAAGCCATGAGTTCAATCCCCAGCACTTCATAAAACAGGGCGTGATGGTCCGACTCTGCAATTCTAAAACACTTGAGAGGTGGAAGCAGGAGGCACTGAAGTCTAAAGTCATCCTTGGCTATGTAGAAACTTTGAGGCCAGCCTAAGCTACATGAGACCCTGTCTTCCATTCCAAAAAAGGGTGGGGGTGGGGGGGTGGAGAGATGGCTCAGTGGTTAAGAGCACTGATTGCTCTTCCAGAGGTCCTGAGTTCAATTCCCAGCAAGCACATGGTGGCTCACAACCATCTGCAATGGGATCCGATGCCCTCTTCTTACGTGTCTGAAGACAGCGACAGTGTACTCATATAAATAAAATTTTAAAAAACTGGAAAAAAAGCATATGGCAGAGTGTGTTCAGGTTCTATACAAAGCACAGCACCATTTAACAAGCCACCTTGGATTCTGGTACCAGAAGGGTTTTATATAGAATCCCTTGCACACACCAGAGGACAACTGTACATTTTATTCATAGTAGTAAAGAGACAGGCCATGTGTTACGCATGGGAGATGGAGAAAAGCCTGCGGCACAACCACACATGGTACCCACTCAGAATGTAAAGCAAAGCCTTCCTTGTGCCCTGCACCTGTGTGCGAACATAGCTCGTGTGGTCCCATTTCTGTGAATTCCTCGAACAGAGAGGAGTACTCTGAAACAATCAGATGCCGGCTACCCTCTGCGGGGGTTTGGGGGAGAGGCAGGGCTGGAGGGAGCTCTCCAGGGGTGGTGGTGCTCCGTGTCCTGGTAACACGTGTCTCGCACATTGCGAGCATTTGTCAAAACTCAGCAGGAGTGGTCCTGCCTGGTAATATGTACCTGTCATCCCAGCACTCCAGAGGTGGAGGCAGGAGGATGAGGGGTTCAAGGTCATCCTTGGTTAGGTAGTCAGTTTGAGATCAGCCGGAGCTACCTGAAACATGTCTAAAAACAAAACAAAAAAACCAAACCAGCCAAATGAACCGGAGGTGGAGAGATGACCCAGCGGGTAAGAGTGCTTCTGTCCAAACACGAGGGTCTGCGTTTGGATCCCCAAGTGTGCATGTAAGAAGCCAGGCACTCCTGTATGCTCCGCCCTAGGGTGGGGGTGAGGACACGGGAGAATGGCCGGGGCTTGCTGCCTGCCTGCCTAGCTGTTGGCTGAGTGCAAGACGCTGCCTCAAGAGAGTAACACAGAGAGTGACAGAGCAGTGATGATGTCTTAAGGGCATGCACCTGCACTCACACGTGCATATGACACGAGCGTGATGGTGCACACCTGTAACCCCAGCACTTGGGAGGTCGAGGCAGGCTGCTCAGAAGTTAAAGGTCAGTCGGGCAGTGGTGGCGCACGCCTTTAATCCCAGCACTCGGGAGGCAGAGGCAGGTGGATTTCTGAGTTCGAGGCCAGCCTGGTCTACAGAGTGAGTTCCAGGACAGCCAGGGCTACACAGAGAAACCCTGTCTCGAAAAACCAAAAAAAAAAAAAAAAAAGAAGTTAAAGGTCAGAACTCAGCTTCAGCCTGGGTCTCCCCCCCCCATAAACACACGCACACACACACACACACACACACACACACACACACACACACACACACACACACACGAGAGAGAGAGAGACGTCCAATTCGCAGTAGTATTTTAACACTCTCACACCTACAATTGTTCTCTCTCTCTCTCTCTCTCACACACACACACACACACACGAGAGAGAGAGAGAGAGAGAGAGAGAGAGAGAGAGAGAGAGAGAGAGAGAGAGTTCCCAGTAATATTTAGGACCCTCACATCTGCAGTTGTGCTCTCTCTCTCTTCCACCTCTCCCTCTTTTCTTTTTCCCCTTCCTTCTTCCTACTTTTTTTTTCTGACAGTTTCAACATTTAGCCAAGGTTAACCTTGAACTTGCAATCTTCCTGCATCAGGCTCCTAAGTGCAGGGATGACAGGCCTGTGCCTTTGAAATCTATTTAACATAAGTTGGGCCCAAGGCTGACTGTGCGATGGGGAGGTGGGCTGATGGCTGAGAAAAGAGACAGAATAAGCTGTGAGCACCCATGGCAACTTCTGTCGCTTTCACTTATGTCTAACAGTCTCATAATAAAATGGTAGCGGGGGGGAGGGTGAGAGGGCTCAGTGGGTAAAGGGGCTTGCCTGCAAGCCTGGTGACCCGAGTTCAATCCACACAGTGCAAAGAGAAGTCTGACTCCTGCATGTTGTCTTCTGACTTCCACAACTGTGTGCTCCCAGAACAAGTGAATGCCATTTTAAAGATGAGAGAGGGAGAGAGAGCGCCCAAGGGTGCCCCCTATCATCCTCCCCAAGCCCTTTCGGGTCCCCTCCCCCACCAGTTGCTTTCTGTGGACACAAACCCAATTTATTCCCAACTTATTAGCTTAAGGTCATTAGGAGCCTTCCCAGCAACTCACAAGCAGCCAGAAGCCTGTGTAGGAGGCCTGCTCAGGACACTGGGAGGGAGAGAGGGAGAGCCATTGCTATGGTCACAGTGAGCCCATGTGGGTGTGGCCTTCATATTGACACCTGCTTTTGTTCTCAGGGACAGAGGTGCCCAGGGAATGCTTTCATAGATCACAGATAACAGGAGGCCCAGCTGGTAGAAAGCGGAAGCGAAGCCCTTGCTTGGGAGATGGTGGGTGGTATAATAAAACACAGTAAGTAACACATCCCTATGACAATTAGCCACTCATAGCAGCCCCAGAGCTTGGAACTTCTGGGCTCCCTTTGGGTACACCATATCAGAGGCATCAAAACCTGGCCTCGGGCAGAAGTGTCTGCTGCAGATTTGTGGAGGGACCTGCCTGGGCTGCTGGCTGGGACCTAAGGATCAACTCCTGTGCGGCTTGCCTTGAACTCCAGCACCATGGACAGATTCCCAAGGCCGCTCTGACAGGGAGAGAGAACTGAAGAAACCAAAGCTTCAGTGTATGTAACTCAGCAGTAAAATGCCTGCCTAGACTCCCCAGATGCGGCTCAAAGGCAGAGCACTGGCTTAGTGTGCAAGAGGCTTGGGTTCAGACCCCAGCACTGGGGGTTGCAGTGTGTCTGTGGGGGAAAAACAGTTTTCTCCGGGCCAGAGTGATAGCATAGTGGTTAAGAACACTGGCTACTCTTCCAGAGGACCTGAGTTCAATTCCCAGCATCCACATGGTAGGTAGCTCACAACCAGCTGTAACCAGCTGTAACTCCAATCCCAGGGCATCCACAGGCACCAGGGACAGACATGGTGCACAAACACGCATGCAGTCAAAACACACATGCACCTAAAATAAAAAAGAAGTTAAATTACTTTCCCCACACAATACATTCAAACTTGATTTTTGAAGCACTTGTGTCCTAGTTTGTGAGAACACTGTGCCAGCCCACAGCGCTGTGCATGCCTTTATCAGAGTACAGTAGCACACGCTTGTAATTTCAGCAGTTGGGGAGGCACAGGCAAGAGGATCGGGAATTTGAGGACAACTGGTCTATACAGTGAGTACTGGGCTAGCCTTGTCTCAAAAAGGGCAAACACATAAAAACATGAAATAAAGATAAAACAAAGAAATGGGAAGAAAACGTTTTAAAAGAAAAGCCAAGAAAGGGAAGAAGGAAGGAAAGAAAGACAGAAGGAAGCAACAGAGGCAGGGACTGTCCTAGGAGGGCAGGGGCAGGCTGCCTGCGGCACACTACCAGGCTCACGGGGTGGGGGTGGGGATGGGGTAGAGCATCCTCTGCTGGTATCTGCATCTTGCTGTTGGGAGGGCCAGCCTCTTGGCAGAGCTTGTCCAAGTCACATGCTGCAGCAGGGCAGTTGTCCATCCTTCCCCACCCCCCAAATCTGTCAGTCCAGGGCGCCCCTAACCACCCCCACCCCCAGACTGCTAGGCCTGGCAATCAGACAGTTGTCCCCCCCTCCATCAACCTCTTCCCGGGGACCGAGACTCCCAGCCATGAGTGCTGGGCCTGGTGAGGTGGATAAGACTCTTAAGGGCGGCAAGAGCCGCGGGCCACTGCTGGAGGCTGGCTCAGCGTCCCGGAGCTGCCTGGCTCAGCTCCAAGGGCTTTTAGCTGGAAGTAACTCTTCATTACTGGCTGCCGTGGGTGCGGACAGCAGGGTTGAGAGGGATGGGGTGACACACCTTAGGGGACACCTAGCCTTGTTGCTGACCCTGGAGTGCTGGCTGCACCCCTTCCTGCTGCTCGCTCTGGTTCTGTATTCCCATGAATTCTGGCTTCCGGGCATCTCCCCAGCCTGTCCTTTGAAGCCTGGCTAACCCTAATCAGTTGCTTGTGGCTTCCCCATCTATGGTTATCTCTCCTTTCTTCCACTCTTCTTCTCTCTCCTCCCTCCTCTCCCTTTTCCTCCCTTCTTTGGTCCATAGCTGGGACTGGTCTTGAATTTCCGATCCTCCTGCCTCCCCGTCAGCGCCGGAGTCCAGCCGTACCCCGACAGTGCCCGGCTTCACGGTCTGTTTTGTCCACGTTACTCAAAAAACGTCTCTCCCTCTTCGAGAGTCCGCTCATATTCGCTCCCTTTCTACTTCTCCACTGTAAGTCTCCGCCTCCTCCAGGAATCTCCTGTGACTTCCCTTTCCCACTGGGATGAGGCCCAGAGAGGGGAAGGCGTTTACCCAAGGTCACACAGCAGAGGAAGTAAGAATGAGCTGAAAAAGGCTTCGCTGGTGAAAGAGGATGACGTGAGATGCCCCAAAGTGACCACCCACCCCCGGATAAGGGAGGTAAAAGCACCTGACTCCTACAGATTCCTTCGTTTTCCAGAAAGCTCGTAAGCATGTCCATTTCACAGGCAAGAAAACTGATGCCAGAAACCCCCCAGACCGACCCCATGGGAGTGGCAGAGGCAAGAATGGTCTCAAGCCTGCCTGACCCACACTGCACCCGTTCATGACTCGTCGCTGGCGGAGAGACTCCCGGCTCTATGACCCCCAGCCCCAGCCCCGGGAAGCCTTGCTTACTGGAGTCTGTCTGTGCTCCGTCCAAGGCTGCTTCTCGTGGTGTCAGGTCTATGTGAGCCACTCACGCACGCTGCTTGAGAAAGCTCGTCTACTCTCTATTTACAAGAGCAGGCTTCTGAGCGAATGAGCCAGGGAAAATGTTTGGCTTCCGTGGGTGGGAGCTGGGGCCATCTGTTCCCAGGCTCTGAGAAAACACCGTAGCCGTCGTCGCTACAGCCCCGGGTGCCCAGCAGAGCCTTGCCGAGTGGGGCCCTGGCACCCACGGGCTGTATGTCCTAACGCGGGGCACGCATTCTCTATGGGGGTCAGTGTCTGAGTGTCTCACCAAGCTGTGTGACTCTGTGTCCTCGCTGTGCCTCGCTGCTGCTCTCTTCTTGTGGTCTTCTTTTCTCTTCACTACACCTTTACCCCACTCTCACTCTGCCAACCCAAATGCCCCCCACGTGGACCAGGCCACTGACATCTGTGACGTGGGCTCCCTAGGACTGGCTTTTAGGCTTTTATGACTACTGCCCTCATTTGCTTCCAGGCTGAAAATAGCTTTATTGTTTCCTCTGAAAATAAAGAGAGCCATTTTCCAATCCAAAAACTTATGATGTAGGAGGGTAAATGGAGAGAGATAGTCCGTTCCATCGGGGGAGCATCTGTGGAGGAGAGCGACTTTCCAGATGACTCTCCAAATGGTTTGCCATGTCTGGGGTCCAGGATGAGGAGAATGGACTAGATATTTTGAGACCCACAGGGGTTGGGGAATATAGCTCAGAGAAAGAGCCCCTGCCTAGAATCCCCCAGGGAGGGGCTGGGGGCATGGCTCAGTGGTAGAGCCCCTGCCTAGAATCCCCCAGTGAGGGGCTGGGGGCGTGGCTCAGTGGTAGAGTCCCTGCCTAGAATCCCCCAGTAAGGGGCTGGGGGTGTGGCTCAGTGGTAGAGCACCTGCCTAGAATCCCCCAGTGATTCCAGTGATCCCAGGGATGGGGTCAGTCAGCTAGAGTTTTTGCTTGTTTGTTTGTTTTGTTTTGTTTTGTTTTTCTAGCATGGGCAAGACCATGGGTTTGATTCTTTTTTTGTTTGTTTTTCTTTGGTTTTTCGAGACAGGGTTTCTCTGTGTAGCCCTGGCTGTCCTGGAACTCACTCTGTAGACTAGGCTGGCCTCAAACTCAGAAATCCACCTGCCTCTGCCTCTCAAGTGCTGGGATTAAAGGCATGCTCCACCACTGCCAGGTAAATTTTTTTTTAAGATATTATTTATTTATTTTATGTATATGAGTACACTGCAGCTGTCTTCATGCACACCAGAAGAGGGCATCGGATCCCATTACAGACGGTTGTGAGCCACCATGTGGTTGCTGGGAATTGAACTCAGGACCTCTGGAAGAGCAGTCTGGAAGAGTGGTTAAGTGCTCTTAACCACTGAGTCATTTCGCCAGCCCAGGGGTTTGATACTTAACAGCGAAAATAGAGAAGGGAGGGAGAGAGAGACAAAGACAGGAAAGACAAACAGACAGGAAAGAAAGACAGGAACTACCTCCCCTACTCCTGGAGCCTTCAGTTCCCTGTCAGGGCCCTTGTAGACTATGGCCCCAACAGTATGCTTCCTTGAGGACACTGTTCCATAAACCCTGTCCTTCATCTCACACTCCAGAGAGTAGAAAGCTAACAGGTATAACACTGCCCTGCCCTCGCTGTGTAACCTAAGACAAGGGCTTTAGGGTCACCTAAGACTCAGCCGTGTCACTTTTATATGGGGATATCACATCAGGATGGGGGGTCACATTAATTGATATGTGGCAACTATTGATCCATCAATCTGGTCAAGTAAGTCCTAGATGGTCAGTAGCACAAACAGATGACCTGGGCATTGTGTAACTTGTTGCAAAACTATTGTGTGGAGGGTGGGGAGTGATGAGGGAGATGCTTGTCTGGTGGTGAGGCCTGTGCCTGGTAGGTGAGGCCTG
The DNA here is from genome assembly GCA_028551405.1 of Uromys caudimaculatus. Lineage (NCBI taxonomy): Eukaryota > Metazoa > Chordata > Mammalia > Rodentia > Muridae > Uromys > Uromys caudimaculatus. The sequence continues at coordinate 9,675,946 of CM052721.1, forward strand.
TGCCCATGGGTGAGGCCTGTGCCCGGTGGTGAGGCCTGTGCCCGGTGGTGAGGCCTGTGCCCGGTGGTGAGGCCTGTGCCCTGTGGTGAGGCCTGTGCCCGGTGGTGAGGCCTGTGCCCGGTGGTGAGGCCTGTACCCGGTGGTGAGGCCTGTGCCCGGTGGTGAGGCCTGTGCCCATGGGTGAGGCCTGTGCCCGGTAATGAGGCCTGTGCCTGGTAGGTGAGGCCTGTGCCTGGTGGGTGAGGCCTGTGCCCGGTGGTGAGGCCTATGCCCGGTGGTGAGGCCTGTGCCCGGTGGTGAGGCCTGTACCCGGTGGTGAGGCCTGTGCCTGGTGGGTGAGGCCTGTGCCTGGTAATGAGGCCTGTGCCTGGTAGGTGAGGCCTGTGCCCGGTGGGTGAGGCCTGTGCCCGGTGGTGAGGCCTATGCCCGGTGGTGAGGCCTGTGCCCATGGGTGAGGCCTGTGCCCGGTGGTGAGGCCTGTGCCCGGTGGGTGAAGCCTGTGCCCGGTAGTGAGGCCTGTGCCTGGTGGGTGAGGCCTGTGCCCGGTAGTGAGGCCCATGCCTGGTGGTGAGACCTGTGTCTGGTGGTGAGGCCTGTGCCCGGTGGTGAGGCCTGTACCTGGTGGGTGAGGCCTGTGAGTGATGGGTCAGGTCAATACTAGTTGAGTAGAGCTTCTTTGTGAGGCTGGTTTCAGCCTCTTGAGCAGTCCTGAGGCAAATGTGGACACCCGCCCTGGCCAGTTCTATTTGAGACTAGCTAGCACTGTGACCACCAGCTCCGGAGACCTGATTGCATTTTTTTTTTTTTTTCAGGAAAAGTTTCAAGAGGACAGTTAAATTCCAATCTAATTAAAAATTAAGCTGAATAAACTCACAGGAGGAGTCCACGCTCTGAGTTGTCAGTGTAGGAAAGGTTATTTCTACACTTGCCTTCGGGGTGGAGGCACCGAGTCTGTTTCCAGTTCCGCATTCAACGATACCGCATGATGTGGTTACCTTCAGTTCAGCCATGGTGTGATGTTTACACCATAGCAATGGACCAGCACTTGGGCTGGCAGGGTGGCCCAGTGGGTATGGGCACTGGCTGCCAAGTCTAACAACTTGAGTACAATCTCTGGGCGCCACATGGAACGAAGAGAATTTAACTTCTGCAGCTTGTCCTCTGACCTCCACACAGGCACCGTAGCACACATGCACCAACACCAACATGCAAATGCATGCGCGTGCACACGCACACAAAATGTAATAAAAAAAATTACCCAGTGATAAAAATCAGGGCATTTCTCACCAAACAGCCCATTGTCATCCAAACACTACTGTTAATATTACACACTGAGGGAACCCCATCATATCATCGTTCTAAGTGTCCCCCAAATACATCACAGGTCCCTGTCCCTTTGTCTGCTCCCTGGGCAACTGTAGCCTTCTCTAGGCTCCGTGGATTCTCTCCACAGAATCTCTCCTGGAACAAAGGTAAGCATGTTACCAGCATCTCTGAATTTCTCTGTGACTCCCACTTACACTCAGCCCACCAAAGCTTGAAGGTCCAGCAAGGCAGGCCACTGTGATTTTGCAAATCTCTGTCACTGTCCAGACAACCAAATAGACACAGCTAGGCAGTCACTGAAAGACCGGGTTTCAGTGTCCTGGCGTTTAGACCCTCTATGGGATGTCAAGTCCCAATCAGAGCAGTCCTGAGGCTCCCTGCTTGGATTTGGCTGCTGCTTGTGTCCTTTGGGTTGAGAGTATTCTAGGGCGTGTGTTTCAGGGAACAGAATCAGAGCAGACTGGTGGGTAAGGAAAAATGGGGGTGTCAGGTGGCCCTGGGCTGACAACTGGAGGCCAGATCAGCGGTTTCACTCGTCCTTCCAAGTTGTTAAGGGAGAGATGGACAGATGTATCCACTTCTGTTTGCCTGTTACTACTGAGATAGAGACGGGGTCTCAAGTAGCCTAGACTAGCCTTCAGTTTACTGTGCAGTGGAGGGTGGCCTTGAATTCCTGATTCTCCTTTCTCTCCCTTGAATGTTGGAAGTACAGGTGTGCCCCACACCCATTTCATGGGGTGCTGGGAATTCAACACAGATGCATGCATGCCAGGCAAGCACCCAACAAGAAGTGTGAGCCTTTCATTGTGTGACCCCCAGGCCTTGCTCATGTAGGGTGGAGCTCTACACTCTCTTTGTTCTTGCTGCTTTGCTGGGTCCTTCCCTTCAGCTGTCAGGATTCGCAGAGGTTTGCAATGGGCATAAATATGAGCCGTGAGCATCGCTGGCGCTGGGGACATCTCCCAGGCCGAGGATCCAGGGGGAGCATGACTGGGCTGGCAGAAGGAGTTTATCTTGGCTGAATTCTCTAATCCTCCTTAAGGATTAAGGAAACATGATGTGCTTCCCTTGATAATGTCCTTTAAAGATTTAATAGCTTTCAGGCTTTCTGAGAGAAAGCCCTGGATGAGGAATGTGAAGGACTTACTTAAGCTCCTGACTCCGTGTGTGACCTTGCTCTGTGGCTCTCTCTTTGTAAAGAGCAGGGTTGGTATTGGACAGGTGGTCCACAATGAACTCTGTTTAGAAGGCCTGAATGTGTGGCTATAGCCTTGGTGAGGAGCCGGGGGGTGTGGCTCAGTGGCAGAGCCCCTGTCTAGAATCTCCCAGTGAGGGACTGGGGTGTGGCTCAGTGACAGAGCCCCTGCCTAGAATCCCCCAGTGAGGGGCTGGGGCGTGGCTCAGTGGTAGAGCACCTGCCTAGAATCCCCCAGTGAGAGGCTGGGGGCATGGCTCAGTGGTAGAGCCCCTGCTTAGAATCCCCCAGGGAGGGGCTGGGGGCGTGGCTCAGTGGTAGAGCCCCTGCCTAGAACCCCCCAGTGAGGGGCTGGGGGCGTGGCTCAGTGGTAGAGCCCCTGCCTAGAATCCCCCAGTGAGGGGCTGGGGGTGTGGCTCAGTGGTAGAGCCCCTGCCTAGAATCCCCCAGGGAGGGGCTGGGGGCGTGGCTCAGTGGTAGAGCCCCTGCCTAGAATCCCCCAGGGAGGGGCTGACTATTCCTCAACAAATGAATGTATTGATCCATTGATGGGCTCAGGGTTGAAGGAGCTGTTTGAAAGTGGGGCCTGGTTAGAAGAAGGTCGCTGGGTTCAAGTGTGGGACACAGTTTTTGGAAGATGGTATCTTCTTTCCCAATTATTGTTGCCCTTTGGGAGTTCTCTGCCTCTGTCTCTGTCTCTCTGCTTCCCGGCTGCTAGGAGGTAAGCAGGTCTCCTCCATCCACCCTCTCTTCACGTTGTCCTGCCTTTCCTCAGGCCCAAAGCCAGGGTGCCTGCTGCGCAGGGACTGGATTTAACAGGCTCCAGGCCTTCTATGAGAAAGCCTTGGAAGTCAAATCAACTCTTTCCTCCTTGAGGTCGTTTCCCTTCGGTGTTTTGCTATAGTAACTGACACAGGCATAGGAGAAGCTGCGCCATCTTCTCCATCTTCTGGCTCACGGGAGCCTCCACATCCCAGCCAGCTGGACATCTCTTCTGATTCCAATGTGCAAGAGGTGAAGGACAGGGCAGTGGGTAGGGGTTGGGGAGGGAGTTTGCCTAAAAGGAACTGACTGTCTAGGAGAGTTGGGGTCCCTGCACTTGGGGTGATGGAGGACTGCCCTGTTGCAGTTAAAACAGTGGTTCTCAACCTGTGAGTGGCGACCTTTTGAGGGTCAAATGACCTTTTCACAGGGGTCACCTAAGACCATCTGAGAACATAGCTATTTATATTACAATCTAACAGGAGCAAAATTACAGCTATGAAGTTTCAAGAACATAATTTTACGGGTGTGTGTGTGGTCACCGTCACACAAGGAACCTCATTAAAGGGTCGCAGCATTAGGAAGGTTGAGAACCGCTGATCTAGAATGTTCTCTGGAGGAGACCGAGAATCTGAAGTTTGGGGGAACAGGAGTCCAGGAGTTTAGTGGGAAATGGAGCTGAGTCTATTCTAGTCTCTTTGATCTTTATCTGTATTGCTAATTCCATGACAACAGTAGACAGAGCTTTCAAGCCGGGAGTGATTTTTGAAAGAATAGTGGTAATTTTTTGTTATCTCTGCTGACAATTCCATCTCTCAGGGTGTGGCGGGCACAGCGGGACTTTCAGGGTCCTGATGCCTCGTGGTGGCTCACAACCCTAGTCTGGGGCCGCTGGGGTAGGAGCTGGCCAGGCCACGTTGGATTCCTTCTGCTGGCTTCTGCTGCCTCCTGCCCCCTCCTCCTCGTCAGCTTTGCCTCTTGAAGGACATTTGAGAGCACAGGAGAGCTTGGTGGAAGAGCCTCACCCATACTCTCTCTCTTTTTTTATTTTATTTTATTTTATTTTATTTTATTTTTGATACTTTATTCACATTTCCAATGTCTCCTCTTTGGAAACCCTGTATCCCTTCCCCCTCCCCCATCTCTATGAGGGAATTCCACCTCCCACCCACCCGCCCACCCATTCCCATATTCCCACCTTGACATTCCCCTTTACTGGGGCCTCTGACACCCTCAGGCCCAAGGGCCTCTCCTCTCTCCCTGATGGCCAACGAGGCCCTCCTCTGCCACATATGTGGTCCGAACCATGGGTCCATAGATGTGTATTCTTTGGTTGGTGGTCCTGACTCCAGGATGACGGGGGGGGGGGGCTCAGGCCCATTGATGCTGTTGCTCCATCCTTGAGGCTGCAAACTCCCTCAGCTCCTTTAGACCTTTCTCCAACTCCTCCATCTGGGACCTCACTCTCAGTCCAGCGGTTACTGTAAAGTGAAACTTGGGCATTCTGAACTTTTGGGCTAAAACATTTTGT
>CM052721.1:9690592-9703071 GCA_028551405.1 Uromys caudimaculatus
GTGCACCCCACACCTAGGTTTAGGCCTTTTATCCAGTCCATACCTATTTCTTGGAGAACAGATTCTAATGGAAGAGGGGAGTGACTGTAAAAATCAGGGCTCATCAATAATGCAGAGAGACAGGAGCTGCTGTGGAGGCACATGCGGTCAGGAAATCAGTTTATGCATCTGCTTTTGACAGGAAAGTTAACCAGAAGACACACATATGGCACTGAGCCATGTCACCTCTGCTGATGGCAGGGTTTGTTTGTTTGTTTGTTTTTGTTTTTGGATAGATTTTTAGTCCTGCTCCTGTTTTTTCTTAACTCCTTGTCCCCCGTTTTCCCACCTCTCAGACATGTGAGCTCAGGCTGGCCTAACTCACTATGTATCAGAGGCTGACCTTGACCTGGGTGCTGGATTCGAACTCAGGGCCTGTTGCATGCAAGACAGGAACTCTACCAACTAAGCTACATTCACAGTTACAATTCACCCTCTAAACAAATAGTACATTCATTGCTTCGTGCGGCTACCACCTCCGCTTGTCTCAAAGCTCTTGCCCCGCCTAGAAAACCCCATTAGCATTTTTTGCCCCTCCTGTCTACACTGGAACCCACGGCCTGGAGGCTGCCGGTGCTAAGGCCTTTGTCCTTCCTGAATCACAGAGGACACAGGCTTTGGTGGTGGGGCTTCAGCACAAGGTGCACAGCTCAACTGTTTTGTAGAATGTGCCAAAACTTCAATCTCTTTTTAAAGCTAAATACTATTTCTTCATGTAGTGACCTCCTGCTCTGTTGATGTCCCTGGCTGCCTGTTAAGCCCTGCAGAAACATTTGTGCATAAGCATGGGTTTGGTGTCTTCTGTTCTCTCAGATACAGGCACAGGGACGGAATCGCTGGATCTGGTTGCTGAGCAGTGCCCAGACGGAACTCTGTGGTGGCTGGACCACTGTCCATCACACCGTCATGGGACAAGGGGGACTGTCTCTCCACATCCTTGCCAATGACTACTGTTAGCGTGTACTTGTAGATTGTAGCCAAGCCAGAGGGTGGGACGTCTATTAAAGTTGGGCGCGTGGGGCTGGAGAGGTGCGTTTGCAGGTAAAGGCACTTGTCAGGCCCCTGGTGGCCTGAGTTCCCACATAAAGGTGGAGAGAGACAATCGGCAATATGGAATTATCTTCTGGCCTTTACATGTGCACGGTCGTATACAGGCTCATGTACTTGTGAGCACACATGCATACACACACCTCTAGACATGGTTGTAATCCCAGTGCCCGGGAGGCTGAGACAAATTTTTCTTGGGATGTGCTGGTCAGTCAGCTTCACCTAGTCAGCAAGGCCCAGGGCCAGCAAGAGATCCCATCTCAAACAAACCAACCAACCCAAGGGTACTGTCTGACTTCCATACACACGTGTGTGTACAAGCACGCACTGCACACATATACCCATATACATGTAGCATAAACAATGCTTTAGTTTAGGTTACTATTGCTGTGATGAAATATCTTGACCAAAAGCAGAATGGCGGGAGGGAAGGGTTTATTTGGCTCACAGTTCCATATTGTAGTCTGTCACTGAAGGAAGCCAGGACAGGAACTCAAGCAAGGCAGGATCCAGGCAGGAGCTGATGCAGAGGCCATGGAGGGGTGCTTCTTACTGGCTTGCTCCCCCTGGCTTGCTTTCTTCTAGAACCCAGGACCACCAGCCCAGGGATGGCACCACCCACAATGGGTTGAGCCCTCCGATCAATCACTATTTGAGAAAATGCCCTACAGCCCGATCTTATGGAGGCAGTTTCTATATTGAAATTCCCTCCTCAATTGACTTTAGTTGTGCCAAGCTGACATAAAACTATCCAGTGCATACACAAAAGAGCTCTGGAGCTGAGAGGCTGGGCACGTGGCACACATGTATAGTTCCAGCATTTGGATGGCAGTGAGAGGCAGGATTGCCACGAGTTTGAGGCCAGCCCGGTCTACATAAAACATTACAGGCAACTGGGGGCTACATGGTGAGAGCCTATCGCAAGAAACGAAACAACCCAGGGTAGTGTTGCACACCTTTAATCCCAGCACTCAGGAGGCAGAGGCAGGTTCGAGCCCAGTCTTGTCTACAGAAGGAGTTCTGGGACAGCCAGGGCTAAACAGAGAGACCTTTTCTTGGCAAACCAAAAACCCAGACAACAATGAAAACCTTTTTAAAAAGGATTGGGTTCAGGACGATGTCTCAGTTGCTCCTCAGTTGGTGTTACCTTGTACGCACCAGGTCCTGAATTCAGATTCTCAGAATCTAAGTAAAAGGGCACAGTGATGTGTGCCTATGTTTCTAGCGGAGGGGGATGGGCACAGAGACAGGGGGATTGCTGTGAGCTCTTAGGCTAGCTAGCCTGGCCTGTGTAAATCCAGGTCGGTGAGAGCTCCCATCTCAAACAAAAGGTGAAAGGAGCCTAAGGACTGACACCAAGTGTCCTCAGAGTGCCCATGTGCGTGTGTGTGTCTGTGTGTGTGTGCGCGCGCGCGCATGCATGCATGTGCTATATACATGTGCATCCATACACAGACAAACAAAAGAAATAACATAAAAAAGACATCAAGCGACCCAGAGCTCAGACCCCAGGATTACATGACAGACAAGCAAACCCAGAGTTATTGCACATGGGACAGTTCGCCTCCTATCTATGGGATTCCAGGTCCCCAAAAGCTGAGCCCTGCCTTAGAGATGGAAGCAAGGGGCCACGACCCCTTAAACCTGTCCAAGGCACAAGGAGAAGAAAGCAAAATATAACAGGAGCAGGCGTTCTCTGGAACTCAGCACAGGGCTTGTCTGTACAGATTGGGTCTCCTCCGTGGGACACAGTACCATCACAGTCCCCCAGCCCTGCCTGCTGAGTCGACTTGAAGCAAATGAATGACTTAGCAGGTCACAGACTCCACATTTCATCTGCTGAATGAACTGAGAGCATAAATAATGCCTGCTGACAAGAAGCCACCTGAAGGAAGGAGGGATGGACACAGGGCCCAGTTGGGGCTGTCTTGCAATGGTCCTAGAGGTGGCTTTGGGCCAGTGTGGGTGATATGTCAACGGTGGTCCTCTGGCCATATTAGAGACAAGAGTCTGGCTTCCTGCTGTATCCACTACACTCCACCTCCCAGGATAGCAGCCTTGGGACCAGACAGAGGTCTTCTGGCTGGTACTCTGGCTCTCTTTCAGTCTCCTTCATTTTCCTGGGCAATGGGTACTTAGACCCACGCTCGCCAGACACTATACCTGGGTTTCTACAAAGTGACTGTCTTTCTCTCCTTGCCTGGGATGGGCCCCAGGATTCTTCTACCTCTGCCACCAGTTGGGGATCAAGTGTTGAGTCTGTGGGGACATTTCATACCATATAAAGCACTGGTATCTTGTTTCTCCCGCCTCTCCCTGGAGGACAAAGTACCCCGGAAACACACCTTTGATGAGCACCCAAGCGAGTGTAGTACTAGAAACATTCTCACTGTGTTAGAAGCAGAAATGTGGTTTTTGAGGGCTGTGGTGTCCCTGATATTTACACATCATATACATACCAAATAAATAAATATTTTAAAAAATGGAGGGGTTTGTGTGTGTGTGTGTATCATATTTGCATTTGGAATTTTGAGACCAGGTCGCACTGAGGCTCCTGGAGTCTGACTGGTCAGCTTCAAGACCGTGCCAGAGGACCCCTAATGAACAATTTAGTTAGGTCCCACAGACACAGGCAGTCATGAGACTTGTGCCATCTAGTGGCTGTGAGAACACAGAGGCCAGTCCTGACTTGGGGCCCTAGGGTTCACAGGCTGCCTCCTGCAGTGTCTCCAGTGACTGTAGATAACCCCTGGCTCCAGGAGTTTGCCACAACCAATAGGGAAGGCTGCCTTCCCAGAACCCCAAGGATGAGCTGTGATGAGCACGTATGTGGCCCGGCCTGGGGCATCTCTATTTCCAGATGTTAGTGTGTTTAACTAATAAGAATGTTACAACTTTTGTGTGTGCATGTGCACAGGGCATGGCGGTATGCCGAAGCCGGTTCTTCTCATGTGGTTCCTGGGATTAAGTGCCTGGACCTACCAAGACATCTCACTTGTCCTTAATTAGTTTTTTTTTTTTTTGGGTTTTCAAGACAGGGTTTCTCTGTGTAGCCCTGGCTGTCCTGGAACTCACTCTGTAGACCAGGCTGGCCTCGAACTCAGAAATCCGCCTGCCTCTGCCTCCCAAGTGCTGGGATTAAAGGCGTGCGCCACCGCCTGGCTTGGTCTGCTTTTTTTTAAACATTAAAACAATTGTATGGGGCTGGAGAGATGGCTCAGCAGTTAAGAGCACTGACTGCTCTTCTGGAGGTCCTGAGTTCAATTCCTAGCAACTACATGGTAGCTTACAACCATCCATAATGAGAAACAAATAAAAAATCTTTGGGCCGGAGCGAGTGGGGCCGGAGCAAGAGGGAGAAGGGAAGGGGAAAAAAACCTAATTGTGTGTGTGTAGACCATAGGACACACGTGGCCACCAGAGGACAACTTGCAGTAGTCACTTTTCCCTGCCTTATAGGGATCAAATTCAAGTTGCCAGGCCTGTACACTAAAGCATCTACTTGCTGAACCATCTCAATGGCCCTGGTTTGATTATTGGAGACAGGGCCTTGAACACATGACATAGCCCAGGGTGGCCTTGATTGTTTTTTAAAAAACTATTTTAAGTGCATGGTTGTTTTGCTTCCATGTGTGCCTGTGCACATGTGTGCACTGCCCTCTGTGACCAGAAGAGGGTGCTGGATCTCCAGGGACTGGAGTTACAGGTGGTTGTGAGCCACTATGTGGGTGCTGGGATCAGAACCCTGGTCCTTCGCAGGACAGCAAGTGCTCATAACTGCTGAGCCATCTCTCTAGCCCTCCCCCTCTAGAGGTTTATTCTTTTTAACTGTGTGTGGTGGTGAGTCCATGTGGGTCCTGGGGGAAAACTCAGGTCCTCTGCAAGAGCAGCAAGCATTCGTAACCACTGAGTCCACCTCTAAGACACGGTCTTTTTAACATTTTTAAAAATATGTATCAATGCCTATATGTATGTATAGGTACTACATAAGTGGCTGGTGCCAACAGAGGACTTCAGATCCCCTGGGTTGTAGAGTTGTGAGCCACCATGTGGGTGCCGGGAACTGAACCTGAGTCCTCTGGAAGGGCCAATCAGGCTCCGAACCTGAGCTCTCTTCAGCTCATTAAGATAGGGTATCCCCCCCCCTTCCCCACTATCCTGAGACAGGGTTTCTCAGTGTAGCCCAGGCTGTCCTACAACTCGCTCTTTAGACCAGGCTGGATCCATCTGCTTCTGCACCTATGTGCTGAGATTAAAGGTGTGCACCATGGCTGCCTGGTGACACAGGGTATTAATGTAGCTCAGGCTGGCACTGAATCTCTGTGCAGCTGAGGGTGTCCTTAAATTTCTGATCTTCCTGACTCCTCTCTAGTATTGGGATTATAGGCCATATGAACCATATTACCCATCTCTGATACAGGGACTTGTAATCACTGTGGCTTGGAGACAGACAGACACATACAGTGTTAGCATCTGAAATACCTTTACCTTAGATGGAAATGTAAAAATAAATACTTTTCAAGTGCATCTCAGTACAGAATGAGACACAGGGGAGAGATCAGGACAGTCCCCTTAAATCGAGCTTTAAAAAAAGTTTAATTTTTCAAAATTAAGAGATATTCCTTGTCAGACATCAGAGAAGAGCAAATCCAGAGCAGTTGTTTCTCTCCCTTGGGTTTCCCAAACCCCGCAGAGTGCAGATAGTACAAGACAAGTCAAGGATTACGGTCGGGGCAAGACCTTAACAGGAAAACCCTCATGCTCAGAGAGCAGCTATTAGCGTGCATTTCCTGTTCCACAAGCTTCATCCCCCAGGAGACACTTCTCACACAAGCCACCACCGGCTTGGACCAGTTCTCCTCACACCTGGGTCACCAGATGTTCCGAACAAGTCATCTGGTCATTGTCAGCATGCAGAGGGCAGGAGCTACAAAAACTGGGGGTACGGGGCCGTAGGAGCACGCATCAATATCATGATAAAGGCTCGGATGTGCTGGCTTGTGCCTGTAGTCCCAGAACAAGGCAGGCAGAGGCAGCATGATCTCGAGTCTGAGTGCAGCCTGGGCTAAATTGTAAGATCATTAAAAAAAAAAAAAAAACGCCACCAAAAAGAACCACAGAGAGTGGAATTGAGCAAGGCACACATTCCTCGTCTCAGCTGAGCTGTGACCAAAATATTCTAGTCTCTTCCAAGCAACACACCTGCTGTCGAGCCTTGTCTCCAAGTCAAACTGTGAGATGGAGTTCTCAAGCTGACTTGGCAGGAGTCGCAGCCTGAAGCTTCAGTGCCCACCAGAGGGCAGAGTTGGGCAGCTCCAGCTGGGCTAGGCAGGGCATTTGCTGCTGCGGCCCCTGTGGTCTCAAACCTGTGGTAATGGCCCATGCTTGCTGTCCAGCAGAGGCAGCCCCGTATCACCGGCCTCCGAGACAGACCCGTGGTCTGCCTTTTCCTTTGTACTAAGGAGCAAGACAGGCAAGGGCACACTTCCACCTAGCTTTGTAGGCAGAGAGCAGAGCTGAACAAAAAAAAACATGCACTTTACTCTGTGAGGTTTCAGTTTTAGTGTTTATTGGAGTCCATTGCTGGCCAGACCCAGCGCTGGGTGCTCACAGGACAATCCCTCCCAGACCTCACAACAGCCCTGTGAGGTAGGGTTCTTGTACAGTCCAACTTCGGACCCCTGAGACCTGCCCCTAGCTCACGCTGTTGGTGTAGGCAAGACAAGGGACTCCAACTCTTGCTTTCATTGGTTGAGAAAATACAAAAGCTTTGGTCCCAATCCACACTAATCTTAAATTTTGGGGGGTTTTCAAACTCCCATTCCCCATTGTAAGAGTCATCATCCTTTGGTTTTTTGTTTTTTGTTTTTTTGTTTGTTTTCTTTTGAGACAGGGTCTCACTCTGTAGGGCCAGGTTTGCCCAGGAGTAGTCTAGGCTGGCCTCAAATTTATAGCAATCCTCCTGCCTCACTCTCCTGACTGCTGGGATTACAGGTGTGTGCCACACCTGATTCCAAAATTTTCTTAGTTTTGGAATAAAATTTTCAAACTGACCACTGTTGTGGGGCCTGACTCCGGTCCTCGATGTGGGTCCCAATAGTGAGTGCTAACCTCAGTCAGGACTCTCTTCCCTCACACCTGAGGCCTGCAGGTGGTGTGGATAGCCTGAGGTCAGCAGAACCTAATCCTTTGCTTTTCTGACCTCTGTGGGATGCACACACACATCTGTCCCAAGAGAGGGAGACTCACCAAATCTGCCCAGCCTGGCAAGACCACTGATTGAAGTCACAGCCCCAGACACCAAGAGGCCTTTTCTGATCAAATTTTCAAGCGAGGAAACCCAGCCCAAAAGGGAGAAATGAATTCCAACATGTTTTTGGAATACCAACTCCCAAGAGAGGAAACCTCAGCATATGGAGCTGAGCCCCACCCTCACAGTGTGCAAGGCCAAGGTTGCTAGCACACCAGTCACACTCTTTGGTTCCAGGAAATCAGCTCTCAATCATCTCTGAGTTTCCCACAGTCTGTTCCTGTGAAGGCCAGTTTTAGTCTTCCAGTGGAGTACTCACTGGACCAGACCACAGGCTGGGGTCCCATGTTATCAGGGTCCGGGACACTCACACACGGTTTAAAGTCCAGCACACTCAGCCTCACCCCTGCCTCATAAACTACATAGTTTGGCTCCTCAGATGCTCCTGGGCACAGGTGCCAACAGCCAGAACTAGCAATGGGCGCCGCCCAAACCTCATGCTTGTGATTAGCTATCCTTTGAACAGCAAGAACAGGAGACCTCAGGAGATTTAGCTACAGGCACCCGGCAGCAACACTCTACCAGACAGAACCACACTGGCCTGAAGGCAGCTACCTGCAGTCCCTCTTGTCCAGATGCCTGACCTGGGCTGGGTTAACCTGGTACCCCAATATTATCCTGATTTCCTGCTCCAAAACTCCTGTACCTAAAGTCATGTTCATGCTGAAGCCACACACCACACCCCCAGGCTCTATTGCTAGGGTTCATTGTTCAGAATGCAGATTCGAGGACCTCAACTTTTCATTCCGTGGAGCTGAGAATGGAGCCTGGCACAGCAATACCTGTAATTCCAACTCTCAGGAAGTTGAGGCAGGGGGACTGCTTTGAGTTTGAGACCAGTCTGGGCTATATATATATAGTGAGTTCCAGAGCCTAGGCTGTAGTGTGAGACCACACTTTTCCCAAAGACACCAAACAAATCAAAAGCAGACAGGTGCAGGGCAGCACTGACATCTGACCTCACTTTCCTGCACTTGTAAGACCGAAAGAAAAGGCACATCACCCCTGGAGGGAGTCTCCCGCCGTCTCTGGGGCCTCTCTACTATCTGCTCTCTCTGGAGGGGAGAAGAGCCTCTGGCACACAGCACAGCTCCAGGTCAGCAGAGACTGACGCCTGACGTAGCATCTTACACCTTTGTGCTTTTTCGGGAACTGGAGTAGCTATAGACTCTCCTTTAAAAACAAAAACCAAAAACCAAGTCACAGTTATGGATGGGGACAGTAGGAGACAGGGTGTTTAACGACACTGACAAAATCACCTTCCTTGGCTCCAGGCTGCCCCAGCAGACTGTTAAGTTCACCTGTCAGAAGAGAAGGCACAGAGAGCAGAAATGCCTCTCTCCCTCTCAAGATCCCCATGGAGACTAAGACCCAAAACAACAGTCCCCCGTGGAGGAAGCTAGTCCCAGAATGATGCAATCTGGAAAGTTTAATAAATTGGGAGGGAAAATGGCCCAGGTGAGGCAGTAGGGCAAGGACTCCCGACAGAGGCCACTGTCCATTGTGCCCTGGCTAGTCTCGGTGGGCACAACGGGCCCCGTCCCCGCAGAATCACTGCACGCAGAGACTTCTTCATGCGTGCCCTGGCATGAGACCTGACAACTGTGGCTTGCTATGGAGTGGCCACTCCACTCGCTCTCCTATGCTGGCTTGGCACATCACACATGCAAAGCAAGGAGAATCCACAGACTTCACCAGTTAATTTTGGCAAAAAAAAAAAAAAAAAAAAAAAAAAAAAAAAAAGATTAAAAAAAATGAAGAGTGAGAGAAAATAAAAAGGTAAATTCATAAGCAGGCTTAAAGTCGCTGAAGTGAAAACTGTATTTTCTCAACAGTATGGATAGGCTATAACTACAATCTTCTTTGCTTTAAAGTCTCTGCCATCCTCTCCCTCAATTCAGGTCAAAGTTCATAGCAGCAATGCTCAAGTCCTCAGCTAGGTCAGTGTTGTCTGCTCCTGGGCCAGAGTTCACAGGTCAGGATCAGTCAGTCCGGAGAATCATGGGAGGATGTTCACTGTCTTCATCCAGGCGCAGAGCGCTGGCTTCATCCTCTAGGCACGCACCGCCCACAGCGCCCAGGTCATCTGTGTAGGCTGCAGGGGTAAGATAAGAGAGCTGGGACCAGCTTTCAATCCTGCCACACCAACCACAGGTTGTGTCCAGGAGATGGTACGAGGTTATGAGCTATGGCCACACCAAGACGTTCCTAACCTGGTCAGAGTGGAGCCTCTACGGTCTCAGGCAGAGCCAGATAATGCCACCCATTGCCCAGCACGCACTACTACAGCACAAGCCCTGTACAGTAAACGGTGGTAACCGATGCACAGGCTGCAGTCTTGTGAGTGACTAAGGGGACTCTACGGGATTCTGACTCAGACACAGGTCATGTTAGGGCTGAAGGGATGCCCCACAACAGGGGAGCTAGCACAGCCTCTGGCAAGCAACCCCCTTGAGTGTAGGGAAAGCCAGCCACATGATGGAGAGGTCAGCACTGGCAGCCTCTGTCCAGGCATGAAGGACACACTGCTTACAGAGGGAGGTAGCAGGCTAGGTGGGCTCGCACGCAGCCAGAGTCTCTGGCCACAATGACTGCCTTTCTCCCAAAAATGAAGACCACAAATTCACTCTCACAAGCCTTGGAAGGAAGCCCTGCTCCATGGCTTCATGGGAAGCAGCAACTCCAGAGACGGCACAACGTGGAAGAACCCCGGAAGCTAATGCTCAGTTACCTTCTAGGTTGGCGTCCTGCCCTTTACCAAGTCTTGTGGGGGACGAGGGCACATAGGCACCTTTGGCAGCTGCTGTGCCATATGTCTGTGTTGCTAAGGGGCAGTCATGAGATGCAGAGTCTACAATTTCACTGGTCGTCTCCATACTGCCATCAAGCCTAGAGACAGTAAATGAACACGGTTGGATTCACTGTTTCAAGTCAGGTGTGATGGCTCACTCTCAAAATCACAGCACTTGGGAGGTTGAGGCAGGAGGATTCCCCTTAGTCTGAAGCCAGCCTTGACTACAGAGCAAGACCCATCTCAAACTAAACAAGTTGCTCCAGCAGGACAGTTGGACATATGGACAGCATGGCCTGAGGCCTGAGACGCTAGTCAAGGAACTGTGCCACAGATGCCTACTCCTGCCTGACGTGACACTCCCACCAATATTAATCTGCCCCTAAGGTTTCCACACTGCTTTTAACATAGGAAGTCTGATAAAGTGACACACACCTCAATCACCACCTACGAATTCCCAACTCGAATTCTGAGGTGGGTCAGCAGGCTCCTGTGAGGACACCTTACCCCAAGCCTCACCCTCAGCAGGGGCCTGGGGGCCACCCATCGGCACCATCATAGCCTCAGGCACTTCTCCTTCCTGTCCCTGAATGGCATCCTGTGGCCAGCAAGGGAAAGTAGAAGGCTCTTAGCACCAGGGCAATCAATTTCGATGGGGAGACGATGCTTGCCAATGGCACAGGTCAGCACATCAACCTTCAGGGGATGAGTGAGGAGACCCACCACAGTGCCCACAGCTGCAGACCACCACGCAGAGCAGCCTCACCTGTGCTGGCGCATCAGGGCACACTCGCCGCCTTCCTGGGGGTCCAGGTTGTACATGTACAAATAGCCATCTGATGCTCCGACCAGCAACCGTGGGATCTTCTGAATTCTAAGGAAAAGCAACTGTTTTTATGTTTCAGAAGGAGACTTTTTTTCCTCACAAAAGGCATGTGACTAAACCTACATCTCAGCAGAGCTAGGAAGAAACCCACCAGCTAGCGCCTTGGGTGAAGACAGTACCTGGGCTCCTCAGAGCGATGGCAAGGCCAAGGATGGCCTTGGTGTGAGCACACACTGAGTCCCAAAGAGCACATGGTGGAGCAGGGGAGCTGTCAGTTTCTCTGGTCACTAAGGTAGGGATTTTCTCTTTCCTGTGTGTATACACGCACCCATCTATGCATGCCCATGGGTGGGAGGCCAGAAGGTGTGAGATATCCTGCTCTACCACTCTAGGCTTTGTTCCACTGAACCTGGATGTAGGCTGGCATCAAATCAGAGACATACTTGTCCCTGCCTCCCTCAGTGCTGAAAACAGACATTGTGGGCACATCTGGCTCTTATGTGGGTGCTGAGGACAGAGCTGCTGCCCACAGAGCACCCCCCACCCCCAGCCTGAGGGTGGACCTATCCACAGAGCTTTCAAACACGCGTGTGCCCACGTTAGCAGAACACCAGAACTCCGGCCTGTGTAGCTATGAGTTAGAAAACATCAGTGTCTTAGACAACAAGCTTTCTAGTGCTCCATGGCGACAATCCCAACTGACAATCCCAACCGCATAAGCAGGACCTCTGTGCCCCTGGGCGCTCCCACTAAAGTGTCAATTTCCTACTGTCTGACTTACTGTTTTCCACCAACACAAACACCCTGCAAAATGGAAAGAAGGTTCTGTGGTGACAATGCCAGAGACACCCAGGACTCAGGTCTATGGGTCTTCCCACTCTAGGTAGGACTTGATGGAACCCAGGCTTGGTCAGGCTGGACAGGGTCACACACACCTCTGCAATCTGACTGTTCCCTGGCTCTGGTGTGTATGGGCAGAGGGTGGGGCCCCAGGCTCAGTCTGTACTCACGTGGTTAGTGAGCAGATGTTTTTGTGGCCACAGAATGGCAGGCGGACGGTGGCAAAGGCCCTGCCCTGGTTGAACATTTCTGTCACTTGTGAGGGCAGGTAGCTGGTAGATGCCATGAGAACCTTCCCAAAGTAGCCAGTCCAGGTGGTGGGCTCTTCTGGAGGTCTGGAAGGAAGCCCCATCACAAAGGTGAGACTGGGTTCTCACTGAGAACTACAGAGCCTGCCCAAGACTGACCAACCCTCAACACCCCACAAAGATGGGCTGTGGAAAATACAGAGCATCCCGTTCTCTGCTGGCCTAGTGGCTGTGGCTTGGACAGAGTACCAGCAGGAGCTCGTTCTGAGCAGCAGATCCCAACCTCAGCCACACCCCAGCTTCAGCAAAGTCCGTCCCATCACATTTCCTTACCAGGTATGTTCCTGACCACATGGAGGTCAGAACTACCGGGGGGGG
>CM052721.1:9703171-9719666 GCA_028551405.1 Uromys caudimaculatus
TCTCTCTACTATACATCTGCTTCAGGGACTTAAGTTTAAAATGGAAGCACCCAGTGTCTTGCTGACCTGTGAGTACTGGAGCTGTGATTTTCACTCCAGAGTGGGGACACACAGGTACTGACCAGAAGACACCCTTGGAACCCTGTCCTCACGCCTTAGCGTCCTGGTGTACTGGAACATCCTCCCAGTACAGGTCTCCTGCTGAAGCAGGTCTTGGTGGTGTCGTGCCTACACTACAGCCAGAGTGAGTGTGCACCCAGAAACAGTGCCCCTGTGCCATGTCTTTCTGGTGATGGACAGTTTACAATTGAGTGTTTTTGTTTTTATTTTTTAGATTAATTTAAAATTTTAGTGTATATGTGTGTGTGTATACAAATATGTATATGTGTATACACACAGGTCAGAAGACAATGTACAGAATTATTTTTCTCCTTCTACCACCTGGTTCCCCAGATGGAACTCAGGTTGTCAGGCTTGGCATCTTTACCCACTGAGCCATCTTATCAATCCTTAAAAGCAGAGAACAGCTAACTCAGTGGTAGTATATCCCTGAAACATTCCTGAGACTCGGGGTTTGATCCTCAATGCCTCCCACTCCTGACAAACCCTGTTAGAAAAGCTGGGTTTTAGTCAGGTGTAGTGGTGCACACCTTTAATCCCAGTGCTCAGGAGCAGAGGCAGGTGGATGTCTGAGTTGGAGGCCAGCCTGGTCTATAGAATGAATTCCAGGACAGCCAGGGCTACACAGAGAAACCCTGTCTCAAAAACCAAACCCAAACCCAAACCAACCAACCAACCAACCCCCAAAACAACCCAAAAAGAAAGACAAGCTCGTCTTTGCACTTACTTTTCCCGCACGGCCTCAAGTTTGAAGATGTGCACCGTCTCTGTGTTGCTGGAGGCGGAGAGGAACATGCCGTCCATGCTGAAGGCCAGGGAGCAGATGCTCACACACCTGAGGAACAGGGGGTGTGAGGGAGGCCCCAGCCCACCAGCACAGAACACACTGGCAACAGCTGTGAGCTGGGACACAGGAGTGCTTTCCCAGGGACTGTGGCCACAGAGGAAACACTCTTGTCACAGTCACACTTGGCTCTCCAGAAGTCTTTCTGTTCCTTTTGGCTACTTCCACTGGACAGAGAAACCGTGTGATAAAACCAGGTAAGAGCAATTTTCTTGATGTTGACACAGTGTCTTACTGTGTAACCCTGGCTGACCTGGGACTTAGGATACAGACCAGCCTGGTTTTGAACTTGCAACCATTCCCTTACCTCTGTCTCCTGAGTGTGCTCAGATTACCACCACCCTACCTCCCTCATTTTGAGACAGGGTCTCTCTATAGAGCTCTGGCCTTGAACTCAAGAGACACTCCAGCCTCCAGTCTCTGCCTCCCTGGTACTGGGACTAAAGGTGTGAGCCATCACACTCAGCCAAGAAAAATTCTTCAGTTAGTCTAAATATTCCACAGCCTGAATAAACACATCTTCTCTTGGTCCTTCGAGGGAGGTTAGGACTTCAGAGTGTTTCCAATGTTTCCACATTGATGGAGTATGTACAGCAGGTGGACACTCTGGACTGCTGTCTAATGGGCAGGAATGCCAGATCTCCCTCAAGAGGGTCAGGACCCATGTCCAGACTCAGACCCACACCAGGCTTGACTCAGCAGCACAAGTAGATGGCATTGTTAGGAAGGACTGGGGTACAGTAAGAGTTCAGAGAAGCTCTTGACCCTGGACCCAGGAAACCAAGCAGGAGCACAGGAGAATCACCAAGAGAGGTGTGCTGTGAGGAAGACCAGAGATGCGGGCCTTGAAGATCATAGCGTCTGGTCTTTGGATTTTCTCAAAGTGTTTTGAGACAAAGTCATACTATACCGACTATAGTGTGTACACACACACACACACACACACACACACACACACACACACACACACTCTCTATATACTTACCATACAGCCCAGCCTAGTGCTTGGATTATAGGTGTGGCCATCACACCTGGCTCTTGGCTTTGGAAAGGCGATACTGAGACATGTCTGCTCTATCCCTGGGGACATCCCAGCAAGAAAAGGGAGGTGATAACAGGTCCCCTCGAGAGGACAGCCTGAGCATTCCTAAATACTCCTCAGAATTCAACACGAAGCCCTGGGGAGGCAGTTACATCTCTGCTGTGTTCCCAATAAAGGGGAGAAAGTGAGATCCAGGGAGCAAAGGGACAGGCTGCTGCCTCGTCAGTCACAGTGATGGCTCAAGGGCTTGAACCAAGCCAGCAGGGGCCAGAATCTAGTCCTGTCCTACTGTGCTCAAGCATCTGCCTTAAGTAGCAATAAGGGAGGGAGTTTTTAGGCAGATGCAGGATGCTGTAGGTAGGTAGACCACAGACGGAACCCCTAACCTTAAGAACAGCTCAAGGTATCTGCCAGGGGAGGGGAGGTAGGCAGGACCTCAGGGGCAGAGTTGCAGACAGGAGGGAGGAGCCCAGCAGGCGTGGCCGTTGTCCTGTACCCTGAATCTCCTGGTGGCCTTCACAGCAATGCTTGTCCTGCCCTTCTGAGACTGGTCCCAGGAAGTGTGCTTGGGCTGTGAGCTGTTGGAGTCCCCAAGCCCTCTAAGCCTCCCGTTTGAGCACAGGTAACAGAACCTGAGACCCAAGGGAACCTGTGCCCAGCCGGGTGGGTGCCTTTTACCTCTTCACTCCTCTCCTGAACTCAAACAGCTTCTGTCCCTCTGGAATGGAAAACACCCGGATCACAGTCCCCTAGGTCAGAGAGAGGACAAAGGGGGAATAAACCACAGTTTTAGCTGAACAAAGCCAGACTTTCCCTCTTTTATATACACTACACAGCCGTGCCTGCTTCCAGGGGGCAGCTCGGCTTCCTGAGCTCCAGTCTGGGGCAGCACACACCCCTGCTGCTGCAGGCCACAATGCTCTACCCTATTCTTGCTCACCACCATACATTGCTCAAAGTCAGCCTGCTGATGGAGAAACAAGGAGCCGTGAAGCCACATGTGGAGCACACCAAAGCACCACACCCTTAATCCATAGATCTTATTGGAATCTCTTATGTTAATAATTAAACACATGTACTTGGGATTCACACATGACTTAAACACATCATTACCTGCAGTAACAGTATGTAAGAGACAACATCAATGTCTCAAAAATAGTGATGTTTAAAAATATTACAGCCGGGAGGCAGAGGTAGTGGATCTCTGAGTTCGAGGCCAGCCTGGTCTTCAAAGTGAGTTCCAGGATAGTCAGAGCTATACTGAGAAACCCTGTCTCAAAAAAACCCAAAACAAAACGAAACAAAGAAAAATTACAGCCACTGAAGTGATTTTGTTGTTGCTGTTGTTGAGATGGAGACAAGGTCCTACCATGTCCCTGGCTGGTCTGGAACTCACTGTGTAGACCAGACTGGCTCTGAATTCAGAGGCCTACCTGCCCCTTGCAATAGCACTATGCCTGATGTCTTCCTACTTTATGCCACAGACAAGCATTTCTTCTTCTTCTTTTTTTAGTAATTATATGTATGTGTGCATGTGTGTGTTTGTGGGTGCACGTGCCGCAGTGCACATGTGGGGGCCAGAGGCCAGCCTAAGGAGTCAGTTCTTTCCTACCACAGCCCCTGCCCTTCCTTACACGCGTACACTTGCTGAGACATCTCGCTGCTCCCTGCAGTGTGTCACACAACTCCAGCCTGTAATGGAAGGTGGAGGAACCTTCCAGAGGTGAGGCCTAGAGGACGTCAGTCCAGTCTCTGGAAGTGTGTCCTTAAAGGGAATATGGGGACCTCAGCCCCCCCTTTCCTCCCAGCTACCATCTGACCAATTTTTCTCAGCCATGGGACATGCCTGAAGTGGCAGTGCCAGCTGACCACTAATGAGCCATTTGTTCTCTGCACAGGCTGTTTGCGTCAGGCACTCTCAGAGGTAGGAAGCTAGCCCTGGCAGCCCTGACAGTGCACTGAGGAATATAGCCTGTGGTAACGTGGACTGTGTGAACAGAACAAGCAGGGTTCATGAAGACCACTGAGCCAGGTTTCCCCGGCCACAGCACACATACCTTCTCAGAAGCGGTGGCAAGCTTGGTCCCACTTGCATCAAAAGCCAGGGCTGCTAAGGGACTATCATGAGCTGGGATCATGTTTGCAGCTCTCTGAAAAGGGGAAATAAAGAAAACATGACTGTCACATAAGAGCCCTGTCCCCACAGGACCACCAGGTGGGAATGGCTGCTAGAACACATTACTAAAGTCAGCATGAGTAGTGGAGCCCCTTGGCTGGCAGGCCCATGGAAACACTGCTCAGACTGGAGCAGGCAGAGCAGCTCACCCCATTTACTGGGTTCTGCCAGCAAGCACGCCCTGGAGTTCAGCACTGTGCGGGTGCCGGTAAGACACGGGCAGCTCAGCCACCTGCTCTGCCACTTCCAGAGAGCATCAGAGGAAGCCATGCTGCTGAGCCCAGGATGCCACTGCATGCCTTCCCAGCAAAACACATCCTCCAGAGCCACTCAAGGACCTCACCAAGTTAATGGTGTCGAAGACCTGCACCTCTCCAATGGTCGCACTCCCTGGATACGCCAAGTAGCAGTTGTCATTGTTTATTGACAGTGCACACAAGCCTGTGGAGACACATGACAACTGAACGCAAATTGAGTCTAGAAGGATACCTTTTAGTTTAGAGTGGAGTTAACATTTCTAGAACAAAACAATAAAACATAGTAGATAACTTTCTCCCCTGCCCTCTCAAGTTGTCCACCCCAGGCCACCCTGGGTGATGATGGTATCATTCAGAGATGAAACACCTTTGGTTTGGAATGAGCAGCAGGCTGGACTAAATAAAGCCCATCCAACCAATGAGTGTCCGTGCTGGCAAGGCAGCCGCACAGGGAAGGCAGCTCAGAGGCGTGGCACCAGGAGGGATGTTCCGTCAGTTTACACCTTTTGATTTTTTTTTTTTTTTTTTTCTTTCTCGAGACAGGGTTTCTCTGTGTAGCCCTGGCTGTCCTGGAACTCACTCTGTAGACCAGGCTGGCCTCGAACTCAGAAATCCACCTGCCTCTGCCTCCCAAGTGCTGGGATGAAAGGCGTGCGCCACCACTGCTCGGCTCACCTTCTGAATTTTATACCTGACTGTGTGTGCAGACCAGAGAGGAA
Source organism: Uromys caudimaculatus (assembly GCA_028551405.1). Classification (NCBI taxonomy): domain Eukaryota; kingdom Metazoa; phylum Chordata; class Mammalia; order Rodentia; family Muridae; genus Uromys; species Uromys caudimaculatus. The sequence goes on from CM052721.1 coordinate 9,708,330, forward strand.
ACCCCCACCCTCTGCTATCACTATACATCTATTTATTTAGTGTGTGTCAGGCAGAGGCCAGCTGGAAGGACTTGATTCTCTCCTTCCGCCATGTGAGCTCTGGGAGTGGCACTCCGCTCGTCAGGTCTGGCAGTGAGTGCGCTCACTCACGGAGCCATCTCAGCCCACCGTCAGCCTTAACCTTAACCCCCACCCCAAAGAAAAATAAATACCCTGGGGTCTTCCTTTAAATTTTTTCTGCCTATGTATTTACTTCTGGTGCTCGCATGCCCACCATGTGCAGGTGGTAAGGTCAGAGGACAAGCTGCAGAAGTCAGTTCTCTTCTTCCACAATGTGGACCGTAAGAATCACCCTGGGGGAGTTGGGCCCAGCCTCTTCTTAGCAGTGGCTTACCTGTAGGGTTTGGGGGTGTCTCTCGGATGGTATGGAGTACCTTCATGTCCCGGATGTTGTGTATATAGAGCGACTCTTCCAGACACACGATGAGCCTCTAGAAACAGTAACAAAGCATGAAGACGATCTGGGCCAGCACGGGCCATGTCCCACCTGAGCTGACTCCTGGACTAAGACAGTCTCCACCCCTAGGACACCATGCAGGCTGCTGTACAGAGTGCAAGTGTGTGCAGCTGCATTTCCACTGACAACCAGGCTCTAGAGCCATTTGCATTAGCTGCTATAACTATATCTGCCCAGTGCACTATGAATTCTCACAGGCGACTTAATTCAGTACCATGTGTTTGGATGACTGGGGAGAGATCTACAAAGGCAAACTGCTTTAGAAAACTATGGTGAGGGCTAGAGAGATGGCTCAGTGTATAACAGCACCTACTGTGTGAGCCCAACCCGGTGGCACAGGGCCATCCTCCACCTACTAGAGACCGAGGCAGGAAGATGGCACATTTGAGGCCTCATCACAAAATAAAAAGTAAAAATGGGCTTAGCAGTAAAGGTTCATGCTTTGCACGTGTGAGGTCTACCCCGAGAACCACAAAAAACCCTACAATCCCCCAAAACCCATGGTGACTGAGGTACGGGTAAAACACAAGTAAAAGGGGTTTATGTTGCTGTAAAGCTCTACTCACTGTTCTTTAAATGTGTGAGTGTTCTCTTGCATGCATGCATGCACACTGTGTGCCCAGTTCCGGAGGTGGTCATCAGAGGGCGTGGGATCCCCTGGAGCTAGAGTTACAGGTGGCTGTGAGCCTCCTGATGTGGGTGCGGGGCAAGAGCAACAAGAGCTCTTATCTGTAAGCCATCTCTCCAGGCCCCTCTCCTGTTCCTATTCATTTTAAAGACAAGGTTGATAGTGAGGGGCGTGGCACACACACTCCAAGTCACATGTACAGGAGCGTGTATCTGTTGTCTTCACCATGAAAACTGCTCAACCTATTATGTCCCACAAGTTTCCAGCTGAACTGGATAACTGGGCCAATTCCCAGTTTAATCAGGCAACCAGGAGACCCGTGTGTGGCTAACTGCTTTAAAAATTATAAGCAGCCCCTCGGAATCTAGCTCTCCCAGTGAGAGGTACTCTACAGCCGGCTGCCCAGGCACCTTTCCCTGCAGGACGTGTATGCTGCCACACACAGAAAATGCTGGAGGCTCTTCTGCAGTGGCTACCTGTGTGCAAGCTGTCAGGAAACACTCTCAGAGGCTCCATACAGAGTTGTGCCATGTGGGTTTGTCTTGTTGGTTTGGGGAAAAATATATGTCACAGTAACAATTCCAAGAAGGAAAAGAGGGAACAGACTTTTAAAAGTATCATCTCTAAAAGCAAAAGACACTGCAGAAAAAGCATGTGTTATCCCTGACCAGCATCTAGGCAGACAGTAACCTGAGACTAAGGCTCATGTCCTGAGGACAAATGGAGCATGCTGGCAGGGACAAAGCCAGTGTCATGCGTGGGACTGCCTGAACAAAGCTGCTGAGAATGGAGCTGAGGGTCTGGCTAAGCAGATGTGTGTAAGAGTCAGGCTGTGTGGTGCACACCTTAATCCTAGCACTGAGAGTCAGGCTGTGTGGCGCACACCTTAATCCTAGCACTAAGAGTCAGGACCAGATGCATCACCATGACTTGGAGGCCAGCCTGGTCTACATAGCAAGCTCCAGGACAGCCAGGGCTACATAAAGACCCTGTCTTAAGAGAACAAAAAGGACAGGCACACTGGAGTAGATGATGGTGCAGGGCTGGGGAGGTAATGAATGGTTCTGAGCTGAAAGCCCCAGTGTGAGACACGGGAGGAACATCGGACAACAGACAGCACACACTGGATTCCTTGCTTGGTTTTGCTTATGTGTGTGCATCTATACGTCTGTAAAAATGGTGGTTAAAATCCAGAGATGTCACCTCTACTGCTCAGTTATCCTCTGCCTTATTCCCTTGAGACAGGGTCTCTTACTGAACCTGAAGCTAAGGGAGGTCAGTAAACCACAACAATCCTCCTGCCTCTGCCCACGGCAATGCTAGGGTTAGATACACATGGCTTTGCATGCAGCTGTTGGGGATTCAGACAAGTCCTTCTATTTATACAGCAAGACCTCTTAGCGCTGAGACACCTCCTCAGCCACTCCTCTCACTCTGAGACAGGCTCCCATCCTTCCGACCCTCCTGCCTCTACCTCTCACTGTGCTCAGATTTCAGATGTGCCCCACTACAGCCAGTTTTATGCTGCGCTTGTGTACCCAAGGCTTAAGGGCACGGTGGGCAAGGCAAGTGCTCTATCATCTGAGCTGCTTGCCGCGCAGGGTGCTACTCACCTGCCTGTTCAGCTTCACAGCCAGGATTGTGTTGGAGTAGCTGTAGTTGCATATCTCAGTTCCCTTCTTAAAGTGGCAAACCTTCAGCTTCCTGGGAGCTTTGAGGCTCACAATGGCCACCAAGCTGCTGGAGAACAATCTCTCCACAATGCAGACATCTTCGGTGTCAGCTGGAACGGGAGAAGAAACACACATGCATGGGTACATACATTTCCAGGTTAAGGCATGAATCTGCCCACAGACACAAGTAGTGCATGCACCTTTAACGGGCACATGACACAGAACACTGTAATGACGGACACCTGGGCTGACATATCTCTGGGGGCAAAGGTCAGCAGAGGGATGGAAAGTTTCCTATCTGGAGCCATGGCTGCTGCCACTCTAAATATATATCACACCCTACATGCAAACTCTGACGCCAAAGCACAGAATCATGAAAGGCTGGCTTTAAATGTGCTCTGCTGTTGGCAGGACTTCAAAGCACTCACTGTATTTATTTGCTGCTGTTGTTGTTAATATATACTGTGGGTGTGCATGTGTGCCGCGCTAAGAGTGGAGGTCAAAGGAAACCTGTTCTTTCCTCCTACCACGAGGGTCCAGGGTTCCAACTCAGGTTGTCAGGCTTCGCAGCAAGTGCCCTTTACCCACTAAGCCCTCTCACTGGCCCACACTTGTTCAAGTCGGGTCACAGAATGAGATGCTGCAAGGGATGCACGCTAAGGCCCAATCCATAACAACTGTGGCACTGGGCAGTGAACCAGAGCTCCACGTCAGCCCCATGCTGCTGCAGCATTCAGTAAGCTGGCTTGATAAACACAGCTCTGACTCTTTGTAGCTGAGGATGGGTGCATCAGGACCCAACCCTGTGTAAGTCAAAGAGCATTTATGGTTCTAGGCAAGTACATGGATTCATCAGGTCTGCCTGACCTGAAAGGCAAAAGTACATTAACACACTAGACACAAATGTAGACTGATACACTGGACATAAGCTAGAAGCAAACACACTTGTTTTGTTTAAGCATGGGAATGTGCTACTCCTCACAAGAACAGGCAGTAAAATCAAGGCCTGACTCTAAAGCTCTTTAGAGTTTACTCATGGGTACTTTTAGCTAGAGGACACAAATCACATTTGCTTCCTTTCCAGAGCAGCAAGCAAGCCTTCATTTCAAGGATCAAAACACAAGTAGCTGCCACCACTGGGGAACAGGCTAGGGGGTGGGAGCCAGGAGATGGGTCCCAGCTGCAGACGCTTTGCCCACGGGCACCCTGATATAGGTGCCAACCCTTGCTCAGCGTGCCTTGCGACAAAAGTGTGGTTAACACTGGCAGCTCTTGGAGAAGTCAGAAACTTTGTGTGTGACAAGCACTTGAGACACAGCCAACCAGGTGGACAGACAGACAGAGACCCAGAATGTCAACTATCTGCAGCACAAAGAACTTCCCTCAAGAAATCACACAAGGACATCTGTCATGGTGAGAAACCCGCCAGGCAGGAGGAGTATCAGCAGAGATGCTGATAGAGAGAGGATCAGTTCACAGCTGCCTGGTATGGCGACACATGCAGAGGCAGAGGCAGGTAGGTGGAGCTCTTGTGACTCTGAGGCTAGCCTGGGTTACAGAGTTAGGTTAGCAAAGGCCACTGAGACTATTTTTTTAAAAAGGGGGTGAGGTGGGGCAGAAGAGGTGGCAGGCACCTTACGTAGAAAGCAGGGCAGGACGGTGTGCCTGGAAGCAGAGACACGGGGGCCTGTGCAGCTCACTGGCCAGCTGGTCTGGAGGACTGTTCAGGCACCAGATTGTCAAGCTGGTCTGTATATGAAACACACACACACTAATTCTTTCTTTTTTTTGGTTTTTTTGAGACAGGGTTTCTCTGTGTAGCCCTGGCTGTCCTGGAACTCACTCTGTAGACCAGGCTGGCCTCGAACTCAGAAATCCACCTGCCTCTGCCTCCCAAGTGCTGGGACTAAAGGCGTGCGCCACCACTGCCCGGGTACACGCACACTAATTTAAGAAGGAAAGCCAGCTATAGTGGCACTAGAAACAAGAGCTCTCTGTAAATCTAAGGGCATACTGGTGTACATAGTAAGTTCAAGCCACCCAGGACTAGCTGCCTATGTAGAACCTGTATCTGATAGCCTCAAAGATGCAAGACCGGATTACAGCTTTGGAAACTCTGAAGATGGGGCACACTATAGGAAAGCAGGCTACATTAAACTGTGGGTGTGTGTGTGTGTGTGTGTGTGTGTGCAGGGACGGGTTCGAGGCCCGCATGGGGAGATCAGAGGAAACTTGAATGCTTTGGTCATCCCAAATCTTTTTTGTTTGAGTTCCACCTCCCAGCTTGGGGATTACAGGTCCTTTTTACCTATGTCCTGGGGATCAAAACTCAGGTCTTCAGACTTGGAAGGCAAATATTTTATCAATGATTTAATCATTTCCATAATGTAAAAGATGTGGTAAGTAAATTTTACATAAATCCACTGGCCCTTTAATTTAAACCATGGGTGGGATAGTCTTAATACCTCTCCACATGCAACAGTGCGTCGCCCTTCATAGATTCTGAATTTGAGGAGCTGCCCCCATGCCAACGTTTAACTCCAGCCCCTGGGGATTTTACGGCCATTGCCTGACAGGCAGGTGGGGAAATCCTTGTCTTCTGCACTCATTCCTAGTGAGGGGAGGGCTGACCTGTGAAAGGGAGAGGAGGGAGTAGCAAAGGAGCTGCAGGATGCTCCTTTGGTGAAGCAGAGACTGTGGAAGCTAGTGGGGGTGTGGCCTCAAAGAGCATCTTGTTTCAGTCACAGGAGACCCTATGTGCTCACTCAACTGCATTTCAGCAGACCCAGGGTCACTGAAGGACCAGGACTGAGCCACTTAATAAGGTCAGAAGCAATAAAATCCAGCAAGACTAAGTTTAAACTGTGGGAAACCCCACCCTTCTTACTGAGCAGGAGAGAGGAGGATCCCAGCCAGGCCCGGAGGACAGCAGGTAGTCAGGCCATCTTGGGGAGAAGCTGGGAGCTCCTGCAGTGAGCCTGGGTCAATATGGGCAGGGGTGGGAGGGTTCCTAAGTGCAACATGGTTGACACAGAGCCAGCAGCAGGCACAAGGAGGCCTGGGACTTCACGGCCAGGCCTTCAGAACTAGTCAACTGGAGGGAAATCACACCAATATTACAGAGGCCAAAAAACAAATCAAAACAACCAGTACTCAGGCTGGGAGTGGTGGTTCACAACTACAGTTGGTACTTTGGAGGTTGAGGCGGGAGGACTGCCACAAGTTTGAAGCCAGTCATAACTACACAGTGAAACTGTTTAAAAAAACAAAAGCAACCGAGCATCCCCCTCCCCGAACCAGGTTCAGAAACCTAGAGACAGTCAGTGGAGTGGATGGGGTGGTGCGTGGGGGTAATGTGTGCCCTTATCCTAGTATAGGCAGAAGCAGGCCAGCCAAGGTGGGAGAAAAGAAGGGTCATTTAGTAGTAGGAAGAAAAAAATCTTTGTTGAAAAATTTCTCTTGGCCAGGTATGGTGGTGCACATCTTTAATTCCAGTACTTGGTAGGCAGAGGCTGGCTGGTTTCTGTGAGTTTTAGGTCAGCCTGGTCTACGCAGTGAGCTCCAGAACAGCCAGGGCTACAGAGACCCTGTCTCAAAAAAGTCAAAAAGAAAATATCTCTAATTAGCACTATCGTTAATGACGGAAATCATAACCTCCCCTTGGAGACTGCACACAGAGCAGCAATGCCCCTGCCTCACTGCACATCCCTGCAACAGATGCAGGGTCGGGAGTAGGGGTGGGGTGGGAAGAAGCACCTGGATCCAAGTCTGTTAGACCCAGGATGCTTTCCCTGCAGAGGGATAGCCCCACAGCGGGCTGGGACATAGAAGCCACACCCCAAATTACTGTCTTATACCCTACTTTCATTAACCTGCTCAACAAAACAAAACAAAACAAAACAAAACAAAACAAAACAAACAAACAAGCCAGAAATACTCAGCCTGGGTGTGAGGATGCTCACTCCCTCTAGCTCCTCGTGTGGCCAGTGCTTGTCTTTGTGGTTATCTGTTGTCTTAGTCAGGGTTCTATTCCTGCACAAACATCATGACCAAGAAGCAAGTTGGGGAGGAAAGGGTTTATTCAGCTTACACTTCCATGCTGCTGTTCATCACTAAAGGAAGTCAGGACTGGAACTCAAGCAGGTCAGGAAGCAGGAGCTGATGCAGAGGCCATGGAGGGATATTTCTTACTGGCTTGCTTCTCCTGGCTTGCTCAGCTTGCTCTCTTATAGAGCCCAAGACTACCAGCCCAGGGATGGCACCACCCACAAGGGGCCCTCCCCCCTTGATCACTAATTGAGAAAATGCCTTACCGCTGGATCTCATGGAGGCATTTTCTCAACTGAAACTCCTTTCTCTGTGATAACTCCAGCTTGTGTCGAGTTGACACACAAAACCAGCCAGTACATCTGTTGACCCTGCCTTTCCAACTCCAGGGAGTTACCTGACAGCTTTATTCACCAGTAGCCAAGGCAAAGGTCCTCAGGCAGCCACCTGACTCCTCCATCTACTCTGTGAATGGGAACGGGCATCCATATTGCTGTCTGCACATCAATGTGTAGAACAGCACTATTCACAAGCAGCAAGAAATACGAACGGCCATGTGTGCAGTCAGTGGATGAACAAACAGGACAGCTAGACAGTACAGCAATACTCAGCAGTAATACAAAGGAAGGGGCTTGGGAGTGCCAGGACAAGCTGTAAAAACATTCCACATGAACAAAGCCAGCCACACTCAGCTGCATTTATCTGCAAAGTCCAGACAGCAAATCTATAGATGCAGAGAGGAGCTGAGTGGCTGAGCTAGGTGGGGTGGGGGAGGGGATGGGGAGTGACTGCTAAAGGACTCGGCTTTAAGAGACGATAAAAACATTTGAAAATTCCACGTTGGTAGGTAGGCTGCTCAGCTCAGCAAATGCACCACACATCACTCAACTGGGTAATTTAAGCAGATTTATAGGCCATAAAGATATATAAACTATACCCCAAAGAGGCTGGCTTTTATTTTTGTAAATCACACTAATTCCCATCTCAGGTAGCCTAGTGCAGACATATGAACTTTGGCTGATATATTAAGACCTGATGCAAGAAGTTACTGATGCAAGCAGTAGGGGACTCTTAGTACAAGTCATGTCACCAGGGAAAAACCGGGCCACTGGGACAAGGCAGAGGCTAAGTACATGCAGACCCTCTGGGAACTCCAGTCCTTCAACCCATGCAATGGGTGCTGGTGGGGGAGGGGTGTCTATTAAGCCACCGAAGACATACAACAGCTAGAGTCTTCTGGAGCAATTTTTTATGTGTAACTTTGATCTGATTTCCACAGGGGCCAGTAGCTAAGAAAAGGATTAAGCCAACTGTAGGGGACCTCCTTTCCTGGTCTGGCGAGGAAGAGCTGACTTTGTGTGGATTCCTGTGAGCTGGGCAGGCCTTTCTCTGTTGGTCTCCCACTGAACCTGGTGCTTACACGGTGGCAAACTGGCTGGCCAGGATCCACCAGCCTGTCCTCCTCCTGCTGGCACTAGGGCTAGGCACTGCCACGATAGCTATCTTTCCATGGGTGCTGGGGGTCTACCCACTGAGTCTTCTCTCCAGCCCACGGCTATTGTATTAAGCTTTGTACTTGGCAGAATCAGCAACCAGCACCATGCACGAGCACCACACCCTCAGCACAGCCCCTCTCCACTCCATTGAGGGCAGGGCAGCCACCCTGAGAGGCAATGTAAAGGCTAGTGGTGGAAGGAGACAGCTAAGAGGGCTGAGCTCTTGGAAGGTGGCACACCAGTGCCAGAGTGCACCCAGGTTGATGCAGAGAACACTTTGGACACAAACTTCAGTGACTTCAAGTGGCTATGGCCTAGTTTCCAGGTGGCCTCAGGCACAACGCTGCCCACTTCCTCAAGGCTGGCTGTCTAAAAGTCTACTTAGGAAAGGAGTAACGTGGGCTAAGTAAACGCTGTTTTGCTTCTGTGGCACAGTGGACAGCTGGCAACAATGATGCTCCTCAAACGGGAAGAACAATGCCATTAAATAACTGATGGAACACATTTCCCATGGGCCTGTCCGTACTAGGCCTCTCTCAGTGATGCCAATCAAGAGCTGATGCTCCCCTACAGCACACTAAGGCAGAGAAGTGACTCCGTTATTATAAAATCCCACAGAATTAATATTCTTGCAGGTGCACGGCCTGTCAAATGGGAGTGTCAGGTCTCAGAGCTGAGAACTTAGATGCCCCTGAGGTGCTCTGGTTCTAGGGAAGGCTCCCACATCCACCAAGGTCACCTACCACTGAGCTACAGGTGGCTCACTTTTTGACCTCTCAGAAGTACAAGCTGTCTGGAGAAGTTCACTCTAAACTCTGACACTTTACAAAGGTCTTTTTATGTATATTACACAACAGTAGACATTGCTGTGGCAGTGACATTTAAAAGAAGAAAGCCCTAGAATGTGCATTGTGAACTTTCCAACACCGAGGCATGTTGGAACACATGAGAACATGCGGGACAGAACAACAGGCAGCAGACCCAGTTTTTACAATGTTGCTTGAGTGTGAAATCACCTGGGAAAGTAGCTCAGTGGTTAGAATACTTGTCTAGCATGCAGGAAACCCTGGATTCTAGCTCCACATCTGCATCAAAACATGAGTGGTACTGCATGCCTTTAATCTCAACACTTGGGAGTCAGAGATAGGAGGATCAGAAGCTCAAGGTCATCTCAACAACACTGTAAGTTTGAGGCCACCTGGTCTACATTAAGGCCCTGTGTCCAAGTGGTGGAGGGAATGAAAAAGATTGACAGACTGAATTTGAAATGGAGGGTATGTTAGCATACACTAGTAATCCTAGCATTCAGGAATCTAAAACTGGCAGCTCATGAATTGTGGGCCAGCCTGGACTATGCAGTAAGACCTGTCTCACGCATGAAGGTGAGAAGTCTGAACCCCAGCAGCACTGTTAGAAAAGACCTAACTAGCTGGGCAGTGGTGGCGCACGCCTTTAATCCTAGCACTTGGGAGGCAGAGGCAGGTGGATTTCTGAGTTCGAGGCCAACCTGGTCTACAGAGTGAGTTCCAGGACAGCCAGGGCTACACAGAGAAACCCTGTCTCAAAAACCCAAAAAGACCTAACTGCTGCTGGGCAAAGCTTTTATTTGTTGCTTGCTTTAAAGACCCAGCAGTAGTTGGTCCTGCTCCCCAGGACTTGTCCTGGCTCATTCTTCTGATAAAACAACAAAGGCTGACAGCAAAGACTTGACTTCATGATGGACTGCTAGGAGTCATGAGTGTACAAGCCTAAGATTGGACTCATAAAGTTAGACTCCTCACTCTACTTGCATAAGAGTGATAGACAACCTTGACACTCACTCAGAGATGAATGGGTTTTCCAGGAGTCACCTGCCCCTAAATGAAAAGAGGTGGTCAGCACTGGAGGAGATTTACCCAATAGCCTCTGGGTGGAGGATTAACTTGGAACAGCCCGGAGGGCTCAGCGGGTAAAGGTGCTGGCTCTACCAGCCTGGAGACCTGAGTTCAAGCTTTACAAACCACAAGGTGGAAGGACTGAACAGATCCCAAGACCTCCCACCCCTGCTCGAACATGTGTATGCATACACAAATCAAAACCCACAAATTTATAAATATTAACTGGAATGTTCTTTGCCTGCTTCAGCATCTACTTTTAAGAATCCAATTCATGCAGGGAGGTGCATGCTTTAATCCCAGCACTCAGAAAGCAGAGGCAGGCAGATCTTATTTATTAGTTCCAGGGCAGTCAGGGCTACACTGCTAGACCCTAGCTCTAAATAAATAAGTCAATAAAAATTTAAAGTAGCAGGCATATTGGTATATGCCTTTAATCCCAGCATTCGGGAGGCAGAGCAGGCGGATCTCTGTCAGTTCTAGGCCAGTCTGGTTTACAGGGTGAGTTACTGAAGAGCCAGAGCTACACGTTTCAAAAAATCCAAAGGAAAGGAAGAAAACTAGTCTCCACTCACTAGATAGAGACTTGATCACACTTTAGCCACTGGTGGTAAAAGTCAAGAGAGCCTTTTCCTGAGGTGAGCCACTCTTCTGCAGGAGGAGTCCTGCTTCAGATGTCAGGAATGCTGGCCCTCACCTGACATCGGTAATCAGTGATGTCAGTCCAGGCCCATCTCAGTGAGGCTAAAGAACAGAGGGACCAGGAATATGGTGACTGTGAGAATAGAAAAAAGTAATGACTAGGAGACAGTGGGACACAGGGGTCAGGACCAGGGAGCGCATCTAACACTGGTGGCCACTCTCTCCCAGTGGGTAATCTTTGAGGCAGTAACAACCAAGGTGATGTAGAAGGGTCTGTCAGACAAACTATCCTGGAGTCAAGGGCACCTGCAGCATCTGACCTCCAGCAAGAAGAGGGCCTTCTACCCTCCTGGTTTCCAGAACTCTGGAATTCCAAGTGGAAGCCTCAGTGTTCTCCTCACCTTATGCTAAGAAGTTATCTGTCAGGTCCCCAGAGTCCCCAGCCTCATGCTTGATGGTC
>CM052721.1:9720166-9737802 GCA_028551405.1 Uromys caudimaculatus
AGAAGAAGAAGAAGAAGAAGAAGAAGAAGAAGAAGAAGAAGAAGAAGAAGAAGAAGAAGAAGAAGAAAGAAGAAGAAGAAAAGGAAAAATTAATAAAAAAGAAAAGGAGGGGTGAGGAGAGAAATGGGGAGAGAACGGGGCAGAACTGGGAAGGCAGAAGAGGGGGCGGAGCTGAGGGTTCCCTGCTAGCTTCTATTCCCACCCTTCATTCTGTGTTGCTGCCCTTAGACCCAGGCTCACCCAAGCCCCGCTGGACAATGAGACCCAGGTCACTTGCACTTCTTAGTGCTGCTCCCTCTTCCTGTCACCCAGGGCCTCCCCGTGGCAAAGCCACCCAGCCCTGCTCACACTTCCAGTCTAGTTGCAGTCTGAGATTAATTCAAATCGCAGCACTCCTGGCCTGTTCCGAGCCCTCTACGGAAGCGTTTGCAGCTGCGCACAGCTGGGAGACACGTTGCCGCAGTCTCCGTGGCTCTTTGGAACACGCCATCTAGAGTCCAGCATGCTCTCTGCACCCACACACCTGGCACATCACCCAGGATATTCTTGGGACAGAGCTAGAAGCACTGAACCATGGGAATATCTTTTCCTGCTCTGTTGCTCAGATGACATCTCGAGCCAGGGCTGGGGTGCAATAAAATCCTGGGGAAATTCTTTTCCTGAATGATGCTAGATTATCTTATCGGCAGTGTGTCTTGAACCAGAAGAAGGGAAGGAAGAGTGGCCAAGGCCTTTCAGGATATCCCTAAGTGTTACCCATAATTAAATTTCACCATTGTTCCTTGGGTTAGTGCTGAGGTTTGGTCTGTTTCTGTGTATTGTAATGCTAAGTGCGGGTCCCCAGGGCCTGATTGTCCCCGAGAAGAGAGTCTATGAGAGTCTATACACATATGCCTGAGTGATGCTATGTGACCTTGCCCCCAAGTTATTTCTGATTGGTGAATAAAAATGCCTAAAGCCTATAGCTGGGCAGAATTGAGATAGGCGGGGCTTGGTGTTCCAGGACTTGTGAGTCGGAAGAGACCACAGGGGGGAGAGAAGAAGGTGGAGAGAGCAGAAAGACGCATGAATTAGGAGTCAAGAAAGCACGGCCATGAGAGCTGGCCAATTAGAGTTAAGAGCAGCCCAGATGGAATCTAGTAGGTAATAACTTGGAGCCATCAGAAAGAAATAGATTTTAATAGCATAGAGGGTAGAGATCTGCCCAGCCTTAGTGTTAATAAAGGCGTATTATAAATATAAAGGTCGTGTGTGTCTTTCACCTGGGAACTGAATAGTCAAAGATGAGGTAAAAATCCTGGTTTGGGATTAAATATTTTCAACAACAGGTTGAAACTCCAGCACAGAAATCTTCTCAATCAGAGCTCACTTTCCAGGTGGACAATTAACATAAGTAATTAGAACACCAGACTGGGTATTGCATTTTAATTTGTTTGTTTGTTTGTTTGTTTATGTGTGTTGTACTGGCTAGTTTTGTGTGTCAACTTGACACAAGCTGGAGTTATCACAGAGAAAGGAGCTTCAGTTAAGAAAATGCCTCCCTGAGATCCAGCTGTAAGGCATTTTCTCAATTAGTGATCAAGGGGGGAGGGCCCCTTGTGGGTGGTACCATCCCTGGGCTGGTAGTCTTGGGTTCTATAAGAAAGCAGGCTGAGCAAGCCAGGAGAAGCAAGCCAGTAAGGAACATCCCTCCATGGCCTCTGCATCAGCTCCTGCTTCCTGACCTGCTTGAGTTCCAGTCCTGACTTCCTTTGGTGATGAACAGCAGCATGGAAGTGTAAGCTGAATAAACCCTTTCCTCCCCAGCTTGCTTCTTGGTCATGATGTTTGTGCAGCAATAGAAACCCTAAGACGTGTGTGTGTGTGTGTGTACATATATATGTATGTGTAAGGCTAAGGACGGCTTGTGGGAGTCCATTCTCTCCTACTGTAGGCCCCGGGAATTGAACTTGGGTCATCAGGCTTGACAGCCAGCACCTTTACCTTCTGGGCCATCCTGCCAGCCCCACTACGTATTTATTATCCCATTCCTTTCTTCATGCAGCCTTATACAGTGCTGTCATTTCACATTTTATTTATTTATCTTTATTTGTGTGAGTGCTTTGTCTACATGTATATCTGTGCACCAGACGCATGCCTGGCGCCTGCCGAGGCCAGAAGAGGGCATCAGATCCCCTGAAACGGGAATTAGAGATGGTTGTGAGCTGCCATGTGGGTGCTGGGAATCAAACCCAGGTCCTCTGGAAGAGCAGGCAGTGCTCTTAACAGCTGAGCCATCTCTCCAGTTCCTGTATGAGATGCTGTCTTGCTTACTTTGTTTTATAGCTGGGGACACCTGCCACAGAGAGCAGGGGATTGCCTATATCCTTGCCAGTGGGAAAGGCCAGATTTAATGCCAGGTCTAGCAAGACAGCCTTGCCTTCCAGGAGCAGCTTATGTACCTGAGTGACAGACAGGGCTCTGAGGTGTGGTGTGTGCTGATGAGCACAAGGGGTAAGGGGTGCAGAGGATAGCCCCAGTCACATAAATACTACAAAGTCCTTAATGTGTATTTGGGCTTTGAAGGATGAATAGGAGTTTGGTAGGAGAGAGACCTCCTGTGGGGTGACTGTCTAGGGACAATTCAAATAAATGCCCAGTCCAGGGCCACAAGGAGATGGAGCTGTCCAACTCAAGAGCTCAGCAGGGGCCACTGTGGTCTCTTTGAAGTGCCAAGTCAGTGTCTTAGGCATCCATTACTATTCCTGGGAACCTCCTTGGTCCCCATCGTCATCCTAGCATCCATTACTATTCCTGGGAACCCCATCGTCATCCTATTGGCAGATACTTTTCTTGGTCTGGACTGCACCGCATCTGGGGCATTCCCACACAGCATTCCAGATGCCCCACTCCCCGCAGCCTCAGGCCCAGGGGGAGGCCAGTTATGAGGGTCCCATTGCAGTCAGCAGCCAGTTCTCTCCAATGAGATCCTCTTCTCTGAACCCTGACACCCCCAGTTGGAGAAAACATAGGGGAAATCCATGGGGCAGGGTTACCCAAGATGGCTGCCAGGGGCTTGGAAGTCCTGTTCTCTCTCTGTGTGTCTCTCTCTCTCTTTGTCTCTCTCTCTGTGTCTCTCTGTGTCTCTCTCTCTCTGTGTCTCTCTCTGTCTCTCTGTCTCTCTGTCTCTCTCTCTCTCTCTCACACACACACACACACACACACACACACACACACATACATTCATACAGACAGACACTCATGTGCACAAGCAGGCTAGACAAAAAACAATCTTAAAGCTCACTGGCTCCAAAACCATCTTTCTGAGGAATGCATAAACTTGATTTAATACTGGCTTTGACATATGGGATTCCAGGTGCTGAGGCCCTGAAATACCTTGGAATGTGCTAGAACAAAGTATAAGGCACCCTGTCTTGCCCACCCTCGCCCACACCCATCTGGCTGGCAGTTGTTGAGTAAGACCTTGGATTTCCAGCAGATTCTTGCAGAGTCTGAGGTGTCAATTCAGGTCAGGAGCCAGGCCCGCTGCTCCAATACCCAGTTAGTGTCCAGGTGGCATCTTATGACAAGGCTAGCCCAGGAGTAGAGGTGACTGAGGACAGGCCCCTGGGAGCCACGTTCTTAGATGACAGGTCACTTCAGAAGTTGAGGGATGGAGGCATTCCACCCATTCTGATAGATGAAGACCTTGTCTCTAGGCCCACCAGAGGGGCCTCTGAGAGCCATCTCATGACACCAAGGGAAAGCCCCTCTGGGGAACACAGCATCATTTCTCCAGATTCTTTGAGATGAGAAAAAATGGCCAGGTAAGAACATATTCATCCCAGATCTCAGCTCCTCTAGAACCAAGAGCCAGCCATGGCGGAGCAGAGTGTCAGGAGATACTTGGAATGTATGCCTTGGTCTCTCTGCACTGCCTCCAAACATCCCACCCCAAGAACTTCCTCAAATATGGACAGAAGGGAATAGAAGGTAATGGTGTCCAGAGATAAACATGCTCCTCCATTCAGCGACTTCTAAAAGCTATGCTGTGATCCTGTCTCTTAACACACCAGGCCAGCCAAAAGGTTCCATCACGAGCACAGAATCAATTAGTAATGTCTGCATGGGACACTATCTTGAATTCTACTGCTACACATATGCTGCAATTGATTGGTGATGTCTATCATGGTCAGGGATATTCCCCATCTGTCATCTATAATGCTAAGTCACTTTCCCCTGAAGCAGAAAGGGAGGCCCTCGGGACCTTAAAAATTACCTTTTGGATGGTCATTCCCTATTTGGCCCTTTTCTGAAGATGTTAATATTGGTTATAGTAAAAAAAAAAAAAAAGTTTTGTCTAAAGTACAAAGACAGTACTGAATTAATTTCTCCTCCATGGAAATGACTAAATGTTTTTTTTTTCCTTGCTGGAGATTCAAAAGGTGATCTGGCTGTCACTGAAAGGAACCTTAGATTCATGAAGAATTCCATCCAGGAAAAGGCAGGCAGATCTTGGCACAGTTCACTTTCCGTGTTGCTTTGATCCCAAAGTCCAAATGACCCATGGAGTCTAGGCCACTCATTTGGACACCTTGGTCTGCAGTGCGCTGGGCAGGTAGAGGTACCTCCAGATGGCATAGTAGTGGGTACCAGCACCAAATGCTACAAAGAGGTGCCAGATGGCATGGGCGAAGGGAATTCTCCCATCACTCTTAAAGAACACCATGCCCAGGCAGTAGAAAGCCCCTCCTGTCATCAGCTCCCAGATGCCATCAGTGTCGGGCTGTTGGAAAAAAAGGAGACAAGTCAGAGGAGAGCCAGTCGGTCATTCCCTGCCAAATGACATACAAGTGGAAGACAAGCCCAGAGTACCCTAGGGAGCCTCAACATGGTGCTATCACATTTTCCCACCCTAATTTCCCAAATCTGCATTTCATTGATGATGGCAAACTGGACCCTCAGAGGCCTAGCACTTGAGGGAAGGCAAATGCAGCAGGATTAGAAGTTCAAGGTCAGCCTGGGCTCCACAAGGCTCTGCCTCAACAAGCAGACTCCCAAATCTCAAAAGCTAATTTTATAATAAGGTCATATAGCAAGTTCAGGGGGGAACTTAAGCTACATATTGAGACACTGCAAAAAGAAGGGGGAGGGAGAAGAGGAGGAGGGGCTGGGGATACAGCCAAGTAGTAAAGCACTTGCCTACCTAGAATGAGTAGCGCCCTGGGTTCAATCCCCATCACTACGCTCACGCGTGCATACCTGCATACACACACACACACAGGCACACGCACACACACACATGTGCGCACACACATGCACACGTACATGCACGCTCACACACACAGTCAGTCAGTTAGTGTGCCCATACCATGGGATGTTATTCAGCCTTGAAAAGGATGGCTGTTCAGACACAAGCAACAGTGTGGAGGAGCTTCAAGGACACAGTGCTAAGTGAAATAAGCCAGGCACGAAAGGATGGCTGTCATTAAATGTGACTGTCCCAACGTAGCCAAGTCCACAGAGAAAGAAAGGTGGCGGCCTGGATGGAGAGATGTTTCCCGGAACCATCCTCCAAGCCAAACTGCTGACATCCTCGGGAGTTTTGGCTGGGCCTGCTCAGCAAAATTCACAACAACTGGACTTGTTGAATACTGACATTCCCTCTTGTATAGAGGGGTCAGGGAGGAACACGGTACCCTCACCTAGTACCCAGCCATCCCTCCCAAACAGTTCTATGCAATTTTGCCCTAATCACCCATGGCCTTGGAGTCTCTGAGAAGGGCTAGAGGGTATAGGTACAGAATATGGGAGGAGACTTTATCTACATGGCCACGGGAGTCATCACGCATGTTGGATGCAGACATTAAGTTTGGCTGCTTTAAAGTCACCCACATATCTGCCCATAAGCCCTCACCCACTGCCCTGCAAGTAAGCCTCGCCTGGAGAAGGGGTAGATGTTTACTGTTTACATCTTCCCCGGGGAAAGGAATTTTAGCAGTGGAGGAGAAAAGAGATTGTGTGTGTGTGTGTCTGTGTCTGTGTGTGTCTGTGTGTGTCTGTGTCTGTGTGTCTGTGTCTGTGTCTGTGTCTGTGTCTGTATCTGTGTCTGTGAATGCCATGTGTGGGTGCCCAAGGAAACCAGCAGAGGGCACTAGATACCCTGGAGCTGGAGTTCTGGGTGTCTGTGGGCTGCCTCATGTGGGTGCTGGGAGCCACACTTGTGCACCTTACCTTACTGACACAGAGGATCTAATCCTCTTTAGGTCAGTCAGATTCTACCATCCTGTCTTTCTCAAACAGCCATGACACAAAGTCTCTTGGAGACTTGGGCAAGTGTCACCTGCCTGCAACCGCAGCCCTGAGCGGGCAGAGGAAGGAGAAGCTCAGAGGTAGCCTGGGCTACAGAATGGGGCTCTGCCTTACACAAACAATATAAAACAAAACAGAGAAGAGAACTGGGCATGAGAATGCTATTCAGCCTTGAAAAAGGAATTTGATGTTAGCCTGGGCTACATGAGACTCTCAAAAAAAAAAAATATTTCTTAGAGATCTTAAAGACGCTGCATGGTGCTTAGTTTTAACTCCTGACTTGACCCAATCTAAAATTCCCTGGGAAGAAGATCACAGGGAAATGTCTAGATCAGGTTGTTTTGTGGGTATATCTGTAGGAGATTATTTTGATTTTTATCACTGATGTATGAAGACTCATCCTAACATGGCCAGCACGATTCTCTGGCTCGAGTCCTGGACTGTATAACAGGAGAGACGGAAAGCTGAGCTCTAAGCATGTTTTATTTCTCCCTGCTCTTGGATGTCACTAGCTGCTGCTACTTCCTGCCTTGGCTTCCCCTCAACAATGGACTCTAACCTGGAGCTGTGATCTGAACAAAGCCTTCCTTCCCTAACCTGCTTTATAAAAATGTTTTTATTCTTAGTTATGTATATGCATATGAGAGGGGAAATGTGTGCACCATTTGTGTGCAATGCCCATGGAGGCCGGAAGGGCGCACCAGATCGCCTGGCTCTGGACTTAAAGGCATTTGTAAGCCACCTTTACACAGATGTGGGTCCCAGGAACCAAACACAGGTCCTCTGTAAGAGCTGCACGGCTTTTAACCATTGAGCTATCTTTTCAGTTCAGCCCTCTAAGGCACTTTTTGTCCCAGCAACAAAAATGAAGCTAAAACATTTTAGGTGGTGTGAATCCCTCCAAGGCATCTACACACAACACACACACACACACACACACACACACACACACACACATACACACACGTATTCCCCAGTCCTCAAGAGTATTGCAGCTGAATATAACCACATAACACCCACTGCTTCCTAGCAAGTATGACATGCCAGGCACCAGGGTCAGTGCCCTGCTTGAACTGTCTGGTCGCCTTTATAGACTATGGAGACCTAACCTCAGAGTTAGGCACAAGGGATGCTCTATACTTCTGGTGAGATCTCCATGTTTTCTGTCCCTTTAGACAAGCACACAGACCCACTGGGCCTCTGTTTCCCCAGCTGCCAGAGGAGAGGGCTTTATTGATAGTCTCAAGAGACAGGTCTTGCTAATGCATGTGTTCCCTCCATTAGATCGGAGTCCTTGTGATGGGCAAGGGAAACTTACCATGGAGAGGATGACCAGGGCAGGGAAGAAACCCATCACCACATAGCAAAGCAGCTCCACAAGCTTGTACCTGGGAAGACAAGTCATGTGACCTCAGGACAAGCTTCCAAGGAGGGTCAGAGCACACAACTTTCTGATGCTGAAGGCCAGCACAGCAAGAACATATTCTACCCAGCAACACCAATAGGTAATGGGGACTGTGTGCCGCCGATGTGTGGCCTATGCAGACATTACTAATTAATCCCAGCACCATCTCCCAGAGGACCCAAGCAGCCATTCTCAATTGTGCTGAACTGCTAGCTCCGCAGAGCCCTATGCCATTCTGGATTGTTTGTCTCCTGGAGTCCCTGGGGGCTCTGCAGATGCAGGACTTTGTTACTTTCTCATACTTCCCAGCTTCTCTTTCCTCCCCCACTTGATGACTCTCATTCTAGTTCCATAGCAGTAAAAGGTTTCAGGGTATGTATCCCCTTAAAGCCTTTCCCCATTATCTGGTAATACAGTCTAGGGAAGGCAGGTGATGTGTGAACTAGATCAGTGGGTCAAATTACCTATGACGTCATTTTTAAAAGTCTGGAGAGGACAGTGTACTGAATAGATGGCTCAACAGCTAAGAGCACTTCTAGTTGGGTTCCCAGAACCCACAGTGGGCAGCTCACAACCACCTATAACTCCACCTCTAGGGGATCTGACAGCCTCTCCTGGCCTCCTTGGACACCTCACACATGTGTGCATATACATTCATACAGATGCACATAAATGAAATTAAAAATGTTTGTGTGTGTGTTTGTGTACGTATAGGTGCACATCTGTGTGAGGTGTGTGTGCACATGAGTAGAGAAGCCAGAATATAGCCTCTTGTGTCATTCCTCAGGGGCTGTCCTCCTTGAGAAAGGGTTTCTCCCTGACCTGGACCTTGCCAAGTCGGATAAGCTGGGTGACCAGCAAGCCCTGGGAAGCATCTGTCTCTGCCTTCTCAGCAGTAGGATGGTGGGTATAGCACTGTACCCAGCTTTTAAAGTGTGTTCTGGGGAGCAGGGTTAGGTCTTTGTGCTGTACAACTGGGACTTTCCCAACAGAGCCATCTTCCCAACACCCTCTGATGTCAGCTCTTTTGGAAGACACTTAGGGCCCAGGGAGATGACTTCACTGGCAAAGGGCTTTCTTTTCTTCTTCTTCTTTTTTTTTTGTTTTTGGTTTTTCGAGACAGGGTTTCTCTGTGTAGCCCTGGCTGTCCTGGATCACATTCTGTAGACCAGGCTGGCCTCGAACGCAGAAATCCACCTGCCTCTGCCTCCCAAGTGCTGGGATTAAAGGCGTGCGCCACCACTGCCCAGCGCAAAGGACTTTCTTTACAAGCACAAGGACCTGAGTTCAGATCTCTGCAGCCACATAAAAGCCAGTTCATGATCTCTCTCTCTCTCTCTCTCTCTCTCTCTCACACACACACACACACACACCCCTGTACCCTTGTCTCTAGGAGAGAAGAGTCAGGATTCTTAGAGCTCGCTGGCCCGCCAGGCTAGCTAACTGGTGAGATCTGGGTTCAGTGAGAGAGAGAGACCCTGTCTCAAAAAACAAGGTGGAGTGGGTGAGAAGGTTACCCAGCATTATACTCTGGCCCCTACACACACACATAGAGAGAGAGAGAGAGAGAGAGAGAGAGAGAGAGAGAGAGAGAGAGAACGCTTCATATCCCTCCTGGCCAGTCCCCTGGTGTACACCCATGGGCCTCTCAAGGGTAGGATAAAAGTAAAGCTGGGTCCTCACAATTCGGGGGTCATCCTTGGGGCTCATCTACTTGAGGGTGCTGAGTGGGCAGTACTGAAAAACTAAAGGACACCTCGCCAACCTGAGACTCCCCAGCCCTCACTTACCGTTCATGGAAGAAAAAGACATAGATGGTACCGATGGAGGCCATGATCCAGATCAGCCAGCGCATGTGAGAGGCCCAGGGGCCCAGCTCCCGAAGGTTCAGCCTGGGAGAGAAGAAAGCCAAGGGCAGAGCCTAAGGGGGCCGGCACGGTCCACCAAGGGCGGAGCCTAAGGGAACCGGCACTGTCCACCAAGGGCGGAGCCTAAGGGAACTGGCACGGTCCGGCACTGCAAAGAGCTCGCTATCCCGCCATGTCCCGGAGAGCCCTTCCAGGACAGGCTAGCGACTGGGTCCAGAGCGTTCTGCCTGCAGGACACTCTGGTGCTGTGGAGAGAAACTGTCGGCGATGGAAAGAGGAAGGAGACAAAGCATGCGTGAGGGCAAGACGGTATTCCGATCAAGCCCCAAACAATCTTTATTGTTATGTATATTTAAACACTTTAGGGCGGGAAATGGCAGAGGAAGGGGGATTCCATAAGGTAGCTAGACGTCACACATAGTTATGAATCGTTGTCCTGGAGCTGTACGCAGGTTCAAAACAGGATGTCTAATCCCTAGCTGGAGGCAGTGAGACTGGGAAGGGATAAAAGGAATGCCTGCTGTGGAGCCGGAACACTTTGACTTGCTAATCAAGCCAAGCCTGGGACACCCTGACTATCTGATTAAGAGCAAGGTCCTAGATTCAAAACAAGGCAGTCTGGTCTCTGGCAGGAAGGAATCAAAGGAATGCCCGCTGTGGAGCCCGGGACACTATGACTTGCAAAATAAGTCAAGTCTGGGACTCTTCATCTTAGCAGAATATGTCAAGGCTCAATTAAGCCAAGGCCTTTTGGTCTCTGACACAGCACTACACGGCTGTCCCAGGAAGCTGATGCCAGAGCAGCCCAGTCCCCAGTTGCCGCCTCAGAGGAACAAGGACTCTCACAATGGTGGGGTAGGACACTACATAAACTGCACTGGCAAAGGAGAATCACCAGTTTCAGGCCAGTATGAGCTACACACATGAGACAAGACCCAGACAGAAACTAACCTCACAGATGGGAAGACAGTAAAGTACCAGTCACTTAAGCATGAAGACATGGGTTCAAATCCCCAGAACCTACATAATCCCCAGTGATGGGGGCAGATGCAGGAGGACCCCTGGGGCTCACTCAGCAATCAGTCTAGCTGAACAGTGAGTGGTAGGTTAATAAGAGACCCTGTCTCAAAAATAAAGTGGAGACCAAACAAGAGAGGTGCCAGATCTTCATGTGACCTCTGTCCTTCACATGAGTGTATATCCACATGTGTACCAGAACATGTATATACATATACACCACATACAGAAATAAACATGGACCCTTTTATAATTTACGTTCCTTCTGTTGGTTCTGTTTCACTAATATACAGCACCATGCCCAATTCTTGTAATTTTATACACTATTTTGAGAACATCTGTAGGTTTTTTTTTTAAAAAAAAACAAAAACAAAAACAAAAAAACATTTGGCTGGGCAGTGGTGGCGCACGCCTTTAATCCCAGCACTGGGGAGGCAGAAGCAGATGGATTTCTGAGTTTGAGGCCAGCCTGGTCTACAGAGTGAGTTCCAGGACAGCCAGGGCTACACAGAGAAACCCTGTCTCGAAAAACCAAAAAAAAAAAAAAAACAAAAAAACATTTGTTTTGTGAGTGTGCATATGTACACAGACACCCTGGTGCTTGTGTGGAGGTCAAAGGACAATTTTCAGAGGGGTTGGTTCCCTTCTTCTACAATGTGACTTCTGGGGAGAGAACTCAGGTTTGTCTACAGAAGTTGGGGTTGACTGCAGGCCCCTTATTCTTTAACCTGTTAAGTCATCTTGTTTGTTTGGTTGGTTGGTTGAGACAGAGTCTACCTTCAAACTCACAGAGATCTACCCACCTCTGCCTCCCAAGTGCTGGGATTAAAGATGTGAACCCCTGTGTCAGGCTAAGGCCCTATTCATAGTCATTTTAAAGTAGAAATCCCAGCACTCAGGAGGCAGAGGCTGGGACCTCTGAGTTCGAGGCCAGCCTGGTCCACAGAGCAAGTTCCAGGATGGCCAGGGATACACAGAGAAACCTGATCTTGAAAAACCAAAATATATAAAAAAAATTATGAGTATAGACTGTTTAAAACAACATGGTGAAATCCACAGAGTTTATTATGGATGTTGGAGCTGGGAGATCAGGCAAGAATAGCAAGTCTGAGATTGGAGAGATGGCTCAGTGTTTCTGAGTATTTGTTGGACCAGCTACCGTGGGACACGCCTTTGGTCTCAACAGTGGGAAGGCAGAGCCAGGTGGAACCCAGGCCATCCAGGACTACATAGTAGACTCTTCAGATAGAGGGCAAGGATGGAGAGAGGGAAGGAGAGAAGGGACTCTATCACAGCCCACGGTGGAGGGCAAAATAGCAAGAGTATACTCTTTGCACACAAGATAAACTCCACGTAAATGTGGAGATGGATCTGAGCCCCTTTCCCATGCAAGGCAGCTAAGAAAAAGACAACTGACAAGGTGATGATGAAGAATCTTTAACTCTTCACTGGAATGAATTCCTTGGATGAGAAAATCTTCAACAGTTTTTTAAAATTATGTATGGGGTGTGTGTCTGTGTGTGTGTGTGCATGTGAGTGCAGGTGCCAGTGGAGGCCAGAAGAGGGCGCCATATTCCTTAGACCTGGAGGTCCAGGTAGCTGTGAGCTTCCCAGCATGGGTGCTGGGAACTAAACTTGGGTCCTCTGCAAGAGCAGTAAGTGCTCTCAACTGCTGAAAGAAAAGAGGAAGATGAAGAGAGAGAAGGAGGATGAGGGGGTGATAATGACGAGGAGGAATCAGACACTGAGTAGGGACTGAATGTGGCCGTGCACACCTGTAGTCCCAGCGACTCAGGAAGACTGAAGTCGGAGGATCAAAGTTCATTTTTAGCCAAGGCTATGCCGCAAGATCCGATCTCAGGAAGTGGGAGGGAGAATGTTTACCTAGCACTTGTGAATGGAAGCCTGAGTTACACCCACATCACAGTAATTTAAAAAAAGTAGCTCTCTGCTTTCTGTGTGGAAGAAATGTGATCATTCAAATTCCTGATCCTGCCTCAGTGAACAAGGTGAAGAAAGACATCACACATAAAATATGCATACACATATGTACACCACACACACATACCCATCGATACAGGTGCACACACACACACACACACACACACACACACACACACACACACAGAGGAAAATAGGCAGAAGGTAAAACTACAAAGAGATACTTTGGGCCAGGGCTAGCCTCAGACTCTCGATCTCCCTGCCTCAGCCTCCCAAAGTCTGGGGTTGCAAGCACATGCCACACACTTGTCTAAATACGCATTTGATGATATACAATATTTGTATGTCCTCCCCTTACATAGAGGAGAGTGTAGCTCAGTGATTGGGGACTGATTTAATTCCCTGAACCACAGGGGGGAAAAGATAAAAATATATTAAAAATGAATATTTTTTTAAATGGGGTCTCACTATGTAGCCCCGCTGACCTCAAACTGTCAGAGACCCACCTGCCTCTGCCTCCTAAGTACTGGGATTAAAGGGTGTGCAACTACACCAAGCAGTAAGTAAAGCGTTTAAAACATATGTATAAGCCAGGCACTGTCATACACACTTGTAATCTTGGCACTTGGAAAGTGGAGGCAGGAGGATCAGAAATCCAAGGCCAGCCTCAGCTACATAAGTAATTCAAGGCTGAGACCCAGTCACACACACATGAAAAAGAACAAAAATCACATGCATATCTGCAAATAGGTGCAAGTGTGTTGTTATACATCTATACAGCCATTGGCATCTGCTTATATCTGTGAGTATATGTTAATATATGCTAATATATGCACATGTATTTGCATACACACAGACATACACACTTGCTCTTTTTTGCCTACAACAACTCCTGAAGGATACGCAAGGTAATAAGTAGGTAATTCTTGGTATAAGCATAAGGATGAGCATGTCTTCTTACCTACTCCCCTGTCTGTATGGTCACCAATCACCCACCCAAATTCAAACAGGAGAAAGGAAGGCAGCCAGTGGGGGGGGGGGGGGGGCGGGAGCGGGGCGTGTGCTGTGTGGCACTCACCAGGGAGCATAGGAGGCCGCGATGAAGAAGTAAATCACCATCCTGTCAATCATGTGCAAGCAGTGTTCTACCATCCTAGGGCAGGGAGAAAAAGAGGCGGGTCACAGGGGTCACAGGGGTCACAGCCTCTGTGCGCCAGCAGGGAAGTCCATCAGCGCCCCCAGTACTGCCTCGGGACAGCCTTGCATTCCCTAGGGGGAGGTGCCCACCCCACTCTGTAGAGAGAACCCCCCCTTCAGCCTCTCCAGCAGAGTAACTGCTTTCCAGGCTGCCCGCCATTCTGGCGGTTTATGGAGAAGCCTCGGGACCCCCATTTAGATGAATGCTAACACGCTCTGTGTATAGGGTGTGTGTCCATGTGCCCTCCCAGGGCTGGGCAGGGGCTACCTGAGATGGCTTTTCTTCCATGAGACTGTGTGGAAAATGGTGGACACCACAAAGAGGCCACAGAGGCCAAGGCCATAGATCCAGGCGGATATGGTCTTCCAGTCATTGTCGGACAGGAAGTAGAGGTTGGAGCTGCCAAGGATGCTGGGGATGATCCAGAACTAGATGGAAAGAAGACAGATCAGGGCCAGCCTTTTAAAAAATAGATATCTTTTATAAAGAGTCATTTTATTTTGTGCACGTGTGTGGGGTGGGGGAGGGGCTGTGCACATGAACACAGGAGGCAGCAGAGGCCAGAAGAGGACACTGGACCCCTAGAAGCTGGACTCTCAGATGGTTTTACGACATCAGGCAAGGGGTGCTGGGAAACGAACTCAGGTCCTCTGCAAGAGCAGTATGTAACTGCTGAAGCATCTCTGCACCCTCAAAGACCAACTCTTTTGTGCATGGGGCAGAGGGTGTGTGATACGGAGCACAGTAGGCTCTTTATGTGACTCTATATGGCACTGGTTACGCTTATGTGTGTGGAAGGCCGTCATTTTTCAGCCATTGTTCATTCTGCTTGTTTGTTTTAAATATTTTTGTTCAGTGTATGTGTGTGTGTATGTGTGTGCATGTGTGTGCGTGTGCGTGTGTGTGTGTGTACACTCAAGTCAGAGTGCACTATCAGAGATCGAAGTCAGTTCTCTCCTTCAACCGTGTAGGCCTCGGGGATTGAACCAGGTCCTTATGTTTGTGTAGAAAGCCTTTTACCCATGGAGCCAGCTCCACTGGACGGCCTCGGACTTTTGAACAGTGCCCAGGGGAGCACAGAGCCCCAGGATCTCTGCACTGACTCCCTCCCTTTCTCCTGATCAGCAGTTCTAAACCTGTGGGTCGCAATCATCAGAAACACATTTTTCTTATGTTCTTAGGATCCCCCAAGCATAAATTTATTTTGGTTGCTACTTTATAACGGTTTTGCTACTGAGCAGTGTCTCAGTTCCTAAGACCATTGGAAGTGTGTGTGTGTGTGTGTGTGTGTGTGCGCACGCGCGCGCGCGCGCGTGTGTGTGAAATATGTGTTTTCCAAAGCCACAACTCACAGGTTGAGAACTGCTGCTAGATCATGCAGCCCAAGACCTAGGCAATATGGTGCCCACCAAGTTCATACATGATAACAGTGCCACTTAAGAAATGAGACATTTTATTTCAGAGGAATAGATTCCATTTTCATTTTCCCAAAACTTTAACTGAGACATAAAATGTACAAATTGTACCTATTGGGCACTAAAGAGAAAGCTCGGTGGTTAAGAGCAATGGTTGCTCTTCCAGAGAACCCAGGTTCAATTCCCCAAACTCACATGGTGGCTCACAACTGTCTGTAACTCCAGCTCCAGGGGATCTGATGCCCTCTTCTAGTCTTGATGGGCACCAGGCATGCACATGGTGAACAGACATACATCCATCTTATCCATAGACAGGAAATTACAATTACAAAATAAAACCTGTACATAATGGCTCATGGGAGAGGCACTTGCCACACAAGTGTGAAGAGCTGAGTTCAAATCCCGAGAACCCGCATAATGTCAGACACGGTTGTTGGAAGCCAAGACAATCTAAGGCTTTTCCTGAGGCCCCGATGTGTGGAGAAGGAACATAGTTCTTTGTCTAAAAGCATGAGCATGCTTGACAGAGCAAGGAATAGTCTGGGGCTAGAGCTTTGGGGGACTCCAGATCCTAGGAACCCAACTCTTTCCTACTAAAGGCTGTGCTTATCAATCCAGAGGCCACTGTGTGCCCAGTCTGTGACACATCTGAGATATGCTGTGTCCCTTTTGTGCAACATTGCTTGATTAGCGTCCTGCTGACTTTGTCCCATCGTGAGATAGATTTCTGCTGACCCTGTCCCATTTGCCCCTGCAAACAGTGTATAAGATGTGCTGATGGAACACACCTTAAATCCTAGCACTTGGGAGGCAGAGGCAAAAGGATCTGGGAGCCAGCCTGGTCTACAGAGTGAGTTCTAGGACAGCCAGGGCTACACAGAGAAAAAAGATTCTGTGCTTCTTAATAAACCATGGTGAGAGTCATGAGCACTTGCAGACCTCCTGATTTCAGTGTTCTGTCTTCTTTATTTCCCCATTCCTGCTCCGCCCCCTCAACACCCCTATTTAGGACCCTTACTCCTGAGATTTGGGTCACATGGTAGCACATACCTATAATCCTGAGACGTCTACATTATCCCAGCATTTCCACAGTGAGATGAAAGAATACCCAGATATGAAAGAATGGACCAGCTAGCCTGGGCTACACCAGTGAAACAGTGACCATCACAAGCAAAGTAGAAGGTAAAAAATGACATCTGTGATTGTCCTCTACCCTCCACACATGTATCACAACACATGGGTGCTCACTCTCTTACATACAAACACACACACACACACACACACACACACACACACACACAAAGTTTTTTTAAAGTTGTACATGAAAATGGATTTCTCGGCAGACTAGCCTCAAACTCATAAATATCTCCTGTCTCAGCCTCCCAAAGGCTAGAGTCACAGGCCTGTGTGTCACCACCCTGGCTCTATGCAGAATTTCCCCTCCTCTTCCTCCTCCTCCTCCTCCCCCTCCTCCTCCTCCTCCTCCCCTCCTCCTCCCCTCCCCCTCCTCCTCCTCCCCTCCTCCTCCCCTCCCCCTCCCCTTCCTCCTCCTCCTCCTCCTCCTCCTCCTCTTCCCCTTCTTTGCCATCACATCACCATCAATTAAGTACTTATTTTTAATTATGTTTGGAGGTAATGCACGTGAGTGCAGGTACCAATGGAGGCCAGAAGAGGGCAGCAGAGTCCCCTGAAGATGAAGCTACAAGCTGCTGTGGGCTGTCTGCTATGGGTGCTGGGAACCAAACTCAGGTCAAGGACAGCTGTCTTCGTTAACATTTATCACTGCTTTAGGATGAAAACGTCCAAAAGTTCATCTAGGTTTGTTTGTTGGTTGGTTCGCAGTGCTGGGAGTGGTACCCAAGGCTTCCCTCATGCTGTTCAAGGCTCTACCAACTGAGCTACGTCCCCAACCTTCTTTCAATGTTTTTGAAATGTACAGTTCCATAGTTGTGTTGGTACAGGGCTTGGATGTCATCCCAAATGACATCCCAGCAGCACATAAAGCAAGCACGGTAGGGCAACACCTGTAATCCCAGGACGTGTGGACTGAAGGAAAAACCAGAGCTCAAGTTCATCCTTAGCTACATGGTGAATTGAAGTCTAGCCTGAGCTACACAAGACCCCATCTCAAGAAGAGACAGCACAGGGGAAGAGGCAGGCCACTCAGCAGCTGGTTATAGAGAATGAACCCCTGAATTCTTTACCTGTGACCTGCCTCCCCCAAATCTTCCATCTTTTCCTCACGAGAGTACTGGAAACTGTTGAACAACTGGGCGATGGACAGGTCATCCTAGCATGGCACACGTACAGCAAGGTAGTGAGGGGGCCTACTTGGGCCTCCCCTGCATCTGGGGAAATGGGCAAGCTTTAGAGGGAAGCAATTCAGCAAGACCATGACAGATGGAAAGGGTTGAATAGGCAGGGTGAACTGGGGTGGCAAGGGTTCCAGGGAGGGGCATGGCGTGTGCAAAGGCGTGATGTGCACCATTGGCCAGGCGGTG
>CM052721.1:9737902-9747902 GCA_028551405.1 Uromys caudimaculatus
GAGGAGGAAGAGGAGGAAGAGGAGGAGGAAGAGGAGGAGGAGGAAGAGGAGGAAGAGGAAGGGGAGGAAGAGGAGGAAGAGGAGGAGGAAGAGGAGGAGGAAGAAGAGGGGGAGGAGGAGGAGGAAGAAGAGGAGGAGGAGGAAGAGGAGGGGAAGAAGGAGAAGAGGAGGAGGAAGAAGAGGAGGAGGGAGAGGAGGGGGAGGAGGAGGGGAGGAAGAAGAGGAGGAGGAGGAAGAAGAAGAGGGGGAAGAGGAGGAGGGGGAAGAGGAGGAGGAAGAAGAGGAGGAAGAGGAAGAAGAGGAGAAGGAGGAAGAAGAAGAGGAGGAGGAGGAAGAGGAAGAGGAGGAGGAGGAGCAGCAGCAGCAGGAGAAGGAGGACACCATCATGACCATCACATCCAGCCTTCAGTGCTCTTTTAGATGACCTGGGTTCAATCCCAGCACCCACCCTGAGCAGCTCACACCTGCCTGTAACTCCAGCTGCAGGGCACCTGACCCCCTCTTCTGACCTCTATGGGCACCCGCACTCAACTGTTTATATACACGCAGACAACATATACACACACAACAGATTGAGGAAGAGTGCCTTCCTCGTCCCCACCCTCAGGGGTCCCCATGTCAGCACTCCATAAGTCAACTCACAGCATGGGTGGCACAGTTCGCTGCGTGTTCATACTCTGTGGGCTGGTACCTCTTGTGCGCCGGGACTCGGTCATTCATAAACCTGCAATGAGAGGCAGGGTTTCAGACAGCCTGGCCGAGGGAGCCAGAGTCCAGCTTCTCAGCCACACAGCTTCGTTCTTCCCTCTTCCTGCCTGCGTGTTCCCTTTCAGGGTATTACAGGTTTGTTTTTTTCAGTTGCATATGTGTGCTTGCATGGTGCATGCGTTGGTGCTTGCCTCTGTGTGTGCATGCATAGGCCAGTAGGTGACATCGGGTGCCTGCCTCAATCACACTACTCCCTAATTTTTCAGACAGGGTCTCTCACTAAACCCAAAGCTTGCCTCTTCAACCAGGCTGGCTGGCTAGCCCACGGGCCTCAGAAATCTGCCTGTCTCGGCCTCTCCAGTTCCTCACTGCGAGTTCTGGCATTACAGGCACTGGCTTTTCACATCAGTGCTGGGGATGTGAACTTAGGTCCTCGTGGGTGCGCACCACACACCTAACCTAGTGAGCCATCTCCTCGGCCTTAGGTTAAACATTTTTACTGTTGAGTGTTTCGTGTCTAATCCTCAACGTGATGTTAGTTTGGGGGGGGGGGGACTTCACTGAGGCTTGGACTGTAACTTGGTTGAGTGCTTTCCTAGCAGGTGCAAAGCTCTGAGTCCCACCCCCAGGACTTCATACTTCATACGTGTGATTGGTGCACGTGTGTAATCCCTGCATCATTCAAGGGGTAGAAGCAGGGGGGATCCTGCGTGCTGGGGTTACAGACATGCATCACCATGCCTGGCTCACCCACAAACAGTGCAAGCATGCAGCCTCATTCTTAGACACCTCTCTCTCTCTCTCTCTCTCTCTCTCTCTCTCGTTCTCTCTTTGATTTTTCAAGACAGTTCCTCCGTGTACCCCTGGCTATCCTAGAACTCACTCTGTAGATCAGGCTGGCCTCAATACTCACCAAGATCCTCCTGCCTCTGCATCCCAAGTGCTGGGATGAAAAGCGTTCTTAAAAAATAAGAATTCCTGGAGCTAGAAATGGTAGTTGAGGCACCCACATCATCCAGCTCCCAACCACCTAGAACTCCAGTTCCAGGAGATCTGGTGCACTCAGCCTCTGTAGACACCTATATACATGTAGATGCACACATATACACATTAATGCTCCTTGGGAGGCAAAGACAGAAAAATCTCTGCGAGTTTATGGCCAGCCTGAACTACATAGAGAGTTCCAGGCCAGCCAGGACTACATATTAAGACCTTTCTCATAAATAAACAAGTATTTTAAAATAATAAGCGTTTCTTCTATGTTGGTGTCCAGGCCCTTCAAAATGCCTTTGTGTCCCCCCCCCCCCCCCATTGTCACACAGTACAGTTTGGAGCAGAGAAATGACATCCCAGGTGGCACAGGACTTGGTCCCAGCCCGGTGGCTTCTGAAGCTGGCTCTACCATGACAGGAGTGTGAAGAACACTTAGTGTAGTCCAGCTGACACTTGAAAGTCAGCTGAGCCAGGAAGAGGTGTCCCAGGTCTACCCGCCCACCCCCCAGCCCAATAGACAGGGCCAGGCCTGTGCAGTGTTCTCTGAACGCCACTAGAGGGAGGCAGCTGCCCAAAGACTTCAAGATCCTCCCTCAAGACCCCACTTACAGTAGGCAGAGGAAATACACAGTGGGTAAAAGTACTAGGACCTGAGACTGAATCCCAAGTACCCATGTTGAAAGTCGGTTATGGTTGTACACGTCTGTAATGCCAGCACTGGGGGGAGGAGGCACAGACAGACAGATCTCGACGTCTCAGTGGCCAATCTGACCATGCCTGTTAGACACAGACCATCTTGAGGTAGCAAAAGAGGATGACAGAAACACCCAGGATCCCGCTCTGGTGTTCACAGACAGGTTCACGTGCGCACGCACGTGCACACACACAACCACAATTATTCCTGTGCTTTCCCCCAAAACGTACAGTACAAAAGTCTTGTGCATCACGATCCTTTACGGTCTTATTGGGTGCCTGCTGTATGCTGGATCAATGCTAGGACCCCAAGGCATTCATCTAGAACCTTCTGTAGGCCAGGTGTCTGCTGATACAGCAGACGGAGCACTTGTGTAGCACCTTCTCGATGCTGTCTCCGTGTCAGGGACAGCTCGGGGACCGCTCACGGAGCACGTTTGTATAGTGGACTCATGTTGGTAAATATGCCGGGGCTTTTGATGAGTGCCCTCCGTGAGCTTACTCTGCTCCTATAGCTCACGGGGTATTTACTGGATGCTTTCTGTATGGTATCTTCTGGAGTGGCTGGGGTGGCAACGCAGGAGCAAAGGCTGAAGGGAGCCGACCAGTGCTGGTCCCGGGGCTTGTCCTGTCCTGGTGTTCCTGTCTCTGATTCAGATGACAACCTAGATGACTCTGGAGACCATGACCCGCCTGTGCTGACCATTGCTCTTCCCCAGCATCCAGCCCTTGCTCGGGTAAGCACATCAGCCCAGCAGCAAGCACGGTCCTAGTCATGCAATCCCACTGTCACGTGCACAGGGGAATGCTCAGCTCATCAGACAGGTGAGAAAATGAAGACTCCCGGCTGAAAGTCCCAGGGTTTCAGGGGCATAACAACCAAATCCCAGGGTTTTCCATCCCGGGATCTAGGTGCCTTTGCAGGGGCAGATTGCAGAGCAGACATGCAGGCACGGGAGAGTTAACTTGGTGGTTAGGAGCACTGGCTGTTCTTCCAATGAACCCAAATTCAAATTATAAGTCCCATTTCAGGGGCCCTGAGACATTTACATACAGACAAAACATCCATACACATAAGACAAAAATAAACTTAAAGAAAAATGAAAAAAAGAAAACTAGGCAGGCATCCAGTCTTGATGATGCAGGTCTATTATCCAAGCTACTTGGGAGGCTGAGACAAGTCACAAGATTGAGAACTGCTGGAGATAGATGGTGAGGCTGAGACTAAACTTAGTGGGTCCTGACTCAAAATAAAAAGAGGTTGGGAGATGTGGTTCAGTGCCTAGAATCCCCCAGTGGGGGGTGAGGGGCGTGGCTCAGTGGTAGAGCCCCTGCCTAGAATCCCCCAGTGGGGGGTGAGGGGCGTGGCTCAGTGGTAGAGCCCCTGCCTAGAATCCCCCAGTGAGGGGCTGGTGGTGTGGCTCAGTGGTAGAGCCCCTGCCTAGAATCCCCCAGTGGGGGGTGAGGGGCGTGGCTCAGTGGTACAGCCCCTGCCTAGAATCCCCCAGTGGGGGGTGAGGGGCGTGACTCAGTGGTAGAGCCCCTGCCTAGAATCCCCCAGTGAGGGGCTGGGGTGTGGCTCAGTGGTAGAGCCCCTGCCTAGAATCCCCCAGTGAGGGGCTAGGGGTGTGGCTCAGTGGTAGAGCCCCTGCCTAGAATCCCCCAGGAGGGCTGGGGGTGTGGCTCAGTGGTAGAGCCCCTGCCTAAAATCCCCCAGTGAGGGGTTGGGGCGTGGCTCAGTGGTAGAGCCCCTGCCTAGAATCCCCCAGTGAGGGGCTGGGGGTGTGGCTCAGTGGTAGAGCCCCTGCCTAGAATCCCCCAGTGAGAGACCGTGGCTCAGCATATGCAAGACTCTCTGTTCAAGCTCCAGTACCACAACTAAAATTTTTAAAGAAGGCAGAGAACGACATAGAGCAGGATGTCATGTAAGACCATTGCAGGGCCAAGATGGCCTCAAGCCACAGAAGCAGCGATGGCAGCAATGTGTCTACAAGCCAGCAAAGATCCCAGAACCTGGAGGAGGAGACATCAGAGCTAGAAAGCAGGAGTCCTTCCCACACCTCCATCCTGGACCTCAGCCCTCCAACAGCTGTGAGACAATAAGTATGTGAGCTCAAGCACTGAGCATTGGCTACTCCACTCCTGCAGGCAGAGGACTCCGGTCCAGGTCACAGCAGGTGTGTTGATTCACTTTGTCAAAACCTCTAAGAGGGAGTGGCCATCGATGCTGCCAACAGCTGGTCTGTAGGTGGGTGAACAGCTGGTAAAGAGACCCGCAGGTGGGCAAGCTCATCACACTCTGGGCGGCGGGGGTGGGTGGGGCCCTGCACCTGTCACCAGACACCACCATATCCTCCCCTGTGCCTTTAACACCAGGCAAGCCACCCATGGTGCCAGCTGTGCGGGTCCAGGGTGATGTCACGGTTGCCGTGGAGACCTAGGGCAGGCCATTATTTATTTATTTCTGTCCTCCACAAAACTCCCCTTGTCTCTCCTTTAGGCTGTAGCTATTGAATGGAGGGTTGGGGGAGGGGAGGCTTGAAGGGGGGAACATGCCTTGGCAGGGGCCCAAGAAACCATTCCCACCACCCCGAAGACCCAGGGACTTTTCTCTTAACTCCTTGTCACCCTGCGTTTTTTCTTCAAAAAGCCCTAGACAGGCATTTTAAAATGGCAATAAATTCACTTTTTATGCTTTAATTTGTATACAATAAAATTGTCTCCCTAGTTTGTAACACGGTTGTAGGGGCTTGAATCGATTTTTTTGGTCATGGGCTCATCATCACACTCACATACAGCTGGAGTAACAGTGTATGCCTATAACCCCAAGTCAGGATCAATAGTTAAGGGCAGCCTGAGCTACACAGTGAGTTTGATGTTAACCCGAACTACATGAGACCCTGTTTTGAAAAACCAATAGATAGATCAAGACAAAGCACATTCTTAGGCCGGAGGGAACTGTGCTTTGAATAGTAAACAATTTATGCAAATGTGTTAAAGGGGTACTTGTGTATCCAAAACAAAAATGGACCATGCTAAAGGAAACCCTAGGGCTGGGGATGCAGCTCAGTGCTCAGTCCTCAGAGTACTTGCCTAGAATCCCCTAGTGAGGGGCTGGGGGCGTGGCTCAGTGGTAGAGCCCCTGCCTAGAATCCCCCAGTGAGGGCCTGGGGGCGTGGCTCAGTGGGCAAGCTCCCGACTAGAATCCCCCAGTGAGGGGCTGGGGTGTGGCTCTGTGGTAGAGCCCCTGCCTAGAATCCCCCAGTGAGGGGCTGGGGGCGTGGCTCAGTGGTAGAGTCCCTGCCTAGAATCCCCCAGTGAGGGGCTGGGGTGTGGCTCTGTGGTAGAGTCCCTGCCTAGAATCCCCCAGTGAGGGGCTAGGGGTGTGGCTCAGTGGTAGAGCCCTTGCCTAGAATCCCCCAGTGAGGGGCTGGGGGTGTGGCTCAGTGGTAGAGCCCCTGCCTAGAATCCCCCAGTGAGGGGCTGGGGTGTGGCTCAATGGTAGAACCCCTGCCTAGAATCCCCCAGTGAGGGGCTGGGGGTGTGGCTCAGTGTAAATCACCTGCCTAGAATCCCCCAGTGAGGGGCTGGGGGTGTGGCTCAGTGATAGAGCCCCTGCCTAGAATCCCCCAGTGAGGGGCTCAGGGCGTGGCTCAGTGGTAGAGCCCCTGCCTAGAATCCCCCAGTGAGGGGCTGGGGTGTGGTCAGTGGTAGAGCCCCTGCCTAGAATCCCCCAGTGAGGGGCTCAGGGCGTGGCTCAGTGGTAGAGCCACTGACTAGAATCCCCCAGTGAGGGGCTGGGGGCGTGACTCAGTGATAGATCACCTGCCTGGAATCCCGGAGTGAGAGGTTGGGTGTGACTTGGCAGTAGAGCACCTGTTTAGTATGTATGGGGCCCTGGTTTCTATGCACAACACTGCAAAAAAAAAAAATCCTTGTTGCTGGGCGGTGGTGGCGCATGCCTTTAATCCCAGCACTCAGGAGGCAGAGGCAGGCAGATTTCTGAGTTCGAGGCCGGACTGGTCTACAGAGTGAGTTCCAGGACAGCCAGGTCTACACAGAGAAACCCTGTCTCAAAAAACCAAAAAAAAAAAAAAAAAAAAGAAAGAAAAAGAAAAGAAAAAAAAATCCTTGTTAAAGGTCATTTTGGTAATAATTCTCAACTCTTCTGTCTTCTTTTCCCCATTATACAACCTTCAAGTCAGGTTTTAACATTTAGTATTGCTGAGATTTATTATATTAGCTGAGATTCCTCCGTGTTGTTGTGTGCTTTTTCCTTTTATCTTAAAGAGGGGGTTGTGCTTGAAACAAGGTATCCACATGAAGGTCAGCAAACAACTTTCAGGGGCTGGTTCTCTCCTTTTATCTTGTGGGTGCCAGGACTCAAACTCAGGCTGCCAGGCTTGGCAGCAAACGCCTTTCACTGATGAGCCACTCCACTGGCCTGATTTGGGTTTTTACTTCTTTAAGAAGTGTTTTATTTACTTTATGTGTGTGCTTGCACATGTCTGTGCTGGCTGATATCACACCCAGTTGGTATGTGGGTGCTGGGGACTGAACTCAGATTCTCACATTTGCCCTGGATGTACCAACAGAGCCACCTCCGCAGCCCCTTTCCTATGTAATTCATTTTATTTTGCTGTGCTGAATGAAGAAGGACCTCAAGGCCCTTGTATGCTAGGTGTGGTGTTTAGATGGCCTCCAGGAATATTTGTGGGGATTACATTGAGTTTATTGAGATAGGAAGACCCGCCCACTGTGTGTGTTACCAAATCCCTGAGTGGAATCCTAGACTCTCCGTGGAGAAAGAGGTTGGGTCTTTAATCCCAACCCTCTGGGAGGCAGAGGCAAGCACATCTCTGGGAGTTACAAGCTAGCCTGAGCAACAGAGTTTCAAATTAGCCAGGTATGCATAGTGAGGCCCTGTCTCGCCAGTCTCCTGATCGTGGGTACCTTGTGATCAGCTGCCTCAAGCTGGCTTGGCTTCCTTGCCACGATGAAAGGACCCTTGACCTTGAGATGACCTTGAGCTGTAATAAACCTGCTTCTCTCTTATGTTATCTTTGTCAGAGTGTCTCACCACAGCGACAGGAAAGGAATGGAGACACTCAGCAAGTGCTCTCCCACTAAGCCACACCCAGCCCTCCTTCCTTTCCTGTCTGAGCAGTATTCAAATATATGAACGTACAAGAGTTCATCAGAGCCGGGCAGTGGTGGCGCACGCCTTTAATCCCAGCACTTGGGAGGCAGAGGCAGGTGGATTTCTGAGTTCGAGGCCAGCCTGGTCTACAGAGTGAGTTCCAGGACAGCCAGGGCTACAGTTCCCTGCAGAAGACCAGGACATTGTGTGTGTATGTGTGTGAAAGAGAGACAGGCAGACAGACAGAAACAGAGCTACACACACAACACACAGAGAGACACACAGAAATAGAGACAGAGAGAGACAGACAGAGACAGAGACACAGACAGAAACAGAGACAGACACACACACACAGAGTGAGAGTGAGAGACAGAGACCGAGATGAAGACAGCGAATGTATTCGTGTGAGCACCCATGTGGTCGGGTGCCCGTGGAGGCCATAGGCCTGGGTGTTTCCCTTAGCCAGTCTCCACCTTCTTTCTTTTCTGAGATCTCAGGGTCTCTCACTGAACCTGAAGCTCGCCAACGTGGCTCAACTGGCTGCCAATGAGCTCCAGGGATGCACCAGTCTCTGCCCACCCCAGGGCTGCGGTTACAGACGTACACTGCCATGCTCGACTTTTTACATTGGTGTTGGGGACTCAGGTCCTTGTGTTTGCATAGTAGACACTTGACTTCTGAGCCATGTCCCCAGGCCCAGAGTTCTGGTGTGAACAAAGTATATCAAATATAGATGCTTCAGGACCAAGCTGAAGTCACAGACTGCAGGAAGCTGTGTTTGCTAATCCTAGCATTTGGCAGGCAGAGGCAGAAGATTCAGGAGTTCAAGGCCAGCCTGGGCTACACAATCCACACCTTGTTTGAAACTAACAAACAAACAAACAAACAAAAAAGATAGTTAGAAATCTCCAACACTCTTAGCCAGCCTGCGATAGGCAAAGTAAACGCAGGGGATAAGCACTGCTCCCCCATTGCTGGAGAACAGAATTCTCATTCTGTGGCCAACCTTGAAGCCCTGATGGCCATGTGGCCGCAGCCCCTTGGCAGGCTCCCAAACTGAGCCAGAATCTAAGGCCAAAAGCCGGTAGATGAGTACAGAATACTGAATCCCGCTCCTGGCTAGTCTCAGTGAGAGGCCAACAGAAAAATAAAACAGAGGAAAAGTAAGGAAGACACCCGGAGTCGATCTCTGTGAACACCTGTGCACAAGTAAGCCACACAGCACACATACAGGTGAATGCATAGACACATCATTAAAAAGAAAGATGGGCCAGCGAGTTGGCTCAGCACCTAAAGGCTCTTGCTACCAAACCAGATGACTTGAGTTCAAATCCTGGGACCTACAGGGTGGGGGGAGAGAACCACAAGCTGATCTCTAATGTCCGCATGGGTTCCATGGCATGTGTGTATCTCCACATACAAATTAATACAATAAAGTATGTGTAAGATCCTGAACTCGATCTCCACCCCCCCCCCAAAGCTATACTAAATGAAAGGAACCTGTTGCAGTAAACATTATTTGGGGGCTTTCTACCCCACCTTAGACCATTTAGTTCCCGAATAAAAGACACAAATCCTGCCTCGGAGCAACTAGACCTTGGGATACAGAACTTAGCATTACAATACATAGCAACAGACCAAACCGCAACAAAACCAACCCAACAGTCCACACAGCCTTGCGTGTTCAGTCCTCCTGCTTCTGCCTCCCCAGTGCTAGGACCGTGGATGCATGCCACCTTGCCTGGCTAGTCACATGATCTTTAAGTGACAAGGCCACTTTGCTGACCTGGAGAAGCAGGAAATATGAAGGCAAGTCAGCCAGGCCTCGCTGTCAGCTATACTGAGGAAAGACAAGATGCAAACACAATGAGAGATACAGTAGTTTTCAGATATAGCCCAGGCTAGCCTTGAGATCATAGCAATCCTCCAGCCTCTGCTGCCCAAGTTGGGATTATGGGCACCTGCCACCACATCCAATTTATGCAGGGTGAGCATCTCCAGCTAAGTCACATCCCAGTACTATTTATTTATTGACTGATTGATTAATATTGATTGATTTGGTACTGAGGCTAGAACCTCATGCTAAGTACCACAGAGCCACACCCACAACATTAATAAGATTTTAAAAATAAAATCTAATAAGCCAGATACATTTTAAATACTAAAATGCAGGTTTTGAATCTGTATGCAAGACCAGACAGGAGAAAAAACAAAACATACATGTAGGAAGGCGGGCAGGTGGGATGGCTAAAAGTTAAGACGGTAAAGGCGCTTGCAGCCAATCCTGAGGACCTGAGTTCAATCCCCAAGACCCACAGGTGGAAGGAGAGAACTGACTACTAAAGTTGTTCTCTGAACTCCATTGCGAGCTGTGTGTGCTTCATTATTCTAAAATAAAATGTCTTACCTCCAGTGGCCCTGTTTTACACACACACACACACACACACACACACACACACACCCGAA
>CM052721.1:9752902-9803004 GCA_028551405.1 Uromys caudimaculatus
GACATTGGACAGTTGGAATTTGATTTTGCTTTTTTTTTTTTCCGAGTTGATTTTGCTTTTGATTGTGACTGTGGCCTGATATTTTTCCCTCTTGAAGAAAGAAGGCATTTTATGGAGCCCACAGTTAAGAGACTTTGAATTTTAAAAGATATTGGAAGCCGAACAATGGTGGCACACGCCTTTAATCCCAGCACTTGGGAGGCAGAGGCAGGTGGGTTTCTGAGTTCAAGACCAGCCTGGTCTACAGAGTGAGTTCCAGGACAGAGAAATACTGTCTCGAAAAGAAAAAAAGAAAAAAGAAAAAAAAAGATATTGGATATTTTAAAGGAATTGAACTTTTAATATGCAAGACTGTGGGACTTTTAAAGTTGTTTAGATCTTGGGGATGAATAAGGAAGTAAGGGTCGAGGTTTAATGGTGATATGTTTGTGTGTCAAGTTGACAAGGGGTCAATTGTACTGGCTGGTTTTGTGTGTCAACTTGACACAAGCTGGAGTTATCACAGAGAAAGGAGTTTCAGTTGAGAAAATGCCTCCATGAGATCCAGCTGTAAGGCATTTTCTCAAAGAGTGATCAAGGGGGAGGGCCCCTTGTGAGTGGTACCATCTGTGGGCTGGTAGTCTTGGGTTCTATAAGAAAGCCAGCTGAGCAAGCCAAGAGAAGCAAGCAAGCCAGTAAGCAGCATCCCTCCATGGCCTCTGCATCAGCTCCTGCTTCCTGACCTGCTTGAGTCCCAGTCCTGACTTCCTTTGGTGATAAACAGCAATGTGGAAGTGTAAGCTGAATAAACCCTTTCCTCCCCAACTTGCATCTTGGTCATGATGTTTGTGCAGGAATAGAAACCCTGACTAAGACAATCACTAATAGTAGCACATACCTATAACCCCAGCACACAGGAAATGAAGGCAGAAGGGTCAGAGTTCAAGATCAACCTGAGCTACACAGAGAGTTCAAAACCAGTCTGGCCCTCGTGAGTTTCTGTCTGAAAACTATGGACTAGAAAGATGGCTCAGATGGTAAAGTGCTTGTCACACAAGCATGAAGATCTAAGTTTAAACCCCTAATACCCATGTCAAAGGTGGGTGTGGCAGAGCATAACTGTAACCCAGGCTCAGCTGTGGGAAAGGGACATAAGGATGAGGGATCCCCAGCCAGTCCACTCAAATCACTGAGCTCCAAGTCCAGAGAGAGATCCTGCCTCAAAAGTAAGGCGGAAGGAAGACACCACGTGGACACCCTTGTATACATGCACACACAGAGTGAGAGAGAGGTTGGGAGGGGGAGGGGAAGAGGAGGGAAGAGGGAGAGTATGAGGGGGAGAGGGGAGAGGAAGGGAGAGGGAGCAGGAGGGGAAGAGAGAGAGAGAGAGAGAGAGAGAGAGAGAGAGAGAGAGAGAGAGAGGCACTGAAATCCAGAGAAACTCCCATGGTTCCAAATGAGGAGACCTCCTGCAGAGCAACTGAGCTGAGTAGTCCCAAATGCCCCACAGGGCTTCGGGGAGCTGGGAGTAGAGAGACTGAGGAGGAGATCTAAGCAAAGAGAGGCCAATGGGCTAACAATGCCTGATCATAGACCAGATCCTGGATTCCAGCAACCCCCCTGGAAGAGACAGCTGAGACGAGGCGGCCTTTGGGTCAAATGGTTAAATTGAGTTTCAGTGTCGTGGACTGAATGAATGCTCATGTCCCCCTGGCCAAATCCCTATGGAGCAAGCTGGATAGGATGGCATCGGGAAGAGGAGCTCTGAGGCCAGGATAATGAGCCGCATCAATGGGATTCATGCCCTCACAGAAGATTCCAGCGTCCTTCCCAGCCCTCTTGGTACTAATACACAAGAGTACAGAAATATCTGGACCCTGGAAATCTCGAAGACATTGACCACCCTGGGAGTTTGATCTCAGATTCAAAGTTCCTGGAACCTCGAGGAAATTTCTGATTGATTCCAGTTGTTGGTGATTTTCATTGTGGTGCTTGAGCCAAATTTGCAGTCCTAATTGGTTTTGCAATTATGTAGCCAAGGATGGCCTTGAACTCCTTACGATGCACACTCCTGCATCCGTATCCTTGGTGGTACAGGTGTGTGTGCAACACCGCCATGACCTGAATTTCCGTTGTAAGACTTGGTCCTCAGGCAAACAGCCACCACCACCATCAGATGAGCTATGCCTGTTTGCACCCGCCCATCATGATTGGGTCCAAAGACTGCTGACATCTCCTCAGAGCAGGGTCATTGGACACTCACCTGAGCTTCCAGCTGCTCCTCACAGCCATTCTGCCCTCATTACAGGTGACTTCTGTGTCCAGGGAGGTGCTAGGGTATACAGGCTGAGAGGTTAAAAGCCGCCATCCATGCTGGGTGGACACTGTCCAGTGTGAGCGCTTTGGGGTACCCAAGGGTCCTGGAAGCAGCCTCTCCCGTGTGCTGTCATTAAGCTCAGTAAGTTCATTGGTTCCCCAGGGAGGACTCAGATGGAACTGTGCTTTGGTTTGCCACTGGGACCTTAAGAGGAGGGGGCGGGCACTGCTCACATTCTAGAAACAGATGTTTGTTAGCTGTTCAATCTTTGGCAT
Organism: Uromys caudimaculatus; assembly: GCA_028551405.1. Lineage (NCBI taxonomy): Eukaryota > Metazoa > Chordata > Mammalia > Rodentia > Muridae > Uromys > Uromys caudimaculatus. The sequence goes on from CM052721.1 coordinate 9,755,474, forward strand.
TTTGGAATAGCTGCCCAAACAGCCTGAGACAGTTTAAAGATAATATTGCATTATACAAATTCCATTATGAATTGAATATGATTTGTCCCTATGGGCTCCTGTGTTGAATGCGTCGTCTCCAGATGGCCAGCTATTCTGAGAGATGGTAGAAGTTTAGGAGGCGGGACCTAGCTGGGGAAAAGTAGGTCGCTAGGAGTGGGTCCTGTGGGGTACACTATCTCCGGTCACTTCCTGCCTCCCTTTCTCTACTTCCGATGACTAGCTCTCCTCCACATGTCCCCACCACCATGACATTCTGTCCAAACACAGGAGGCCAAATGACCTGTCTCAAAAAAAAAAAAAAAAAAAAAAAAAAAAAAGAAAGAAAGAAAGAAAGAAAGAAAGAAAATCCAAGACCAGACCAGGCTTCAGAGTGAGTTCTAGGAAGCCCAGACTACAGTGTAAGATCGTGTCTTTAAAAAAATAAAAATGGGGCTGGGCTGCTCAGTGGTTAAGAGTGTGTTCAGGCCGGGCAGTGGTGGTGCATGCCTTTAATCCCAGCACTTGGGAGGCTGAGGCAGGTGGATTTCTGAGTTCGAGGTCAGCCTGGTCTACAGAGTGAGTTCCAGAACAGCCAGGGCTACACAGAGAAACCCTGTCTCAAAACACCCCCCCCCCAAAAAAAAGAGTGTGTTTACATCCCAACACCTATATTAGGCAGTTCACAACCATCCATAACCCCACCTCCAGGGGATCTGATACCTCAGGCATCTGCACTCACATACAATACCCACATGTGAACTTACACATACATACACAAAACTTAAGATAGAAATACTTTCAAAAGGAGGGTTGAAGCGATACCCCAGTTGGTAAAGCACTTGCCTTGCAGGCACAGAGACCTGAGTTTATTTCTCTGTATAGAGTTTAGTTTCTCTGTATAGAAAAGCCAGATGTGGCAGTAAACGCCTGTATTTACAACAAGGAGGCAATATCAGGCAGGCCTTTGAGACTCACTGGCCAGACAGCCTAGTCTAGTTGGCGAGTTCTGGGCCAGTGAGAGACCTTGTCCCAAAATAAAGATGACTAGCGTCTGAGGAATGGCACCAGAAGTTCACCTCTGGCCTCCACATACATGTATGTGTAATTACATGTGTGCGTGTGCACACACATGCATGCACATATATACACACCAAGGGAAAAGGGAGGAAGACCAGGCATACTGATACAGAGCTGTCATCACAACATCCCAGAAACGGAAGCAGGAGGATCACGACATTTGCCTGGGCTACATAGTGAGTTCAAAGCCTGCTGGAGCTACAAAGTGATTTTGAGCTACATAATGGGACCTTATCTTGGAGACAGAGAAGAATGGAAGGCGGGAGGTGAGGGGGCTCTATGACTAGCACTGGAACGACAGTTCCATCCTCGTAGCCAGCTACCCTCTACACCAGCCTACAACTAGTCAGCACCTACTGGATACCACTTTGGCCTTTCCTTACATCCCTCCGGAGCCTATGAAGGCATCACAGTCCCTGGTCCATAACACTCACATCTGCCTACCTCCCCGCCCTCAATTGGCCACATATTAATGCCTCTGTGAACTCCAGGAAGGCAGGGAAATTTCTTGGGTGGACCTGAATCCCAGCATCCCGGACAGAGCCTGCTGGATCACAGGTACTGGTGATTGTTTTGTTCTGCATTGGTTTGGTCGATGCAGCTTCTTGCTCTACAGCCCAGATTGGTCTGGCACGAAGTACCCTCCAGCCTCCTTCTCGGATGCTGAGATCACAACCATGTCCAGCTCACTGAGCAACGACTGATGTCACGAATACAGGACATACAGGGGTGACTCATGCCCAAAGTCCCAGCCCTCAGGAGACAGAGTCAGAAGGATTGCCAGGAGTCGAAGAAGAGCTTGGGATACATAGTAAGTTCTAGGCAAGCACAGGTTACAGTGTAAGACCCTGTGTCAACAGTGACAAAGGGGGCCTGGAGATGGCTCCATGGTTAAGACCGCTAATGCTCTTCCAGAGGAGCCAAGTTCGAGCCCCAACACTCACACTGGATGGCTCACAGCCACCTGTAACTGCAGCCCCAGGGATCCGACACCCTTCTAGCTTCTGCCCACATTGCACTCACATGTACACACACACACACACACACACACACACACACACACACACACACTTAAAAATAACCCAAGCTGGGCTTGGTGGTTCATGCTTTCAATCCCAGCACTTGGGAGGCAAAGGCAGGCAGATCTCTGTGAGTTTGAGGCCTTCTGATCTACACAGTATGTTCCAGGACAGTCAGGGCTACAGAGTAAGACCTTGTCTTGAAAATAAATGAATAAATAAATAATTTTTTTAAATTTACATTTCTATTTGTTAAACCTAATTGTTCAGAAAGAAGAGAGTGAATGCTGTGTGTGTGTGTGTGTGTGTGTGTGTGTGTGTGTGTGTGTGTGTGTGTGTGTATACCCACACATGCATGCACGTGCGCACATGCAGACACGTATGTATACATGTGTGGATACCAGATGTGAACCTCCAGCTTTGCTCCTCAGGAGCTACACATCTTGCTTTCTGAGACAGGGCTTCCCTCTGACTGACGTTCAGCTGAGTAGGCTAGCCTGGCTGGCCAGGGAACTCCAGGAATCCACCTGCCTCCACCTCATCAGCACTGAGGTTGCGAGCACACGCCAGCACGCCCAGATTTTTATATGGGGGGTAAGGATTAATGTCAGTTCCTCCAGCTCTCATGACAAGGACTTTATCAGCTGTAACGCTTAGGCATTTGCCCATTTGGCAGGAACTAGAGACACTTGAGAGGAGGAGACCTTCCCTGGGAAGCAGGGCTGAAGAACTCCCTCCTCCAGATCACCTGTGGCAATGTCTGGGAGGTACTGCTGGGGTCAGTGTACTGTGGGCAGTGCCACCCCTGGGCAGAGGAGAGAACAAACGGGCTATACAAGAAAGAAAGCTAACCATGAGCCTGGAAGTGAGCCAGCAAGCAGTGCGTTGTCTTGGCCTCAGGTTCTTGCCTTGAGCTCCTGGCATCCCTCAATGGCAGACTGTAACCTGTCCAAATAAACAGTCCACAGTAACAGGAACCAAACTAAAACACCAACTGGACCATCTCCTCATGGGATATCTTTGTGGGGCTAGACATAGACTGGCTAGCCAGTGAGCCCCCAGGATCCACTTGTCTCTGCCTCCGCCCCCACCCCAGTGCGGACGTTGCAGGCACGTGTCACACCTGGCTTTTTATGGGAGCTAGGGATCTGAACTCAGGTCCTCGTGCTTGCAGAGCAAGCCCCGTGAGTGTGTGCTTTTTCATTGAAAATTTTATTCCATCTGTTTACTTATTTACCTGTGGAGGAGTTGCGTGTGTGCCTTGGCATGGGAGTGGGAATCAGAGGACAACTCGCAGAAGTTGGCTATCTCCTTTCACCATGTGGATACCAGGGATTGAACCTGAGTCACTGAGCTTGGCAGGAAGTGTCTTTTTTTTTTTTTTTTTTTTTTTTTTGGTTTTTTGAGACAGGGTTTCTCTGTATAGCCCTGGCTGTCCTGGAACTCACTCTGTAGATCAGGCTGGCCTCGAACTCAGAAATCTGCCTGCCTCTGCCTCCCGAGTGCTGGGATTAAAGGCGTGCACCACCACTGCCCAGCAGGAAGTGTCTTTAAATCATCTTATTAGCCCCATGAATGTCGCCGTCGTCATCATCACCATCATCAAATTATAGGTGTATCTGGGAGCAAATGGACATGAGTGCAGGCTGCCCCCAGAGTCCAGGAAAAGGTGTCAGATTCCCTGGAGCTGGAATTATGGAGCTGCCTTACATAGGTACTGGGAACCGAACTCAGATCCTCGAAAGAGCAACAGGGGCTCTTAACCACTGAGCCATCTCTCCTGTCTCCTATGGATGTCTTCTTAAAGCTGCCTCTCTGGGTCAGACAAATCTCAATACCACACAGCCTATCTCCCCTCCCTCTCTTGCCCTAACACTAGCTACAGTTGTCAGCTGAGGATGGAATTATTGGTAATCATTAACACCCAGACTACAGAAACCTCACAGGTCCTGACCTCCCCGCTTGCTCTCTCACCCCATTATGCTTCTACCTGACGAATCTGCCCTCATTACAGAGTCCCAATGCTGCGGAGGTCTGACCCTCAGCCTGGGGACTCCGACGATTTGGGCTTAGGATAGACCTAAGATAAGGGGGACAGCAAAGGGCTTAACTCCGTGGGTACAGTGGCCCTAGCCGTTCATATGTACACCACTATAATAATTGGTAAAAATACAAATGGGGGCTAGCAAGATGGTTCAGTGAAGAAAGACACTGGCTGCCAAGTTTGACAACCTGAGCTGGATCCCTGGAACCCACAGGTGGAAGAACTGATTCCTGAAAGTTGTCCTTTGATCTATACATGAAGGCTGCCACACTCATGTAAACACACACACACACACACAGACACACACAGGCACACACACACACACACACACACACACACTTCTTGAGTCCTTGAGATCAGCAACCAAAATAGGCATAGTCTGTGGGACCCAGACCTTTAACCTGTGAGGTCTGTGCTAGGTTTGGGGGTTGCTGTTTTAAACGAATCAAGGAGGACTGGGGGAGCAGCTCAGTGGGGAAAGTACTTGCTCTGCAGGCCTGGGGACTGAGATCAGATCCTCGGCACACACATAAAGACTGGCTCAAGGCGGGGCTCAGTGATCTATGAGCCAGTGAGATGAGAATCATAGACAGGGGAGTCTTGGGAAGCTCTGGGGTAGGACAGCCTAGTGTACACAGTGGAGAACATGGGGCCCTGCCTCAAACAAGGCAGAGGGTGAGGGCCAACACCTGAGGTCATCCTCTGACCACACATGTGCCATGACACTCAGGCCACCCCCCACATGCACGTGCAAACATACATACACACACCAAGCATGTACACATAGACACGCGTGTGTGAAAATCCACACACATCAGCTAAGGTGGAGAGCAAAAGAGAAAGGAGGGCAGAAATTAATTAAAGACCTGTGACATGGGGGAACCCACATATGTGGTGTCTGCAGTGGTGCAGATCTACTGGGCCCAGCGATGCGGGTCTGTCAAGTCATCCACTTGGAAGGCTGAGGCAGGAGGATCACAACTTAAAGCCTTCCCGGCTATAAAACAAGTTCAAAGCTAGTCCAGGCTACAGAGAGAGTTCAAGGCCAGCCTAGACAATTTAGTAAGAACAAGTCTCAAAAGAAAGAGAAAAAAGCCAGCGGCTGGTGAGATGGCTCAGAGGCAAAAGCATTTGCCATACAAGCCTAAGATCTGAGTGCCATTCATGGAACCCACATCAAAAGCCACATGTGGTGGTGCACGTCTGGAACCCCACACCCTTAGGAAGAGACAGGAAGCCGAGACTGGAGGACTGCCTAGAAGCAGGTGGACTGGCTAACCTGGAGTGTGAATCGTGGCAAAACCCACGAGAGCAGTGCTCCCAAAAGCTGTCACGTCCACCCAGTGGTATGTCCTCACCCACACATCCTACACACGGGGGGGGGGGGGGGTTAAGTGATAAGAAGGGTAGTGACGTAGCTTGGTGGGAAAGGGTCCGCCCAGTATGTGGGAAGTCCCAGTTTCCATAGCCAGTGAATTAAAACCAAAAATTCTCAGAGCTCATGGCAGGGAGCAGGGGTTTCGTGGAGGCAGGAGGAATGGATCAAGATCTTAAGATCCTCCTCAGCTATATGGTGAATTTGTGGCTAGCCTGGGGTATAGGAGACACTGTCTCAAAAAAAACCACAAGAGTGGGAGGAGAAAAAGGAGGAGCGGGACCACAGGAGGGGTCAGAGGTCATGCTGCAAGCATGACATAGTTTTCCTTGACCAACCAAGTTACCAGTCCATGGAGGGCATTGGGAGTAAGGGTACAGGGGGCCAGCTGTCTCTGGCACAGATGTTCAAGGGTCCTTGAGTACTGGAAGTCACTGGAGATGTGACCTTCATCAATAGCACAGCCTGCTAGTAGTCCTAAACACTACTGTCAACTGACACCAGGCAGGCCGAGGAAGAGCTTCTCCACATCTCTGAGCCCATGTACCTACTGCTGCAAACAAAAGATGACTGCACGTGCAGATCCACCATAGACTACCACTTGGCTTTAAAAAGGCAGGCAATCCTGACAAGACCTACATGTACACAGGTCAGTTACAGAGTCCTCCTAAATCCACTTCTGTGAGGTTCCTAGGGTAGTTAAAATCCTGGGGAGATAGCGTAGGCAGGGTGTGGTGGTGCACGCTTGTGATCCCAGGACTTTGGAGGCAAAGTCTAAAGGGTTAAGAGACCAGCCTCCGCTACAGAGCGAGGAGGGTTATAGGGGAGACAGAGAGAATGGTGGGGACTAGAGGCTGAGGGGATGAATGGAGAGTCAGCATTTAATGGCTACAAAGTTTCATGTCCGGAAGATGGAAAGTTCTGGAAACAAGTGGCAACATAGTGCTTAATGCCACTGAATTCTGCCTTTAAAATGGTTAAGATAGAGCAGAGGTGATGGTCTGGAGGACAGAAGTGTTTACTGGGTAAACCTGACCACCTGAGTTTGATCTCTGGAACCCATCTTAAAAACAAACAAAAGTGGATGCATGTGGTGGTTCAAATATGTAATCCCAGCACTCCTGCAGTGAGACGGGAAGTAGAGACAGGAGAACTGTCCCATAATCTGTGACCGCCAGAGACCCTGAGTACTCAGCACAGTGACAGAAACAGTAAGGACAAAGTCCTACCTCAAAAGGAAAAAAAAATAGTAGAAAGAAGAGAAGCACATGTTTTCTCTCTCTCTCTCTCTCTCTCTCTCTCACACACACACACACACACACACACACACACACACACACACACACACACTTTTTAATTATTAAGGTCTGGGTTGTATGGTTCAGGGGGATAAGCTGTTAATCATGTAAGCATGGGGACCTAAGTTCAAATCCCCAACACCGATATAAAAAGCTGTCTATAGTCGATATGTCTGTGATTCCAGTCCTAGGGGAGAGGGAAACAGGCAGATCCTGGAGCTCACTGGTCAGGCAGTATAGCAAAAAAAAAAAAAAAAAAAAAAAAAAAAGATTAAACAAGACAATCTGTCTCAAAAAGTAACATAGAGAGCAATTGAGGAAGACATGTGACAGTAATCTCTGGTCACACACTTGCACCTGCAGCTGCATACACACCAACACCCACACATGCACACATGCACACAACACTTGCACATGCATGCATGTGCACGAGTGCGCGTGTACACTCGCACGCACACACACACACACACACACACACACACACACACACACACTGAAAAGAAAAAACAGACTAGCCTCTGTGACAGACTCTTGTCCTAGGTGTCCTGATTGTCACAGGGCCCTTGTCTGAGGTGTCAAGTTCCAGAAGCCCCAGTGATGGAGACCCCACCCTTCTTCCCCTCTCAGCCCATCCGCAGCACTCAGACAGAGCCTGAGTCCAACCAGAAGGAGTGCTCAGGCTATGTGAATGCCGTAGTGTTCACAGATCACTTCTGATCTAACCTGGGTGTCAGAGAACCATGCCCCTTTGTACTGGCTAGTTTTGTGTGTCAACTTGACACAAGCTGAAGTTATCACAGAGAAAGGAGCTTCAGTTGAGAAAATGCATCCATGAGATCCAGCGGTAAGGCATTTTCTCAGTTAGTGATCAAGGGGTGTCATAGTCAGGGTTTCTATTCCTGCACAAACATCATAACCAAGAATCAAGTTGGGGAGGTAAGGGTTTATTCAGCTTACACTTCCACGCTGCTGTTCATCACTAAAGGAAGTCAGGACTGGAACTCAAGCAGGCCAGAAAGCAGGAGCTGATGCAGAGGCCATGGAGGGATGTTTCTTACTGGCTTGCTTGCTTCTCCTGGTCTGCTCAGCTGACTTTCTTATAGAACCCAGGACTACCAGCCCACAGATGGTACCACCCACAAGGGGCCCTCCCCCCTTGATCAGTAACTGAGAAAATGCCTTACATCTGGATCTCATGGAGGCATTTTCTCAACTGAAGCTCCTTTCTCTGTGATAACTTCAGCTTGTGTCAAGTTGACACACAAAACCAGTCAGTACAAGGGGGGGGGGCTTGTGAGTGGTACCATCTGTGGACTGGTAGTCCTGGGTTCTATAAGAAAGCAGGCTGAGCAAGCCAGGGAAGCAAGCCAGTACGGAACATCCCTCCATGGCCTCTGCATCAGCTCCTGCTTCCTGACCTGCTTGAGCTCCAGTCCTGACTTCCTCTGGTGATGAACAGCAGCATGGAAGTGTAAGCTCAATAAACCCTTTCCTCCCCAACTTGTGTCTTGGTCATGATGTTTGTGCAGGAATAGAAACCCTGACTGACACCCTTCTTCACACCAGCAACTGAAGTGACTTAGAACTCTGGGTAGAGTTGCTTCATTTCCTAAAAACCAATCATATTATCAAAGGAAAAAAAATCATTGTTGAGCTTTGGACTGTTGCTATAAATTGTAAGGCTAAATATTGGCCCTGGTTGCCCCCAGGAACAAGAAGTTTCTCGCGTAGACCCAAGTGATGCTATGGAACCTGCCCCCCCCCCCCAAGTTACCCCTGATTGGTGAATAAAGATGCCTACAGCCTATAACTAGGCAGAAGAGAGATAGCTGGGGTTTTGGTTCCAGGGTTTGAGGTCAGAGAAGAACCATGAGGGGAAGAAGAGAGAAAGTGGAGAGAGGAGAAAATGCCCTGGAGTAGGTGACTCATAAAAACATGGCCACGAGGGCTGGCCAATTGGAGTTAAGAGCTGCCCAGACAGAACATGGCGAGTCATGTCTCAGGGTTACTGGCAGGGCAGTAGACATAATAGCTTGAAGGGAAGATATCTGCCCAATGGTGGTGCTGATCAAAGGCTTATTATTTGTGTCTTTTATCTGGGAACTGAATGATCAAAGGCGGGGTAGAAATTCCCCTCATTGAGATTAATTAATATTACTACAACAAATAATCTTATTTAAATTCTTTTATCACTGGTTTGGACATAGAGCTCATTGGTAGAACACTTGTCTAATACGCATGAGGCCCCTCCCTTGCCCAAGCTTACCTCCACCGGGCAATCCTCCTACCTCAGGCTCCCGAGTACTGGGGTAAAGGTGCAAACTACCACACTGAGTTTTACATTGTATATTTTAATTCCATAGACTCTTGCTCTCTCTAAGAGAAGTCTCTGTGAAGAAGGGAACGTGCAGAACAGAATCCACCAGCCCGAGCATCTCGTGCCCTGAAAATGTGCCCAAGGTAGCTGAGACACAGACTTACTAATTTTATTTAATTCAATGATTCTGTTTAAAATAAAGGTGGCTTGTGTTGTTTTATCTGACAGCAGAGCTTCACGCTGGGGCTGTCAGCAACTCAAATTTAAGGAAAAAATCATGTATATAAATAGCAGAATAATTTTGGTGCAGTGACATCAAGAAAAAGGGAGTTAATCCGCAGAGCATGGTAGTACAGAGCTGTCACCCCAGCTATGTGGGATGCTAAAGTAAGTAGACGGTCAGCCTGCAGGATGCTGTCTCAAAAAATAATAATAAGTATGCAGCTCCCTGTCTGTCTATATCCTTGCTGCAGCCTACAAATGTCTGGCCAATAGAAGAATAAATGAAGGATTGCCCTGCAGGTGCCAGGCAGTGAATGAATGCACGAGACCACAGGAGATGCCAGGCAGTGTGAATGAATTAAGGAAGGGACCTGCAGACTGCATGTTCTGGGAGCCTCTCCAGTTCCCACCCAAGCGTGCGTAGCCAGGGCAGCTCCGAACCTGACTCGGAAGCTTTTTGTCTCACAGGGAATAAGTCTGGTGGATGCTCTGCTATGGAGACTATTATTTTCCCCTTGGTTGGCGCTGTCATTGTTGTTGGTTGGCGTGGGTGTGATGTGCCTGGGGAGCAGAGAGTCGAAGCAGCAGCAAACCAAATGGGGATTTTCAAATATATACCAAGGCTGGGGAGATGGCTCAGGGGGTAAAGCATCTGCCTTGCAAGCAGGAGGACCTATGTTCAGGTCCCTAGAACCCATCTAAAGCTGGGTGCAAGTAGCACACGTCTGTCTGTATTCTCGGCACTCTCTCAGTGAGACAGGAGGCTGTTGAAGGATATTTGTTCACACTGTGAACCCCGGAATTGTGTTACGGTGTAGCTCAGCCCTTCGCACACACTTATAATCCCTCTGGCTGGAATACAGAATGAAGTTAGTTTGTAGAAGGAAGCACCCGTGTTTGAAAGTGATGTCTACTTGAGTGGCAGAAGAAGTGATGAATCAGAGAAAGATCTGACAGAATAGGATATGTCCAACTCTCACGAGAAGGAAGAGGAAAGAGAAACTTACTTAAGAGAGCAGGTCAGAGAGGAAGAGAGGACGTAGGCTGCTTTACTGGGAGAGTTTTACAGAAACAGGTTGAAGAAAGAACAAGCTAGACACAGGTGAAGACAGAACTAGCCAGAGAACAAGGAGCCAGAAGATCAGAACAGATTGCCAGAGTTAGTCTGAAGCCAAGCAGAGCAATTCAGGAGAAGACGAGAGAAGCCAGACTGAGTCAGTCAGCTTGGAGAGAAGTCTGAGCCAGAACAACTAAGCTGAACCAGCCAGCCAGAGATCAGAAAGAACTAGAAAGGGTGAGCTAATTCAGCAGCAAGTCTCAGAGGCTGAAAACATTCTAGGCCTAGACAAGATTGGACGGAGGCTAGAAGCCTCCAGGACTAGGCCTAGGTTAGCAGACAGAGGCAGTAAGCCTTGGAGACAAGACAATTACTTCAGACAACTAAAAGATACTTTTACAGGAGGCCAAGGCAGGAGACTCTTTAGGAGCCTGAGAGCAGCTGGTGTTCTCAGTGGCAAACAAGAAACCCTCTCTCAAACAAGGCAAAAGAGACTGATCCAACACACAAGGTTGTCCTCTGGTCTCTGCAGTTGTGTTGTGGCACACATGTGTCCACCCACAAAGAGGAAGACAATGTCCCCAGCAGCAAGCCGGCTGGCAAGGGATGAGGTTGACAAATGATGGAGTGCCTCTCATCCAGATCCTAAGAAATCCTGTGCAGGGCCATCTGCCATAACACAGGAAGACAAGCAAGTAAGCTCCATCTCCATCACCCACTCTCCATACTCACAGAAACCAGCTGAAGCCCCACAGCCTCTATACTAGCTGGTTTTGTGTCAACCTGACCCAAGCTGGAGTTATCACAGACAAAGGAGCTTCAGTTGAGGAAATGCCTCCATGAGATCCAGCTGTAAGGCATTTTCTCAATTAGTGATCAAGGGGGGAGGGCCCTTGTGGGTGGTCCCATCTGTGGACTGGTAGTCTTGGGCTCTATAAGAGAGCAGGCTGAGCAAGCCAGGAGAAGCAAGCCAGTAAGGAACATCCCTCCATGGCCTCTGCATCAGCTCCTGCTTCCTGACCTGCTTGAGTTCCAGTCCTGACTTCCTTTGGTGATGAACAGCAATGTGGAAGTGTAAGCTGAATAAACCCTTTCCTCCCCAACTTACTTCTTGGTCATGATGTTTGTGCAGGAATAGAAACCCTGACTAAGACAGCCTCCCAAGAAGAAAGAATTTCTCAGATAGCCCCACTGACCTCAACAGAGTAAGGTAACATTCTACAAGTTACATCGAAGCCCCTCCGGAAATAAGCAGTCTATAAGCAACAATGACAACCAACCCTTTGGCAGTGCCCAGGGACTCGGATCTGTCCCTCCAGCCACTGTGAAGGCTGAGACGGGAAAGCTGAATGTTCAAGGCTAACCTAGGCTATGGAATAAAAAGTGAGTCAGCGTGGACAGTTTAGGGAGACCCTGTCTCAAAATTCAAGTCAAAAAGAGCTGGAGGGATGGCTCAGTCGGTAAAGTGCATGCAGCACACGTGGGAGGAGTTAAGTTCAGATCCCCTGAACCCACATAAAAGTCAGGAGCAAAGACAAGGAGCTGTGGTTCAGAGATAACTGGATCCCCAGAGGTCTGAGGACAGGCTAACCTGGCCTACATGGCAAAACTTCAGACCCATAGAGACCCTGACTGAAATAAAAAGTAGAGGGCACCCCAAGACCAACACTACAAGTTGACCTCTGACCTTCACCCTTGGGATGTGTACACTTACACCCCAGGAATGCATAAATGAGAAAGGCGAGTGCGTAGTTTCTGTGGTAGAACACTTCTGACCATAAACAAGGCTGTGGTCTGTCCCCAGCACTACAAAATGAAATGAAAATCACAAGCTGGAGATGCACAGAGTGTTTGCCTAGCGTGCCCCAGGCGGCTAGATTCAGTGACCAGCTCTACAAAAACACACACGCACAAATACAATAACCAACACTTGGCAACCCTGTTCTCATATCAGACAACACAGAAGATGGTCCGCTCATCACCTTTGGGTCGAAAGCTATTCTAGAACTTACAGCCTTCCATGATGCCACAATTCTAGCTGGAATACAAGTGTGTGTTTGTGTGTTTTGAGACCGAGCCTCATGTAACCCATGCTGACCTCCAACTCAGTATCCAATAGCCAGCGATGACTTGATCCACCTGCCTCCACCTCCCAAGTGCTGGGATTGCAGGCATGAGCCCCACAATTCAGTTTATGCAGTGCTGTGTCTGGAACTCAAGGCTTAATGAGTGCCAGGCGAGAACTTTACCAAGCGACCCACGCCCCTCCCCCAGCCCATATCTCATAGTGTCTTAGAAGACACCAAGGAGGCACTAAGAACCACAGAGAGACTACCAACCTCGTCTGACAGCCCCACTAACAGGCAGAACAACACAGTGAGGACAGAGTTAAACCCCAGCTCCAAGCCTTCCCAAGGACCCTGCTGTGGGACAAGCTGAGACCCTATCTTTGTCTTTGTGTAGCCTTAGGAGGAATTCCAAGTCCTGTGCTAGAACTCCACTGGGGGCCATTTGACCCAGTCACTGCACACTGGGCAGCAAGTGGATATGACCTGGAACTTGGGAACCATGTGATCTGCCTGCTCATGCCCAGAGCCAACAATGGTAATACAGGTCATAGAACAGTCCCCCTGAACACCATTTCACAGATGAGCCCAGAGGTGATTTCAGAAGCGGAATTTCCCCAATACCCCCAAGTGGGAGAAGATAACAAAATGAATCGGTATGCAACCGTGATGTGGACTTTCTTTTTTTTTTTTTTTTTTTTTTTCCAGACAGGGTTTCTCTGTGTAGCCCTGGCTGTTCTGGAATGCACTCTGTAGACCAGGCTGGCCTCGAACTCAGAAATCCGCCTGCCTCTGTCTCCCAAGTGCTGGGATTAAAGGCGTGCGCCACCATTGCCCAGCGTAGACTTTCAGACATGTGTTAAACTGGGGTCAGAAATAAGTTACTTTGGTTTGGTTTTGGTTTGTTCTGTTTTGTTGTTTGACATGGGAACTCACGACTGAGCCCAGGCTAGCCTTAAACTCACAGTTCTCCTCCCTAAGGCCCCTGAATCTGCAAACAATTATTACAAACAAGATCAAAAGAGCAGGTCAAGTTGGCTTATTGGTTAGTTGGGTTCTTTTTACGTTCATTTGTGTGGGACAGGGTGAGAGGTACACTTACTGCACTACACATACACAAAGGTCAGAGAGCAACTTGAAGGAAATCAATTCTCTCTTCCCATCATGTACCATCTTTGGGTCAAACTCAGGAGAAAGAGGGCTGGTAACTCAAGCTCCTGGCTCCGTGCCTTCCGTGCCGTGAATCAGTGTCCCTACAAGCTACGACTATGGGTGGATTCCCAAAGGCCTTTGCTCTGCTTAACAAGCATGCATGCATGCATGCTTGCACAGATATGTCTGTAGCCCATTAAGCTTGAAGCTTAAGGCTTAAAGGAGAAGAGACCAAAGAAGTTTGAAGTGTGAGCAAGATGCCACACTTTGTTACAGGTTCGAGTCCACTAATGACTGTCAAGGTACATGGAGACCAGCAGCCTCCGGTCACCATGTCTGAACTGAGCCAACATGAAGCTATAATGCTACAGAAGAAGCCTTAGACACGTGGTCACATGAAATAGACTTCTGCAAACATTTCCAAAGAAGCCCCTGTCCCAGGAATGAAACTCAAAGCTGAGTCTGTCTGGGGAAAAGACTTTATTGGTCACAGTAAGAGCAAATGTGCTGACCACAGGGCACGGTGGTACAAGACGTTTGTCCTAGCACTGGGGAGACAGAAGCAGGCAGATCTCTGTAAGTCCAAGGCCAACCTGGTCTCCATAGCAAGCCCTTGTCTCAAAAACGAAACAAAGTCTAAGAACTGAGCTTCAGGACTCATCCAACTGTGAAACAAATTAAAAATCGTATAGCAAATGAAAGACTTCTTTTCCCGGCATCTCGTTATCAGAACAAGAAAGAGAGAAAGAACAAAAGAAAAAATGAAATGGAGAAATATAACATTGGTAGAATGAAGAAACACCCAATGTTCCTTCCCCAACTTTATCTAAGTCTGTCCATTATCTTTGTGCATGTGAGGGGGAAGGCGATACACACACACACACACACACACACACACATATATATATATATATATATATATATATATATATATATATATACACACACACACACACGTATATTCCTGTGTACACATGTATATAAGGAGGCCAGAGGGTCAGTCGTTCCTTGGGAGATACCAGTCTTGCTTTGGAGACAGGGGTCTCTCACTGGGACCCAGGGCTTGCCTGAGTATTCGAGGCTGAAAGGCCAGCAAGCTCCGGGCAGCCACTTGTCTCCACCTCCCAGGCCCTAGGATCACAAGGATGCCACCACATCTGACTTTCTATCTTGAGCATTGGGGTTCAAACTCAGGCCCTCATTATTGAGGGGCAAGCGCCTCACCCAGCGCCTACATCTGTTTTCTGTGGCTGGAACAGAGTACCCCGAGACACGCTAGCTGAAAGAATTAGAAGTTGTTGGGCTGGGGGAGTAACTCGGTATGCTGGTCTACCATGCACAAGGCACTGAGCTGAGTCCCCAGCATTGCATAAACTGGGTGTGGTGGTTTATACCTAACCCAGCACTTAGACGGATCAGGAATTTGAGACCATCCCCAGTTGTGAGTTAGAGGTCAGTTTAGGATCCACACAGTAGAAGCTCTGGAGACTGGAACTTCCAAGTCCATTTTTGGCTTCAGTTCAAGGACAGTAGGTCAGCAGGTGTGCAAAGAAATGACAAACCTGGAGGGGCAGCCTCACTTTGCAACAACCAACTCTGGGGAGAGCTAATCCCATCTCTGGGAGCTAGCACTCACTCAAGTGAAACAGTCTCCTAAAACCTGATCTCTTCTCAACCGCCCAACCTCTCCAGCCGCCACAGAGGCAACCATGTTTCCATGTGCAGCTAAGCATACTGGCCCACACTTGTAATCCCAGCCTTCAGGAGGCTGAAGCCAAAGGACTGCCGCCTGTGGAAGGCGAACTTGGGCCACATAGTGTGTTTCAGAGAAGCCTGGGCTATAGATGAGACACTTTCTCAAAAAAAAAAAAAAAAAAAAGGAATGGGGAACATGGAAGGCATGACAAGATGGCTCAGCAGGTCACGGAGCTTGCGGCAAAAGCCTGGAGACCAGGGTTCAATCCCTGGAATTCGCATATAGTTGGAAGGAAAGAATCAACTCCACAATGTTGTCTGACCTCCATATGTGTGCTGTGGCACACAACCCCACATACAATAAAAATAATAGTAATAATAAAAATAGTTGTTCAAGGCAACCAAATCAAATCAAAATATACACCAGATAATGGAATTTTCTTATTAAAAAAAAAAAAGAACGCAAAATAACTCACAGCTAACGTGTTCAGATGGTATATAATTAAGTATAAAAATGTTAACTAAAATATACTCTTGTGAGGTATGTGAACATCCAGCCCTAATTTCAGCATCCAGGGGGCTAAGACTAAAGAATTAAGTTCGAGACAAGCCTGGGCTACACAATGAGATCAAGGCCAGCCTAGGGTATGTAGCAAGACTGTCTCAAAAACAGGAAAAGAAGGACCAGCGCTCTAGAGCTAGACGGAGCTCTGTGAGGTCAAAGGACAGCTTGATTTACAAAGAGGGTTTCAGGCCAGCCAGGACTAGGACTACCATAGTGTGATCCGACTCAAACAAAACAGAAAAGATCTGGGCTCAGGAAGGATCCCAGAGAGCTCCACAGGGATGGAGCAGTTCCCCCTCCCTGCTGGAATCGCGAAGTGCTTTCTAAGGATCATCTCATATAATCCTCCCGTGGTCCCGAATGGTGGGCACTCTCACCGTTCACCGGGTCGCAAATGTGAAACCTGAGCTTTGGACCGAAGAAGCACCTCGCCACCAGGAGGAAAAAGGAAACGCGGAGAACACGCTGCGCGGAGCGCAAAAGCGGAGTGACAATTACCACTCCATTACGAAGACGACGCTGGGTTGTTCTAGCCCCGAGCCATGGGGTCTGTGCAGCGAGCCCAGTTCTCCAGACAGTGGGGACAGGAGAGAGGGGTCTCAGCGTCCTGGCTCCTGTCTATCACCCCCAGACCCGCTGCTCACCTTGCGTATTTGGTTTTCTGGAAATCCAGCAGCCTAGCCAGAGTGAACATCGCCACGGTTCCATCGGCGCCCTGCCCGGGGCTGGGACGCGGGAACACCGGGAGCCGCTTCGGGAGGCGCAGCAGGTTGAAAGAGTGTCGGATTCTCGGGCAGCTCCAGGGCCCTGAGCAGACCCGATCAGCTGCCTCCGGAGCCCCGAGCCCCCGAGCCTGAAGTCTCCGGATCGCAAATCCCGAGCAGATGGTGGCGGGGGCGGGGCGGGGGCGGGATATGGGGGGGACTCGGGCGCACGCTGCCAATCGCCCGGCTGGGAGGTCCCCTCCCTCCTGCTAGCTTCTCCCTGTGTCCCCTCCACCCCATCGCTGTTCTAGCCAACAGAAGACAGCTTGGACTGGACTGAACTGTCTCTGTTATCGCTTGCTATCCCAGCAGCACTGCAAAGCCACAGGGGTCGCCTGGGGACCGAACCAGGTGGCACCCTTAGTTTACTTGTTGCGGGCTCTTAGCCCTATGCTCCTCTGAGACACCTGTCAGCCCTGAATCCTCCCTACCATCCAGGACTCTGTGACTCTAGGAACCATCTTGCTCCCCCCCCTTCCAACCCCCTCCCCGTCCCCACCGTCTTCCCTATCCCCATCCCGGTATCAAGATGGGGACACTCCTGCATGTTCAGAATCTGCAGCCGCAAGTCTATCCTCATATCTTGAAACTCCAGCTTTCTTTTTATTATGACTTTATTGCATTTTAATATTTTAAAACCTTTATTTTTAATTTATGTGTGTATATGTGCGCGGGGGGGGGGGCTGTGTGAATAAGTGCAAGTGCGTGGAGATCAGAAGTGTGGGATCCCCAGGGGCTCGAGTTAGGGGCGGTTGTGAGCAACCGAAGTGGGTGCTGGGAGTTGAGCTCTAATCCTCTGGATGAACAGCAAGCCCTTAACCACTGATCGCGCTCTCCAGCCTCCTCCTGCGGTTAAGTATTTATCATGCTTGTGGAGGTCAGAGGGCAACTTGCAGGAGTTGGTTTTGTCCCTACATCATGTACAACTTAGGGACAAAACTCAGGTCTTCAGGCTTGGAGACAAGCATCCTTACCTGTTGAACCGGCTCACCAGCCACCAGATTCATGTTTCTTCTTTAAGGGGACCGTGGCTTCTCTGGAGGATGGGAGAAACCAATCTGCCTGTGGACATTTTGAAACACCCCTTGAGGGAGCTGCTGGAGGCAAGACGGTCTTTGATGTTTATGACAGCTACTACTGTTGACTTTCCACTTGGCAGGATCTAGAATCACCAAAGACTTAACCTCTGAGCATGTCTGGGAGGAATTGTATTGGTTAGTTAAGGCCAACCCTAAATGTGGGCTGGACCAATTCCTGGGCTGGGGGCTGGCCTTGAATAAAAGAGATACTGTGAACTTAATGCCAACATTCTTGTCTTCTGGATTGTTTTTGTTGGTGGTGCTGGTGGTTTTGTTTTTCGAGACAAGGTTTCCCTGGGTAGCCCTGGCTGCCCTGGAACTTGCTCTGTAGACCAGGTTGGCCTCGAACTCAGAGATGCACCTGCTTCTGCCTCAATGCTGGGATTAAAGGTGCGTGCCACCACGGCCCAGCGTCTCTCTGCTTCTTGGCCATGGATGCCATGTGACCAGATGAGTCCCCAAGTTGATGAGGAGTCCCCTCCTCCTCTGTCCACGGCTTCCTCCTTCCTAAGTCCACAGTTTCCTGATCCTCTTAATTTACTTACTTTTACCTGGTGCTAGAGATTGAATCCAGGCCCCCAGACATGCTAGATGGATGCTCCATAGTTAGGCTACATTTCTGGTCCCCTTTTTACTTTTTATTTTCAGATATTCTGGCTAACTTGCTCAAGCTGGCCTTGAACCCACTCCATAGCCCAAGCTGACCTTGAACTTGTGGTCCTCCTATCTTCGGCCTCCCAAGTGGCTGGGAGCAAGGCCTCCCAAGTGGCCTTGCTCTGGTTCTTGTTAGAACAATGTTTGTTTGATGTCCTTGGAATACTGAGAAAACACCACCCACACCCGCTGGGGCAAGGGAGCTAGAACAAGAAACAAACTGACAAATGACTGCCTGGTCCACCTCTGCCTTCCAAATGCTGGGACAGGGGTGGGCAAAGCCAGAAGGTTACAGGGAGATGGTGCAGAGGAGATGGCGGCAGGAGCTGCAGTACCTGGGAGGAGGTTGAGGAGGGTGAGAATGCAGACAGAAGAGGCAAAAGGGAGGATCCCAGGGTGCTTAAATGATAAGGCTGACCAGCCTCAGAAGCTGGCTTAGAAGTTCAAGACATCTAGCATGGTCATCCCAGCACTTGGGATACAAAGGCAGCCAGAATATTTTAAGGCCAGCCAGGACAATTTAGCAAGATCTTATCCCAACTAAGAAAACAAGCCGGGCAGTGGTGGCGCACGCCTTTAATCCCAGCACTTGGGAGGCAGAGGCAGGTGGATTTCTGAGTTCGAGGCTAGCCTGGTCTACAGAATGAGTTCCAGGGCAGCCAGGGCTACACAGAGAAACCCTGTCTTGAAAAAACAAAAAAACAAAACAAAAAAACAAAAAAAAAACAAATACAAAAACAAAAAAGAAATCTAAAGAGCAGAGCATATGACTCCAGTAGAGCACTGCCTAGAATCTCCAGTGAGGAGCTGGGATGTGGCTCAGTGGTAGAGCCCTGCCTAGAATCCCCCAGTGAGGGGCTGGGGTGTGGCTCAGTGGTAGAACACCTGCCTAGAATACCCCAGTGAGGGGCTGGAGTGTAGCTCAGTGGTAGAGCCCCTGCCTAGAATCCCCCAGTGAGGGGCTGGGGGCATGGCTCAGTGGTAGAGCACCCGCCTAGAATCCCCCAGTGAGGGGCTGGGGTGTGGCTCAGTGGTAGAGCCCCTGCCTAGAATCCCCAGTGAGGGGCTGGGGGCGTGGCTCAGTGGTAGAGCCCCTGCTTAGAATCCCCCAGTGAGGGGCTGGGGGCGTGGCTCAGTGGTAGAGCCCCTGCCTAGAATACCCCAGTGAGGGGCTAGGGTGTGGCTCAGTGGTAGAGCCCCTGCCTAGAATCCTCCAGTGAGGGGTTGGGGGTATAGCTTATCAGTAGAAAATCTATCTAGCATGTGTGAAACCCTGAATTCAGTTCTTAGTATACAGGGGTGAAAAAGAATTAACAAAAATTTCACAATTAAGAGGCAGAGACTGAGCCGGGCAGTGGTGGCACACACCTTTAATCCCAGCACTTGGGAGGCAGAGGCAGGCGGATTTCTGAGTTCAAGGCCAGCCTGGTCTACAGAGTGAGTTCCAGGACAGCCAGTGCTACACAAAGAAACCCTGTCTCAAAAACAAAAAACAAACAAACAAACAAAAAACAGAGGCAGAGACTGGCAGATCTCTGAGTTCAAGACTAGCCTGATCTACAGAGTGAGTGCCAGAACAGTTGGAGCTACAAAGAAACACCCTGTCTTAAAACTGGGGAAAAAAAAAAGAATAAAAAATAAAGAGAAAAGAAAGAAAGAAAAAAGAGGCAGAAGGAATGTCTAGAAAGCTGTTATTTATATTATTTATATTTGTGTATCCTAATTGAGTTGGAGACCCACCCATGTTTGTTGGCAACTCATGGTAAAATTGACTGACAAAGTCAGATGTGGTGGTTAAAACCTGTCATTCCAGAATTCAGAAGGATGAACCAAGAGGATCTTGAGTTCAAGAGTAACCTGAACTGCACAGTAAGACGATGACAACAGAGGAGGAGGGGGGAGGGGGAAAAGGATAGGGAGGAGGGGGAGGAGAGAAGAGAAGAGAAGGTGGTGGTGGTGGAGGAGGAGGAGGAGGTGGAGGAGGAGAAGGAGCAGGTTGGGGAGACCCACAGTGAGGGGCTGGAGAGACAACTTAATGGGCAGAGTTCTTGCCATGCAAGCATGAGGACCTGAGTTCAAATCCCCAGTGCCCACATATAACCTGGGAGCAGTGGCATGTTATCTATAACCCCAGTTCTAGGGACACAGAGACAGTTGGACCCAGGGAGCTTTCTGGCCACCCAGTCTCACCCAGTTGGTGTACTCCAGATTTGATGAGAAACTTTGTCTCAAAGAATTAGGTAGTGGTCTGGAGATGGCACCATGGTTAAGAACACTTGCTGGTCTTGCAGAGGGCCCAAGTTTGATTCCTAGCACCCACGTGATAGCTAAAAACCACCCTTAGCTCCAGTTTTAGGGGATCAGCGACCCTCTTCCAGCCTCTGTGGACACTAGACACGCCTGCGGTGCACATACATAGGTGTAGGGAAGACACTCATAGCATAAAATAAAAATAATAAAAAGCTTTTTAAAAAAGAGATGGAAAGCAATAGAAGATGACATCCGATCTCAACCTGTGTCTTCTACGTGGACAAGTGTGCACACACACAACAGAGTGAGCCAGGGTTATGTGGCCAGTATGGTACAGTATGGCCTGGAAGATACTGGAATTATGGGGAACCAAAATATCCCTAAAGGGCATGGTTCATGGGCACAGGCTATCTCTGTTTGAATCTCAGTCTCTGCACCCTGATTTCACTGTCAAACACAACCCCCAGAAACACTAGTAACTTCTACTGACCTCCAAGAGACAAAAACCAAATAGAAACAGAGAGAATTAAGCCCCATATCCCAGTGCTAACCCACAGGTCCAAGTCTCTCCATCTGATGTATTAACACCTATCTGCCTGTCTCCCAGCATGCTCTAGCTCTCAACCTCAACTCAGGTCTCTCCTGACATGGTCTGACCCTCTCTGATCACCTTTCCTCCCACAGAGCCCAAGTGAGATCCCAAGTGCTCACTGGTAGCCACAGTTCCTAGGCGGCTTGAATCAGACCTCTCCAAGGCTGTGACCTCCTCCTTGGTCTAGGCTGTTTGCCCACCTCACTGCTCTCCACTGTCAAGCCAGTCTTCGCAATGGGCCTGTGGAGACCACTGGGAGACCCCTGGAATAAAACGTTAAGTCTAGAAATGGCTATTTCCACCTCCATCAGTTAAAGAAGTTGAATAAAAAATAAGTTACTATTTTTACTGCTGGGATGTGGTTGTTATAGCAACAAAGGGCCTGACTCTTGCTCTAGAGTGGGGGTTGGGCTATGTTTGAGGGAGAAGGGGGAGGAGGTAGCTGGTGGGGTGGTCAGCAGCAAGGAGAGAAGCCTGAGGATCACAGGTTTGTCCTGTATACATCAGAGGGACTCTTGACCTACATCTTCATAGTTCCTTACCACTCCACCTCCCTCTTCTCTCCCTCCTTCCTGTCCCTCCTCCTCTCCTTTTCTTTTTTATACTTTCTTAGTGTTGGGGATTAAAGCCAGGACTTAAGTCTACCATACAAGCACTTACTGACAGAGGGAGGCTGGAACACTGGAAGAGGAATTCTGCTTCAGTAGTAGAGTCCCTGCCTAGAATCCCCCAGTGAGGGGCTGGGGTGTGGCTCAGGGGTAGAGCCCCTGCCTAGAATCCCCCAGTGAGGGGCTGGGGTGTGGCTCAGTGGTAGAACACCTGCCTAGAATCCCCCAGTGAGAAGCTGGGGGGGCGTGGCTCAGTGGTAGAGCCCCTGCCTAGAATCCCCCAGTGAGGAGCTGGGGGCGTGGCTAAGTGGTAGAACCCCTGCCTGGAAACCCCCAGTGAGGGGCTGGGGTGTGGCTCAGGGGTAGAGCTCCTGCCTAGAATCCCCCAGTGAGGGGCTGGGGGTATGGCTCAGTGGTAAAGCCCCTGCCTAGAATCCCCCAATGAGGGGCTGGGGTGTGGCTCCGTGGCAGAGTAATGCCAATCATGCACCAGACCTGGATTCCACCCTCAAAACTGCCAGACCAACAAAACAGCCAATCAAGTGACAGATACTGAAGCTTACTAACTAGAACAATGAACAAACACTTTGCAAATTGCCCTGTGGCATTTATTTATTTATTTATTTATTTATTTATTTATTTACTTACTTATTTATTTATTGTATTTCGAGACAGGGTTTCTCTGTGTAGCCCTGGCTGTCCTGGAACTCCCTCTGTAGACCAGGCTGGCCTCGAACTCAGAAATCCGCTTGCCTCTGCCTCCCAAGTGCTGGGATTAAAGGCCCGGCCTGTGGTCTTTATTTATATTTTGTTTTTTGAGTCAGGATCTCTCTGTGTAGCCTAGACTGACGTCAGGTTGAACTGGTACTCCAACCCGCTGAATGGCGGGATTACAACCATAATACACCTTGCCTGGACCTCGTCCTTTCTTTCGTCCTAGATGCTAAGTTATAAATGGTCACCTCTGTGCCTCTTCCTGGGACAGCTGCTCCCACCCAATTAGAATCTGCTGATTGGGAATTAAAACCACCATAAGGACGAGGAGAAGCACCATATCAGAGGATATCATGAAGTTCCAAGACGGCTAAGCCTGGCTTTCTGAGAATAGGCTAAGGACATGGCAGGGCCTCCAGAGAAAAGCCAGAAAGCCAGGCTGATTGGGATCTCCCAACTCTCCCACTCCAGTCTCCCTAGGCCAGAACAGTCAGAGAGAAATCAATGTCCATTGAACAGGGCAGGTGGCTTTCGGTCAATGAGAGCTGGCAAAGTAGAGAAAGGAGTTGCAGTGTCCCTGACCTCATGGAGCCTGGCTTCCTGGTGACACCTATCATAACCTTGTATGGAAGGTTGCATTGGAAGCTGTGGGCATGGAACCCAGAGTTTTCTGTACGCTATGTGAGGACTGTGCCATGCGGCCACACCACCAGCCCAACTACAAGCTTTGCCTAAGCAATAAATGCTCTAACTAGGACAGTTTAAAACTGGTTGTTCTTTTGTTCAATCAGTAAATTTAAGTGTCTGTCACTTATGTGGCTCTTTTCTATCACTGTAAAAAATGTTTAATTGTTTATTGTAGTGCTGGAGATGGAAACAGGACTTCAGGTATGCTCCATAAGGGCTCCACCACTGAGCCACGCCCCCAGTCCCTCACTGGGGGATTCTAGGCAGGGGCTCTACCACTGAGCCACGCCCCCAGCCCCTCATTAGGGGATTCTAGGCAGGGGCTCTACCACTGAACCACACCCCAGCCCCTCACTGGGGGATTCCAGGCAGGGGCTCTACCACTGAGCCACGCCCCCAGCCCCTCACTGGGGGATTCTAGGCAGAGGCTCTACCACTGAGCCACACCCCAGCCCCTCACTGGGGGATTCCAGGCAGGGGCTCTCACAACCTCTCAAGTTCTTGTCTGCATGTCTATAGACATTAGTTTCTGCATCATTTCAATGTGATTGCCATAAGATCAAAAGATAAACCCAGCTTTTAGAAGGAGAGCTGTGTTCCACCTCGACCCCCTGCTGACCTCCCTGCAGGCTCCAGACTCCTCTTTTGGTGCCTCAGCCTCCCTCTTTGGGCAAGGTCTCCATCTGGGCACCATTTCTTTCTTCTGGTACTCACAGATAGATCAGAGAGACCAAGCTGGGGGGAGCCACCACCTAGAGACACACATGAGCTCTGAGGAGGGGGAGGGAGTAGCAAAGATAAACAGAGCTGGTGTGGTCAGAAGAGATTTTAATCAGCAGCAAGTACAGCACTGGGTGAAGTCCAGTGAGAACTGAACTCATTGTGAGGTATGTGTGTGTGTGTGTGTGTGTGTGTGTGTGTGTGTGTGTGTGTGTGTGTGTTCATGCCCATACTTGTGGAGGCCATAGATCAGTGTCAAAATCAATGCTTAGAATGCAAACACAGTAGTTTTGGGTTTATTACATTTATTTATGTATCCTGGGGAGAGGCAAGCATGCCAGAGCCCAGGTGTGGAGGGCAGAGAACAACCCAGAAAAATTGATTCCCTCCTTCCATAATGTGGGTGTCAGGGCTCATACTTAGATCATTAACCTTGGCAGTAAGTACCCACAAAACTGTCTTGCCCTATCTTGGCTTTTGGGGTAGAATTTCTCACTATCATGGAGTTCGGCAATTAACTAGTCAGACTGACCAAGAAGTCCCAGGTATCCTCCTGCCTCTGCCTCCCTATAGCTGGTGTTGGCCACCACACCTTTCTTTGGTTACATGGATCTTGGAGGATAAAGCTCCTTATGCTTGTGAATGAGCACTTTGTGGACTGAGCCATTTTCCCAGGCCTTTCACACACACACACACACACACACACACACACACACACACACACGGATTTATTTTTGCAGAGCGGAGAGTGAAACCAGGGCCTTAAATGTCCAGAGTAAGCATCCTACCACTGACCTCCTCCAGCCCTTGTTTTCTGAGACCCAGTCTTACTATGCAGCCCAGACTATCCTGCTACTTAAACTCTCTCTGCCTTGTCCTCTGGACTGCTGGGATCACAGATGTGAACTACCATGCCCAGCTAGCTCTGGGCATTTTAAAAGTGAGGAATAGGGTAACCAAATGTGGGGGTACACCTCTGAAATCCCAGGACTTGGGAAGCGGAGGCAGGAGGATGAGGAGTTCAAGGCCAGCGGTCGATGCTACAGTTAAGTTTAAGGATAACTTATGGGCTACATTGTTTTTAAAGAATTAAAAAGTGGGCGGGTGGGAGGGGTGGGAGGAGGCTCCATGGGATCAAGGGGAGAAGCTGTTACAAAGGCTGGAGGAGTTTGGTCCACACTAAGCCCTACTGGTCTGCTAAAGGTTTATCAGTGGCCGTGGTTGTTGTCCCTGAGGGGAGGGCGCAAACCTTTCCCAGCCTTGAGCTTTCACTAGCAACCTTTCAGAGTCTCGGGTCATCTCAGGATGTGGCCAGTGAGCTGGTAGAAGCTGAGGCAGAGGCTAAGATGGAAAGAGGACTCACAGGAATCTGACTGGAGTTCTGTCAATGGCTGGGGGGGGGGGGGGGCTGGCCTGGGTGGTAAGAGATGAAAGGAAGGAAAGAAGGGAGGAAGGCAGGAGGGAGGGAGGGAAAGGGGAAGAAGGGGGGGAAGGAGGAAGGAGGGAAGGAAGGCTGATTTGTCTGCCTACTTCTGTAAGAAAGCTTGCCGGGTCAGGGAGAGGCAAGATGAGGAAACCAACTGAAGGACACAGGATAGGAACAGGTGGGCTGAGTCGTCAGAGAGGAAGACATCTGGGAGGAGGGAGAGAGTAGTCAAGAGGGAAGGAGAGTAGGAGAGAAGTCACCAGGGGCGGAGGGGAGGAAGCGGGGAAGGCAACTGGTGAGGGACAGGAAAGAGGACTCAGAACCAGGAGGCAACTGGCTGGCGAGGAGGAAATAAAGGAGCCATCCCTGGCTGGTGTTTTCTTATGGACACACTCTGATATTTTACTTGTTTGTTTATTTGCTATGGGAGCCAAAGCTGTGGAGGAATGTTTGGGGAACAATGAGTCCTGAGTCAGTGTGTTACGGACAAGGACGCCTCAGACCCATGGGAACTGGCAAAGCCTCCCTTCTGCTCTGAGGGCTGAAGTTTCTCCAGGATGACTCCCGAGACTCAGCTACAGATCCTCCAGTTCTGACTATCGAACCCCTTTCCCTGGCTGTACATTATAACACTACGCGATACCAGATTGACCAGAGCAAGTACAGCCCACCTGGTCCCAGTTTGTCTGGGTGTCTGTCTGTCTGTCTGTCTGTCTAACCTTTCTGTGTTCTGTTAGTGCCCCAGTCAGATGTCCAGGACCAAGCCATGCTGGAAGTGTAATCTGTCCTGTTTGGAAGTATCTCGTAGAGAGAAGGCTACCTGGAACTTTCTACACGACCGCTCAAGTTGCCATCAAACTAATATCAGCAATCTTCCTGCCTCAGCCTCTTCAGGGCTGGATTACAGACACAGGTACCACATCCAGCTCTAGTTTTACATCTTGTAGGACTTCACACTTCACAGGGGTGGAATCATGCCTGTATTGGAGGAATTTTGTCTTGTTTTCTGTGTAGTTATTCTGTGTGTGTGTGTGTGTGTGTGTGTGTGTGTGTGTGTGTGTGTGTGTGTGTGTGTGTGTAATACACTAGCATGCGCCTGTGATTGAAGGGGTGTGGAGACCAGAGGACAAGGTTCAGGAGTCAGTTCTCTCTTCCCACCAGGTAGGTTGCAGAGACCGAACTCACATCACCACTGTTGGGTTTGGCAGCAAGCCCCTTTACCTGCTGAGTCTTCTCGCTGGCCCCTTGTTTTCTTCTGGGGCAGGATCGCACTATGTAGCCCAAGATGGCCTTGAATACACTATGGAGCTCAAGCTGGCCTTGATGTTTCAATGATCCTCCTGACTCAACCTCCCAAGTGCCGGGATCACTAAGAGGTGCTGCCACCCTGGCTTGGGATGTCTCTACAATGTGATGTTCTTGTGACCTATCCAAGGAGTAGGTAGCAGTTAGTCCTTCTATTTCATGACACTCTAGAACACAGCATACCCTGGTTTATTTGGGTTCACTATGTCATACTGCCCTGGCGGTGGGAGGAGTTGCCCCCAGTGAGCTCTACGGCTTCTTCTCTCAGGGGGCATAGCTGAATGTTTATTTATTTGGGGTTCTTCAAAATGTCAGGTCTAATGAGAGTGCTGGAGACAGGAGAATGAAAGGAGATCCCTCAAGAAGTTTCCTTAGACAGAGTCCTATTGTGTCGGCTTTTTATGGGGAGACAAGAACAAACATCTATTTGCCCCCACGTAGAAAGCCAGTGACAGACCAAAGTAATGACTATCAAAGTCCAACTTGATGAACCAGTAAGTTTCGTGGGGTTACTAGCAGGAGTGTGGGTGGGCAGTTACTTGGAAGAACAGAACCACTCAAAGCTATGCAAACCCCTGAAAAGCCTACCCTACCCCACCATGATAGAGGACTCACAAAACCTGCATCCATGAAGCTCTCAGGACGACATACAAGCAGCTTAGCTTTCTCTGCCCAGCCCATCGTAACTACTTCTATAACCTTGGACAGGGGTCTTGTGAATCCTTGTAATTTCAGGAAGTTCCTGAGATTTGTAAGTTGTTTGCTTCCTGAATCTTACAAAGTCTCCCTTTTTTCCTGGGAGAGAATGTTTCAAATTGGAAGAAATTGGCGCATAATAAAGGCCAAGGCCCATGTTTAGTATCTAAGGCAGTGGAAAGCTAAAAGCCACTCTTTTGGTGCCTTCTCATGCCATGCTTCTCCTGTTGCTTCAGGGCTCCAGAAAAGCCAGAGCCTAGGGCTGGTCCCTCTATACATCCCCATTGATTCACCCTCCTGGATAGTTGGTACAGTTCAGATAACGCCAAATAAATCACTTCCCTCTCACCTCCCCTGTGCGATTCCAACTGCCTCATCTCCTCCTGGAAAACTTCTGTTTCTTCTTCAAGGCCCAGCACTAAGCGCTACAAAGCCTCAAGGCTTGAAGCCACCGCCCCTTCTACACTTCCTTCAAACCAGCACTGAGCCTCCACAATCCACTCCAACTCCCTCACCACCAAAGGCCAACAACACAGGCCCGTACCATGAATCGGACTATGGGTTCTTGGAGTCTGAGGCCCCTAGAACAAGATAAGAAGAAACAGTCTCGGGATTTGCACTGGGGTGGGCTGATTTGTAGCAGAGGCTAGGATCTGGGGTTTTAATTTTAGGCGGATGCTGCCAGAAAACAGAGATTCGTTTTGTTTTGTTTTAATTTTCATTACATTTGGTTATTTGTGAAGGCATTGGTGGTTGGAAGACAGCTTGTAGGCTTCTGTTATCTTCGCCCACGGTGTGGGTCCAAGGGCACTGCTTGTCACCAAGATTTGATAGCAGTTGACTTCATCTCAGCCAGTCCTGGTCTGATTTTTGTCTTTTGAGACAGGGTCTCATGCTGCCCAGGCTGGCCTCTAACTCCCTAAGTAGCTGAGGTTGACCTTGAACTCCTAAAGCTACATTCTCCACCTCTAACGTATTGGTATATATCACCAGCACCCAGTTTTGCTGGCTTCATGGATGCTAGACAAGTACTATACTAACAAAGTCACAGGCTTCTCTCTTTAAAAAAAAAAAAAAAAAGACTTATTTATTTTATGTGCATTGGTCTTTTACCTGTCTGTCTGTTTATGTTAGATCTCCCAGAACTGGAGCCACAGACAGTTGTGAACTGCCATGTAGGTGCTGGGACTTGAACCTGGGTCCTTTGGAAAAGCAGCCAGTGTTCTCAAACGATGAGCCATCTCTCCGGCCACCACCACCCCATCTTTCTTTTTCTAAAATAGAATGTCGCTAAGTGGCTCAGGCTAGCCTTGAATTGGAAATTCCCCTGCCTCAGCTGCGCAAGTTCTGGGATTACACCCTTGAGCCACCATGCCAGGCATGCTTGTGGCTTCCCCCTCCCCTCCTCTCCCCTCCCCTCCCCACCCCTCCCCTCCCCTCCCGTGGCTTCTCTTATTTAGAAGGGGGAGGGGCATTTGTTTGATTTTGAGCCGGTCTCACAACGTTGCTCAGACTGATCTTGCACTGACTTTGCAGCCCTAGCAGGTCTGGAACGTAGCTGTGATTCTGGGCCTGCCTGCATCCCCTGGTTTAGCCCCATGGCTCCGCGCTCAAGAGCATTGACTGCTCTTCCGTAGGACCTGAGTTTGTTTCTCAGCACCCACATGTTGGCTCACAAACACTCATAACTCCAGTTCCAGGGGACCCAACACTCTTCTGACCTCCAAGATCACGGACGTGGTGCACAGACATACACACATGCAGGCAAATAAAATAAATAAATCTTTTTAAAAATGTTCAGTTCTGCTGGGCAGTGGTGGCGCACGCCTTTCATCCCGGCACTTGGGAGGCAGAGGCAGGTGGATTTCTGAGTTCGAGGCCAGCCTGGTCTACAGAGTGAGTTCCAGGACAGCCAGGGCTACACAGAGAAACCCTGTCTCGAAAAACCAAAAAAAAAAAAAAGTTCAGTTCTTAAAATTCTGGGAACTGATCATGAGATCTGCTATCTATCCTTCCTTGGAGCTCCTGCGTGTGTGTGCTTGATCCCCTGTCTAGGGCAAACCCTTATACCGAACCTAGAAGCCACAGTTCAACAATATCCTGTACCATGGTGCCCTCTGGTGGCCACTAGTAAAGTCACATCAAGGTATTACAAACAGAGAAAGAGGTGCCGGGTTTATTTAGAGCAGCAGCTCTCAATCTGTGGGTTGCAAGCCTTTCACAGGGGTGGTATATCAGACATTTACATTACAATTCATAACAGTAATGAAAATCGTAGCTATGACGTAGCAACAAAAATCATTTTATGGCCGGGGTCACCACAACATGAGAAGCTGTATTAAAGGGTCGCAGCACTGGAAGGTCACTGACTTAAGAGCGTCCAGAGGATTGCCACCGTTAGGAAGCATCCACCAAGATGCATGACATTAATTCATTTTAATTATCATACCATACAAGAACTATATTATTCTTTTATTAAGATGTTCTCAGATGGGGGCTGGAGAGATGGCTCAGCGGTTAAGAGCGCCGGCTGCTCTTCTGAAGGTCGTGAGTTCAAATCCCAGCAACCACATGGTGGCTCACAGCCATCCGTAATGGGATCGGATGCCCTCTTCTGGGGTGTCTGAAGACAGCTACAGTGTACTTACATATGATAAATAAATAAATACTTTAAAAAAAAAAAAAAAAAAAAAAGATGTTCTCAGATAGCACCCCCCACCTTGAGCTCCCTATTTATGACTCTTGTCTCCCCCTCTCAAGTGCTAGAATTATAGGCCTGCATTGACAACCCCCCTTTATATGATGATGGGGATTGAACCCAGGGCTTTCTGCGTGCTGGGGGATTGAACCCAGGGCTTTGTGCATCCTAGGCAAGCACACTGCCAACTGGGATCCGTTTCTTTTTAAAACATGAATTTAAATGCTACAAATCAAACCCAGGGCTTCACATACAGGTAAACCAACACTGAATTACATCTTCAGCACCCTCTTTTTTTTTCCAGTGGGGGGAGGAGTCTGACTACGTAGCCTAGGCTAGCCTAGAAATCACTGTACTCAAACAAGCCTCAAACTTGCGATGCTCCGCCTGCCTTAACTTCCTGAGGACTGGGGCTGCAGGTGATGCCCTGCTTCCCTGGGTTGGCAGCCCCAACCAATGCTCACCTGAGCCCTCTCCTTCTCCCAAAAGCTTCCCCTTTCCTCCGCCTGCCTGTGAATCTGCCCGTCACATTGGGAACCACTATAGCAAGCTTTGGGGAAATGACTACTTGCTTGTGCTCATTTAATTTCCACATGCACGCGTCAGGAGTTCAAAGCCAGCCTGGGCTACGTGGTGGAAGGGAAAGGGAGGGAAGGAAGTGGGGGAGGGGAGGGGAAGTCTGTACTAGGATAGCAATGGCTTGAGAGGTGTGGAGGAATCCACACACCTCTGTACAGCCCTGGCTGTCCTGGAACTCACTCTGTAGACCAGGCTGGCCTCAAACTCGCAGAAATCTGTCTGCCTCTGAGTGCTGGGATTAAATTAAATTTTTTTATTACGTTATGACATTTACTTATGTATGTATGCTACCATGTCCATGTGCATGTTAGCGGACAGCCTGCTGGAGCCTGTTCCCTCCCTCTACCAAGTGAGTACTGGGAAATGAACCCAGTCAGGCTTCTAAGCAAGTGACTTCTTGCTGACCCGACTCTTGTGCGTGTGTGTGGTATTTGTGTTGTCTGTGAGTGTGGTGTGCATATGTGTGTGGGTGTAGGGACAATTTTGAGAAGTCAGTTCCCTCCTGCCACCTTTACACAGGTTCAAGGGATCAAACTCAGGCTTTCAGGCTCCTGTGGCAAGCTCCCATACCCGGTAAGCCACCTCGGGAGGTTGGCTAGGGGTTTTTGAATTTGGCAGAGTTCCAGCTGGAACTCTGGTCAAGTGATGGATTGTCTGGAACATTCTTCAGCTCAAGGGAGTCAAATGGTCAGAAGGAAGGCAAGTGGGAGCCAAAATCATGTGGCGGCCCCTCAGGACCTTCACTGGTGTGTGCGTGCGTGTCTGCATCCGTGGTTATGTGCACGTGAATGCCAGTCCCCAAGGAGGTGGGAAGATGTCTGATCACCTGGAGCTCAAGTTACAGACAGCTGTGAGCTGCCTGTGAGGTGCTGGGAATGGAACTTGGGGCTTCTGCAAGAGCAGCTTGTGTTCTTAATCCCAGAGCCAGGGCCACATCTCCAGTGCCCCCACCCCCACCCTCACCCTCACCCCTGTGCATACCCACTGAAGGCTACTGCTTCCTGCTTCCTTTTGAATAACGCTGCCCTGCTACATTGGGGAAAAAAAGAACTGAGATGGTATTTAAAGCCACAGGATCAACCCCCCTCCTTAGGGAGTCAGTGGAGAAGAAGAGTGGCGTTGTCAGAACCCAACATTATAGAAGCTTATCTCCCTCCCCTCCCCCCCAACGCTGTTTTAACCACAGGAGCATGTCTGTATAGTGGAATAGTAGGCAAGAGGTAAAAAGAATGTGTTCATTATATAGTGGCCGGAAAGACTCCTGGTAGAGTGTTTGCCCAGTATGCAGGAGGCCCTGAGTTCCCTCCCCAAAAGCTGAATAAACCGGCAGGGAGCCACACATCCCTAATTCAGGCATTTGGGAGGTGACTCGAGGAAGATCAGAAGTTCAAGGCCAAGCAGGATGTGGTGGCACACATTTTCAATTCCAGCATTCCAGAGGCTGAGGCAGGAGGATGCTGACTTCAAGACCAGTCTTGAGAGCATTTGCTGCTCTTGCAGATAACCGGGAGTTTCAGTTCCAGCACCACAGGGCTGCCACTCACACGGTTCTGTAACTCCAGCCTCAGGGGATCTGATGCCCTCTTCTGACTTCTGATGGGACTGCACACGTGGTGGAGATACATGCAGAGAAAATGCTCATACACTGGCTGAAGAGATGGCTCAGTGGTTAAGAGTGCTGGCTGCTCTTCCAGAGGTCCTGATAGATACATTATATATATATATATATATATATATATATATATATATATATATATATATATATATATGATAGATTATAGATAAATAAAGATGGCAGATAAATAAATAAATAGACAAATAGATACAGTGATATATATATACATAGATACATAGAAAACAAAACATTCAAAATGAGCAGTAGCTGCTCACAACCATCTGTAATGGGATCTGATGTCCTCTTCTGGTGTGAGTGCGAGTGACAGTGAAGAGAGTGACAGTGTACTTACATACATAAAATAAATAAATCTTTTTTTTTTTTTTTAAGAGCAGTAGCCAGGCAGTGGTGGTGCACACCTTTAATCCTAGCACTTGGGAGGCAGAGGCAGGTGGATTTCTGGGTTTGAGGCCAGCCTAGTCTACAGAGTGAGTTCCAGGACAGCCAGGGCTACACAGAGAAACCCTGTCTCAAAAAACCAAAAAACAACGACAACAACAAAAAAGAGCAGTAGCCACCACTCACAGGCAACCCCACCCAGGGCTCATTTGTGGAGCAAGCAAGAAAAGTCAGTCCCCAGACCCTGCCAGGATGCAAAGTCCCTAGGATTTGCCTGGGGGGAAGAGACCAACCTTAAGGATAAAAGCTCCCAGGCTTTGCCCAGAGGGATTGACTTTATCTTAAAGTTAACTTCAGTGGAGAACAGCAAGCCAAGGGAAGTTCTTCCTGGGTCATTGACCATGCAGAGGACGGGAGAGCTATGCACTTACATGGGCTGCACCCACTCAGGAGCAGTGACAGCCATGAGTGGACCTGCCCTGCTCCCATGCTCACCCAGACCCAGGACACCAGATCATAGGAGCAGATCCTTGTTAAAGACTTTGACTCTGCTACGGGTGGTGGAGCACACTTTTAATCCCAGCACAGAAGCAGGCAGAGTTTGAGGCCAGCCTGGTCCACAGTGCAAATTCCAGGTCAGTCATGGCTACACAGAGAAACTCTGTCTCAAAAAAACAAAAACAAAAACACAAAACAAGCAACAACAACAAAGACAAAAACAAAAACAAACAAACAAAAAAACCTGACTAAATCTGAGAGACCTAAGCCATTTGGGGCAAAAAGAGAGCTAGGAAGCCAGAATTTTTTTTTTTTTTTTTTTTTTTTTTAACTATTTTGCTTTGAGACAGGATCTCAAGTGTCTCAGGCTAGCCTTGAATCTCTTCTCCTCTCTAAACTTGCTTGTTGTTTGTTTCAAGCCATAGGATCTCACGTAGCCCAGGCTGAGCTCAAAATTGCACATCCTCCTGCCTCAGCCCTACGGCTGCTTGGATTAGAGGTGGGCCACCACACCCAGATGACAGCCAGGCTTAAAAATGGCCACACCTAAACCGGGTGGTGGTGGCACATGCACTCCAGAGGCAGAGGCCGGCAGACCTTCATGAATTCAAGGCCAGCCTGATCTTACAGAGCTAGTTCCTGGACAGCCTGGGCTACCCTGAGAAACCCTGTCTCAAAGAACAAAGCAACGATAAACTGGGCTTGGGGGAGAGGGGTGTTCCAATGGATGGAGCAACTGCCTAACACATTTGGAGCTTGCTTTTCTCTCCTGCGCTTCACTATCTGGGTGTGGCGGTGCAATTCAAGGACTGCCAGGGATATTTAGCAAGATCCCTGCCCTTAAAAAGACAAAAGAACCCAGCACTTGGGAGGCAGAGGCAGGTGGATTTCTGAGTTCGAGTCCAGCCTGGTCTACAGAGTGAGTTCCAGGACAGCCAGGGCTACACAGAGAAACCCTGTCTCGAAACAAAACAAAACAAAACAAAACAAAATAAAACAAAACAAAACAAGAAGAAGAAAGAAAGAGAAAAAAAGGGAGGGGGAACCCACTTAGAACATAAAACTTAAAAAAAACAAACAAAAAAAAAACCAAAAAAAAACACTTTACTTTTCAGTTGCATCATCAAAGAAAACCCTGGAGGCCTGAAACAGCAGCTCAGCTGGAGTATCTGCCCTGGTTAGCTTGCTTAACCCTAGGGTTTGATTCTCAGCTCCACATAAAGTTATAGAACGGGGCGCAGTGGCACACACCTGTAATCCCAATCCAGTGGAGACAAGACCTCGAGGAGTTCAAGGTCATTTTTATCTACTTACCGAATTGGAGACAATAAGGTGATAATTGAAATCTTTTCTCAAAATAAACAACAGTCCAGAGTGACGGCCCAGGCTTTGAATCCCAGCACTCCAGACAGAGAAACAGGCACATCTCTGAGGGTTCGAGGCCAGCCTTATTTACACAGTAAGTTCCAGGCTAGTCTAGGCAGCATAAGTAACTGTCCCAAAATAAATAAGGAAATGCCGGGCAGCGGTGGCGCACGCCTTTAATCCCAGCACTTGGGAGGCAGAGGCAGGTGGATTTCTGAGTTCGAGTCCAGCCTGGTCTACAGAGTGAGTTCCAGGACAGCCAGGGCTACACAGAGAAACCCTGTCTCGAAAAACAAACAAACAAACAAACAAACAAACAAATAAATGAATGAATGAATGAATGAATAAATAAGGAAGTGGGTTGTTTCATTGAAATAAAATACAAGGCTAAGCAGGTGGTGCACACCTATATCCCAGCACTTGAGACACTGGGAAGATGGGTTGTTCACACTCATCTAGGTAGCAAATATGAGCTTCCTGGGTATTCCAGCTTCTCCATCAGAGCCCAGACCACCCAGCTCCAGCTTTTTGTGTCCATGGGTCTGTGAGTTTGTCATCTCTTTATCCCCTACCCACCCTAGTTAAGTCATTGCCTGCATGTTAGTTAAGCATGCTTAAAATAATCTCCAGGTGTTGTGTTAGGCGGGGGAATTTATTCCTTCTATTAACAAGGCCATCTTGGCTACTTCCATGGCATCCAGGCCAGTATTGCACCAGTGGGTACGTTTTGTCAGGACTCTGGTTATTATAGCTTATAAGGTTCACGGCTGGGTAAGACCCACGACGACTCCTTATCTACTTGGGGAGTATGCAGAGGCCCTTCTAGCTCTATGAATCCTGAAAGGATGCTCATGAATAGCCAATAGAAATGAGACTTCCAGGTCAATACCTGGATTCCCCCACGTTCCATGACTTGAGTACATACCATCTTCAGCAAAAGGATATTACCATCAAATTCTGGAGGATAACCACTGGCAGTAGCCTGCCATGTTTGGGAACCTTTTGACCTCGCTGTCCAACATCTCTGAAAGAGGTGACTCATTCCCTGCCTGGGGCTTTTTACTTATTAGCCTGCAGCGTCTAGTAGGGTTTTGTGGTCCTGTTAACAGGGTAACTCCATTGACCTCTTCTATGTGTGTATCCATGTAATATTTGAAGCTTCTACAGTAATGAGCTACTATAGGGCTTTTCCTAAAATCTTTAGCGTTGACCCTCCCCATATTCCCTCCTCTACTCCGAATGCGCATTCCCCACCCATTAACCCTTCCTGCTCCATGATTTCCCCCTTACCTCTTTAGACCACTGCAGTTAATCTCCCCGTCCATGAAAGCCCCCATCCACGGCCCCTTCCCAGCCTCCTGACTTCTGTGGACATTCCAAATGAAACACACACGCCTAAAGATTCTAAGCTAACATCCACAGATGGCAGAACACCTGGGGGGTTGTCTTTGAGGGTCTGGGTGACTTCCCTTCAGATGATTTATCTCTGGCTCCATTCATTGGCCTACGAGTCTCATAATTCCACTTTCTCTCACCAGTTGATTACTACCCACGGTGTAAACTCACAACTCTCATCATCCGTTCATGGGCATCTAGGCAGTTTCTATTTCCTGTCTATCATGAATAGAGCAGCAGCAGACGCAGATGAGTGGGGCTCTCTGTAGTAAGAGACGGTCCTCAGGGTGTATGCTCAGGAGTGGTAGAGGGGAAGCATGTAGTTGATCTATTTCCTGCTTTTTGAGAAACCACCACAATGATTTCCATAGCGGCTGGGCCGCTGGCACTGCCACCAGCAGCAAAAGAGTGTCCCCTTACCCCACATCCATGGGGGGAAGGGGGATCTTAGCCTCAGTTCTTACTCAGAGTCATTTCTCTGATGGCTAAGGATGTTGATCTTTTAAAAGAACGCTTCCTGGCTGGTTTTGCTTCATCTTTTAGGAACTTTATGTTCAGTCTCATGTCCCATTTGGGGGTGGGGTAAATTTTTTCAAGACAAGGTTTCTCTGTGTATCCCTGGCTGTCCTGGACCTCACTCTGTAGACCAGGCTGGCCTCCAACTCAGAGATCCTCCTGCCTCTGCCTCCCGAGTGCTAGGGATTAAACCCATGCGCCAGCAGTTGGGACTCCATATCCCATTTTTAAATTGGATTATTTTCTCGAATTTTTTTCTTTTTTCTTTTTTTTTTCTTTTTGGTTTTTCGAGACAGGGTTTCTCTGTGTAGCCCTGGCTGTCTTGGAACTCACTCTGTAGACCAGGCTGGCCTCGAACTCAGAAATCCACCTGCCTCTGCCTCCCAAGTGCTGGGATTAAAGGCGTATGCTACCACTGCCCGACTTTTCAGCTCTTTGTATATTCTTGATAGTAGCCTTCTGTCAGGTGTATAGTGGCTGGTTACCCCTTCTGAAGACTTCCTTTTCACTCAAATGATGATGTCCTTTGCAGTAGAGAAGTTTGTTAGTCTCGTGAGGTCCCATTTATTAATTGTTGGTCTTAATGCCTAGGTTACTGGAGTCCTGTTCAGAAAGTCTTTCCTTGTGCCGATAGTATTAGTTGGATTTAGGGCCTGGTCCACAAAATGGAACCCGTACCCAGCACCATTATGAAGGCCAAGAACCTGTGGGCAGGTAGGCCACAGACCTTAGTGGAGGCCCTACTACCACTAGTCTGCTGAATGGACATAGTATTAAACTGACCCCTTATTGTTACATCCGTAGATAAATGCATCTCAGAGCCCTCATCAGAAAAGCTTCTATTTGCAGAAGATGGTGACTGACACAGAGGCCCACAACTGTCCAAAGTACAGAGAAGAGAGACTACAGACTGGAATGCTCAGCCCTAAATAGGCCATATATACCACACCTCCCCTCCCAGTGCTCAGGGACCATTGCAAAAGTGTCTGAAAGACTGTAGGAGCCAGAGGCCCTGGATGCCTAAAAGGAAACTGTTTTTCTGGACATAGCAGGACAGCTGCACACATGAATTCATAGCAGTTGTGGCAGAATATTCCAGACCTGTGCAGGTCAAGCCAAACAAAATCTCATTATGAATCAGAGAGATGGGCATGAAGCCCCCACTTCTAGCTACGGAGCTACTGTTAATTGGTAGCTTCTGGGAGTGGGGAATCAGTTTTCTTCAAAAGTATGGTCTCTGATGGTTGACAACACTCCAGTGGAAGGTTAGATCCAAAAATATATCGGCAACACAAAATAGAATTGATGGGTTTAAAAAAGAAAGAAAAAGAAGAAGAAGACACAAAGTTGGGTGGGTAGGGGAGAAGAGTGGATCTGGGTGGGGAGGTGAACATCAAAACACATTGCAGAAAACTGTCAAAGAAGTCATTTTCAAAAAGAAAAGCTGGAAATCACAGCACATTTTATTCCAGCACCAGAGGGCAGAGGGCAGAGGGCGGAGGGCAGAGGGCCGTAGATTTCTATGAATTGAAGGTTAAGATGGTAAGATCTGAACCAGTCAAGGTCTACTTCTTAGGGTTTCTATTCCTGTACAAACATCATGACCAAGAAGCAAGTTGGGGAGGAAAGGGTTTATTCGGCTTACACTTCCACGCTGCCGTTCATCACGAAAGGAAGTCAGGACTGGAACTCAAGCAGGTCAGGAAGCAGGAGCTGATGCAGAGGCCATGGAGGGATGTTTCTTACTGACTTGCTGTCTTCCCCTGGCTTGCTCAGCTGGCTTTCTTATAGAACCCAAGACTACCAGCCCACAGGTGGTACCACCCACAAGGGCCCTCCCCCCTTGATCACTAATTGAGAAAATGCCTTACTGCTGGATCTCATGGAGGCATTTTTCTCAACTGAAACTCCTTTCTCTGTGATAACTCCAGCTTGTGTCAAGTTGACACACAAAACCAGCCAGTTTGATCCCTTGTCAACTTGACACAAAAACACATCACTATTAATCCTCAACTCTTCCTTTCTTATTCATCCCCAAGATCTAAACAACTTAAAAAAAATCCCACAATCTTTACATATTAAAAGTTCAATCCCTTTAAAATATCCAATATCTTTTAAAATTCAAAGTCTCTTAACTGTGGGCTCCACTAAAATACCTTCTTACTTCAAGAGGGAAAATATATCAGGGCAAAGTCACAATCAAAAGCAAAATCAAACTCCAACCATTCAATGTCTGGGATCCACTCATGATCCTCTGGATTCCTCCAAGGGCTTGGGTCACTTCTCCAGCCCTGCCCTTTGTAGCACATGCCTTGTCTTCTAGGCTCCAGATGCCTGTACTCCACTGCTGCTGCTGTTCTTGGTGGTCATCTCATGGTACTGGCATCTCCAAAACACTGCTGTCTTCTGCTGTAACTAGGCTTCACCAACAGCCTCTCATAGGCTCTCTTCATGGTGCCAAGCCTCAACTCTTTTGCATGACCCCTTCAGTCCTGGGCCATCAATTGCAACTGAGGTTGCACCTTCACCAATGGCCTTCCGCAGCCTCTCACAGTGCTGAGCCTCAGCTGCTCTTCATGACCCCTTTATGCCTTCAATACCAGTACCACCTGGGTGACTCTTACACATTACCAAGTCCAGCTACAGCACAAGGTACAACCTTGGCTATCTCAAAAAACACTTCCCAGAAGATTTCACCTCAGTGATGCTGGTCTCTTCTTAATCACTGCTAATTTCTTAGCTCCAGCTAACCAGCATCAACAGTTCCAGTAATGCAAAGTTTTCGATTTGGTAGTTCTGGTATCTTGTAAATCACAGCTGACTCTTCAGCCCCAACTAACCAAAACCACAGAATCTTCAAAAGCAAAATAGCAACGGCCCTGATAAGAGTCTTTAATCTTCCCTCTGAAATTTCACAAGCCAGGCCTCCATCTTCTGCACTGTTCTCAACATTATCTTCCAAGCTCCTACACAACATCCCACAGAGCTCTTAACACCGAATGGATCTTCTAGCCCAAAGTTCCAAAGTCCTTCCACAGTCCTCCCCAAGACATGGTCAGGTCACAGGAATACCCCACTTCTGGTACCAATTTGTCTTAGGGTTTCTATTCCTGCACAAACATCATGACCAAGAAGCAAGTTGGGGAGGAAAGGGTTTATTCAGCTTACACTTCCACGTTGCTGTTCATCACCAAAGGAAGTCAGGACTGGAACTCAAGCAGATCAGGAAGCAGGAGCTGATGCAGAGGCCATGGAAGAATGCTGCTTACTGACTTGCTTCCCCTGGCTTGCTTGCTTCCCCTGGCTTGCTCAGCCTGCTCTCTTATAGAACCCAAGACTACCAGCCCAGGGATGGCACCACCCACAAGGGGCCCTCCTTCCTTGATCACTAATTGAGAAAATGCCTTACAGCTCTATCTCATAGAGGCATTTCCTCACCTGAAGTTCCTTTGTGATAACTCCAGCTTGTGTCAAGTTGACACACAAAACCTTAAGCAAGCATGGTGGTGCATGTCTGTAATCTTTTAAGAGGTAAAGGCAAGAAGACCAGGAATTCAAGGTCAACCTCAGCTACGGAATCCAAAGCTAGTCTAAAATAGATGAGACCCTATCTCAAAAACAAAACAAAAACACTAAACCGGAAGGGTGGTAAAGTATGTGCCATCTTTTCCTCTACAAGGCTCTTGCCTACAGAACAAGTCTTGCTCTTCTCCAGGTCCTTTGCCACCAGGGCATTTCCATCCCCTTGAGGGGTAGAGGAGAAAAGAAAGAAGGGAAGAGGAGCGGGAAGGAGAGAAGGGTGCTTCCCATATACTGTTGCATGGATTAATACATTTAAAGTAAAGCCAGAGCCGGGTAGTGGTGGCGCACGCGTTTATCCCAGCACTCGGAAGGCAGAGGCAGGCGAATTTCTGAGTTCGAGCCAGCCTGGTCTACAGAGTGAGTTCCAGAACAGCCAGGTTTACACAGAGAAACCCTGTCTTGAAGAAAACCAAACCAAAATACATTTAAAGTAGAATCCTGTCCCAAGGACCGTGACCACAAGCGCCTTGGAGAAGTCATTTCCAGTCTCAGATCCACCATTTGGCAAATCGTTTACAGTTCTGAGCCTCGCTTTTCAAATCGGCAAAACGGACGTGTGATATTCTCTTCGAGCAACGCGGTGCGCACAGGTCCCTAGAACAATGAATGACCCAGAAACCAAGACCAACTAGGAAACTTGGCATTCACAGACAGCAAACTCCCGCCCACTCTCCGCCACGCGCAGACGCACCCACCAGCGCACCTTTACGCATGCGCAGTCGACCGGAAACACCCTTGGGAGCCTGAGGTGAAGAGGCGGGACCTACGCAGCGGGCCTGCGCCGTACGGCGCCGTGCGTCGCGAGGGTGGGCGGGACCGCGCAAGCGCGCAGCTCGTCCCGGCTCTGGAGCATAAACAAGAGTGGGGACGGGATGAGGCGGCAGTTGGTCCCCGCGCAGCGAGAGGCGGCGAGCGGGGCGACGAACCGGACCGGACGCAGATCCTGAGTGTAGCGTGCTCCTGCGGGCCTCCCGAGTTGAGCCGCGCGCGCTCCCGCCAAGGGGGTCCGAGTCCGTCGCGCGCGCGCGCGCAGCCATGAACCTGGCGAGCCAGAGTGGAGAGGCCGGCGCCGGCCAGCTGCTGTTCGCCAACTTCAACCAGGATAACACGTAAGGCCGGGCTCGGACACGGGGCCGGGTCAGACATCAGGGCCTGTGTCAGGTTGAGGGGTATGGTCGCGGGGTGTGCTGAGCCCACGCGGCCTCTCGAGCGCTGCTGCCTCCTGGGCCGGGGGAGGTGATGGAACTCGGGGTGCTCCCATCCACCTGACCTAAGACCTCGCTTTTCGATAAATTGGGGAGGAACTGTGCACGCCGGTTTGTGCCTGTCCCCCGGACTGGGTTTCGCGGCCGTCCTGGGCATCGCCCGCCTCCCTCTTTCTATACATCTGTATCTTCAGTGCTTTTATCGCTTTTCATGGCTTTTCTTTTTTTCTGTCTTCTTATTTCTCCTCTGTCGTTCTTTCTAACAAGTAACTTGGTCTCCTCCAAA
This sequence comes from Uromys caudimaculatus, assembly GCA_028551405.1. NCBI lineage: Eukaryota > Metazoa > Chordata > Mammalia > Rodentia > Muridae > Uromys > Uromys caudimaculatus. Next base: position 9,797,015 of record CM052721.1, read on the forward strand.
CAAGGACCAAACGGCAGTAGTAACCCAGGCCTTCGATCTAGAGACACTTTGTCCTCAAGGGATCTGGGTGCTTCAAAGGGGGGGTGAGGTGGGTGGGCTCTTCCTGTGGTAAAAAAGAACCTTCGTACCGAGCCACTGTTTTACCAGACTGAACTGCTATAGGTCCCAATCTGGGTTTTTGAGACTGTCTCTTTGGCATACCTGTCAGGTAGGTAATAAATGAGGTTTCTGAGGATGAGTTATGGGACTGGAAGGGAGAAGAGCCATCTTGGGAAGTGAGTAAGAGGAAGTGATGTAAGAGGAGGAGGAATGGGTCACTTGGCATCACACTAAGTAGTTGGTCGCTCCTGGCTCAGTAGCATTAGCAAGGCAGAGACTGAGGCTTTTGTTTTTCCTCAATTAAAAGTTAGATTGGAGAACGGCAAGTACCTGTGTGGAGGTAAGCAACAGGTGCACAGTTGGACCTTCTCACGTTCTCAAGGAAGAGCTGTCCTGAGATTGGGTGACCTGGTCCAGCCACAAATGAGACTGAGAAGTTCAGAAAGGGCTAGAGTCTGCCAGGATCTTAAAGTTGGTTAATAGTGGGATGGGGCAGGGGTGGGTAGGTTCTCATACCCTGAGCTCGCTCTCCTGGTGTTCTTTCTGTTGTACCACACTGGGTCTTTTCTACCTCAGAACAGAATTCTAAAGACACTGAGTCTGGAGGTAATAGTGGACCTAGGCACTGGAGAGATGGCTCAGTGGATAAAGCACTTGTCACACAACTCTGAGGCCCAGAGTTGGGGTCCCAGCAGCCACATAAAAGCTAGGCAGCTGTCTATAATCCCAGCACTCCCCAGGTAGATCCCTGCTAGTTAAATGAGCAGGGTCAGTGAGCTCTGGGGTTCAGGGAAGAGACCCTACTTTGGTAAATAAAGAGGGAGACACCTGGCATCAACCACTGGCCTCCACACGTGTACGCACACTGGCAGGTGTGTGCCCCACACACGTTCAGGCTGCTAAAGATTGTGTCGTGCCCTAAAGCTTCAGGGACAACCTGTTGCAATTTGCTTAGTGAATAAGCAGGTGCCATCTAGGTGGGAGGAAAGCATTTCCGACCAGTAGTGATTTGGCTTCTGAACCATTAGGGTTTGAGGATCATTAGGAAATTCTAATATTACAAGGCTTTACTTACTTATTTTGAGACACCCCTCTCTCAGCCCTGAACCCACTAGTTTATGAAGTTATTACTTAAAAACAAGACTTGCTGTGTCATTTTTTGACTTGCCAAAGAGATCCAGAAACCTAAGTTGGAAGGAAGTGTAGGTTAGAGCTCTACAGGGAGTCCAGTGCAGTGACTTGACTTAAGAGTACACATGAGCTCAGGCACGTGACATGCACCTGCCGGCCTTGAATTCCTGGTACTCCTGCTGGAATTGTGTGTGCCACCCTGCCCAGCCAGAATATTTTTAAAAAGAAGAACTCATGGTGGTGGTGGTGGCACACACCTTTAATCCCATTGCATGGGAGGCAGAGGCAGGAGGATCTCTGAATCCAAAGCCAGCCTGGTCTGCATAAGGAATTCCCATATGTCCAGGACTGAATAGAGAGACCTTGTTTAAAGGTCGGGGAAAAAACATCAGCAAAAACAAAACAAAAAAAACAAGGGGCTGGGGCATGAGGATGAGTTTGGCTCCTCGGCACCAATGTAAAAGCCAGGCAGGGATTGTGGGGGTCGGGGCATCTGTAACTAGGGCCTTGTAGGCATAGGAACAGAGATGGCTTGATCATCCTCAGAGCTTTCTGGCCCACCAGTCTAACCAAAGAGTGATAATCTCCGAGTTCAGTAAGAGACCTTGTCTCAAATAACAAGATGGAGTGCAGTAAAGGAAGATGCCTCCGTGGACACATCCATATACATGCACACAGGTATGCATCCACATGAGTAGAAATACCTTAAACATATACCACATGGGATTTTAAAAAGTTGAAGTTTGAAAAGGTTGAACCTTGCGTGGAATCCATTTTCTGTGTTCAGGGACGGATGGGCCACTGTACATTAAGAGGATCCATCCATTCTATAGTCATTTCAATGCCTCGTAGGTGCTCAGATATTTATTGTACTCAGAACTATATGATTTCAAATATTGAGAGGTTTTTCTTCTTGTGCTTCTTATTTTAAAAGTGAGCCCAGTGTGATCTGCTCTTTACTGTCTGATTTTGTTTTTAAAGGAGAGCAGTGGAAAGGACAGGGAGAGTGGCCCACCCTGGCTGTCCATCCCCACCTGTTCCTTATAGGCAGGCTTTTGTGGGAGCACTCTAGCTTTTCAAGTCAACTTAACCAGTGAATGACTGGCATAGGGTCACTGGATTCTCACGTGGACTCATCAGGACTAAGGTTTTCCAGAGGATTTTGGGAAGTCAGAGAGGTGGCTGTGTCTACTCTAAGCCTCTGTTCCCAGAGGGCTAGAGTAAAGGGAAGCCCACCTCCAACCCCATGCTAGGAAGAGTCTGAAAGTATTGACTGCTCTCCATGGACTCCCCCCATTCCCAGGCGCCAGTCTGGAAGGCATTGTTCTCTGTATTCACCTGTAAAGTGAAGGGAGATTTCAAAGCCCTGCAGCCTTACCTTGGCTGCCCCCTGTTTGGTTTGCAGAGCAGACAGTTGAGAACAGAAGATTACTGCAGATTACTGTAGATGGACAGTGACCCACAGGACCCGTGTTTGAGGCATGTGTTTGAGGCATATGTTCGAGGCAACCTGGTTCCCAGTTCTGGTGTTTCTTAGGGAACATTGTTAGCCCCCTAAAAAAAATTGGACAACCAAAGAGCTCTGCTTCAGATACTCTGAAAGGCCTCAGGACTTCTGGTGCAGGTCTGGGGTGAGAATGGGCTGGTTTCTCCATGACCTTGGCCTGGCTGTGGTCTTCATAGCACCTGTCAGGTCACTGCACCATGGGGCAGTCAGCTTCCTGTCTACAGTGGTGGCTTGTCCCACTCACCTACATAATCAACTGTGACCTTTTTTCACAGTGACGGTAATGACAGGGGAGGGCCTTTATGGACTGATGGCTGAGAAGCTGAGGGGAAGCTCTGCTACACTTCTCATAGTGGAGTGGAGTCCACCATCCACTTCAGGCTCATGTTTTAAATTCAGTAACAGAGATACTGTACTGGCTGGTTTTGTGTCAACTTGACCCAAGCTGGAGTTACCACAGAGGAAGGAGCTTCAGTTGAGGAAATGCCTCCATGAGATCCAGCTGTAAGGCATTTTCTCAATTAGTGATCAAGGGGGGAGGGCCCCTTGTGGGTGGTGCCATCCCTGGGCTGGTAGTCTTGGGTTCTATAAGAAAGCAAGCTGAGCAAGCCAGGGGAAGCAAGCCAGTAAGAAACATCCCTCCATGGTCTCTGCATCAGCTCCTGCTTCCTGACTTTCTTTAGTGATGAACAGCAATGTGTAAGCTGAATAAACCCTCTCCTCCCCAACTTGCTTCTTGGTCATGATGTTCGTGCAGGAATAGAAACCCTGACTAAGACAGATACCATTTCAAGATGTCGATTCCTTCCCCACAGCCTCATGAAGTAGCAAAAGGATTTTGCAACCAGCTTGACTCATAGGAGGGAAAATGAGAAAGGAATTTATGTATGTTCCTGAGGAGATCATGCATGTCAGATCCCCACGTGCCAGAGTTATAAGCATGTGAGTTACCTGTTGTGAGTGCTGGGAATCGAACTCAGGTCCTCCGCAAGAATACATGCTCTTAACCACTGAGCCATCTCTCCAGCCCAAGCAAATGCATCTGTTTGTTTGGTTGTGAGTGGGTCCTTTGTAGCTCAGGCCAGCCTGGGCCTTGAACTTACTGTGCTGTGTGGCTGTGGTCGGCCTTGAACTTCACAGAGCTTCCCCCTGCATTTACTCCCCAATGCCAGAGTTAAAGCTGGATACCATCACACTCTTAACATCTTTATTTGACACAGTCTCTCTATGCAGCCTCAGTTGGCCTTGAGCTGGAGTCTTCCAGACCCTCCTCCCAAGTGTCCTCTCCATCCCTTTTCAGTCAGTATTCCCCTCTGTCAATAAGGATAACACTGCACAACCAGGGATTGAACTCAGGGCCTTTGCACATGCCAGTCAAGCAAGTGCTCCACCACTGAGCTACATTCCTGGGCCTAGGTTAACTTTTTAATAAGGCATAACTGTTTATTGCTAATAGCATAAATCTCACCTCATGTGGTTATGCCTTTTCCATGATTACAAATGTCTGCATTTTCTGTCAAAAGAACCTTCCAAGGAGGTGTGTATGTGAACCTGGTTGTGGGTGTCTAATGAAATGTTACACTGGCCGGGCAGTGGTGGCGCACGCCTTTAATCCCAGCACTCAGGAGGCAGAGGCAGGCGGATTTCTGAGTTCGAGGCCAGCCTGGTCTACAGAGTGAGTTCCAGGACAGCCAGGGCTACACAGAGGAAACCCTGTCTCGAAAAACCAAAAAAAAAAGAAAGAAAGAAATGTTACACTGACCTGAGACCTGAGGGCCAGTCATGCCCAGCAGGTACTCTGATGTGCTGCGCCCAAGCCGACTTACAGTGTTATTTAACGTCTTACCTTCCCTGGTAGAGGTTTTGTTTGTTTGTTTGTTTTTAGATTTATTTATTTTTATTACATGTAAGTACACTGTAGCTGTCTTCAGATACCCCAGAAGAGGGCATCAAATTTCATTATGGATGGTTGTGAGCCATCATGTGGTTGTTGGGATTTGAACTCAACAACCTTCAGAAGAGCAGTTGGCGCTCTTAACCACTGAGCCATCTCTCCAGCCCTGAGTTTTTCACTTCTATTTCTTACTGATGGAAGGCGCGATCAGTTTGGTGGGTTTTGGCATTAAATATTTATTTAATACTCTAATCAGTTCTGTGTATCTAGAATATCAAAAAGATTGATGGGGAGGGAGCATAGCTGAGAGCCAAGCTCTCTGGAACCCAGAATCCACTCTCATGCTTAGACAAGGATCTCCCTAACACTCATTTTGCGATTTCCAAGCAAGAAAGAAATAAGAAGAAGGGTGGTCTTGAAGAAGAAATGGTAGTGTGGTCACAAGGAAAGCCTGCCCGCTGTCTGAGGGCAAGGTTTTGTGGGGTGGGGGTGTTTGATTTTCATGCTGGAGACTGGAGCTAGAGCATCATCACACCACACATGCTAAATGACAGTCAGGGAGCTGGAGAGATGGCTCAGACAGTTAAAAGCACTTACTGCTCTCACAGAGGACCAAGAGTTGGTTCCTAGGACCCACGTAGTGGCTCATGAGCACCTTTTATTTAAGTTTCAGGGGATCCAACACACTGTTCGGCTGTCCTGGCTCTGGTATACATGTAGTGTATGTACATACATCTAGACACACGTTTACATAGACTTACATGTGTATCATATGTTCTGACCATCTGATGTGAGATACACAAAACCCTGAGCCCAAAAGAATTTGCCAAAACAAGCATACTGGTTCATGTCTGTCCCAGTACTCAGGAAGTCTGAGGCAGGTGGATTAAAGTCCCAGGCTAGCCTCATCTACTTAGTGAGATTCTGTTTCAAATAAGCATAAAAACTATGTGTCTTTGGTTTTAAGAACACAGGGATACTTTCTTTGGGGGGCTGGTAAAGCGACTTAGTAGTTAAGAGCCTTGTTGCAGAGGACCTGTGCTCATAGCTGCCTCTTAATTCCATCTGCAGGATGTGGCAGATGCTCACATAGATACATACATAGAGATGAAAATCTTTCAGACCACACAGGAAAATGCACGACTTAGGAATCCCCCCCCCCCCCAAGGGTTTCTCTGTATAGCCCTGGCTGTCCTAGAACTCACTCTGTAGACCAGGCTGGCCTCGAACTCAGAAATCCACCTGCCTCTTTAGGAATCTTTTTGATATTCTTAGTACTCTGGACGTTGGGGGGTTTTTTGTTTGTTTTTGTTTTTCTTTTCTTTCTTTTTTTTTTTTTTTTTTTTTTTTTTTTTTTTT
>CM052721.1:9803504-9820990 GCA_028551405.1 Uromys caudimaculatus
CTCCTCCTCCTCCTCCTCCTCCTCCTCCTCCTCCTCCTCCTCCTCCTCCTCCTCCTCCTCCTCCTCCTCCTCCTCTTCCTTCTTCTTTTCTTCTTCTTCCCCCTCCTTCTTTTCCTTTCTTTCTTTTTTTCTTTTATAGACAGGGTCAGGGTCACATGCAGTCAAGAACAACCTTGACTTCCTGGTTCTCCTGCCTTTACCTCCCAGGGTTGGGATTATAGGGCTGCACAGCCATACCCAGTTTCTGTAGGACTGGGGATACGGCCCCGGGCTGTTTGTCAAGCAAGAAGTCTACAGGCCCAGCCACACCCTCATTTCCCAGCTCTCTTTTCCACCTAAGTCTGCAAACAAACACTGCAAGCGTTCCTAGAGAGTTCTGCCTGAGCCTGGTGATGGAGATGCAGAGACAGGAGGATGCCCAGGCCTCACAGGCCAGCCAGTCTGGCTGACTTGGGGAACACCAGGTTCAGTGAGAGAACGTGTCTCAAGAAAATAAGGTGGAGGCCTGCAAGGTAGTTCAGCCTGTAAAGCTTCATGCCAACAACAGTGACCTGAGTTCAATCCCTGGGACCCAGGATGGAAGGAAAAGACTAACCATCCCCCACCCCCACCCCCACGATATCTAAACGTTATCTTCTGACCTCCACACGTGAGTCAGGGCACAATCCCCCACCCTCAATATAAAGAAAAATGTGATTGGAAAAAAAAAACAAACAAACCTGGAAAGTGACTAAAGGAAGTGCCTGATACTGACCTGTGTCCTGTGTGCACATGGGCACACCGCCTCGTACCTGCAAGCTTATGTGCGCACACATGGACGCGCACACATGGACACGCACACATACCCACACAATGGATAAAAAAAGCAATTTAACAGTAAGGACCGGAGATGAGGGCTTGGATACAGAGAGTTATTTGTTCATTTCTTTCATTTTTTTAAAAATTTATTTATTTTTTTAAATTTTTTTTTGGTTTTTTTTGAGACAGGGTTTCTCTGTGTAGCCCTGGCTGTCCTGGAATTCACTCTGTAGACCAGGCTGGCCTCGAACTCAGAAATCCGCCTGCCTCTGCCTCCCGAGTGCTGGGATTAAAGGCGGGCGCCACCACGGCCCGGCTCATTTTATTTTTTTATTAATTAATTCACATCACTATCGATGGCCCCCTCCCTCCACCCCTCCCAGTCCCTCCCTCTCACCTCACCCCTTCCTCCCTCCTCCCTTTCTACTCGGAGAAGTAACCAGGCAAGACTTCCAGTGGAGGAATGGGGACACCAACCCACGCACAAAGCCTTTGACTCTCGATTTGTCCTGCCTACAAGATGTACAGAGATAAAGATGGAGCAGAAAGTGGGGGAGTGGCCAACCAATGGCCGGCCCAGCTCGCGACCCATCCGTGGGAGAGAGCCCACCCTGACACTATTCATGATAACGTTACTCCTGTACTGGCAGATCGGAGCCGAGCAGAGAGATGCTTACTCAGCTGGTATTTGGGGATAGATCTGGGGCCTTCGGGAATCAGGTGTGTCACCATTGTCTGTGGCAGCTCTCTGCACGTGAATCCCTCTTCCGATTCCAACAATTTTCTCCTTGTAGCTGGCTTCATGATGGGCTTTACGTCATCTTTGCCCCAGTGCGCGCGAGCGCGCTCTCTCGCGCTCGCTCGCTCTCTCCTCTGCTTTGTGGATTTTTCCTTTCGGAACATGTTGGTCATTCCTAACGGCAATGTTAGTTTCCATGGCTGTCACACAACACTGGGCAAAGTCAAGTTATAGGAGGAGAGATTTATCATCACTCACTCACGGTCTCAGAGGTATCAGTCCATGACCACTCGTCCCCCTGGTCTTTGGTGGAGCAGAGCATCATGGGAGGGGAATGAGAGAGATATAAATCTGTCTGTCTTCCTATTTTCCAGGCTCTGTTCCTCCGAGCAGCCCCCGCCCCCACCTCGCTTCCCATTCAGATGTGGCTGACTCAAGGATTTCCTCCCTGATGAGATCAGCACCTCACAATCTGAGCCCCTCAAGGTCTGAACTCTCACGATCACGGATCACATGAGCCTTGGGGGGCAGGCAGGGGCTACATAGCCAAACCACGGCTCTAGCTAGAGTCAACTAAGAGGAATTGTACATTCGTCCCTTTATGCCTGGTTTATGTTAATATAACGCTTCCAAGGTTCCTCTCTGCTGTAGCATGTCTCAGCACTTCACTGCTATGATGATGATGATGGTGGTGGTGGTGGTGGTGGTGATGATGATGTTTCTGTGAGCTCAGGCATGTGAAGGACACAGCGTGTTATGTGGAAGGCAGGGGACACATTGCTGGAGTCAGTTCTCACCTTCCATGGTGGGTCCTGGGGATTGAATTTAACTTATCACAATTGTACAGCAAGCCCGTTCACTCCGTGAGCCATCTTGCCAGATCTCCATTACTTTTTAACGGCTGAGTGGTCAACCAATCACATTTGTGTCTGTCCGTTTGCTAAGGGATAGCCATATCAGTTGTGTGAATGTGTGGGAGGTAGAATAAGCCTTTTTACTGCTTCGGACATTTGCACACACATTTTGGTTTTAGATTTGCTTTATTTATCTATCAGAGTGGGGGGGCTTTATTTATCTATCAGAGTGGGGGGGAGACAGAGAGAGAGAGAGAGAGAGAGTCGGGGGGGGGGAGCCCACATGTGTGCACACATGTATCCAGATGCCCAAAGTGGCCTGCAGAGGGTGTCGTTGCTGGAACTGGAGTTATGGGAGATTGTGAGGCCCTAGATGTGGGCACTGGGAACCAGACTCAGTCTTCTCCAAGAGTAGCAAGCGCTTTTAACAGCTGAGCCATCTCTCCAGACCCTGTATGCGAGTTTTTGTGTAGAGCTGTTTCTGTCTCTCCGCAGGGTGTCTAGATCGTTTAGGAAAGCCATCATTTGAGAAACTAGACATCTTCCTAAGCCTCTGGATGGTTACCATTGACAGTCAGCGTGACAAGGACTACAGTCACCTAGGAGAGAAGCCTCTGGGATGTCTGTGAGGGAGTTTCTAGACAAGGCTAATGGAGGTGGGGAGATCCACTCTGAATGCAGGCCGATATCCTCTCACAGACAGGGCCCTGGATGCATACAGAAGACAAGGTGGCCCCATGTGGCCATCACCTCACACGGCTGCCACCATGGCATCCCTGCTGTGATGGCTGCCCCCTTGAACTGTGAGCTGAAATGATCCTGCCCTTGTGGGGTTGATTTTACCAGACACTTTGTTGCAGTAATCAGACAAGAAACTAATACGCCATGTCAGCCTGTGCGTTCCCACCAGTAGGGTGTAAAGAGCCCGATTTCTCTGCATCCCACCCACTTTCTACACATATATGTGCCTCAGTTAGGGTTTAACTGCTGTGAACAGACACCATGACCAAGGCAACTCTTAGAAGGACACCATTTAACTGGGGCTGGCTTACAGGTTCAGAGGTTCAGTCCATTATCATCAAGGCAGGAGCATGGCAGCATCCAGGCAGGCATGGCGCAGGAGGAGCTGAGAGTTCTACATCTTCATCTGAAGGCTGCTAATGGGAGACTGACTTCCAGGCAGCTAGGATGAGGGTCTTAAAGCCCACGCCCACAGTGACACACCTACTCCAACAGGGCCACACCTCCTAATAGTGCCACTCCCTGAGCCGAGCATATACAAACCATCACAATATGTATATTTTTATGAGTATATATGAATATATCAGTATATATGAATATGCATGTATTAGTATACATGAGTGTATATATTCATATATAGAATATATATGTGTGTGTATATGTATATATATATATGTGTATGTGTATATGTATATATGATCTTGCTGTGTAACTCTGGATGGCCTCGAACTCACTACGTAGACCAGGATGGCTCAATTCACAGGGCTTACCTGCCTCTGCTTGGGTTTAAAGGTATGACTCACCATGCCTAGCTAAAAATATTTTTATTTGCTCTTTGGCAAATTTATACTGCGTTAGGGGTATTTTGATAATATGCATCCCATTGCCTTCTTTCAACTCTGCCTGGTCACTTGCCATTTCAGGTACATAGGCTATGCCTCTGAGAGAACAGCTCTCTTTCCCCTCACGCTTCTCAGGGAGGGAGGGGTGTGGCCTCAGTAGCTAACCCCGCCCCCCATGTTGGACCATGGATAGGCCGATCCCATACAGCACACAGCATTTTCATTTATTTATTTATTTATTTTTGGGAAAAGGCCTCACTCTTTGCCTGGGGCTGAGTCCCTTCTTCAGCCTCCCAAGTGCAGGTTTCATAGACATGCCTCATCAGACCTGGTAGCGGATACTTTGCGCAAGCTCCTAGGGCAAGGTCTGGACTTCCAGACTTCCTCCATCTTTCAGGAGAAAACCCGGTCCTCAGGAGGAGCGTCTCTGAGAATGAGAAGGCAGGTGGAGCCGATCTGAACCGAAGCCCACCCGGTCTTAAGTCACAGATCACTTGCCAACATGCCGGCCATAACAATTTCTCAGTGCAGGTCTCTGAGTGTTTGTTACACACCATTATCACAGAGTTAGCTGACTGTTGCGCTATTGGTATCTCACTGTATTACAACGAGCTCTTTACACCAGGGTGAAAAATATTTCTATATGTGTGGTGTATGGGGGAGGGGAGCATGGGCCCACGCCTGCATGTGGGGAGCAGAGGAGGCTATCGGGTGTCTTGCTTTACCACTCCCCATATTATTCCTTTGAGAATAAGCCTGAAGCTAGGCTAGAGGCCAGCCACTCATGGTGATTGTTCTGTCTCTGGTCCCCTTGGCGCTAGCAGAGGGTTACAGGTGTGTGTGTCCACACGACTCTTTACAAGTGTGATAAGGATTTGAACTCAGGTCCTCATGCTTGTGCAGCAAGCGCCCTTGCCCAGTGAGCCACCTCCCCCGCCCCACAGTAAATTCCTTGAGACTGTCTGGCTTGTTCTAACCCTGCTAGCCTATGTGTCACCTGTGGCAGGCAGCACTGGATTATTAATAGAATGTGACTGCGGACACCTGTCCTTCATCACCGCTGGTCTTCCTAGGAGCCCTTTCTTTTTGTTTCTGGAAAATCTATCCTTGAGGGGACCTGATGCATGGACTCATGAAAGCCTTCGCCCGACAGTCACAGGGCTCTGCCTCCCCCTAGTGGCCAAAGATGGCAGGTCACTACTCCATTGTCATTCCCTACCCTCCGTGCGTGTGTGTGTGTGTGTGTGTGTGTGTGTGTGTGTGTGTGTGAGATGTACCTATTCATGGGTGAATGCACACATGTGTGTGCAGGTACACAACACATGCACTTGTATGTGAGTGAAGGTCAGAGGTCAACACCAAGTGTCTTCCTCATTATCTTGTTAAAATTTAAATAAAAAATTAAATTCATATTTATTTATTTATTATTTTTCCAGAGCACGAACCAACTTTTATTTATTTGCTTCTCATTAGTTTAAATGTGGGAAGGGTAGAACGTTCCATGGATTCTGTACCCAGAAGCCTTGGCAGGAAGGTAGTGTCTGAATTTGGCATGGACCACGCTGCTATTTCTCACTTTCTTTGTCGTCTGGAGTCACTGTATTGTTTTTGTTTTTTGCTTTCTACACATGAGCACATCTCTTGCCTAAGAAGAATTTGTCATCTCAAGTATAAACATTTTCATGGAAGAAAGAGGAAGGCAAGCCTCTAAATCTTATTTTTTGAGTCAGGGTCTCACTATAGCCTAGCTTCAGGGTCTGACTACGTGCCTCAGAGCTTTCTAGGTAGACAAGGCTGCCCTCTGCCTCCCGAGTGCTGGGACTACAGGCTTGGGCCACCACACCTGGCCTGCTTTGCTTTTTATTAAGCAAGTTCCCCTAATAACTGTGTCCCAGGTCCCCAGTGTCCTTCCTCCAACGAGACCCCACCTTCCACTTTATGCTACCTCTTGATACCTTTGAAGGGCTCTAGCTAGCCTGAGGGTGGCAAACACAGGCCCGAGTGTGGCAAATACAGGCCCGAGTGTGGCAAGCACACATACAGGCCCAAGTGTGGCAAACATGTCACAGACAGATTTTTATCTTTTACCCTACATCCCACCCCTCCTATCCTGCTAAACTATTAGATGACGTTCCTAAAGCTAGCCACCAAGGTCCATGAGCTTACTTTCCTCCTCTTGAAGCTCACTGCCAAGGTCTAGCTATTAATGTACTGAAGTCCAGCCATCCAAATTCCCAATAACAATTAATCGACTCTCCTTTACCCAGGGGTTTCCCCCTTTTCCTTTATAAGCTGTCATTTGTGCCTAGGGGCCACGTCTTTTTCCTTGATAACCAGAGACAGTCCTTTGTCCCTCCCGGGCACAGTCCCTGCCCCCTCCTCCTTCTTCCCTCTCCCCTTCCTCCTTGTTCTCTGGTTCTTGTCCCCTGTCCTTTGTCCCTCTGGGGCAAGAAAGCCTCCTTTGTTCTGAGAACTTGGTCTTGGTGTGTCCTGGGCCGTTCCTTCCTTTCAGACATCATACTATGACTCCTTGAAGGGATTAAACCATGGGGCAGGCAGATGGTTCAGAGGGTGGAAGCCCTTACTACGTAAACAAGAGACCCTCAGTTGGAATCCCCAGCAGCGGCGTAAAAGCCAGATGCACGGGACAGTTGTCTGTAATCCCAGCACACGCGTGGGAAGATGGGAAGTGAGGTTGGGAGGGTTCCCAGCCAGCTCTTGCTCGTGTTCACATGTATGTGCTCACAGGCAAAACAAACAAACAAACAAACAAACAAACAAACAAACAAACAATTCGTTGACTAAATCAGCACCCTCAGGATCTAGTCAATTATCCAAAGCTCCAGAGCTCACTATGGCTTGCCTTCAGGACCCAGCCCGCCATACTGTGGTTACAGAGGGTTGCAGAGGAAGCATCGAGGGAGCATCAACCCCTGATGCGTCAAACATGAGGAAGGCAGGAGTTGGCTACCTTCCCCTTCCCAACCTGGTGCCATAAAGCTGGCTCCCCCCCCATCCACTCTATTAAAAAAATTATTACCCTGACAATTATTAGGCTTCACTCCTTGTTTGACCTTATAAAGTTCTCCCCTTCTCCCAAGCCTACCGCTCACCTCCAACCTCGACCCTACAGTCCCTCAGTATGCCGGTGAAGCATCTTTCAACTCCCCTGCCCCAGAGATGCTGGCCACCTCCCTAGGGGCATAAACACCCCTTTCTCCCTCCCAGTGAATGAACCAGTTCTCGGAAGCTGTTCCCAGGTGTGCTCATTGCTCCTATACTCTTCACCTACAGAGCGATCCCATAGTGCTCCCTGTAGTGCTCCCACCCGTGCAGGCTAAGCCTCTCTCCCTCCAGCCCAGCCTAGCTCTGATAACTGCCTCTTTAGGCTTGTTATTGTTCGTAGGAAATTGTATGGAAATATTCTAGTATATTGTTTGGTTACAGCCTCCCAGACTGGAGTGCACGAGGTTGGTGTGAATGGGGGTGGTGTCTGTAAAGGTCTGGGGGGGGGGTACTAGTTTGTCATACAGACAAGCCAAGTCTCGACTGACCTTCAGTCAATGGAATTCTGTGAGACTCTACATCCTCAGGAAAAAAGTCGAATAGTACGGACCTTATAAGAGTTGGTGTATGCATCCAGAGCTGGGCTGGGCAAACTCTTATAAAAGAAACATTTAATTGGGTCTGCTTACAGTTTCAGAGGTTTAGTCCATTATCATCATGGTAGGAAATATAGCAGTGTCCAGGCAGACACAGTGCTAGAAGAGAAACTGAGAGTTCTACATCTCGATCCCCAGGCAGCAGGAGGCTCAAAGCCCACCCCCACAGTGACACACTTCCTCCAACGAGGCCACACCCACTTTAACAAGGCCACACCTCCTAATGGTGCCACTCACTATGGGCCAAGCATTGAACTACAGAAGTGTGCGAGGGCCATACCTATTCAAACCACCCAACGAGGAACTGTATTAAAAGGTTGCAGCATTAAGAAAGTTGAGAACTATTTCTGGGCAGTACAGTTCTCTACAAATTGCCCACAAAAAGATATACTTCTCCAGTTAGGGTCTGCAGTTTGAGATCATGAACATACCAGAGAGAGGTCAAAGCAAAAACACATTATTAGAAAGGCATTTGGGTCAAAGACCTAGAGCTGATTTGGTCCCATTTCGCACGGTTTTAAGCTAGTCTGTCATAATTTGTATTGCATACATGAGGCCCTGGGTTTGATCCCCAGAGCGACATAAACTAGGCATGATGGGGCAATCCCAACACAAGGACAACGGAGGTAATAGCATCAAGAGTGCAAGGCCAGCCTTGGTCACATGGAGTTTGAGGCCAGTCTGGGATCTATGAGACCCTATCTAAAATATAAAATAAAATTCTACAAAGAATACATTAAAATTAAAGAACTGGGGTTAAGTACTGATAACACACACTATATACACGTACACAATTGTCAATGAAGAAATAAAAATATATTCAAAAAAATAAAACAAAAGTCTGGCCTCCTTGTCCCTGGTCAGTTTCATGTATATTCATAAATATCGAATGACACAGTTATGTACCTGTCCATCTTTGTCTACCCCTCCACCCTTGTCCAGTAATTGGGGTGGAGGCCAAACATCGCCCACTTGACTATAGAGTACAAAACGTAGCAGGCCAGAGCATAGGCCACGCCCTTATTTCCTGAGGCCCCGCCCCTTGAGAGACCCGAGTCCGCTTGTGAAACTAGCCCCTCCCCTTCTCCCAGGCCACGCCCACTCAAAGGCCACACCTCTTAGGGAATCGTCCTTACCGTTGGGTACCAGAAGGGGGCGCTAGCGCACAGCCTATCTTTCTGGGTTGGCCAGGCCCGCCCTAATACGTGTGACCCCGCCCTCTCGAGGCTCCATCTCTGCCCATTGGGCGCTGAGGTGTCAGGTTTCTGTTCGTTTCGCCCGACTCCCCGCCCTTACAGGCTCCGCCCCCAGATGCCCCGCCCCCTCGGAGGCCTCGCCCTGTCGGTTGCGCGGCCGGCAGGAGGCGCCTCGAGCCGGGCGCTAGCTCGGCTAACGGCGGGCGAGGGAGCCGCGCGCGGGGGACGCAGCTGACGGGCTGCGCTGAGGTGAGTGCGGGGCGCGAGAAGGAAGGTCAGTAGAGGCCGAGGATGGCCCAGGAGGTGCCGCTGGGCCACTGCGGGGACCCGCGGAGGGCGCGGAGACTGCGGGCTGAGACACGGGTGGCGGGGCACGCGCTGGGGCGGGGCCGCGCTGGTGTCGGTCCCCGCGGCGAGTCCGGGCGCGATTGAGGCAGGCTTGCTCGGTTGCCATGGAAACCGGCGAGCGCACGGGGCCTGGAGCAGCCCAGGAGAGCTGCACCTGAAGGCCGGGTGGGCGCGGGTTGCGTGACCCCGTGGACTTCCAGGGGCGATCCGGGTTCCGTCACTCGTGGCAGAGGGACATTTCCAGGCCTCAGTTTACCTGGTAGTGCCTTGGAGGTGCAATCTAACCTGGAACACCTCGAAAGAGCTCAAGGCGGGAGTCCCGCACTCTCCCACCAGGATGGTGATGACACCCCCGCCTACACCCGTCCCGCATCGTGTCTCCTCCCCATCCGTGTGCCCGAGAGAGGCATTGTTTCTCCAGCTATTTCTGTATCATTTCCAGCCAGTTCCCCCGACAAGTGCCGCGCCTGAGACAGATGCTGAGCTGGAGCTCCGAGGCCCTCAAAGGGATCTGGCTTCTGTCCCTCGGGAGCCCTGGGATGGGGGCCTGACAGGCTGCAGACCTGCCTGGCCCAGCCTCTGTCGCCTGTCGAGTGTTTGGTTAATCTGAATTACCAAAAAGAATTTGATTACTGGTGTCTCGGTGCTGCGGGCCACCTCGTGTGCATTCCAGAGGGGAGCTTGTCTTTAATCCTACTGGGAGAAGTCAGTCCCTTTTTGCTAAGTGACTAGCGGGCCAAATGAAACCTGATTGAATTATGCTCGCCTTTAAAGCCTCCCTCCAGCTGGAGCCATAAAGATAGGATTTGTGGATGAGGGGACGAGGCTAATGCGCCGCCTGCAAAGTTGACTGCTTAGTTTTTCTTCTGTTGGAATGATAATGTGTTCCACATTGTCCTGTTGGAACAGAGACGTCCTTCCACCCATGTCATGACCTCATTGCCTGCCTGGTCTCTGTGACTTAACCTTACTTTTTTTTCCCCTTTCTTTCTCTTTTCTTTTCTTCCTTCCTTTTTTTTTTTTCTTTTAAGCAGAAATGGAGAACCAGAAAAGATACAATTTCTGAGGCAGCCACAGCGAGAGCCCTGCATGTACTCTTGACTCTCTGGGACCTGAGCTGTCCTTAAATGTTTGTGTGTCAGAGGCGAGAATGAGGCAGTAAAAGGAAAAGACAGGTCATACTTCCAGAAAAACAGATCTGGTTACTCAGGGTGTGCTCGCCTCTGTAGGACTTTCCCTGAATTCCAAGTGGCCTTTTGAGAAACATTTTTGTCCTGTTTGGACAAACAGGCTGCACTCTTGATTCTGTGATTAGGAAGGAAAGTGCCTATGAGCAGGTGGCCACCCTCAGGGCCCACTCGTTAGTGGCCGTGGGGAGGATGGTCATTAAAAAAAAACTTTCTAGAAAACCTCAAAGAAGCAAAAGCTCGGTGTTCACTGGGCTCTGGGCAGTTGAGAAGGGATGCTGGACAGGACTGAGTCACATCCACCCGGGCTTCTGTCATCTCGTGTTCTTCACAGTTTCCCCAGCTCTGTCTTAGAATCCCTCTGGACAGGAGGGAGGGGACACTTCTGAGGTTCCAATGTGCACCCCGTGACCCCGAGACCCTAGGAGGGGACCTAGTAGTTCTGTACTTGTGCTTTTCCGTTTCTCTTTCCTCTTATTTATTTATGAATTTTGAGACAGAGCTATGTGTAGCCCATGCTGGCCTCAAACTGCATAGCCACAGAGGACCTTGAACTTTAAAAAAAATAATTATGCTGATTTATTTATTCTTTTACTATGTGCACACATTTGACATTTGATAGATTTTTTAATATTTAAGTTAAATATTACTCTTTGTATATGCATGCACATGCTCAATTGGTGCTCATGTGGTAGTCAGAGGACAATTTTGGGGGGTCAGAGGACAACTTTTGGGGGTCCATTCTCTCTAGCATGTGAGATGGGGAAACTGAAGGTCAGGCTTGGCAGCAAGCACCTTTGCCATCTTGATGGCCCAGTGACCTCTACCTTCTGATTGTCTTGTCTCTAGCTCCTGAGCCTGGAATTACAGGCATGTGCCACCTTGTCTGGCTTGTGCGGTGCTGGGAATGCAACCCAAGGCTTCATGCATGCCGGAAACTGAGTTATATGTTTGGCCCTGTTACTCTCTTCCAGATAGGGTCTTTCAGCTGCAGTTGGTCTGGAACTCATTATAGCTCCCAGGCAGGCCTTGCTGTGCAACCCAGCCATAGCCTTCCGAGTGCTGGGTTTGTACATGAGAACCATAATAGCTCCCATTTCTTCTCCTCACACTTTTCTCTTTTTGACAATGTCTCATGTAGCCCAGGCTGGCCTGGGTAGCTGAGGGTAACCTTGAGCCCCTCTTGCCTCCACTCCAGAGGACTGGGATTTCGGGCATGGACCACCATGCCCAGTTAACGTTTCTGTTTTGTTAGAGCAGATCTACAGTTAGACTGTACCAGCCTGCTCAAGATGTACAGTCTGGGTACGAGATAGATGCCTGTTCACTTCTGCATAGGATCTGGGCCTTTTAAACACGAGAGTCTGCTTTGTGCTATTTCTCCTGTCTGAGGACAGTATGACATTGTGTTCCTGTTTACTCCTGGACATGGACTTCAGAGGCCACAGCTTCTAATGGCCACAGGCTTCAGTGACTGAGGCTACATTGTTGTCCACCTGGGTTAGACTTTGGACACTGAGGCTCCTCCAACAGAGCTGTCCCCTGTGCTACAGCTAAGTGGCAGGGCAGATGAAGTGTTGTGGAGGGGCCGTGTCATCCAAGAATGTGTTCTGATGTAGAGACTTCCAAGGAAGGGCTATGCATGCATGCAGAGGCCAGAGCTTAGTCTTGAGAGAGCTTACTCATGCATTGTTCACCTTGTGTTTCTGAGACAGGATTACCCAGTGGCTTGGGACTCTATAAAACTGGCCAGCTGAGGAATCCCAAGGGACTTCTTGTCTCCATTTCCCCGGGCCTGGATTTTCACATGGGTTCTGGGCATGGAACTTTAATGATTGCGTGTGTGTGTGTGTGTGTGTGTGTGTGTGTGTGTGTGTGTGTGTGTGTGTGAAGAGAGAGAGAGAGACACGCCGTTTCCTTGGATGCCTCTCATCCAGCACACATTCTCAGAAGACACGGCCTTCCACAGTGCCCCATCCTCTCCAGCTGCTTCTGTGAAGCAAAGGGGACATCTCTGCTGGAGAAGACACAGTGTATGGAGCCTGAATGTTATTCCCAGTGCTGAGGTTGTGGGCATGCGCTGGCTGCCACGCCCAGATTTTTACATTGGTGCTAGGAATTTGAATTCAGGTCCTCTGCTTGCAAAGCCTGCATTGGTATCAACGGAGCCATCTTGCCAGCTCTTTGAAAATGCTTTTGTTGTGGTTTAAGTGACAGTTTCATGCAGGGGAGTATAATCAGTCCTAGGCTTCTCAGGAGTTGCTGAGGACACTGTCACATGATCCTCAGGGGAAGAGACACATGCTTTGACCCCTCCATAACTTTCTCCACTGAGACGCAAGAGCCTTCTGCTTCCATGTTCTGTCCACTTTCTCTGGATACCAGCTATCTATAAGCAAGTTCAAGTCTCCAGAAAGCTGGTCCATACATTATGGTGGGCAGAGGGCTCTGGTAGGAACTAGAGACAGGGCAGTTGCTAGTTTTCAGAGAGCTAGCTTGAGTGTGGAAAGCTCACAGGAGGGTCTCGGAGAGCTCTGACTCCTCCCACAATGCCCCCAGGCACCTAGGTCAGCAGGCTCTGGAGGACTGGTATGGGGGCCTGCTTTTTCAGCTTGGTGATGGGGCTGCTAGCGGGGAGAGGCTTCAGGAAAGAAGCCGGAAGAAATCTGATTCTCAGTGTCCTTTGGAGGTCTGGGCAGTCGCATTGTTTGGCTCCCTGTGGGGTCTTTGTTTTGAGACAGGATCTTGCTGTGTTTGTAGCCTTAGACTTGGTGTATAGCTTTGTCTGGCCTCCAGCTCAGGGTTCTCTTGCCTTAACCTCCTCTGAGTTGCTGGGATTGCAGAGTCACAGGATAGGCATGACCACATCTGGCTCCCTGAGGGTTTGTCTTGTCTTGCCTTGTTTTATTTTGTTTGAGAGTAGGTCTCTTGTACCCCTGGCTGGCCTGGGACTTTCTGTGTGGCTAGTTTGACCTTAAACTCCTGGTCTTTGTGTCTTCACTTCCCAGCTGATGTAATTAATTGTAGGTGTGGTCCACATGCTCTGCTTTCCCTAAGGTTTGTTTTATTTTAAACTTATTTTGTTTTGTTTTAGATTTATTTTATGTGTAGGAGTGTCTGCTTGGGTGCAGATATGTGCAACACATGTGTGCCTCCTGTCCTCAGAGGTCAGAGGAAGTCATCAGATCTCCTGGAAGTGGAGTTACTTCTGGGTGTGAAATGCCAAGCTGGTGCTGGGGACTGAATCCTGGGCCTCCGCAAGAGCAACACATGCTTTTAAGCATGGAACCATCTCTCCAGCCCCAGGAAACAACCAATCAATCTTTCTTTCTGAATATTTATTTATTTTACATGTGTTGCATATGTACACACACCATGACACATATGTAGAGATTGGAAGACAGTTTTTGGGAATTGGTTCTCCCCTTCTTTCTTATGGTTCCTGGGTCAAACTGAGACCAGCAGGCCTGACAGCTAGTGCCTTTACCCGCTGGGCCGTCCTGTTAACCCCTGAGAGTCTTTTGCAGAGTTCCTTGGGTGGTTCTACTTTAGGCTGTCACTTCTCCAACCCATAATGATGTGGTCTAGTGGAGGCTGAGGACTTAAGTGGAGGTTGGTGACTTAGATGGACTCAATGTGACAGGTCTCTGTGGTGCTTTCTCTGGGTCCTGAGTCACTAGCAAGTGTGTTCAACCTTTTGACATTGCAATGTGATGTCATCTACAAAGCAGACACTTAGGCACTGTGCAGAACAAGCAAACCACCAAAAAGCCGCATGTTTCAATTAAGTTTACAGTTTTGTGTTGGGCATCCTTCATAGCCATCCTTGATTGCACAGGGTTCCAGGGTTGCAGGTTGGACACACTTGTCTGGATCCTTCCAGAAAACACTCCTCTCTTGGCTCACCAATCTGTCTGCCTTTGTCTGTGGTGCAGGAGTTGGGTGTGGCCATCAGGAGATGAATGCATGCAGCTTTTCTGTTTCATCCTGTCTGGTGGCAGAGCTGAAAGTCCCCATTTCCTTCTCTGGCCTCTCCAGCCCCTGCAGATTGTTGTGAGGGAGATGGGTAATTCCTCCTCTAAATCCCACAGGACATCACTGGCTTTAGGATTACAGTTCTGCAGCGCACAGACTCTTCCTGCTCCCTGGGAGTTCCTAGGGAGCCAGCCTCTCTCTGAGGGGACTCGGGTGGCTGGAGGAGGTGGGTGGATGTGGTGGCTGGAATGTGCACATTCCAAGGATGCTTCCACCAGCCTTGGAGGCACTCTGTGTTGCTCCGGGTGGCCTAGTGGACGAGCCTTCAGTCCTGGGGAAGTATCTCTTCGCTTGGGACCAACTTCCTCCACCAGGGATCTCTTCCAGTCAAGACCAGTTTCCTCTGCCAAGTCATGGGGAGCAGCATTTTCTTGGGGTTTGTGTTTCTGGGGTGTGTGTGTGTGTGTGTGTGTGTGTGTGCGTGCGCGCGCGCGCGAGATAGAACCTGTACCCATATGGAAGCCAGAGAAGAACATCAGGTGTCGCTCTATCAGTCTCAGTCATGGGAAGCAGCATTTTCTTGGGGTTTGTGTTTCTAGTATACATGCCTGTGTGCCTATGTGCATGTGTGCGCGTGCACCTCTGCCCAGATGGAAGCCAGGGAATCTCAGTCTTATTCTTTGGAGACAGGGTCTCTAGCTGAGCCTGGAGCTAGGTTGGCAGTCAGTGAGCTCTAGCAATCCTCCTGTCTACCCCTCACATTGCTGGGTTATAGGTGCATGCATAGCCATGCCCAGAGTTTACCTGGGTGCTGGGGACCTAAATTCCAAACATCATTCTTGCATAGCAAGTGCCCTACCCACTGAGCCATCTCTCCAGTCCCAGGCTTGTGACTTCTTCTTCCTCTTATTACTGTTTTTTATGGCTGTGGCAGTGGTCATTTCCCCAGTTCTGCTTGTGTTTGGGACGAGCTTTGTCTTTTGTACAATAGACTGGTACAGACAAAATCGAATTCACAGAGGGTCAGGGCTCTGAACCCAAGCTGAATATGGCTTGTTTCTTGTTGGTTGTTGTGTTTCTAGCTCTGATGTGGCTAGATGGTGGGCATGTCCCCCAGGACAGAGAACTAGCCCCCTACAGATACAGTGTGCTTTGTCCCCTGTCCACCTGCAGTCGCTGCTCCTGTGCCCAGCACTTCTCAGAAGTCATATAGCCCTAAGGTGGTTACAGCTTACTAGGACTTCCTCCTGCCTCCTGCCTCCTGCCAGTGGCTTTCCCTGAAAGCACTCCAGTCTATCAGACCTGCTTTGTCCCTTGCTCCTCACAGGCTCTGACTTGTCAGCACCATTGCTGGGGTCTGGCTCCAGGTGGTATGGATGCCAGGATGACCCAGGACTGTTTCCTCTGCTGGGATGGGCTTGTATCTCTGTTGCTTGTGCTGTCCCTGACACTTGGCCCTAACCTGTATCGCTTTGTCTTCTTAGGCTCCAGCCTCCCCCCAGCCACTGGTGGAAAGCCTCAGTGGTGACTCATGAAGACGCGCCCACCATGTTTTATGGGACTCAGTTGATCATGTCTCCTCCCACCAAGAATAAGCTGAAGCGACAGAGCCAGCTACTCTCCACTATGCTGTCCCGGACACTGAGCTACAAGGATCGTGACCTGGATTCCACCTTCTGCAGCCTAGGTGCCAGTGATGACCCCTCGGAGCTCTCCACGCAGCTCTCAGCTCCTGGGGTCCTAAAGGTGTTTGGGGACAGTGTCTGTACAGGCACCCACTATAAGAGCGTCCTGGCCACTGGGGCCTCCAGCGCCCAGGAGCTGGTGAAAGAGGCGCTGGAGCGCTATGCCCTGGACCCAGAGTGTGCCGGCCAGTATGTGCTGTGTGATGTTGTGGGCCAGGCGGGGGACTCGGGGCAGCGGTGGCAGGCCCAGTGCTTCCGTGTGTTTGGGGACAATGAGAAGCCCCTCTTGATCCAGGAGTTATGGAAACCCCGCGAAGGCTTGTCCCGGAGGTTTGAGTTAAGGAAGAAGTCAGATGTGGAGGAGCTGGCAGCGAGGGATGTGGACACCACCACGGCAGGTGAGGAGGGGGCGTGGGTCTGGGGGGCATGGATCTGGGGGGCGTGGATCTGGGTGAGGGAGGATGGCCGCAGGGGGCAGGCAGGGGGAACAGAATGGAGGACTGTGCATTAACATGAGACGCTTGGTGGCCCATTTCAACGGCTCCTGCTACCTTCTATAGTGTGTTAGGCCAAATTCAGCCCTTGGTCCCAGAGACGCGTGGGCTCTGTGTTGATCTTCCACAGAGTCCCTCGCAGACGTGTTAGGAGTCTTGGGGGCTGGATAGAAAGACAAGGAAGGATCCTTCATAGAGCCGTGATATTGCCAGGTCCAAGGGACTCTGGTGCCACGTGGCTGCAGGAGGAGCTGCAGCAGGTTAGCAGTGCCTCCGGGCGGCCTAGAGGCAGTTGGTTCTCACACTGCTTGTGGACTTCAGTAGCAGGGCAGCTTGGCTTGCTCTTGGCCTCAAGGACATGGTTGGTGGTTTGGTGCTCATTGCTTCATTAAGTAACTAGTGGAAAGAAATTAGTTATTTTGCCAGAATTTATTTTTTCAATTACCCAAAGATTAGTTTTTAGTTAATTTTTTTTCAAGAAATGTTTTAGATTTAATTTCTGTGTATGATGTAGAGGTTAGAAGTCAAACTGTGGGAGTCAGTTCCCTTCTACCATGTAGGTCCCAGGAACAGACATCAGGTGATTAGGCTTAGCAGCAAGGGCTTTTACCCACTAAGCCATCTCACTGACCCCTTGTTTTTAAAAAAGTTGTGTGTGTGCGTGCGTGCGTGTGTGTGTGTGTGTGTGTGTGTGTGTGTGTGTGTGTGTGTGTGATATAAATACACAATGTTATGGTGCACTCAGGTCAGGGGACAACTTTGTGAAGTGAGTTCCCCCGTTCCACAGTGGGCTCTGGGAATCCAGCTCCGGCTTATGAAGCAAGTGCCCTCTCCCGGTGAGCCCTGTCCCGGTGAGCCCTGTCCCGGTGAGCCCTGTCCCGGTGAGCCCTGTCCCGGTGAGCCCTCTCCCGGTGAGCCCTGTCCCGGTGAGCCCTGTCCCGGTGAACCCTGTCCCGGTGAGCCCT
>CM052721.1:9821090-9845513 GCA_028551405.1 Uromys caudimaculatus
AAGATGGAAAGTTGTGGCCAGCTTAGACTGCAAAGTAAGATCCTTGCTTGCCACATAGGGCATTGTGTGTGTGTGTGTGTGTGTGTGTGTGTGTGTGTGTGTGTGTGTGTGTGTGTGTGATCTTTCTGTGAGGTCAACAAGAGTTTTGAGGGAAGAGGTGCTGTGGGCTAGAGCTACATGTGCATGCAGATGCGGGCGTATACAC
Organism: Uromys caudimaculatus; assembly: GCA_028551405.1. Classification (NCBI taxonomy): domain Eukaryota; kingdom Metazoa; phylum Chordata; class Mammalia; order Rodentia; family Muridae; genus Uromys; species Uromys caudimaculatus. The sequence continues at coordinate 9,821,296 of CM052721.1, forward strand.
ACGTGCACACGTGTACACTTGCACCCAGGACTTTGATATTGGTATGTGGAACATTACTCTGTTTTGCATTTGCTTGTGTCATGTGTGTGTGGTGCATGTGTAGGTGTGTGTAACCATGTGTGAACACAGAGGCCATAGAAAGACTTTAGATGTGCCGCCTATATCATTCTCCTCCTTATTCCCTTAAGGCAGAGTCTTGTACTGAGTCTGGAGCTAGGCTAGTGGCCAGAAAGCTCCAGGGGTCTGTGTAACACTCTCAGTGATGGGGTTATAGGCACAAAGCCACGCCTAGCATTTTATATGGTGCAGAGGATTTGAACTTGGGTCTTCTTGTATGCATAACAAACATTCTTACTCACTGAGCTGAGACAACATTTTGGACATTCTTTTGCACAGAGCGGGCCTGATGAGACCATCAGAGGGGCTGCTGCTGGAGCCATGTCCATGGGTCTGTCTGTCATTAGGTCCTTATGTTGTGTCATCTGGGTGAGGTAGGGCTTTGACAAGCCTGTGTAGTGGTGGCTGCTGGCTGCTGTGGGTGTGGTATGTAGATCTTTCTCCATCCACCTCATTCAGCAGTGTGTTCACACGAGGCCAGGCCAGGAAGTTCCAGAGCTCACAACTCTCTCCCTTGGTGGCTATGAAAACCTTGTCAATAAAGAGTCCATTCTTCATTGGTCAGGCTGAGTGACCCACTTCTTGGGTTGTAGGGGTCATGTTACTGCCCAAGCAGGCCCAGCCCAAAGGATGACTTTCCTGGCTGCCATTCTTCTCCTGGTGTGAGGAAGGTGCCTCTCTGGCCAGGGCAAGGGCTCTGAGGATTATGCTAGATTGTTGTCACAGGAATGCCTGTTCTGCCTGGCTCCTCCTCCCCACTCTTTCTTTTTGGTAGTCCAGGGGAACTGAACCTAGGACCTCCCCCATGCCAGGCAAGCACGCTGCCGCTGAGCTATAGCCTCAGTCTTTGTCCGTGCTCCTTATAGCTTTATAGCACTATAGAGCCTCTGCTTAGGCCTAGGGAGATGTAAAGGGAAGAGCGGGCCTGGCTTAGTGGTGGAGCCAAGGGTGCCCTTGTAACAGGCACCCGGTGCCGCAGCACAGCGATCCAACGATGGACAGGCTTGGCCTGGAACTTACTGTGTAGAGCAGCCTGCGTCCGCCTCCTGAGCGCTAGGATTAAAGGCTGTCACCCAGCCAGGCTCGGCCCCTTCTTGTCTCCGCCATAGAGGCTGCTGCTGCCGGCTTTCAGGGGCTTCTTCCAGGGTTAAGCATTAGAGGCACCAGAATGGCAGACGCCTGAGGCCAGGCTGCCTGGGGAGCAGGAACTGAGGCTCCAGCTGGCAGTTCACCTGCTTCCAGTGAATCGTTGGGGTGTTTGCAGTGCACCCATGGGAATGCCCTTTGTCGTCTCTGGGCTCTGTCTTCCATAAACATTGCTTTTTGTGCCGTGATTTCCTGATTTTCTAGCTTATCAAAATATGGGCTGCCTGTTTGGGAGGCAGACGGAGGTAGAAGTGGAGCACACTGGGGGGCGGGGCGGGGGGAAGGCAGCCCTTGGTAGGTTCCCAGGGCCGGAATTTAGGGCCTGTGCCACGAGGAGAGGGCTCTGTGTCCTGTCGGTGAGATAAAGATGACAATCACTTGCACGCACTATGGGGAGAGTGACGGCAGGGCCATGTGGTTTTTGTCAGCACCTTAGGAGGAGGGAAGGATAAGGCTGGCTTATACTCATGGGAAGAGCAAGTGAGGGCTGCAGGACTGCTTGGGAGCTCTCGCTTGCGCTCTCTCTCTCTCTCTCTCTCTCTCTCTCTCTAAGTGTGGTATTGGAGATGGAACTAGGGGATTGCATATGCTAGGCTGACCCCTATGACTGAGATACACCCCATCCTTACTGGGGGATTCTAAGCAGGAGCTCTGCCCCGATTGCTCTACCACAGAACAACGTATACCTTCTTTTTTTTTTTCTTTTTTTTTTTTTAAGATTGTTTTTTAAATTTGTTTGCGTGCACATGTGTAGAGGCCCGAAGAGAGGTTGGATTTCCCGAAGCTGGCATTACTGATGGTTGTGAGCTGCCTGTGTGGGTGCTGGAAACGGAATTGGGTCCTCTTAAAGAGTAGTGAATTCTCTTAACCATGGAGACATCTCTCCAGCCTCCAGAGCCTTTTTCATTTTGAGACAGGGTCTCATTACTTTTCCCAAGCTGGCCTTGGTCTCACTATAGCCTGTGCTAGCCCCAAACTTGTGACCCCCCTACCTCATCCTCCTGATTAGCTAGGATCACAGCTCCATGTCACTATGCGTAGCTTTGGCCCCATTGCCTTTTATTCCTTATGGAGAGCGGAGTTAGCCCTTGGTTTTTCTGCCTCAGCTTCCTGGACATATCTGAGTGGGAGAAGGCCTTGCTGTGGGATGTGTCTTGAGTACACTAGTGTGTGGAGAAGCTCCGGCCCCAGGCTGACTCCCTGCTTTGTAAGAGTAATGTCTCCACATACTGCCACACATTCTCTGGTGGGCAGACCTGCCCTCCATTGAGAGCCCACTTTACACTTCAGTGGCCAACTCAGCTCAGACGATTGATCGATCGGCTTTTGTACCCTGGAGGCCAAGCAGGTGGCTGGGGCCTACCTGCAGCCATTAGGCTCTTTGTGATCAGGGTACTTTTGAAGGATGAAGACCTTGGAAACGCAGTATCTTGAGGATGGGGTTCGGCCTTACATGGGTTCCCTTCCCAGAACAGGATGGCCATTTTTGTTTTGGGTGTCTTCTCCATAAAAAGGCAAGCATTTAGGACCACTGAGATGTGAGGCTACAGACTCCATGATAGCAGGCACCGGACTTGTGACCAAAGCGCAGCCTATCAAAAGTCTGCTGTGGTGCCTGATGTTTGTCGGCATCAATGAAGTGTGAGAGGTGTTGGGAGGTGGCTCGGTCAGTAAAGCGCTTGGACCCCCAGCTACGGAAGAAGCTGCATATAGTGGCATGTGCCATGATTTCAGTGCTGGAAGACGGAGACAGGAGGATTCCTGACTGGCTGGCCGGTCTAGGTGAAGCAGCTAGTTCCAGGTGCAGTGAGAGACTCTGTCTCAGAACGTAAACTGGAGAAGAACTGAAGACAGCACATGACAACCTCTGGTCTGGCCTCCTCAGGCTCACACAGATACTTGAGAGTGCGTGCGCACGCACACACACCACACACATTGAAGGAGAGAGGTCTCTGTGGGTCTCAGCTTTCACGTGTACCCAAGATTCTAGGTTGGGTATTTCTTGACAGAAAATGGGGGGTTAAGACATTCTCTGCTCAGCTCAGTGTGGCCAGGACACAGACACATGCCTCTTAGAGTTGGTGGTGGCCAAGGTTGTCATAGAGTACTTGGCTCTAAATCTATATTTTCTCATGAACTTTGTTACCTAAGGGTAGGCAGCAGCTTGGGAACTTCCAGGAACATGTCACAACGAAGCCACTGCTTCTTCCACATGCTAGCTGTGTCTTACATGTTCTGTCCTCAAGAACCACTTCCTGTGGGCATTTGCTTTTTTTTTTTTTTTTTTTTTTTTGGTTTTTAAGACAGGGTTTCTCTGTGTAGCCCTGGCTGTCCTGGAACTCACTCTGTAGACCAGGCTGGCCTCGAACTCAGAAATCCACCTGCCTCTGCCTCCCAAGTGCTGGGACATTTGCTCTTTGAATGGTTTACTTCTGCTGTTAATCAGATGTTTGGGAGAGGGTCTCATGTAATCCAGCTGTCTTCAAATTCGCTGTGTAGTGGAGGGTGACCCTGAACTCCTGATCCTCTCGTCCCCGCCTTCCTAGCGCTCATATGACAGGTGAGCACCACCTACAACTTGAATCTGATTTCTGAGAACTTCCTGTCTTTGGGTGAAGGTGGGAGGGAGCAATGCGGCCTCCCCACCAGCCTCCTTTTAGTGGTGCTTGGTGGCAGCCTCATTTTGGGAACTAGTTATTTCATGTGGTTTGATGAAAACCAAAACAACCTGAGCTTTTCTTCAGCAGTCTGAAACTACAAAAAACATCAATTTACGACAACACAGGAGGTAGGAGAGGTACATTTGTCTCATCACACTGTCATGAGCCACTGCTGGACAGATATATGGACAATTTCCTGTTTTTAAATATGTTAAAATTACAGTTATTATTTGGGGGAGTGTGCACACTGTGACACAAATTTGGAGGTCAGAGGACACCTTGTAAGAGTTGGTTCTCTTCTCCCACCATGTAGTTCTGGGGCTCAGACTGAGGAGGCCAGGCCTGACAGCAAGGGCCTTCATTTACCTGAGCCCCTTCCAAAGGCAGATTGACTGGGAATGAGCACTGCAGTGGGACTGAAAGTGTCACAGTAAGTCACGTGTCCATTCAAGGTGGCAAAGAGCTTCTAATGAGAAAACATCCCTTAAAAGTTGCATAAGGTGATTTGAAATGGTCACTCTTAGCTGCAACAGACTGGCGGCAGGCCAAGGTAACAAGCAGTCGCTGACCAGATGTCCTTGACAAGTGTTTTTCTGGGTGAAGTGGGAACAGCCTTTGTAGATGGCTGCTGTTCCAGTAGAGTCTCCTGGAATGGTCTTGTTATCATGTCCTCTCTTGTAACACCCCAACTTTATTATTAAGGTTCGACACAAGTGATTCCATTTTGATTTTGACAACTTTTACCCAGGGAAGAATTTCAGACATTGAGGAAAATGTATGCTGGTGGATAGGAAATGGGCCGCCCCTGGGGAGCTCCAGTCCTTCCATGTGTTAGCACGTGGGCCCGGGAATGGGAATGTCACTACGTATGCAGTTGAAGGGGTGTGTGTGTGTGTGTGTACACATGTAAAGAAATATTCTCAACCTTAGATTCCTCACCAAGTTCAAAATTCTCCATTTTCTTTAGCACCTGGCACAAATTGGGATTCTCGGATTGGAACATGTGTTTACAACTGTCATGGGTCACTTGTAGCTTATGAAGTAAGCAACTCTTAACTTAGATTTTCCAGAACCTCTTGACTGCTTTAGTGACACTAAGTTAATATTCTGAGAAGGATATATTTTTAAGTTCATTAGTCAGCAGTTGTGTTACTAACAACGTAACATATTTGTGGGGCTGGGGATCAAACCCACAGCTTCATACACGTTAGATGAGAGCTCTACTGCTTAATTACAGCCCCAACTGGTAACGAACTACTTTAAATTTTTCTTTCTTTTTATAAAAATTTTTTATATGTATCAGTGTTTTGCCTATGTGTAATCTGTATACCACATGCATGCTTGGTGCCTTCAGAGGCCAGATGAGGCATCAGATGCTCTGGAACTGGAGTTACATACCCTTGTTAGCTGCTGTGTGGGTGCTAGGAATTGAACCTGGGCCCTCCGGAAGAGCAGCTAGTGTTCTTAACCACAGAGCCATCTCTCTGGCCCCAGTGACCTATTTCTTTTATACTTTTTCCTACTGCACAAAACTTCAGCCTTTTTAGTGTTTGTTGACTTCTTTGTGTGTAGGTGTGTGTATATGTATATTCATGCACCCATGCATGTGTGTACATTCATGTGGATGCATGAATCTGACTCTGGGTCTCAATCACTGTCTTTCAGTGAGCAAGGCCTCTCATGGCATCCAGTGCTCACCAGTTCCGGCTAAGTCTTGCTAGCCAGCTTGTTCCTGGCATCCCTTGTCTCTGTCTCTTGAGTGCTGGGATCACAGCAGGTTGCCATGCTTATCTGGCTTTTGTGCATAGGTTCTGAGGTCGGCTTTCCCTCTATCTACTGAGCCATTCCCCAGCTGAAGGAGCCTTTCCCAGAACTGTCTTGAAGCAGGTACCATAAGAACAACGCTGTGAATTCGGAATTAGAAGTAGACATCCCACATGGCGCATCAGTCATCTGAAGCATCTCTAATAGTAACCCCTTGGTTATGTAATTACCCCACCAGGGCCATGTTAGCATCCACTAGTTCCCATGGTACTATTGGTTCAAAGATTTTTTTTCCTTCATGTGCTCAAATGTTATTAGGAATGCATGCTGTAGTAACAGCTAAGTGTGCCCCAGGTCTGCAGAAGAAATGCAACCATCAAATACTGGGGCTTCCCAGCCTCTATAGTAGAACACAAAGGAGTTGTGAGGTTGGGGATATGCAGGTCACAGCCTGCCACAAATACATAATGTAAAAGGAACCATTCATTTTCCTAAAGCAATGAGGTCAGGGCCAAGGCTCGCTCAGCACTGACAGATGGTTACTCTGCATATTGGTGTGAGGGTGACCGGGTGAGAAGGCTGTTTCTCTCCTGTTCATTTGCTAGCTAACACTGAGTAACTCCTGTGTCAGGCACTCGATGTGGTGCTGCATACAGGACAGTTTACAAGCAAGCACATCTTCTTAGGTAGTTGAGTCTACCTGCAATAATAACGAAGACAAAAGCTCTCAAAGTGCCAGGCAGGGGGACACAGGCCTTTAATCCCAGCACTTGGGAGGCAGAGGCAGGCAGGTCTCTTGAGTTCGAGGCTAGCCTGGTCTACCAGAGGGAGTTCCAGGACTACACAGAAAACCCTTACTTGAATCTACCCTCCGCCCCCCAAAAAAATCTCTCAAGGAGCTGGAAAGATGACTCAGGGGTTAAGAAAGCTTGCTACACAGCCATGAGGATCCGAGTTTGGATCCCAGAACTCACATAACAAGCCAGGCTTGGTCTTGTGCATGTGCCTGTGACCCCAGTGCTGTAGCCTAGCTGAAAACTGTGAGGTCTGGAGGGAGACTATGAATCAAAGGAATAAGGCAGAGCGCCTCCATTCCTACACAGACATACCCCTCATGTAACACACACACACACACACACACACACACACACACACACGAAAAAATCTATCAGGAAACATAACTATAAATATTTTGGGGGCTAAGAGTACAGCTCAGTGGTAACACATTTGCCTAGAATGGACCCAGGCTCAATCCCCTTTACTAAAACTAAAACAAAAACAAAACAAAAAACCCTCACAAAGCACTATGAAGAAACAATTTAGTTGTGGGTTTAGGAAGTTCTCTGTGAGGAGATGAACTTTAAGCTTGCCTTTGTGAAAGATGCTAACACACACACCAGGTGAAGGAAGAGCAGTGGGCAGTTGGTGGAGTAGGAAGAACATTCTGGACAGAGGAACAGGATTATTCAAAGACCCAGGGAAAAGAAGAAACAAACGGCAAGGTGGGGCAGTCACCCCGGGACTTACTTTGGACTTAGACAAAGTACAGGAGGCCACTAAAGCGCACACAGCCCATTTTGGATCGTGAGGCCGGAATACTTAGAGAAGGTCAGTAACGAGTTGACGGGAGAAGGTTCATGAGAGCCAGTGCCACATGGCTTAGACTCCAGTCACAGGTGGAGAGAAGTGGATGGAGGAGAACCAACGGTGCTGGCAAAGTAACTGGATGCCGAAAAGGAGAAAGGAGGTGCCAAGAATGAAGCTCAGGATTCAGGGACCACGGAGGTTCAATTTTCTAAATGGAGACTACAGGAAGAAACAGCGTATGGGAGAGTGGGAAGAACTACTCTTTCTTTCTTATTCAGAGGACAACTTTCAGGAATCAGTTTTCAATCCCCTGGGTTTGGAGATCTTAGGTCCTGAGGCTTATGCAGTAAGTGCTTTTACAAACCCTCAAGCCATTTTGTTGACCCAAGTGTTCTCTTTAAATGGCAAAGTTTGTGACATCCAGGGTGACAATGTTGGAGTCCTATGGTATGGACCCACTGCTTAGGAGAGAGGGTCTGATGATTAAAATGTTAATTTGTAAGTTGGTGATATTTGTTTCTAGATAGGGTCTCATAGCCCAGGCTGGCCTGGAACTCACTATGTAGTCCAGGCTGGTTTCACTCTCTTGATTCCCTGCTCCAGCCTCTCTGATGCTGAGTTACATGCATAAGCCACCAAGACTGGCCAGTGATGAAACTGTGGAAACCGACACAGCATGCAGGTAGTGAGTGTGCGTACAGTGAGGGGGATAAGGGCTTCTGGATACTGGAGGACCTCCGACATCCGGGGCTAAGTGATGGAGAAGCCAGAAAGGCAGACTGAGAAAGGTGGAAATCGTCCAGAGATATGCAGGTAATAGGAACGAAGTGTAGTGCTGTTGGCCAAACATGAAGATTTGGTGGGTCAGAAACAATGAGGATCATTGGGGTCATTGAATTGGGCAGGGTAGAAAAAACCAAAAATTAGATTCATTCTGGAAAACACATAAAAATGTTGGAAATGATGAATGAGCACCATAAATTATCTTTCAAATGTATAGGTTAGTACCCACCCAAATAAAGGACCTTTCTGTGGGTTGAAGAAAAACAATCAACCATGGGGTCTTTTGTATGTGCGTCCATGTGTGTGGTGAATATACACATGTGTACGTGCGTGCATAGGTGTGGAGGCTGGGGCATGACCTCAGGTGGTGTTCCTCAGGAGCTGTCCACCTCACTGGTCAGCATCCTGTCAAGCTTCCAGTACAGGAATCTGTACCCCTTCTCTAATACTGCAGGTGTGCCCCACGGTGTCATCTTTTCCATGGGTCCCAGGGACTGTGCTCAGGGCTCCATGCCTATAGAGCAGCGCTTTACTGCCTGACCTCTTTCTCCGGATGAAGCGTAGGATCTCAGCTGGTTGTGAAACTGTAATTTCCCTGGGAGGCATTTGTCAGTTTGGACAACTAGGAAGCTTAAATTGGAGCAGTGGCTTGGTGGTTAAAAGCACATGGTAATTGTCCAGAGGGTCAGATGTGAGTCTCAGCACCCCTGCCGTAACAACAGCTGCGGAGGGTGCATGCATACTCACCCACAGATACACAGACACACGCAAAATCAAATCAAATCCTAAAAAAGGACTTGAGCTTGACAGTGGACAGAAGAGACAGAGCCCTTTGAGACCTTAGAAAGGTGGGCAGTTAGCACTGAGACCTGCCCGCCTTTCTGAGGAAGATGGACTCTCCAAAGGGTAGTATGTTGAACCTACCCGGCACATAGATGCCAAGGAAAGTTATCTTTCTTGACCTGGGTTCTGAATGGTGAAAACTTTAAAAACATTCTTGAGAATTTAAAAGCACACTTTGTCCCACATGACTGGATTATAGTGGATAAAAAATTAAAAGGCATACTGGGCGTGGCAAACCTTTAATCCCAGGAATCAGGAGACAGGAGGATTTCTGTGAATTTGAGGCCAGCTTGGTTTATATATGTGCTCCAGGGCAACCAGGACTACATAGAGAGACCCTGTTTCAAAGAAAAAAAGAAAAGAAAGAAGAGAAATCACATTATACACAATTTAGTAGATACAAGAGCATCTGGCAAAACCAAAGCAAATCCTACCTGGAAGAACATATCCACTATGTGGACATCCCAATTCTCTCCACAAATGAGCTCATAACAAAAACAAGAGGACACAAAAGGGAAATACCCAGAAATCCATGAAAGACAACACACTACAGAATCAGACTCTCGGGAGCATTACTGGCTACTGACTACTAATGCTTGCTCACCATATCTGAAGAGGTGGTAAGATGAAAACAGTCTATCACCTCCAAAACAGATACAGATGTGTAAAAGAACAAGAGAATTGTGCTGGTTAGCTTTAACTGTCAACTTGTCACAACCTAGAATCAACCAGAAAGTCCTTTTTTAAAAAATGTAGTTTTCCAAGTTTTAATTATGTGTAAGAATGTGGGGGGTGGGGGGTGGGGTGTGCATGTGCCCCCAGAGGCCAGAGGCATTGGATCAGAGGGAACCAATCTCCTAGCCTGGAAAAGCAGCAGTGTGCCTTCTACTCCTCCCATCCTTCTGAGCCATCTCTCCAGCCCTGGGAAGAGATTCTCAATGAGGAATTACCTAGATCCAGTAGGCTTGTAGATGTGTCTGTAGGGGACTGTCTTGATGCTCACTGATATAGGGAGATCCAGCCCATTGTGGGCATTATCATCCTTAGGCCAGGGGTCCTAAACTGTATAAACAAGAGAAAGATGGATGGATGACGGCAAGCAAGCATGGGTGCATTTGTTCTCACTGCTCTCGACTGGCTGTGATGTGCCTAGATGCCTTCAGTTCTTCTCACCTTCCCTGTAACTGATGCTAACTTGGAATTGTAAGCCAAATACACCTTTACCCCTAAGTTGTTTTTTGTCAGCAACAGGAGTAAAACCAGAACAATTATGCTTCTAGTAACAAAAAGGTAAGTATTTAAAAGAATACTTTAGCCGGTGCTCTTGCTTAGTGGTAGAGTGAGTGGTGCTTGGATTCACCACCCAATACCCCAAAACCAAATAAATGGTGCACTTCAGTGGTGCTTCAACTGCACACTATAAATAACTTAAGTGAGACTGGAGAAGTGGGAGATCTGGCGTCACCCACAAACAAGCACAGATCCAGAGCACGGGAACAATGGGAAGGTTTATCATGTATCTAAATGAAGAGAACCAAGAGAATGTCGGGAAGAGCATATTCCAAGCATAGGCGTGGGAATCTTCTAGAGGCCATGAAATGAAAAGGACTCCTTGCTCTGTCGCAGGAATCCCAGCGCGCCCTTGTAAATTGAGTATATTTACCTTGCACACACACAGCAGTGGAACTCTGGGACCCTGAGGACAGAGATCTGAGTATGGGCTGGCAGAAGACGACGAAAGGGCCATAGTTTGGCTTGATGGTAACTTCTCAGCAGGAGGCAGGGAAAGTAGAAGCCACCGCAACAAGTGACACCAGGGCCTGATGAGAACGCCACTGTCACTCTGGGCCTAGCTGGAGCTTCCTCTGGAACCTGCTTGGGGTGGAGGAGGATTGACCCTCAAAGGAGACTTCTCAGGACCGGGCAGGACGGGCCGGGATGGCGCTCTTCCGGAAGCCCTGTAGCGCGAGAATTTCCTTCAATCTCGTGAGAGCGGCAGCGGCAGCGGCCGGTGCGCAGGCGCGTGCGTGCGCCGTCGGTTCTGGAACGCGACCGCTGAGGAGCCCGGCGCCATGTTGGCCCGGAGGGGTACCAGGGGAAGCGCTTGAGGCGGCGGGCTCGGAGCGGAGCGGGGGCCGACAGGGCCGGCCGGCAGGAGCCCGCCCCTCGCGCCTTCGGATCATGAGCCGAGCAGAGGCCGCCGAGGTCGCGGTGGCGGGACAGGTGCCCTGGCGGCGCGGGAGCTAGAGATGATGCCATTTGCGGTGACCACCCAAGGAGCACAACCACCGGCTCCCGCCCCGAAGCAGTTCGGCATATCGTCCCCCATCAGCCTGGCCGCCCCCAAGGACACAGACCGCGAACTCACCCAGAAGCTGATCGAGACCCTCCAGCCCTTCGGGGTGTTTGAAGAGGAAGAGGAACTGCAGCGCAGGATTTTAATTTTGCAGAAATTAAATAATCTGGTGAAGGAATGGATCCGAGAAATCAGTGAAAGCAGGAATCTTCCACAAGCTGTAATTGAGAATGTTGGGGGGAAAATTTTTACGTTCGGCTCTTACCGACTAGGAGTACACACTAAAGGTGCAGATATCGATGCGTTGTGCGTTGCACCAAGACACGTGGATCGAAATGACTTTTTCACCTCCTTCTATGACAAATTGAAACTACAGGAGGAAGTAAAAGATTTAAGAGCTGTTGAGGAGGCCTTTGTGCCGGTTATCAAACTGTGTTTTGATGGAATAGAGATCGATATTTTGTTTGCAAGATTAGCATTGCAGACTATTCCGGAAGATTTGGACCTACGAGATGATAGTCTGCTTAAAAATTTAGATATTAGGTGCATTAGAAGCCTTAATGGTTGCCGGGTAACTGATGAAATTTTACATCTAGTACCAAACATTGACAGCTTCAGGTTAACACTGAGAGCCATTAAATTATGGGCCAAATGCCACAACATCTATTCCAATATATTGGGTTTCCTTGGAGGTGTTTCCTGGGCTATGCTAGTAGCAAGAACTTGCCAGCTTTACCCAAATGCAATAGCATCCACTCTTGTACGAAAATTTTTCTTGGTGTTTTCTGAGTGGGAATGGCCAAATCCAGTGTTGTTAAAAGAACCAGAAGAACGAAATCTTAATTTGCCTGTATGGGACCCAAGAGTGAATCCTAGTGACAGGTACCATCTTATGCCTATAATTACACCAGCATACCCACAGCAGAACTCCACGTACAATGTGTCTGTTTCAACCAGAATGGTCATGATTGAGGAGTTTAAGCAAGGGCTTGCTATCACACATGAAATTCTGCTGAATAAGGCAGAATGGTCCAAACTTTTTGAAGCTCCAAGCTTTTTTCAAAAATACAAGCATTATATTGTACTTCTGGCAAGTGCACCAACAGAGAAACAACATTTAGAGTGGGTGGGCTTGGTGGAATCAAAGATCCGAATCCTGGTTGGGAGCCTGGAAAAGAATGAGTTCATTACTCTGGCACATGTGAATCCCCAGTCATTCCCAGCACCAAAAGAAAATGTTGACAAGGAAGAATTTCGTACTATGTGGGTGATCGGGTTAGTGTTGAAGAAGCCAGAAAATTCTGAAATTCTCAGTATTGATCTCACCTATGATATTCAGTCTTTCACAGATACAGTGTACAGACAAGCAATAAATAGTAAGATGTTTGAGATGGATATGAAGATTGCTGCAATGCATCTAAGAAGAAAGGAGCTTCATCAGCTACTTCCGAATCATGTTCTTCAGAAAAAGGAAACACATTTAACAGAAGGTGTAAGATTGACAGCTGTGAATGACAGCAGCCTTCTCTTGTCTATAGACAGTGAAAACAGCATGACTGCACCTTCACCTACTGGCACTATGAAGACAGGTCCACTGACTGGAAACCCTCAGGGTAGAAACAGTCCTGCTCTGGCTGTTATGGCAGCATCTGTGACCAACATCCAGTTTCCTGACGTTTCCTTGCAGCATGTGACTCCCATAGAAAGCTCTGGGATTGCACTGAGTGAAAGCATCCCTCAGATTCCCTCACAACCTACCATTTCACCACCACCTAAGCCTACAATGACCAGAGTTGTTTCTTCCACACATCTGGTAAACCATCCATCTAGACCTTCAGGAAATACAGCAACGAACATACCCAATCCTATACTAGGAGTCTAGAAGACATTCTCACCTGATAAGAAGAAAGGAACAAGAAACCGAACAGAAGGGAAGGAACCAGATAGACGAGTCCAGCTTAGACACTACTCAGACAGCAGCTTCTCTGTTGGCCTCTCAGGAAACACCTGGGAACAGATAAGCCCGGTATCCCTGTTTTTCCTAGAGATCCTATTCCTTTTATTGAGAGTTCAATAAAACAGATTGAATGGATAGAAACCACCTCAAAGGCCCTTACACAAATTCTTGTAAATTGAACTTGTCGTTTTCAGATGTTAAAGGAAAATGAGGGAACCCGACTAGATATGACTCAACATAGATTCATACTCAATTGGTAATGTTTTTTACTGGCCTAATCTTGAACCGAAGTCCAGATTAGTATTCAAACCAGAAGCACTGTTACTCATGCCTCAGGTCATTAGCATGTTGATAGCAGTTACATTATTTCAGAGAACTGTGATTAGAAAAGAGAAAAAAAACCCTTCAGCTGTATTCATTTCTGTCCATGACTGACATTAGAATTGGATTTATGTTTGATCAGCTGTTGGGAAATTTACAATATAAGCTATCAGAACCCCTTATTTTAGCACTTTATGGGATTTTTAAATTTAATTTTTCCATTAGGAACTAGGACTAATATTTGACTTTCCACTTTGGTGAATTTTCACTTTTTTTCCTCCCTGAAAAGGTTTCTTTACTAATCTTAAAGTTGCATGCTATTTTTGTAGTAATATACTTGAGAAAGCACAAAACTCTATGTATCTCAGTTCCCAGGAGGTGGTTACACCCTTTAAAATGGAATGTAAATTCCAAGGGCATTCATTTGACATCAAAACCATAATTACAAAGTATTTGGTTTCTGTGGGACAAGATCAAGAAATGGTATATGGGTTTTATCTGTAGGATTGGGAGAATGTATAATCAGCAACTAGGTATTTTCTCAGAATTCCACATTCTTTTGTCCTTAATCATTTGTCCTCAAACAAAAAAAACTTTGCCTTCACCCTCTTTGCATTAAGCATGCATGCATGCATGTATGTTGTTTCTTAAAAGTCCATAATATAAATATCCAAACCATGATGTGAATCCAAAAGTTTTTTGGCCACATGGCGTGAAACACCAAATTCTGACTCTGTGGTTAATATCTCAGGAAAATTTGGGTCAGTGTTCTGTTCTTGATCTCCATGGAGGTGAGATTTTTCTAGATCACAGAGTCTCTGCTTTGGAAGAAAACTAGTTTCCAATTTTAAATATGTAGGCAAAAAAGGCATTTTTACTCTTAAGAACTTTAAGCCATGTTTTAGTTTAATGTGATACCAGAATTTATCAGATTATATGTGTACAGTCATACAAAAAAAAAAAATCCACAAAGCACTTGACATCTAGTCGGCTTTCTACTCTTTTACCAAATCTTAGGGATACCATAAATTAGAGCTGCTTCTCAATAAAGTAGCAGAATCCCAAATGTAGGAACCATGAGGGCCAACGGATGTCACAGAATGATAGCTTTAGTCTTCCTTAGTCTGGATACAGCAAACTTAACAGCTCTTCCACGCAGCCAGGTCTGCCTCTCCCTCTCCCTCTAAACCTCTTCCTTTCTGTTCTGCCCATTTCCTCCCATGTCAAGTCAGAATTGTTTAACCCTTCTTGTCCTTCTAGATTACTTTTCAGCGTTGGACTCTAGTCTTTCCTTTTAAACTAGGCAGTAATTGAGACTTTCTGATACCTAGACTGCCGGACCTCTGTCTGTGTCACACCTCTGCTCTACACGTTCACCTTGCCCTTCCACCAGCATAAAAAAGCGCACAGCTTCTGCATTTCAAATAGCTACAGTGTCTGCTGGAGACAGCCAGGCACAAATTTAGTCTCCTCATTTTGTTTACACATTGGAAAAAATGTTTATTAAATGTTTTGTGTAACTATGCCTGTTTTTTTTTTTTTTTTTTTTTTTTAACCAAGCTGGAAACTTGGGACTTTTGAAGTCTAGTTTTTATTACGTGAATACAGACTATTTTTTCGTGTGATGTGCATAGCGTCTCCTGACCGGAGTTTGCTGTTACGTGGTATCTGTACCCCTTGTATTTTCAAGCACTATTTTGAAAGCAGATAATGTATTTCTCCATTACAAACACAATAAAAATAAATGCCAAACAACCTGGAACTAAAACACTGGCCAGATGTTTAAGTCTGATCTAAGAATTCAGATATCCCTTTTCTTTTTTTAGGGTTCTTGGGATAGAACCCAACGCCTTGTATGTACAAGGCAAGCACTCTGCCATAGAGCTGCATCCTCAGACCCAGAACTTCTTCACTGTTCTGAAGGAGGTGGCAGGGCTGGTGACTTTTCCAACTTTATGATGTGGAAAGCACAGGGTTTAGAGCCTGTGGAGGACACACTAATGGTTCAGATGTCAAAAGGAAAGACTTTTAAAGGAAGACAGGAAGGGAGTCAGCATGGTGGGTGCCATTCTGTAAGCACAGCCTTTGGGAAGCTGAGGTGGAGGACGACTTGAGTTTGGGAGTTGGTGACCAGATGGTTTAGTGGGACCCGAAGGGATGTGCTAAGAGACTGGGGTTGAGGGCAGGGGTGTACGGTATAAGTGGAGATTGTCAGTGTGGAGGAGAGAAGGGTCTAGGAAGAGGCAGAGCTGCAGGGACGTGGAACTTGTCCATGTTGAGAATATTGAGTGGGAGGAGGACAGGGAGAGAGGAGCTGCAGGGAGATGGAGGAGGACGGGGAGGGAGGAGCTGCAGGGAGATGGAGGAGGACAGGGAGGGAGGAGCTGCGGGGAGATGGAGGAGGATGGGGTGGGAGGAGCTGCAGGGAGATGGAGGAGGACGGGGAGGGAGGAGCTGCAGGGGAGGGAGGAGGACGGGGAGGGAGGAGCTGCAGGGAGATGGAGCTTGTTGGTCTGGGGCTGGGGGACTGCTGCTGGGATTGAAGGAACATACCAAAATGTGAGGACATGGGGTGCAAGTGAGAAAAAGTTTACAGGGGACAGGAATAGGAGGCCCCACATTAATGACAGGAGGGGCCTTGCTAGGGCAGGGGGTGCTTTGTGACATGCCTGCCCCAGATCACTTAGCTCCAACAGAAAATAGCAAAGCAAAAACGAACCGACTTCAAAGTATGCCATTATCACACACCATTTAAAATCAGTTCTTTAACACTGAGCCTTTGGGCAGCCTGGTGTGATGGTTACTGAACTTTTCCTCGGAAGGGCTGGCTAGTGAATAGTTTCAGCTTTAGAGCCGTATGGTCTCTGTCACAACCACTTAACTCTGCCCTATAGAGTGAAGAGACTGATAATACAGCAGCAGATGGCTCAGGCTGGATTTGTCACTATCCCCACCCCCAGCGAGCATTGGCCACAATAATCCTGTGGACATTTATCATAGACCCCTCTACCCAACAACTTGCAAATGCACCCCGTTCTCAGGGAACTACTGGGCATGTGTAGCAGTCAGAAAATAAGCATCAATCTAAGTATTAACATATGACTGTAGTATTATAAACTAGAAGTCAGTAACAAGCCAAGGCTAGCAGGATGGCTCAGAGGGTAAAGATACTTGCTGTGAAAGCCTGATGTTGTGAGTTTGATCCCTGGAACCACCATGGAAGTAGAGAACAGACTCCCAAATACAGAGAGATCTCTAGATCTCTGTATTCTAACTGTGGCGCACATGTATACCCACATTCACACACACACAAATAATTTTTTTAAAAAGCCTAGTATGGTGATGTATGCCTCTGATTCTAGCACTCAATAAGTAGAGATAGGGAATTCCAGAATTCGAGGCTAGCCTGGGCTAATTAATGGGACCATCTCAATAAACAACTCTAATAAACCACAGGCCCACACACGGAGTTTCACTTTTTCTACTTAGATCTTTGCATTGTGCTGTGAATATTGATATGCTTCATCTTGGTAATTAATCTGCTTCACCGAGGACTCTCTACACCCTCTAGTTACCTGCAGTGTGCCATGGAAAAACAGTACTTTCCTATATATGGTATGGTGGCAGAAAAGTCCAAGAGCCTCTTGTCTGATGATAACCAAGAGACAAGTGCACTCTTGAGAGGTGATAGCCCAAAGTTAGAAACAGTGCACATAGAAACCTGACTATCAGTCCAGGTACTAGTGAGTGTCACCTTCTTGCAGTAAGAATCCTAAATCTATGACATCAAACAAGCTGTGGCTTCATGCACCCTTGAAGATGTGGCTGGTCATGCTGAGGAATTAAGCAAATCCTCCCAAAATATGTAAAACGGGAATGTAATTTATATAAGGTTTATGTACAAAGTGAGTAGTATAACTCTGAGTTATAACTGTGTAACAGGACTTGTACTTTAGTGCTTGTCTGGAATCCCAGCACTCAGGAGGCTGAGGCAGGACATCCCAGGCTCAAAGCTAGCTTGGACTACAGAGCAAGCTGCAGGCCACCCTTGACACCTTAGCAAGACCCTGTCTCAAAACAGATCAAAGGTCAAATGGCTTTGTCTTCATTTTTTTCTTCATTTGCTGTGATAAAATAGTTTACAAAAGCAGTCCAAGGGAGAAAATATTTATTCTGGCTTTCAGTGCTAAAGGAAGGCATGGAGGCAGGAGCAGGAGGTAGGAGCAGGAGGCAGGAGCAGGAGGTAGGAGCAGGAGGCAGGAGCAGAAGGCAGGAGCAGGAGGCAGGAGCAGGAGGCAGGCTAACACACTTCCTTGGTAGGAAGCAGAGAAGTGCAAATGCAAATTTGGTACAGTCCAAGATCTCAGCCAGGGAATGGTGCCGCCCACAGTGAGCAGGTCTTCCCACCTCGTAACAGAAAATAATCCCCCATCATGCCCAGAGGGGGATTCTGGATTCTGGTTGACAACAGTGACCATCACCTGGTTTAGTTAAATGGCAGTAAGAACTAGCTGTTTGCCTTTTGTGGCAAGAGGTGGGAGAGCAGCAGATTGCAGTGGCCATAGTTTTGGGTTGGTGATAGGTGCAACCGTGTTCTTTTTTAATCTCTGGAAGTTGGGAACACCACCTTGTGTGTGGAATGGTTTATAATTAGAAATGCAGTACTAAATGTGATACTTTATAGACCTTTGGAGATCAGCCAGGAGTTGCAGTTGGCCAGGACATCCCTGGAGTTGATACAGGTCTGTTTCTTTCCATATGCTCGGTGCTACATTCAGGATGGGTAGGGTGGTTTCCTCTGGTTCCCAGAGCCCTGGGCTGTTTCCACCTTCAGTCCCAGTGCACTGCTTCATGCCTTTCCTCTTCAGGGTTATTGAGGGCAGGATGATTTGGGGGAAAAGCCAAAATATTTTTGTGTATTAGCTACTTTCATGGTGTTGTGACCAGATAGCAAGAAGTAACCTAAGGGGCTAGAGAGATGGCTGATTGGTTAAGAATGCTTCCTGCTCTTCCATAAGACCTGAGTTCTAGTCCCAGCACACACATCAGCTGATTCACGCCCACATCTAGCGAATCTAGTACCCTCATCTGGGGCACCAACACAGGTGTTCATAGATAAATACATATAAAGAACAACATAAAATCTTTTAAATATATTTTTTTACAAATAACTTGAGGGAGGATTTCCTCTTGCTTAGGGTTCAGGGGGCACAATCTGTCCTGGCTGGTACTGCACGGTGGCTGAGTGTGGCTCACAGTTTGCATGGCAAGTGCCATTACTCAGTGAGCCATCTCACTGGGTCCAGAGTCCCCCAAGTAGGCAAAGGTGGCACCCATAGTGGACAGGTCTCCCCGCCTCAGCTAAGGTAACCAAGGATCAGCCCTTACTACCACCCCACCACAGACGTGGTCAGAGGGGATTCTGGATTGTGTCAGCTTGACAAAACCAACAGCCACCACAACTTAAGGAAGAGTTTATTTGAGCTCCCAAGTTGTAGGGATGCTGTGCCGTGAGAGGGAAGGCTGACAGTGAGAGGAGACCTGATAGCAGCAGCGGCAGAGACGGGAATGCTTTCTCCTGCTGTTTGTTTGTTTGTTTTGTTTTGTTTGTTTGTTTGTTTGTTTTGTTTTGTTTTTGTTTTATCAGCCCTAGATTGATCTTGCCACTAAGTCCTTAAGTCCTTAGTTAAACATTCTGGGAACCTCCCTCACAGACTCAGAGGTGTATCTCCTAGGTGACTCCAAATCCTGTTGGCAATGAAGCTCAACCATCACTGTCTACACTCTAGTGTCTCCTGTAGCTTTAATTTTTTTTCAAAGTCTACGTTTAATGACGGTTCTTAAATGCTTTAACCTCCCTTCTAGCCCACCATCCACCAGAGGCAGTGGAAAGGAAAGGATACGGGATAAGTGGACCTGTTTAGAAATGGGGTTATGAACATCTGAAATGTAAATAAATAAAATATCTAATTTCAAAAAAGAAATTGGGTTTCGGAGCAAATCTCATCTGTGTTGTCAGGAAATCAGCAGTTTGGTTCACAGGTCAGCAGCGGCAACTTGCTCTCTTTGTAAATACTTTACAAATGTATCAGCAGTCTAGTTGGGTAGAGTCGGGGTAGCAGCACAAATCAGTAGTGGTGGCACTACCTAGCAAAGACAGCCAGACCTCAGCCATATCAGCACGAGTCAGCAAGAGGGACCAGGACCAACAGGGGTGGCAGGAGTTCTCAGCTGTGCCTCTCTCAGCGAAGCAAAGATGAGCAAAGATGAGAGACTAAGAAGTGTTGCAGAGCTCGCTCTACCAGCAAGCCTCTCTCACAGTCCACTGAGTCCTATTTATACGCCCTGCAAACATCACGTGTCCTCCACGGGTCTTGCCTCACCATGGGTCTTGTCTCAGCAAAACTCCATGTGAGTCTGTCTCAGCTGATGTCACTCTGCCATTCGGTCCGAGTCGGCAGAAGTGGCAAGAAAGCTACTGCACACCACCAGAAAATTTTTGGTGCGTTTCTCTCTATGGAGTCCCAACAAATGGAGCTCAACTACGCAATGTAAGGCGGACCAATACCTGCGTGTTGTTATCGAAGAATCCTTCATCACGTGTCCTTTCACGTGCTTGCTTTAGCAGAACATCCTCTCACCTGTGTCTGCTTCAGGAAAATGTCCCTTCACGTTTCTGCTTTAGCAAAACATCAGCCAACACAACTAACCTTCCAAAGAGCCCTTAAGTCTCTACCTCAGTCTCCCATCGAACGTATCCCAGCAGGACTATCCCTCATCCTTCGTCAACTGGAACTTACACATGGCCAGCCCATCTGCAGCAGACACAGGAAAACGAGGTCGGAAGTTATTGGGTCAGGAAGAGGAAAGAATAAACGCTGAGAGGCCGTGCCAGCCTTCCATGTCACAGCATGAAACGTTTGCAGTCCGAAATGTTTGCAGTCCAAGAGCACTGTTAAAGGCAGCTTCCCACAGAGCCCAGCGTCTTCAGGCCTGTAGGGCCGTATCAATGCCCTTATTTGTTGAGGATTCAGCTTTCTTTGGTTTTGAACAGCTCAGGACGGGTGTAAAGTGCTTTCAGTGCAGGCCCCCAGCACTTGTGTAAACTCTAGGTATTGGCAACACGTGTCTAGAAGTCCAGCATTCAGGAGGGTCCTTGAGGCCCACTGGTTAGCAACCTAGCTGAATCAGTGAGCACCGGGTTAGTGAGAAACCATGTTTCAAAAACTAAAAAGCAATTGACGATGGCACCAATATTGACCTCTGACCTCCACATACATACGTGCACACATGAGTATACACACAAAGGCTCATGTGTTTGCTTGTGGCTCACTTAGGTAACCTCTCTTTTAATGAATCTAGTGTGAACTGATTAGCGTTTATTATTCTGTGTGTGATTTGGCACACATGGAGGGAGGTCAGAGGCCAACTCTGGACTTCTCTCCTTCCACTGTATGGGTACATGGAGTTAAACTCAGGTCCTCAGGCTTGGGAGCAGATTTCCTTACCCACTGAGCCGTCTTACCAGCCCGTCAAATGTATTTATAACTGAAGAAGTCTATTTTGCCACATGACTGGCTATGATCACGGAATGACATCATCTTCTCAGGCCTCATTCACATTCAAGGGTGGAGTCTTTGGAGACCACAGTCCAACCCTGAACCCCGAGGATCCATACCTCTTGTTTTCATATGCAAGGTGCACTCACCCTCCCTCAAGGTCATCTAGTGTCATCAGTTCAAGCCCCAAATTTAGTCATCTTAATAAGGTAAATGAGGCGTGGCTGAGGACACCGGGTAAAATCCATAAAGTGCAATTCTTTGTTTTTTGCTTTTTGAGACAGGGTCTCTCTTATTGTGTAGACCAGACTGGCCTTGAACTCACACAGATCCTCCTGTCTCTGCCTCCTGAGTGCCGGGATTAAAGGTGTGAGGCACCTTAAAGTGCAATTCCTGGGGAACAGTTATTTTAAAGATTTCTTTTTATTTGTGTGTGTGTGCGAGTGTGTGTGTGCGCGAGTGTGTGTGTGTGTGTGTGTGTGTGTGTGTGTACATGAGTGCAGGTGCCTGAGGAGGCTAGAAGAGGGCATCAGATCCCCCTGAAGCTGGAGTTCCTAGTGTTTATGAACTGCCTAGATGCTGACTATGGAACCTGGGTCCTTTGGAAAGCAGCAAATGCTCTTAACCACAGAGCCATCTCTCTAGCCCCTTTGGAGTAATTTTTACTCCTCTTTGAAACCAAAACTGCCTGCCCAGCACCTCCAGCCTGCAGTGGCAAGGCAGGCACAAGTGAGAGTGTCAGTAAGGAGCAGGTGGGAGGTGGAACCGTGCCACTAGCCCCAAGTGATTTTCAGATCCAGCCATAGTTCCTGGGTGAAGCTTCCAGGCCTGGGGATAACCTCTTGGCTCCGCCCCCTGCGCTTGTACAGCCACTTGGTGGGTCCTCCCTTCTATTCTGGGGCACCCACCCTTTTTGGTGACAGCATGTCTGTCAACCAATGTCCTGTTGGGATCCGTTCATTGCATGCCCTCTGTCACGTTCAGTCCCAGCTATCTCCACTGACAGAATTTTTTCAGGAACCTTGTGGGCTGCATGGGATTTCCTGGGAATTCACAGCGCTGCAGTAAAGCCACACCCACAAACATTTTTGAGCTCTTTCTTTCTGTTTTTAGCCTCCAGAGTCAAACAGTGTGATTAAATTTCCTTGAGGTCCTCTGGCCTGAGAAAATCCACAGCAACCCCCTCATCTCTTGAAAGACACTCTTGTGAAGTTGAGCACTCTGAACTCTGAGGGGTTTTCTTTTTTGTTTTTTAGGATGTATTTATTCACATATTTATGTATAGATGTTTTGTCTGCATATATGTGCACCACACGAGTGCCTGGTGCCCGCTGAGGCCAGGAGAGGGTGTCAGATCTCTCAGAGCTGGAGTTACAGGCAGTTGGGAGCCACCTGAGTGTGGGTGGATGCTGGGAACTGAACTCAGGTCCTTTGCAGAAGCAGCAAGAGCTCTCTTAATTAAGTGCTGAGCCCTCTCTGCAGCCCCTGTGAGATATGCTTGCTTGCTCCTTTTTGCTGTGTTGGACCTGGTGTGCTCCAGCACTGAGCTGTACCCCCCAGTAATGCATTTTTTTTCCTTAACTCTCTTTGGTTTCGTTAGGGGCATGTCCACATCTTCCCCAGGCTTTTCCTTTGTGATGCACTTGGGCAGTCATTTTCTGACTTTGTCTTCTAGGTGAGATGTCCTGGCATTTCCAAGTCACCAAGTCCTGGCTGTTTTCTTGCTTTCCAGAACAATCAGTTTCCTTTTTCCTTCCTTCACAGGAGCAGCAGGCTAGGCCTTACCTTTCTCACTCCTCAAACCCCAGCCTGACTTCCGGGGCCCTCCTGCATGTGGGGTACTTATGAGTGCATGGTTTCTGCATACTAACTAGCATGCCTGCAATTGTTCTTGATGGCAAAAACACCAGCTTGAGCTTGCATGCTCTCAGTGGAGTCTGGGCACAGGGTCACCCCTGTTGCACCCAGGTCACACAGGACAACGTGCAGTGCCAGTATTAATAACACCTTTCTGGTGTTTGGAGGCCTCTGTCTAGCTCTGGTCCTGGACTGAAAACTGTCTTTTCTGCATTCTTTCTCTTTCCATCCTTCCCTCCTCCTTCCTTGTGGAGAACCCTTCTCTTCTGCAACCAGCTGACAAAGTCCCTCAGGTCAGAAGGAACATATGTGACGAGGACCAGACCCCTGGTTCACATTTTAAGATCAATAGATAAGGACTTTGAATTATTAGAAAAGTTTCCTCTCCTGTACACCATGACCCTGGGAGTGACCTCGGCAGAGATGTGGGCCTCTGAGGATGCAGGATGCTGTCTAGCACTTGCCCTGCCCCTCAGACACACACACAGAGACACACACACAGAGACACTCACATACTCCATACAAACCACAATAACACTACACTTGCCTCTTTTGTTGTTGTTGCTCAGAGCTAACTGGGGCAGCATAGTGACTTCTAAACCAGTTTGGGTTACATAGTGTGTGTCTTAGTCAGGGTTTCTATTCCTGCACACACGTCATGACCAAGATGCAAGTTGGGGAGGAAAGGGTTTATTGAGCTTACACTTCCACACTGCTGTTCATCACCAAAGGAAGTCAGGACTGGAACTCAAGCAGGGCAGGAAGCAGGAGCTGACGCAGAGGCCATGGAGGGATGTTCCTTACTGGCTTGCTTCCCCTGGCTTGCTCAGCTTGCTTTCTTATAGAGCCCAAGACTACCAGCCCAGGGATGGTACCACCCACAAGGCCCTCCGCCCTTGATCACTAATTGAGAAAATGCCTTACAGCTGGATCTCATGGAGGCATTTTCTCACCTGAAACTCCTTTCTCTGTGATAACTCCAGCTTGTGTCAAGTTGACACACACACCCAGCCAGTACAGTGAGGAAGTGAGAATAGGAAGAAGTCTACTAAATCTATACATGGATTTGTACATGGATTCTCCTCTGTATTAGCTCTGAGCTTGCACAAACTGGTGTATAATAGTCAAATAGATTTGGGGTGTGTGTGTGTGTGTGTGTGTGTGTGTGTGGTGTGTAGTATGTGTGTAGTGTGTGTGTGAGGTGTGGGGTGTGGTGTGTGTGGTGTGGTGTGTGTGTGTATGTGGTATGTGTGTGGTGTGTGTGATGTGTGTGTGTGGTGTGTGTGTGTGGTGTGTGTGTGTGTGTGTGTGTGTGGTGTGTGTGTGTG